>CM048934.1:10068565-10668565 GCA_026686955.1 Epinephelus cyanopodus
TGTGCCCTGCCTCTCGCTCAATGTCAGCTGGGATAGTCTCCGGCACCCTTGCGACCCCCAACAGGATAACCGCTACCGAAAAAATTGGATGATGTCAGCTATCGATTTTGCTTTGGCTAGCTTTACATCCATTAACTGCGCACTAACTGGTTAATTCTTAAGAGAAAAAATGCAAAATGACGTCAAATACAAGAGGCGTTCCTTTTGGTCCAGAGCTACATTGACTCAATGAGTTTTAGCCCCGCTACGCTGCAGCATTCTGTACTAGTTGAAGCCCAGCCATTGATGATTTACTGAGGCACGTAAACAATGCAGTGTTTTAGCATTGTGAACTACGTTAGCAGTACTGCGAACTGTGCCGACAGAGCTGACTGATGCTAAAGGGGTTTTGGGGTTCAAAAGTGAGCTGCTTACTCATCTCGGCAACCTGGGGGTTGACCAGAAGTTAGGCACAATGTTTCCATAGCAATGCTGTTGGGTCGGGACGGTGTTACCAGCAATTATCTCCCAATGAGTAACACCGCTAGCTAGCTAGCTTCCACCAGAAGAGTAGTTACATTAGCCCATAGACAGTCAGGTGTCAAACATATTCGAACCTCGGATGGTGAAGGTGTGACCCACCCTACTCCTGACTTACTCTGCTGCTGATTGGCTTACCTTGGCGTTCGTACCTTAACCAATCTCACTCCTCCTTCCTAAACCTAACCAACCCAACCAAAGCAGCAGGGCCAGTCTGCCTTTGCAATTCTAGGAAAAGATAATTAACTGGCTAGAAGTTTCCCAACACTGAGTTTGTGGAAATTCATGACGTGTCCTTGATTAAGAAAAGTAAGGGTTAGGGCTTTGCAATTTCTGTTGGCATGAATGCTAATGTGCTAATCACCTGCTAAAGCAACACATGAACTCAATTTATGAAGGGAAAAATGGAGGGTGGAAGGAATATAGTCTGGAAAATAAAACTCGATTCGTGCCTTCTTTTCTTGTTTGCAATGTTTGACCAGCCGACCAAATATTTACACCAGCATCTGCACACGTGCATATCTGTAAATGCATTTCGCCTCTACTGTAATTGACATACTGTTACGCACACACAAGCAGCCACACGGCGGTCTCATCAGGTTTTCGAACAGATTATGGCCGATGGCGCCGCATCTCTCCCTCCATGATTAGCTGTGGATACGTTCAGAGACCGCGTCTTGCAGGAGCAGAGTTCTGGCCCTGCCTCGACTGCCAATTATCACCAAAGCAGAGGGCTAATTAAAGTTTGATTAAGTTCAGAGTGTTCTTGAGGATATGCAGAGAGGGGGATCGGGAGGGGTCCCACCCAAGATCACACGGTGTCTGTCAGAGGCAGGCGCTGTGAAATTGGATTGTTGGCCGTTATCAACCTTTGACCCTAAGCACCACGGCGCTCGGCGAATTCAGCAGCTGGGAAAAAGAAAACTCACTCAAGGGAAAGAAAAATAGTGCGGCTGGATGTCCACTGTGGGCAAGAAAAGTGAGACGCACTGTCACCAGAGAGCCATTTACTAATGAGGTCAGAGAAGGATTGGATGTATGGTGGGAGATTCTTTCTCACTGAGACACAAGCGAGGAGATAAAAAATGCACAACCTACACAAATCCACATCGGCACAGACGGCGGTGAGATCTTTAAAAGTTCTATTTGTGAGTTCTTCCACAGCTTCTCTACAGGATTGTGCTGTGTAGGAAGCGGCGTCCCCTTGGGAGCTGAGTTGCAGGTATGGAACGGGGACGTATTGCCCCCTTAAGGGGAACAACAGCCCTTCTTGTTCAACGGTCGGCAGGGAGGAACACCGGTACAACCCGCCAAACCGTCCTCCTCCTCCTACGTTCTGACTGAACTTGACACACACCACACTGGCAAAGAAAGGGGGGTTACGCATTACTAATTCATGACACTCACTCGCATATTAATGGCGCACCTTTTCGTGGCAGGCGAACATATGCACGAGGCGGCTCCGGGTTGTATTTTTAAAACAGGAAGAAGGTGAGGGCAGTCAGGTGGAAGAGCGGAAGACGACGGATGGCGGCGGGGCAGGAAAAAACACTCCGGCGGAGAGAATTCTGGGGGACTTGTGCAGGTTTCACTCAGTGGCTTGTGCGAGTAAGCAAAGGTAATTATGATAATGGACATTAATGGCTTTATAAGTAAGCACTAATGGCCACGGAGATTGAGAGCGTATATCGTACAGCACCTGACCTTCATATTCCTCCGTGAATTCAATCTAACTCGAGCCGTGCAGCTGAATTAGGGGAGCGAAATCTTGTGCTGCTTGGCGCAGGGTATTGTGTTGAGATCCTTTAGCCTGAATCTTTTAAGCTTTGTCTCACCGGC
The DNA here is from genome assembly GCA_026686955.1 of Epinephelus cyanopodus. NCBI lineage: Eukaryota > Metazoa > Chordata > Actinopteri > Perciformes > Serranidae > Epinephelus > Epinephelus cyanopodus. The sequence continues at coordinate 10,070,924 of CM048934.1, forward strand.
TCGAAAGCTCGGCTGCAGAGGAAAAAACACATTGTTTCAGCTCCACATTTCCACCTGCTCTCATCTGACTGACTCATGCCTTTTCCCTGTTTTAGAAGATTAGCTTTCTTTCTCCCCAGAACTCCTCCCTTCCCTTCTTTCTGTATTTCTTTCTTTCTCTGGAAAAAAAAAAAAATCCAGCTTCAGCACTTCTAAAGCTGATTCCTCCCCCTCCACCTTTCTCCTCTCATCTTGCTACTCCACTCTTGGCTGGGGGTTAAGGGATGAAGGGCTGTCTGATCGGGTGTCTGCACATCAACGTGAGCGCCGGGCTTTCTTCTTTCTCCACAGACTTGGATCATCTATTTTCCTCTTCTTCTTCCCTCAATAAAATGTTGGCCATCTCCACATTTCCTCCTCAGGTTTAATGATTTTAGATATCCCCCCCCTCCTAATGCGTCCCATTGCACCTCCACGGTGCTTGTCTGCTCTGCTAAGTTTTTTGTGTTTCTGTGTTGTACTGGCACCCCCATTTATCAATGTCAATCACCAGTTTTAAAACTCAACAGGCTTGCACACATCGATTACCACTGAATAAAGAATAAAGCATGATGCAAATTTCAGATCAAGGTCGATAATGGAATAATAAGTGCGAACCGCGACCTCTTAATGAATGCGCTGATATTGCCCTCTGCCCATCTAGTTAGCGGAAACACGAGGGCCGAGCGAGGGAAGACGTTTTCTTGTCAGTGACCTTTTTTTATTACATTCATTAACACCTTACAAACCAAGCCGCCGTGGTCAAAGCTTGCGGGTGTCATCGTACTGGAAGGGAAAAAAAATATGGAAATGAAAAATTGAGTGAAGAACCAAGAGATTCCCAGCCTTATTAAAAATGCAAATGGCAGTATTAAGAGCAGCATGTTGAAATAATTGATTGTTAAACCAGTTGTTGATTGCGCCAGACGAGGAGTCGGAATTTATCAGCAAGTCCATGACACTGTGAACGGAAAGAGAATTTAGAGTAGTATCTAACGTGAAGATTTACACACACACACACACACACACACACACACCCCAACCCATATTAACTTGTCCCTTTAGCCTTCTCCATTTTGGTTACACAATCATCCTTTTCAGAAAAGAAAGGGAAAAAGTAATTTCGGACACAGGCTTAGTGAAAAAAAACATGATGAGAGAATTCCAATTTACCTGATACTCATTCTTCTTTTTCCCCCTGAAAACAGAAGCTATTATGGCAGGAAGGCTGTCATGCAGAAAATAAGTGTGTCTATGTAATTATACGCATAAGCCCCCTCGCTAAAAACCACACTGATCCAGCCACGAAAAGGATTCAAGTTTCAGAACTGCCACGGTTACACAGAATTATCTCTGCTGCGTAGTTTGAGTTTTGATTTTCTGACAGGGATACATTTTCTATACTCTGTGCCTTGCACGGCACGCAACAAATGTTCTTTATGCAGATGAACCGTTAGCTGTCCATTTTCTTGATTCCCGTATTCACATGAAGGCAATGTGGCATTAAGTGTGCGCAGCCTGAGTGGCTTTATGTTGCAAACGCACTCAAGTCTTTGGTTTTCGAATTCTCTCAGTCTCAGCGTGTCACTGCGAACAAGGGCAAGTAGCGTGGGTCTGAGCTTTTTCCTTTTTCTTAATCAAGAAAAAGGCAATCACACACAGTTGTGCTTTCACAACTCCTTGCTTTCGAACAACTCAATCTCAAAAGAGGAAGATTATTATGAACCAAACTACCACAAAGTTCATTTGCAAAAATCAGGATTTGACTTTAACTGTTTTGAGGCTTGACTCCTAAAAAACTCAGTCACCACAAGTAAATGTTGGCACTGTACATTTTGGCAAATGCACGTTTGGTGATACATTTGGATGTTTCATACTTATCATATCAATGTGCCCAAAGTGATGCAGCACTGATTATGGTCAGGTTGCAGTGGTGTGAGGTTTTCAATTTATGATAACTGTCTCAGAAAATATCATGGTTTCACAATAGGAAAGAATTTCTCTTAAATGTCAGAATGACCCTTAAAGGGCCAGAAACGGAAGGGATATTGTTAGCTGCACAAACATTTTATTGCTATAATTGAAACTTGAAACCATTTTGTTAATGGAAGTTCGTGTAAAAAGTCCCTCCCTAGAAAATCACTTAAATAAAGGGGATATTCAATGTCCAGCTGCATTTCTTTTTCAATGTCGAAAATAAGAAAATGCACCAGTATGTTAACCATCAACTTTATTATCACAGTATACCCTGAAAGTGGTATATTGCTGCAACCCGAGTCAACAAACAACATTGTGAAACCGAGCTGAGATGGCTGCCAAGCTGCAGACCAGGGCTCAAGACTAGCAAAAACATCAAACTGCTTGTTTATGAACTAGATATTAGCAGCATTTCCAGCCAGGATTGTGCCAAAACATGATCTTTTCTTAACCATCGCCTAAACCTAATCATATGCTAACCACGCCATTGTTGAACTGTAAGGAAATGTAACACGTGACATGTTTCCGGGGAAACTTCCGCGTTCCTCAGAAGTGTCACTTGGTGGTATTAAGTTTGAGACTTGACCTGGTAAAATGCCATATTGTTCATTAGACCTATGTATATTACTGGACACGATTCAGAGTTCTGAAAGACATGGGTTGACTTGGAGTTTGCTAAAAAAGACTTGCGACTGAACATTGTTTCACACATTACATAAGACTTGCTTGGACAAAATCTATGTCTTTCTTCGACACACTGAGACTTGAGCCGATCTTGTCTCAAACGACTTGCACTCGTCTCGATTGACTCTTCAGATCATATCAGCGTCTCTACAGCGACGCACTTGAGCTGACTTGTTATCAGAAGACGGAGGGGATGGTCGATGGCATGAGACCAAGGTGAGATGGCCGCCAAGCAGCAGGCCACAGCTTGAGACTAACAAACAACAATACCAGCTGTTTTTTTTAAGTGAGACATCTCGGCATTTCCTGCCAAGGTTGTGCCACTAAAAGCAGGTTGCTCAAGCCAAAACATTATCTCTTCCTCACTATGAATTAGTTTGTGCCACAACTTAACCACATGTTAGCCACAGTATTATTGAAACATAAAGACATTTAAAGTTTCAACACATCTGCTAATACTCATTTACAAATGTTACATATCTGTGTTTTGCATCAGTGTTCAATGCCAACATTGAGTCTGGCGATTGGGTTGCTTGCAAGTTTTGAGAATTGGTGTGGTAAAATACTGCAACAATAGATAATATTTCTCAATTAAATCTATGGAGGAATCTTCTGAAAGACTTGGGATTGATTTGGAATTTGCTAATAAAGACTTAACATTGAATTTCCAGCAGTGACTTGAGATTCAATCCAGTCTCACTCCAAAGTCGTCGAAAGCGCTGCCTGGTCAGTGACTTCCAGCGACAGCAGCGAAAAAGTCGTCCTTTCACGTCAGCATGAAACGTCACCGTTATTGTTTAACAACACCCGGCGGCATCAGGAGGAAACACAGCAAGACAACGACGAAAGTTACGGTAGAGGAAGTTTGAGTAGGGTGAGCAGGAGAGGTGGTCAAAGGACTTTCACCCTGGAGATCGGTGTTTGCTTCCCGTGAGATCGTAAAGCCAAACCTAAAACTTGTTTTGCTGTTCTTTATTTTGTATTTTATGTTTGACTTTTTATCTGCTGTTACTTTCACTATCTTTGCCTGTAAGGTGACCTTGAGTGTATTATATTATTATTAAACCCACATGTTTGTGTTGCCTAAACCCAACCATGTTGCAGTGTCGTGTTGTAGTATACAACAAGACTGAAAAGAAGAGAGGTGCAGACATAGAGTTTTGGGGGCTTTGGATTCAGAAAGAAAGCCAAAGAATTGGCACAGCATGACAATTTAGTGTCTGACAAAAGCATTGTAGGTAGTCTTGGTACTTTGACTTGTGTTGCTATTCCAAGTGTTATTTCCTGCTCTCCAGACAACCAGCTCTGAGAACAATTGCTTCTCCTCGCTTCTCCAATTTGACCATCTAGCTGAAGTCACGTCAGGACGTCTACACAAGAAGAGGATGTCCAGTCATCTGGCTGAAGTCATGTCAGTGAGACCGTGTTGCGAGATTCGACATGCGGCTTGCTTTACAAGACTCAGAATTTTCTTTGACACACAGCTTCGTTGAAACAGAAAGAAATGTTAAGCTTCAACGTGGCGGCTTCAAATGAAAAATACGAGTGTTACATATCTGAGGTTTTCAGAAGTGGACGATGCCAACATTCAGTCTGGCGACTGGGTTCGTCTCAACCGACTTGACACGACTTTGACTTGTCTTGACTAACTTGTCTTGACTCACTTTCTCAAGTGACTCGCACTTCTCAAGTGACTCGCACATCTCAGCGAAACTCAGCAACTTCAACTTTGACGAAGGTCTTGCTTTGACGAGATGGAAAATTCTGACGTCTTGACGTGACTTGACATTTTACTTGGACTTGTTTCGACTCCCTGGTCTTGGACTTGCCTGAAAACTGCCCTGTTTCTGCCCACATTTATACAACTCAGTCTGGAGATGATGAAAAACCAGACCTTCTGGTCACAAGTCAGCCTCTGTTAGTATCACCGTGACTGGTACAATGGCTGTCATGTACTGTGACCCTGCAGGTATTGTATTGTCTGTGTACATGTGGATACAGCTTTCGTTACATGCAGCTGTTCCCCAGGGCATCCAGTAGTGACACAAAAGAGTGTTTTGTAGTGGCTTTTTTTTTCTTTATCCGCCTGTATAGTGAGAGCAACAAGCGACAAATTGGTCATCTGGTACGTTTGTAGTTAGCCAGCGTGAGAGCACGGGCGGGCAGCGTGTTGGTCGGCATTATCTTGTGTCGCTGATCAAAAGGCTGCTCTTATTTTATCCGTGATACATTTTCTGCACAATTTTCCCTCCCCTGTCAGTGAGTGGTGAGCGGTTTCATCAGCCTTTATGTCTCCGGCGCTTTTGCACTACACGAGTGAGCATCTTTGCTTTTGATTCCCGGCTAACACAATAGGCATTTGTCAGACCAGGCGACGGAGGGCATTGTGAGGGAAAAATGAGACGAGAAAGGAGACATTCAAGGCTTGTGAGTGTGATCGTGTTGCACATGGAGAGGCACCATTACGCAGAGTGAGAGAAGGGCAAAAGCAGGACAATAAGGGGGGAACTTATACAATTGAGCCCTCTTTTTTTTCAGCGATCAGAGGGAGGAATGAAAAGAGGGGTGAGGGTTTATGAAAGAGACGAAGGGAGAAAGGGAGAGAGACGGAGATTGCCCCAGCTGGCGCAGTCTGCTGGGAGCAGGTAGTGTATTTGGGTCAGCACATTGCATCATCAGCATTTCTCCCAACCTGCCTGAGCAAACGGAGAAGGGGCCAACCTGCTCGGCGAGCTGCATTATTAAGAGTTTCTGCCTCTGCACTCAACGCGTCTACTGTACTCGCCCTCTCACATACAGTACAGTACGTACACGCGCTGAAACATACTGTAGCTCCGCACACAGACTCCTCTGAATGTCAGCCTGCAGCAGGTACGCACACACGTGTTCGGGCCCTCAGGCTGGCTCTGATCAATATAATCACTCAGTGTGGTTTATTAGAGGAGATGATGACTTATGCTCGGGCCTCCATCTCTCTGTCGCTCCCATATGAATTTGTCCTTGTCATTATGCAAACAGCACAGATAATGGTTTCCCATAAAGCAAAGCATGTAAATGTAGACATAATGGATGAACTGCTTTTTACACACAAACTCTATTTGCGTCCTTCCACCAGGAGGAAGCATGGATTGCATTACATCGGTATTTTCCAGCCTGGGAACCAGAAGAAGAAGCCAAGTTGGGGAATCTCTATTTCTACTTCTCTCAAATTTTTGCTTTTTTGTATTGCATGTGACCAAGACACACCGAAGAGCAAGACAAAATCATGAGGCACATCCGATATTTCCCTTTTATTTCGGATATACAGTTACAAGTACAATCTGTCGACGCTCATTACTCTCTCCGTTGCAGCGACACATGACAATAAACAGGATCAAATGTTTTCCAAAAATCAGATTTTTGCAGTCGCGCCCTCGGCCGTTGGCGATAATTTGGATTCTCCATTGTTGGTTAGGTTGTGGTCAGGGTGGGGAAACCTCTGAAGCAGAATAGTAGGTGACTTATTGTTTAACTTAGTCTTGTCATCTAGTATCTCGGGCCGTAGATTCGACCCCCCTGCTATACAATAAAGCGATCCATTGTCGCACTCACCCTGGCTGCCAATGGGTGCACATAACATACTGTTACAGTCAATTAAAAATTCATTCATAACTTTTTTTTCCTGGTCTTCTGACCACCCAGAGTGCTTCACCCATTCACACACACTTTCACACACTGGTGGCAGAGGCTACCATACATGCTGCTACCTCCTACTAAGTAACCATTCACACACACACACACATCAGTATCTTGCTTGAGGATACCAGGGATCTGACCGCCAATCGTCCGATTAGTAGATCTACTACGACTGAAGACGAGACAATAGGTCATTTATACGAACACACCAACAACTGGACGGGGGTATGAATTATTCAAAGTTATGGTAGATCACCCTCATCCGTCAAAATTAACTGTCATGGTTAAAAAATATCATTCGCTGACAGAAAATATCCATTGAACATGACCTCTGGTGTTACGCTACATCAGCTAACGTTGCCTTGACGAGCAGCGGATACACAGGTCTGGTAATCTCACTCCTCTTTAACCCCACACCCCCAGATTTTTTCCACGTTCAAACTTGTCGTCTTCATCACTGACCGCGGCAGTTTATTAGATTTCTCTCAATTTATCGCCTCCCTCCGGAGCCACAAAAGACTTTGTACAACTTTTTCTTTCCACACACGCGATCCACCCCGAGACATGTAAACTGTGGACTTTGATGTGTAAAATCAGTCGAGTTTCCCTTTAAGGGGTTATTCACATAAAGGATTGTGAACAGCTGAACGAAATTAAACCTGAAATATTGTCAGATTTCTCTAAAATTGCATCACAAGAATTCTTTGTACCTCATAGACGGGGAGACACGGAGTATTCCCACATAATATATCTCAGACATATACAGTTACAGTATGTTTTATTGGCTGTGCTTTAGCAGCGCCGGCTTTAGTACAGTTTAACCACGTGCTTTAGTTTCCTGCAGTAATTGCACTCGAATTGACCTCCTGAGAGCTCGCACTCTTGTTTAACAGTTGAACAGAATAAAGAATGAATTTGGCCTCTTAAGTTTAACCTGTGGAAACCCTCTTGAGTTAAATATAAAAAAGCAAACTGTGGATACCATGTATTAGATCGCAAATAAAACATGAGAGGAGTCTGATGTAACCCTGCCAGCTGCAGTCATCATTATTTCAGCGTGTCTTGACAAATCAATTTTTTAAAAAGGTCATGTTTCACTAATTCCACCAACCAGAATTGAAGCACATGTAACGTTTTGTTCGCAGGCTGATTTCTTACACTGCAATAATTAGAGTCTGCTTCCCACTGAAGTCAATTGACAGCGATGCAGAGTAACAACACAAAATGATGGAGTGCGAACCCAGAGCCACGTCTCTCACTGCCCGCACTTCTCCAGAAACAAATTTTAGGGCTGCACTCGAGAGGCAAACACCGGCCCTATTTTTAACTGTGTACCGTATTGATGATTTTGCAGGGCTGTGTGTAATGCCTGCATTTTAATTGCATATTTGCGGCATCGGGGAATAAATGCAATTAACTCAATGTGGGTGGACTTCAATCACAAAGATGCACTGTAGTGAGAAAAAGGTTGTTAGAAGGTAATTATGACTTTGTGATTATTCATTATACTGCATTCACTGTGTGTGTATGTGTGTGTGCATATTTAGGAGGATGTGTGTTGGCCGGCGTGTATGTACAGTAAGCAGTATTTTATATTTCATTATCAGAGAGGAATTGTGCTGAAAGGGGCATCTTTTGGTGTTAACAAGGTTGTTTAACAGTCGGTAATTTTTTTTTTTTTCCATCCTCACCTCTGTGATTAATTGTAAACAAAACAAAGCGTTCGCTGTTGTGCTGCAGGTAGGAAGCCAAACAGAAGCGGTGAAGAGGTTAAATTAAGTCAAGTTAATTGAATTTGTATCAATGCTGAAAAGATTTAATAACTTAAATTGCATTTCTTTTTTATTTTATTCATTAACTTGTCTTTAATCAGATGGTGTCTGCTTTTACATACGGGTTGGGCGCAAACTAATCACCAGACAAAAACATTGGCTTTTTATGTTTCTGGAAAAACAAGGATAAGTGACATTTGCACTTTATGTTGTGGCAGATACATCCAAATGCTGCGATTGACATGTGGTTTGGTTTAGGCCAGGAACTGGCAACCTTTACAATCAAAAGAGCCATTTTTGACCAAAAAATAAATAAAAAACTGTCTGTAGCCGCATACTTGAACATATTTGAGCCTTATAATGTAAGTAACGCTACCTGTTAACTCTTAAACAGCTTATAAACATTACTAATAGGTCTAATGATTTACTACAAGGTGGCTCCTCTGCAGTAGCCTATTAATAATGATAATTTGGTACTTTAACTTTAACACACTATTAAATTCTTAATTTTCCTCCGGGCCTTTTTGTTTTTTGAATTTGGGATCCATAGAGAGTCCATGTAGGAAAAATTGAGACTTAAGCCACTGCTGTTGAGGTTCAGCAAAATGTATGGGAAACTAATTTAAAAACATTGATACCTATGAAACATGCAACTGTAACATTTGTGGTTTGCACAAACATACAATGCCAATATTGTTGTGTGGCGACTGAGTTGTCGGGCAATATGCTAAAATTTTCGGACTAGCCACCGTCAACCCAACAATTGATGACTATTTGATGTATCTAGGAAAAATTCCCCTTTAGTTTCAACTTGGAGTTTGAGCAAGGTTTAGCTTTTTAAGTGTGATAAATACAAAATAAACTCAAAATATCAAAGACAGGAAATGATCTTACACCTATTTTCCTGATGAAACAAAAAAAAAATACAAGTATACACCTTTTGAATTCAACTGTCTTTCTTTCACCGAACTACCACTAGCTTTGTGAACTTCCTGTAAAAAACATGCTTCATTAAAACTTGATTAAACTCTCCAAAACCATCTTTGTTAGTCTTTCCATAGACTGTTTAAAATAATGGAGGTGACCCATTGGTTTGTGGACTCAAGTTTGTATTTTGGCCGTTGGCATCTTGGATTTTTGGATGAGCGGGTTTAAATAATAATATCTGATTTGCTTTTATCGTATGAAGCCTCTAGGACCCTCAGGTCTTCTGGTAGCGGCCTTTTAATCATCCCCAAAGTTAGAACAAAACACACGGCATTGTTTTCATTGTGTGAAGCACTTGGTGTTGCATTCTGTTTGTGTGAAAAGTGTTTTATAAAGTTTGATTGATTTCAGTACAACCAGAATGCTGGCAACCAAAACATCGAAGTGAAAACACTCCAAATAGTCATAGCTACAGCTACTCCTGCTTCAGTCTTTCGGTTTGGTTGAAATGAACCCTTAAAACAAATGAAATATGCTAAAATGATATACACCCACTGAGCAGCTGCTGACACAGACCAATAAATAAGAAATCTTAAAAGCCAATATATTCGTCTAATAGTCCATCCCTATGAAACATGACTTCCTACGACTTATTCCACACTTCATTTTGTGCTGCATGGCTTGATTACCCATCAAAATAAAAAAGTCAAAACAAGAATCTTTTTCTAAAATAAATATAGCTGCATTGCAACATACTCATAATGTTGCCCTTGAAAAATGGATCTCGTAGCATCAGTGCTTATAAATATGAAATCTCTCACTGTCCTTTAGCAAGGAGCTGAACCCGTGACCCCGGCGGTCAGCAGGGAGGTACCTCTGCACCTTTACACACAGCTCAAGCTCATAACTCTCCATCACACATCCACAACTGCGCCCACGCCTATTCCCTCACCTGCCCGCTCCGAACGAGGGAGGCCCATTTGGAGCCTGGGGCTGGAGTGGATCCATCACCCTTCCCTGTGTAAGATGAGGGATGAGCGGCCGTGCATCACCCTAATGGTCTCAGCCGTCAGGGGTGGGATGAGCCGGGTCTCCCCCCGCTGCCCAGGCTAAGTGCTCGGGGAGGTGATGGAGGACCATTCTGTGCAAATGCATGACATGGTTAATGCTCTGCACCACATCAGAGACCTGCCATCAGTCTGCGCCGGGCTGACAGACAGGCAGCGATAGGGAAGAGTTGTCTTATCAAATCTGAGGCGATTACACCACTCTCACCTTCATCGACATCTTAAAGACTTCTTACTGGAGGACTTTTGGGAAGTTAGCAGGATCATTCAGGGGCAGGTTCTACACAGAGCCCGAGGTCTGTCTTAAAGCCACACACGCCAGCAAGTGGGACTTCCTGTTTTCTCGTGGAAGAGGACGCTCCACCATAACGGCTCATTCTAAGGTCAAGAAGACACATTGATTTCTAATGTGAGGTGATTGTAAACTCATGAAACTTAAGTTTTGAAGATCTCTTTTGCCAAGAGATGCCCCTTGTACAAAAAAAGTTAACTCATCTCACTATATGACAAAAACTGTGTGTGTGTCTGTTCCACGTTCTTCTCCTCACTGACTTGGAAAACTTATTAAAACTGAGCTTCTATAAGGCAATGAATATTGCGGAGGGCGTGGCTCATGCTATACTCAATGGGTATGGACTAGTAGTTACTAATTCTTAAATTTACATCTGCTAAAATTCAGAATCTATGAATACACAAATACAGCTCATTTTAAAAATGTAACCAGTGGACAGAAGATGTCTCCTGCAGTCCTTCGCTGAGCACTCTATTCTCAGTGCACAGTATGTTTTCACTTCAGACTTTCTCCCCTCAGCGGAAGAATGTAAAAACAGCCTCCTACTGTCAAACTCTGCACATCTTTCTGCACAGTCATGGTCAAACATCAAGATAAAATTACTGCTATTTACTATATTTTGATTGGAGGGGGATCTTGAAAACATGTACGCACATTAAAGAGAGAAATCCACGTTGTCTTGAGATACAGGTCGTTCCGTTTTCATGCTTTATATGATAAAAGAAGGCATGTTTGCATGATGAAATAGACACAGCCAGGATTAATTTATTATTCAAAAGTGTGTTAATATTTAAGTGATTTTTAAGACAGCTTGTCGTGGTAGTTCTTAAAATAATACACAAGGACCTGAGTATTCTCTTTTAAGTGAGAATATACAGGAGTGTGACTTGTTCGTCAGCTCTGGCGTTTCATGCTCTGCTAAAATCAAACACCGTCCCTGTCTCTCCACGACGGTCAGGAGCTATCACAACATATCACACCAGCACTATCGCCTGTTAAATTGGCTTCCCTGCTCCCCAGCTGGATATAACATGTTTCCAGCAGGTGGGCTTTAATGGCGATCAGATGTGTGTTTAAAGTGTTAAAAATCCGCAGTGTGCTCGCCACTGTCTTGTCATCACCCGTGACACGCTGAGCTAATACCGCTTTGTGACCGCTTGATGTGACACTGGCCTTTAACGTGGCTCGCTGCGCGCCTTGCCTCGGAGCCCCCGAGTATATTTATCAGGCAGATATCCCAGACGCCCGGCGGTGAACTCTGCGGGTCCTCATTGTTATGTAATCGCAGCAGGCTCCAGCGTGACACATGTCAAAGTGGGAGAAAATGAAGATCTGATTCACTCAGCTACCTCTCGACTACCCCCTCCCTCCATCCCTCCGTCCCTCTCTCTGCCTGAGATCAATCTATTACTCCGTCTTTCCGCAGAGGTGCAGTGGGCACTTGAGACAAGGCGGCAATTTGACAATGTAATTCCGATTTGGTGAAATTGAAAGATGACTCTCAGGGGCAGACGGGGACGGGGGACTGAACTGCTGTGTCAAAGTGTCAAGCGCGCTAATTTAATTTGCACCTAAGTGACAGGCCCCTTTTTTGCACGAGGAAGGTTGAGGCCAATGAGAAGCTCGTGTGTTACTCATCTTACTTGCACATTATGCCAGTAACATGGGCACATTACACCTGTCAGGATGAAAAATAGCCTCCATTTTGTGTAGACAAATAGTAACCCTCACAGCTATAGTCTTTTCATTGCCGCACTAATATGCTACTCAATAAGAGAAGCCTGGAAAATAATGTTCCTCATTTTCGTGAAAAGGAGCATTCCTCATCCTGGCTTATGCTTAAATTTCCTGGGAAGCTGTTGATTCTGTTTGAGAAAAACACACTGATCCGACTGTTTCTAACCTGGTACTGAATATGTTTTACTAGTAATGTGTATTTTGTATATTTGTAGGCCTTATAAAGAGCGCTAAGCCCCTTTTATAAATGCTAACAGAGCAGATGCTAGCGTTGCCCTGGTTCCCTCGTCAAAAAGCCGGATTTTTCCATTGGCGGCATGGTGGTGCAGTGATTAGCATTGTCGCCTCACAGCAAGAGGGTTCCTGGTTCAAACCCAGGGTGGGGGAATCCTTCTCTGTGGAGTTTGAATGTACTCCAGCTTCCTCCCACAGTCCAAAGACATGCAGGTGACTCTAAATTGTCCGTAGGTGTGAATGTGAGTGTGAATGGTTGTCTGTGTCTATGTGTCTGGCGACCTGTCCAGGGTGAACCCCGCCTTTACCCAATGCCAGCTGGGATACGACCCCTAACAGGATAAGCAGTTATGGACAATGAATGAATATTGCATTACTGCAGAAAATAACATCCGTGGCAAACAAATATTTATGATACTTAAATGTTTTGTTCAGTGAAATAATCTTCAGAAATAAACATCACTTTTGGAGCCTAAATGGATTCGCAAGGGGAAAAAGCTACACCTTGGTCACATCACTTAACGTTACCACGACAACGAGGCTGAAAATGTTCTGCAGTCTTATTTAGCCACTTGTTAGCAACCACCCTTAAGAGACACATAAAAGGTTCAAAATTCAGAAAAAGGGTATCTACTTATGTATATTATGTCTTAGATCAAATTTTAAAGTCTCTGAAGCTTGTGGTAACTAAACATCTCTTCAGGCATCTAACCAAAATCCCAATGACTTGCAGTTGTCGCAGGGTTATTCCCGTATCTTTATTCTTTATTCAGATCCCTATTAGCTTCCACAAAGTGGTTGCTAGTCTTCCTGGGGTCCACTCACAAAACATTAAAAGTACATCAATTTAAAAAACTGAAAATAAAAGTGGCCCCAAACAACTCCCTTGTGGAACACCGACAGATATCCTTCCGCTGTCAGAAAAACAGCCATTGAAAAACATTCGCTGTGATCTGCCAGAGAGCTAACTTTTCATCCAGGCAAGAGCCAGAGGTAACCATAACATTTGAGTTTTGGGTTTATCTTACCCCCTCATACCTGCCTTTACACCGCCTTTATCTCTGTATTAATCTCCTCACCTGCCAAACCAGGTATACATAAACCCATCATTGAGCGTTTTGAGTTTCAGATTGAGCATTTCGAGGTGCATGAAACAGGGAACGTCCCACCTGTAGATATATATAGATATAGATGATGTTTTTGCTGATGCAAAAGTAGGATGAACTGATGTATTTGAAGGCACCCCTGTAGACCTGGTCTTTGTTTCATAACTTTACTTTAGTGTTTTGGAAAGTTTGCTCCTGTTTCGCCGAAAGTGTTTGTCTTTTTCTGTTTTATTCTTTTTCTTTTGTCCATTGTATGTATTTTGCTTTTGCTTGAGGGTGCTGGCCGTTTGGTTTGCGGGGTGTTCGTTTGCAGTGATGGTGTGTATTTCTGTATGTGTGCATGATTTGAGGGGAACATAGAACTGGATCAAGGCTCGTCCTCCTACAGGCAGCCTGTTTTATTAATTATACCCCCTTTTTTGTTGTGTAAGATTAATCAGCTTTTTTTCTTCCTTCCAGTTTGCCCAGGACCAGCACAGCATCTCTGGATCATAGTAACAGCACTCAGCTCTTTTACAGTATTTATATTCTCTTTAATTGTTTCTTTGAAGCCACGTCTCCGTCTAATTTCCTTTACACTAATCTCTGCATTGACCTGTGGATGATAATAGGTCTTGGGGGGGCGGGGAGCAGGGTGCAGGGTGGTTTAGCAGTGCCTTAATCTCCACTTGGGCATGTCACATAATATTTCAAAATGACTTAAGTAGAAAAAGTGCAGGAAATATGTAAGAGTAGGTGTCGAGCGGCGAGGCTCAGTTTGTCCCCTCAGTCTGCAGCTCTTCATTTTCTCCATCCTTGTGGACCCTCACCTCTGCTGCCTGCAGTGGGTCTTCGCGTCGCTGCACCCGCGTACTTCGTCTTGCAGAGCATACAGGTAACATGTGTGACCCAGACGGGGTCAGTCTTCATCATTTCATAAGCTGGTTGACCTGCAATCTCATGTAAGGTGTTATCCAGACAATACTTCCATGACTTTTCGCAGGTCACAAGGGGAAATCTATTCCATGTTTCAACAGTATTTAGGCACCTTAAGAGTTGAGGAGCTTGCCTACTAACGCTTTGTTCCTTAAAACCAGGCTACAGACTTTACTATTCTTAAATGATCACATCACACAACTTAATAATGTATGTTGGTATGTAAACAGAGAAAAAAAATCAAAGTGTAAGAGTAGTGCAGGAGTCCTGTATCATAAATCTGCTTTAAGCGAGAGTTTCAGCTGAAACTCCTGACTTGAAACTTGGAAATTCAGACTTCCATGTTCAAATTTAACGCACCATTAGAAACGGCAGCAACATTGTTTTTGCTAAATGCTAATGTTACAATAACAATGCTGGCATGCTGCTGTAAAGCAGGTGTAATGTTTATCATATTAGTTTTGTATGTTAGCATGCTAGCATTTACTAATCAGCACCTATGTCTATTTTTTATTTAGTTGTTTATTTTTTTAAAACTGTCCAATAATAAGAAAGTACAAAATATATAAACAATAGAAGTAATTTCAGTGACTGAGAGGAACAAAGCCTTAGCAGTTTATTCAGAGTCTTTAAATAACTTAAAAAAAACCTGACCTGACGTTTTAATCATTAAAACGATCAAAATAAGCAAAAAATAAACACTTTAAAAAAAAAAAAAAAAATCTACAAACACACATGATAAAAAACATTCATATACATAAATGTAAACATACCTTACAAAGGGAAAGAAGCAGGGTTAAAAGTGTGTTCGAACCATGCTTGTTTGGACAAAATTTCACGGCAAACCATCGCATAGTTGTTTGTTTGTTTGTTTGAAGGTTTTATTTCGAACATGTTAAAGTGAAAAAATGTAAGAAAAAAAAGTGAGCAATACAGTAAATCAGACAGATGACAAAAAAACAACCCAACAACAACAAAGCAATTAAAGTAGTTAAACAATCGAAAAATAATAATATTCAGCAAAAAATATTTGTGTCATCTGCAAATAAAACCAGTTTTAATATATCAGAGACTTTACAAATGCCATTTATATACAGAGTAAACAATTTTGGACCCAGTACTGACCCCTGGGGGACACCACAAGCAGTGTCCAAGCATGAGGAAGTGTAGTCTCCAAACTTCACAAATTGCTACTCACTACTCACCCAGTGCAAAACTATCCCCCTAATCCCACACCGACCCAGTTTATTGATCATCATGATTGATTGTGTCAAAAGCTTTCTTGAGGTTGATAAATATTCCAATTGTATGCTGTTTTTGATCTAAAGTGCTAGTGATGTCTTCAATTGCTTCCATTAATGCCAGTGATGCTGAACTGTCACCAAAGGCTCCATGATATATTATCACGATACTTAAGTCACAATACAATATTATTGGGATTTTAGAAATGTTGCAATGTGGGTAGTATTATGATTGGATATACTGCAATATATTGCGTTTTATTACCTTTTTTAAAATGTGAATTCTGTCCCTGAAGGAAAACTTTGACCACTTTATCTTATTTATTAAAAAAACTGGAAAAAAGCAATTAATGTTATTGTTCAAGCTAACTATCTAAACTTTAATTTGTATTTGTAATATTAAGAATTTATATGATTGCTCAGATATTTCAGTCTGGACCAAATGGACCGACTGACTGACCCAGCATTATCATCTATAGAGGCACTGCTCAAGCATGACTAAAACTGGTAATGTAACCAATAATGAAAGAGGACACTTTTGGGCCTACAGTAAAGGCCTACAACTCCCCTCACACCTGATAAGCTTAATGAGGTCACTATCAGATTGCCGTGTCCCCAATTTGAGCTGCTGATCTTTTAAGAACATAAAGAAATGACTTGGACACTGAAAAAATGTACTGATACCGAAAAAGGAATCTGAAAGTCAGGGATCCAAGACGCACTTCATTCTCAAACATAGATCAAATCGACGAGAACAAGCTTTCTGGGCCGATAAAATGGAATCGGAGATGAGAAGAAAAGTCTGCAGTGTTCTCCTGCGGTGTCATCGCTGTCCTTTGACAAAAGTATGTCTGTCGTGAGCTCGTGGCCCACCAGCACTTACATCGTCGGGGGAAATTAAAGCTCGCCAAACAGATTAGATGTCACTGTGCTGAAAACGCAATTTTTCATCTTTACCCACCACTAATCTCAAAGGGGCATGGAGGGATCTTTAAAGGCGGGATGAAACGTACGAAGGAGTGCGAGGAGCAGAGGAGGGAATGTGTGTCAGCAGAGTATTAGGTGGGCTATGAAACAAAAACTACAGTTGTTTTCCCAGTCGAGAGGTTGGCTGTCATGGCTGCTGTTAGGGGACAGCGGCGTGCTTGGAGCTTATAGCCTGGATGTGACATACAGTATACGGTCTGTGTGTGTGTGTGTGTGTGTGTGTGTGTGTGTGTGTGGGAGATGAGGTTTATCTGGAGGGAGGGATAACACACAGTGTCCAGCCAGATCTTTGGGGAGGCAGAGGAAATATTGCTCGCCACAGATAAGCCTCACTGTCACTTGGCTTTGACGACTATTAGTCCTGGCGTCCTGGTTGGCTCTCCGGCAAGCTCCCCGTGTCACCATGCTGTGATCGAGGAGCGGCGCCGGTCGGGGCCTGGGAAAGGATGCATATTGATTTTCCCTGTTTTATATACGGTGGCCTAATAGAGGGGGCTCCCCCGGCTCCTCCACTGAGCAAATACTGGAGCGCCGTGGCATGTAAGTGGGGACACGGAATAAATTCAAGCTGTGGCTAAGCGGCGAAGACATGTTTGTGATTTGTTAAAACCACACGGAGCCTGCATAATTCAAGCAATTGTTTGTCATTTGTTGCTTTGTGAAGCACTTAGTGATGTGTTTTGTTGAAAGGCTCGATAAATAAGTTTGACCTTGACTTTCCTGTTCCGCCGTGTTGCCGTATTCCATTATGCTTCCTGATGAATTTATGCACACACAAGGTTCAACTCGCCTTCCATTCATTTATGCATTCCGGTAGGGAATAATGCGCCGCTGACCTCCGTGTCAGATATGCTTGGGTGCAGCCGTACAAAAACGGCGGCGGGATGAGGGGGGGACCGAACACGTCTAACACCTGTTCTGGAGACGGAACAAATATCCAGACCACTTTTTGTGAACTCCTTCATTGCTGCGGCCACTGAAGCACAGGCCAGTGAGCACATTAATCAGTCCAGAGACTACATCCATCTGTCGCACGGGCACAGCTCGCTACATGCAGGACCCGCGAGCTGTTGGCACTGCCTCCGCCTGTGTTGTCTCCCATTACTTCTGCCCATTTTGACTGTGTTACCTATCAGGCAGGCTGGTGAGAGGAAGCGACAAACTTGGAGGGATGTCGGGTTTGCTGTCAGGGGAGGCTTGTTTAGCTCTCCGGGCCGCTGATAAAACAGGGTATTGATGCGTGTGCGCCGCCGTGCTGCAGAATCGATCCAAATTCCCACATATGTACATATTTATCTGACATGATTGCATTTGGGCTGATGAATTTAACTGTACGGGAGGCCACGTTTTAGAAATAAACACACACGCATAAGCAAATACTTGATGTTAACACACCTACAAAACAAAGAAACAGCCTCTCCAAGGTCTTTCTGTTTAGTCTGCTTTGCACATGAAATAGCACCAACGTGACGACGGGCTTTAAATGGAAAATTATTCATGATTTTTGATGCCAAAAAAAAAAGAGGAAAAAACAGATTTGACAAGCACAACTTGAGAGCAACTGAAAACACAAATATGGACTCAGCCCATGTCTCCTTAGTGTGAAGTGTTGCCGGAAAAATTGTTTGGTGCAGACCTCTGCTGCATTTGTCCATACGTGTGCTGAGATGCTCCTTTGCACTGAGCATCGAGCAAAGGGGTTACTGGTTCTTCTTACATGAGTGCGGGCTTGTTAGCACATACTGTAAAACCTCTCTACCCACACTAACAGAACAGTGAAACTTTTTTATTCATGGCGATACGCAAAGAACAACATATGAGAAAACTGAAAGGTCACAGTAAAACGAAGCTGCTTTACAGCAGCAGCATCACCGGAAAGTAGGAAGAACAGTATGTAAGTGTAGCAGATGGACAACTAGTGTGTGTCTCACCTCACCTGCCACCTGTGTATCCAAGTGGAAGCAAGGTGCTGTTTTGTACTCAGCTGCCCTGCTCCAGTAAACAGAAGTGCCTGTGCATCTTTTTCAAGACTGGGGAAGTTGGGCACAAGTTTTATGTGTGCGACCCAAATGCAGAGCTGAATGTTGACACTAAATGTCCGTATTCATTTGTATGGTATTAAGTAGCATGTCTGTGGTTTAAAAACGGTGGGGTCACAGGTCCATCCCGAACGGACCACAAGTGACTCAGAAAAGTCAGTACAGTGACTTTCCAGCAAAGAGCTTTTATTTTGAAGTGCTGTTCCCTGCCGTAGAGTGAGTGACCAACAGGCAGCTACTTGACAGAGACAGCACACTAGCTTGGCGCCATGGCCAAATGCAAGTTTGACACAGAATATGATAAACTGTGAGGACCTTGTGCTAATGACTATGGAGAAAGCTGGACCCCGTGGCGGGACCAGTTGGGAACTGCTGATTTTGACCATACAGCCTGTATTATCTTCATTATAAGGCTCAAGTATGTTTTGATTTTTGCATATTGCTTTTGATCATGAAGGTTGCAGCCCCCTGGTGTCCCCACAAACACTACTTGCTTATGGTTTGGAAAACGTCATGTTTTGGTGGCACAATCCTGGCTAGAGACACAGTGGGCTGCTAAAAACACCCAGGTTTGGTGACTGAAAAGCTGCAGGAAATAAAGCATTGAGTGCGTTTACATGGACAGTTTAATCCCCTTTTCATTCGGAATGAAACTTCATTCCTATCAAAAATGTGATTTTGTAAATTCAATCTGATGTAGCGGGCTAAAATATTCCGTTTCTAATTCCGAATGAAAGAATTTCTCACACTTATGTAAACTCATTCCACTTTAAGTTACTTTCTGCGCGTGCTCGTTTCCTTGCCCTTCTGGCGCAATGACATATATAGCGCACGCGACTCGTTGCACTCACCGGTTTCCATTCGCCAAAGCACGGTCTTCTACCTCCCTTCTCCTCCTCAACAGACGCAGCATTAGTAGAACAAGGATATAAGAATAAGAAGAATATAAGCAAAACAAGCCTGAATGTCCTATGTAGCCTACAGCCCTCTGGTGGAGACGTGTTTTGCCTCCAGCTAATAAACTGACGCCATTGTGACGTCGGTCCTGAAAGGGTCTATATTTCGACATATTTCTGTATCATGATATTGTTGAATATTATTTCTGGCCTACAGTATTCAAGTATTGTTTGAACAGGCTACTCAAGAAAAAAAAAAAGCTACGTCATGTCTGTATTGTAATGAACTGTGGGCAGTTACATCAATTAAGTCTGCTGAAGTCTGCACCCCAAGTGGACTCTTTGGAAGTCTGTAGAAAGTTGATTTAGACCTCTTGTTGACAGGATGAACTGTAGATTTGGACAGCCCGAAGCACCCCTAGACTTCCCAATGAGGTGAAGTGCGGACATTTGGATTCAGCCTGTGGGTGCCCCTAGGTCCTGCTAACCGTCAGCACCCATGGCGTTTGACCAATTCACGAAGGTGCCATGATCGCCACAATTTGAGCACCAGCTTCTGCACATGATTCAGATCCACGGTTCTGTCACAGAGGTTGTTTCTCTCCCACAGTCCTGAATGCATCACAGCACAACTAACGTAGGTACACACACACACAAACAGCCTACAGCAGACAGTCCCCACCAAGAGGGATAAAGCATACAAACAGTGCGGTGCTTTATCATCATTATTAAAAATGCAAAACTGTTGAAGAAGCACCAGCAAAATCACTGCTGCAGAACCTCGGAGTTATGAATAAATATGTACGCACCATTGTTGCACCACTGTTCAGGTTTCCTTCAGAGGCTCTGGTTTTGTCCCAGCACAGAGATACAGCCCAGGTTTATCAGAGGAAACAACCCATAGGTGTTAATGTAGCTGTTTTTTACTCTCGTAAATCACAAAGTAGATGAAGAGAGAGACGGATATGATACAAGATGTGATTGTTTCAGCACAACATGTAACCGAAGTCTCTCTGCTGGCTGCTCCCTGGTGAGCACAACCAAACAGGAAACTTAGAAAGACAAGCTTTGTTGTTTCATTAATAGGACTGCCAGACAGTCGCAGGTTCCTTGTTATTCTGGTTGTATCCAGGGCCGATCAGGTAGTTTGTAAAGTAAGTGGTTGCTCCATTTTGCCTCTAATGTGAAGCAACATAAATCATACAATCACCATGGCATTTATCCACACAAATTAATTCTTCATTACCACATTTTCCCCCTCCAGGGCAGCCGCTACACGGTTCCATTAAGCCGAAACCCTGCAGAATATAAATAATTCTGTTTTCTATTTACACCTTGCTGCACATGGCATTTTCAGGCTGCAGAGGAAGTGGGGCTCCTTTTGTTGGAAGGCTGCGCCTCTCAGGGCATGTGCTGACCGTTCGCCTTCTCGCACTTGTTTACAGTTTAAAAACCCTGGCAAACAAGCACTAAGGACAGGTTTATGCAAATCCCCGACTGCACGCATTAAATGTTTTCCCTTTCAAATTATGTCACAAGAACGGAATCTAAATGGTGAAAACAGCTAACCCCTCTGACCACATGATTCACAGGTACAGCCGACGCGTATTAATGCACACAACAGTCGAGCTGCGTGGTCCATACATGTGGGAGACGATTAGCATAAAACCCACTCGTTTCCCGTACAGTGCATGTTGTGAGCGAGGCTGGGAAGAGAGGGCCGGAGGTGTGTGTGTGTTAATTGTTTGGCTTAGTTGACGCTAAACTAGACTTTGACCTGACCTTAGATCTTGTGTGAGGAACAATAAACTCTGATGATACTGATGCAAATTCCAAGACAGGGTGACATATTTATTCAATCAGCTTCTATCCAACATAGCCTACACCACAAGTACGGCACTGATTCGACACAGAAGTATTAATCCTACTTTATAGTTAGGCTGCCAGTGACGATAACAAAATTTGTTTCCTTATTAATCTCGTTTTCTGCCTTTCTTCAGTGGATCATAACATATCAGAAACGGACTTAATGTGCAGATGCCCTGGTTTAAAATAAGTCCAAACCTTTCTCTGGATGTGAGATTCAGCCAAAACGTGGCCTGCAATGGACGGTAAGGGTTGTTTATGGCTTGGAAGATTTCCGGAAAACTTACAGCCCCAACCGCTCGGTTCAGAGGAGAGAGGAGTCAGCAGGCAGTGATGGGGTAAAAAAGTCAATACATCAGGTTTTTTTTTACAATCGTGGATCACCGCAACCACAGGATATCCTTCAGCATACAGTTATAAATGTGCACACTTAATATTAGGCTGATTGGTCCAGTAGTTTGCGAGATAAGCTGCAGAGAGATGGAAAGCACACTTGACGAAGGTAGTAAATAAAGTATTTTTCAAGCAAAGTAAAATGACTAAAATTTTTGAAGTTTCCAGGATCTCAAGTGTAAGAGTTTGCCGCTTCCTTTGGTCTAGTAAATTTCATATTTTTGGGGTTTGAAAATGTTGGTTGAACAGATCAATCAGTGAAAGACACGAGGAAGTTGTAGCCTGACTCAGTTCTGCCTCTAAAACCTGGTCTCACTCTGAAGTCCTCCAAATCTGACGCTTGAGCAGTGACTTGGGGCGTCAGACACCGACGAAAACGCCGTCCTTTAATGTCGGCATGATACTCGGCCCATCGCTGTTGCAGATGAAGAACAAAACTAAAGGCGGCGACAGTCAGATTGGGACAGGCAGGAGGGGCAGCGGATGGGTCCAATAAACACCGACTTTCACCCAAGAGCGGTGTTCGTGCTTGCTTTTTTTCCTAAACCCACCGTGTGCTTTTATTGTTGGAGAAAATACGTCAATCCATGGTGCTGTACCGAGGTAGTGTATTTATTTTGAAAGATACTGGATTAAAACTGTACATTTCCTGGGAAAACAGAAGTGTATTTTGAAAGAAGACAATGCATGTAACAGGCAGAACTTGACCAGGGTCCAAGAACTTTACCAGCCAATGCACCCAGGGTACTTTGCACGTCATACCTGGACATGGAAAAACCATGACCAAATGATGATATGTGACGAGGTCGGAGTGAGAATGTATTAGCATTTCATCTGCTTTTAGAATAAGGCTAAAATACATCAACTTGCTTGTCGAATTAAAAGATGAAAGGATTTTTTTGTCTCCAACATTCATGTATTGCGTAAATTAAAATATATCATGCAGCACTATATACAATCCAAGCCACGTAAAAGCTAGGAAGCTAGGCTAACTAGCTTTCCCGCAGAAATAGGAAGCTAGTTACCGTAGTTTGCTAACGTTGTATTGTGTTCACACCAGGTGCGAATAAAACAACGTGCACGAGTGAATTGCATGTAAAGTCAATGTAAAGACACAATTATATGCAAGTTCCTGATGTACATGATGGAGGCAATGCAAATAATGAAAAATACACAAATTAAGTGGCGCAAATGAAGTGAGTAGCATGATTTCGCTTTTTCACAAGAGTTGCAAAATCTGAACGAATCAGCCTTGAGATCCTTCAAGCACTTAGACACCCTGGATGTATAAGTTAATTCATCAATGTCACGCGCATTTGAAGCCACTTAACAAAATATTCTAGCGTTCAAACGCAAAAATTAGCATCACATTTGTTGTAAACACAACATTGGAGACTATTCTTACTAGACAGCACTTCATGTTGATGATATTTCAAAACCAGCCAACTGAAGTTGCAGGTGCTTTGACACAGCGAGCTGTCGCCTCCATTGTTTTCAGTGTAAACAACACAGCAGATGCAGGGATAGGGAGGACAGCTGGCACTCCCGCGAACATGCACAGGACCTTATGATGGTTCAACTTAACACGCCGCCGCGGCTCAGCAGGTGACCATAGCAACCACAGAAACCACAGCGAGGGGGAAACGATACCGGGGCGCTTGTATCACAAATACTCGCCTTGGACTCCCTGCACACTTGGAATTTCTCACAGCGTCGACGCGGACACCAAAATCAATATCCATCCAATTACTTGATTCTAAAGTATGTAAAACTCATGCAAAGGTGCCCCGTGAGAAAAGGGAGGTTCAGGCTGGGGCTCGACTGTAGCTTGAGGTTGTTTTTCCTCTGAAGACTCTGAATGTCAAATCTTTTTTTTTTTTTTTTTTGGTGTTGTTTAATTAGGGAATGCTTATCATAGGCGCATGGCACGCCACTGAGGGGTGACAACACCCCAGTGTTGTAAAATTAATTATATCACTAATGTGGACCCTGTGCATGTGAAATAGCTGAACTCTCCCCAAATAGCTCATTAATCTTCAGACAGCCACTCCTGGGCTAGGTGAAGTGGTCTTGAATTTCAATACCCACCCTTGCTGGTGTAACCTTTCCCTCTCTCCTTCTCTCGCTCGAGCAGCCGAGGGGGAACGGGAGCATTGGAGAGAGAATAATATTGTCTGCAGCGGTATCTCTAGCACTTCTCTTCTCTGAGTCATATAATTATACACACCTACACAGTTTGCCTAAACACACATGCACTCACGCACACACGCGCGCACACACACACGGGCTTTGAGTTTAAAGTGGAATATATCCGAGAAGTGCTGATGTATCCTGTGATTATTAAAAAAGACCGTCCGCTGCTCTGGCATAAACAAATCACTCCAAATCAAATTGTCCAGGTAATAAAAGAAGCCCTCGGTGAAAAAGACCAAACTGGACCCCACTAGTTATTTCTCGCCCGTTCAAAAGTTGAGCCGAGTAGAAGTGACGACATTATTAGCAATCGCCCAGAAATATGCAGGAATTCCAGCAGCCCTTTCCTTCAGCGGAGAATAAAAGTACTTTTTTTTTGTATACTGAACACCTTTTGACACATGATTAAAGCCCAAAAAATAACTCATTATCAGAGAGATGAAAAGTCACCCGTGAACCTGAGGTGCTGCTATGATTTTAAAACAGAAATCTGCAGTCTGGTCCCTCATTAAATAGCACTGTATGCATTAAAGCATTGTCACAGCCAGCTGTTTTTCAAGAAGAATTAGGTCATTTAAAGTAAAGCAAAACTAGTGTTAAAGTGCCTTTATGTTAAAGTCAAGTATTGATACACTCTTCTTAACAAGGTTTAAACTGAAGTAATATTGTAATTAATAAATGGACTGTGCTTGAATAGCACCGAGCATTCAAAGCACTTCTTACGCGATGTCACATTCATCCATTCACACGCTGGAGGCCAAGGCTACAACACATTGTGCTACCTGCTACTCAGCAAGCATTCAAACGCACTTACACACCAATGGAACAACCATGGGACCATTTTGGGGTTCAGTATCTTGCCCTGGATACTTCAACGTGCAGGCTGGAGGAGCCAGGGATCGAACAGCCGATGTTCCGATGTCGAAATAGGATCTGTAAACTTCATTTCTCCTCAGTATCCACTGAGTAGCTGTTCTGGAGCTTTTGCTTGTCTGTCATGATCTTCACTGGCGAAGGGGCTTTGCTCAGTTTGCATGGAAATATAGGTATTTAAATTTGCTTTTTTGCCCCAGCAATTTTTAATTGTACATTCATAAAGTTGGGGAACTCACAAGAGACCGTTCAAAAAAGGAAGTGTCAAAGTTGAGGTATCAGAGGCTGAGATATTCTCAATTTTAGCCTCGAGTATGGGTAAAGGTCCAAAAACAATGCTTGATCCTACATTTCCCACAATGCAACTTCTTTCAAACCTTACACCTCCAGTTTGTAATGCAAATTTTAGTCAAGCCCGTATCAAAATCACGTGTGGACAGATGCAAATTAAACTTGATTTCTCACCTGAAGGTTTTACAGCGGCTGCTGTAAAACCAAAACAAAATGACAGGGTATGTGTGGACAGAGGAGGAACCGACATTTTCTTAATATAATCAAGGAAGAAAACATCATGACGATTTTAGATAGCAAACAACAGATGAATGCTGGCTGTTTCAAGGAGATCGGACAGAAAAGTCGTTAAGTCATCGACCCATTGTGCAAACCTTCTCGTCAGTTATCAACAGCATGGGTAAATTCCAATTATTTCATTTTTATATGGCCTGACGACGTTAGCAAATGTGCTAACATGAACGTGCATGCTAACGCTAGGTTTATTTAAAGTAGTGAGCGGTTTTACGATACTCATATGAAGTGTTAACTTTAAGTTAACCACGTATCCACAAGTTGTCGGTGAACTCCTCCTGTATGATCCTCTACCAGAAACCCCTCAAACGTGGCCGCTTCCATACATAAGGACTTGCCTTAAAGCTATCATCCGCTACCTCCGTCTTTTGTTAAAAATGGTCACAGCAACAGCAGTAGATGCAACCAAAACCACCGGGGCTTTATGACAATTACAGCGTGGATATCAAACACCTTTCAATGGAAACGCCTGCAAGCCGCAATTGTACTTTATCAAAACTGTTGAAATATCGCTTTAATTTTGCGCAAAACTGTATTGGAAACCCAGCTATTGTCTTTATACTGACGGGATTGTGGGTTGTTTATTTTGGAATATTTCTTAACCTCAACAACAAGTCTCTCCTCATCTATTCTTTGTCACACATGAGACAGCTATAGAGTTATCTTTGTGACGAAAGGAGTCTAGCTGCTATAGGAGCAGAGAAAAAGAGCTGGTTTGTACAAACAGAAAGTGAGTAGGAGGAAAATGCATTTAATTCCGGGAGTGGTGAGACTGGAAATAGGACAGTGGCGTTAAGTGCCGCGGGGCAGTGTGCGTCCAGAAGGGTAGATATGCATTCAACCACCGCCGGTGTGGCAATTTAAAATAATAGCGGTGTGTTTTTTGACGAGTGCCATTTGCCACTAGTGTGTTTTGGCCTTTTAACCGTCAACTTAATAAACTTAGCATGTCAAATCTGTGTAGTGCCCCTTCAAGGACTTCCTAATCATGTTGGCTTAAAAGCATGGGCATTATTCATGGTAGTGATATCGGGGGTATGTCCTGACCACTTTTCCGATTACCTAAAATTGTCCTCAGCACTAATTTGATATTGGTAGCACATGTATTTAAATCTAATTGAATCTGTTTTTATCTACAACGCGTAGTGGACTTGGTCAGAAAAAGAGAGCTTGATCCTAGAGCACAAGACAATCCGGACTGTGAGTCGCAGCCGCTTTGCTTTCTGTGATCATAATGTCACGGTACCCCTATCAAAATTAAACTGATTGTTTAGTGACAAAGGGCAAAACTACCCTTTCTTATTTTTTGTTATTTTTTGTGCCACATGCACAGCAGCACATTTCCTCAAACAAAAGACGAAAATAAAGCATATATATGTGTACGTTGAGTCAACAGGGATGACATTAAGGGGGAACACAAATTTCACAAGCTTCACTGCATTATGTTCCATTATATTTTAAATCGTCACCTGCCGCCTGAAAATTGTGTTTTCGTTCAAATTAAGACATTTCCCATAGTATTTGTTGCATAAGAATCACTAGAATGCAGGAAGTGTCTAGATGCTCAAATCTTTACACTTCAATTTGGACCAGGGAACAATGACTCCAACTGTAAATAACGAAATAATTACCTGACAAAGTTTGTTTACTGATACTATTGAAAGCTCCAGAATAGCCACTGAATAGAGCAAGGCTGTTTTTTACCAACTTCTGTTTCCAAGGAAAGACTGAACCTCAGATCTCAAACATACATATACATCTCACATCCTCTGTCCGTTGTGCTGATCCCGCTCAGCACTCTTGAGCCCATCCAGCTGCTGTCCACGGTGCTGATTCTGCCTGAGCTCCCGCTGCGGGCTCCAGACTGCAGCACAGGAATCAGCTCACCAGTTATCCAACTGCTCGCTGCAGCACGCGGCCATACAACTGCCTCAGTGTTTGGATGTGTGGATTTTGGAACGGCATCCATCGGAAAATAAACCAATTGTGCTCTCTGTTTGTTTTTTCATCAGAAGTGTAGTAATTTCGCAAACCCTATTTAGTGTAAGTATAGTGTGGTTCCTCTGGCGTGTTATTTTCCCCACTGTTTGTGTGACACTAACTCGAGGTACCCTGCCCTGTTGGCAGTGGTCTTTATTCTTTTGCTGCACCCCTGCTGTCGCGGCTATTAAAACACTGAGAACTGTCCTCTTTACACCGTGTTTCTTTGCACTTTGGTTCCATTCAGCCGTTGGTTAAATAATTTATTTAGCATTTACAGAGACGGAAGCTGCTGCGACAACAGGAAATGCGGCTGTCAAAGCCAGGCGTTGCGAGGAACGGAGCCGGCTGTTCGCAGGCCCGGAGGTCAAGAAGGCAAAATATGTGGAGCGCACACAAAACACCTCTTCAAAACAGAGGTGGACGGAACAAATGCGAGGTTGAAGCACTGATTACCCCTCTTTTATGAACTTGGATCCCACATGGAAGCAAACAGCCACACAAAATGGAGCAAAGTGATGTATAGAAAAGGCAATAACCAAAATATATTATGCTCTGTATCTCCTCAAAGTTTCCCTTAAATTCAATCAGACATGCACCAAAGGACTCCGGTGTTTTCGGTACCTGGACTCCATTTCGTAGCTGATAATGGCCTGACATCAGGTCCTAAATGTTGATTTTGCAATCCTGTTGCCATTACCTCAGGCTAAAAGTGACATGATGTAAGCCCCATGCCAATCCAGCAGCCCCGTTCAGTTTGATTTTCTCGTACTCAGCAGTCACAACACAATTTTGTTTTTAAGTATTCATATATTAATCATCCCATCTTGTTTACCCATTAGCAGCTCCGTTCCAAAAGCTTCTTATCACAGTTTCCATCCATTAAACGGCATGGATTGCGTGTCGGCTGAGCTCACTCTCCGTCATCTCATTTATGATTTTCTTTCTCTGCGGTGTGTGTTTGTGCACCGCATGGAGAACATGATTGGTGCTCTGTGCCACTGAGTGAACATGAATGTGTTTAGATGTTCTTGTTTTGGGGAGTCTATCCTCCTAAATCTCTTGTATTGTTTATCTCACTGTGCTGGTTTTTATGCCTCCACGGCGGCGACAGCAGTGGCCAGAGGCATTATTTCTCGGGTTGTCAGTCAGTCTGACCTGTTGCCGTGAAGAAATGCCTTGAGGACATTTCTCCAGACTTGGCACAAAGGTCCACTTGGATTCTAAGATGAACTGATAAAAATTTGGACGTCGAGGTCACTGCGATCTCACGTCCGTCCCATTCTCTGAAACATGTTAAAGGAACGCCTCGAAGAAATTTCTTCAAATTGGCACAAACATCCACGTGGACTCAAGGATAAACTGGTAACATCTGGCGGTCAGGGGTCAAGGTCACTCTGACTTCACATCCGTCCCATTTTCTTGAACATGATGTCTGAGGAACGCTTTGAAGAAATGTGGACTCAAGGATGAACTGATTAGAATTTAGTTGTCAAAGGTCAAGGCCACTGTGAACTCAAAATGGACAAAGGTCAACTTTACTTACATCATATTGTTTTGCAACACACTGTTCTTGCCGTTATTCAGTGCTCAACTCAGGAATTGGCGGCACTAATCTTGGGTGTTAATCGACTGTATAGGTCTGTGCTGCTGGGTTGAAGGTTTGTGAAGCAACTATGTTTAAGAGCTTGTAGCTTCTTTTGGAGCAACATCCATATTTGAAGTTTTTTACTACTGACATGGCTCCATATGAGTCTGGACAGACATGGATGTTAACTGCAACAAGACTGGTTGGCAAAAAGCGAGGCGGTAATTCTGGTTATTATTAACTTCACGTACAGTGAGCTCCTTATCAGCAGTAAGGAAAATCTTTAAGCTAGACGCTGAATCAGTGGAAAACTCTGTTTTCCTTCATTACCGCCTATTAAGGTGGTGCCTTTTCAAGCCAAATTGGACCGGAGTGATCTGAAAAATGTTCAGAGAGAAATGTTCTCTAATTGGCTCTAAGGGTCTACACGTTGGGCCCTGTGGATGAACCGTGTTTCCTTGCTCTGAGAGAACAAGCTCAGATGGTGAATCAGACTAGTTTTTGAAGTGTTCACAATTACGGAAGCACAATGTGACATCATCCAGAAGTCAGGGCAAATAGATAAATTATGGATTTATAGCTTGTGTCTGTGTGGAGTGTGCTTATGCCGTCTTGATGAAGCGTCAAAGTTTTAATTTAATTAAGCATGTTTATTTGTCAGTGCAGGAAATGCGGTTTTTGTGCTAAGACTGATTTCCACTCATACACAGGTACCCTGAATCTCATTAGCGGCCTACCATGATGAACTTTTGTTTTCTAGAATACTGAGGCTTATGGGAATGTCTGACGAAATTTGATCTGAAACCAAAGTGTGGATGAATTTTCACTGCAGTACGTTTTGTCTCACACATTTCATTATTTCCAAGCTATGCTAAATGGCTAAATGTAGCCAAGATTAATATTCTACAAGCATGCCAATTGAATGTCGAGGTTGTGCTAACACTTTGAGCTTAATGCTAATGTCAGCATGCTGATATTTAGCACGTTAACCATGTTTACAGGCTTAGTTAAGTATGCTAGCATGCTAATAAGCGCAAATTAGAGCTGAGGCAAATGGGAATGTCATTTGCATGAATTGGGTCGGAAACCAAAGTGTGGATAAATACTTGTTTTTGAGCTAAGCTAAATGGCTAAATATAGCGAAGATTAATAGTCTTTCGCCATGCTAACATTTCTGTAAAGGCGGTACTAAAACTTTGAGTGAAATGCTAATGTCAGCGTACTGTTTTTTAGCAAACGTTAACCATGTTGTTCATCTCAGTTTAGCAAGCTAGCATGCTAATATTTCCTAATAAGCACTAATTGCATTAGTTTCGCAGGCATTTGGTCGGACAAACAAATTTTGACCTGATGGCGGCACCAGTCAGGACCTTGGCAAAGTCAGTTCTGGGGCCCATGAATGTCTTAACAAAAGTTTATGGCAAATATATATAAACATTTATTCATATATTAAAGTGTATGTAATTGCAGACATTTACTATTTATTGGTACATTTCAGTCTGGAAAGAAATCACATCCATTTTTATATTAATATATTTTTATTTATTTATTTCTTCAGTAATATACATGATATGTATTTAGATGATATATAGGTGATAATGAGGATAATGTGCCACATTCTGAACAGAACAAGTCCTACTCAGTGACATTAACTTTTATTTATCATTTCTCACCGCACACACTTTGAATTGACCCACAGTGCAGTATGAAACATAAACAGTTTACTGGCTCTTATACTGTTGTGACAATCAGTCACTGACAGCTGCTATGATAAAAATACCAACCCAACACTCAGCACAAGATTAAGTCACCCAACAGGAGATCGCAGCTTCACTACTTCCATCCTTTTTACATACCGGCCCAGGTTTTCATATCCTCGGGCCTCAGAAGAACTCAGCACAGAGCAACATGACAAATACAGTACAGTAAGAGCCACCCAGGCCAAATCTATCTGCTTTATTGGTATTCACCGTTTTCTCCCTCCATCTGTTCAGCACATCACAACCTGATGTCTCCTACCTCTGCCGCACTATTTTTACCTGCTCCTAGATACTGTCTCCCTGCATGTGACGTCAAGAAAATGGAGAGGGAGAGACAGAGACGGAGAGAGCTGTTATCATTCATCTACAGTGTGGGTTAGCTCGCTCCCTCCTGTCATCCTGCAAGAAAGTAATCAGTGCGTAATAGCAGAGTTGGTAAGAGACATGCCTTATGCTGCTGGATTTGACTCCTTGTGAAAGGTGGGGTTAGCACTGTGTGTTCTGGGCTCTAATGGAAGTGATGATTGTGGAGCAGCGTGATCTATGTTGGTGAAATCTGGTGTCCCTTTGTATGACAGCAAGGTCTAATGGCTGTATGTAGATGTGTTGCACTGCTGTACATTTTCTCAACCTTTCCCTGTGAACAGTGTCGTGAAGTCGTAAACAGTGTGCGACTGTGCATTGACTCAGGCCTTTACTCTTTTACATCCTGTGCATGCACACTTGTATATGCACTAGGGATGTTTTCAGCCCCCGCCTCATAAAACTGAACTCTACATACCATGAATTTTGAAACGGCAAATGAAATCATGTATTTTCCATTTACATAATGAGGAAATGTTGCTAATTAATGCAAAAATGTTGATGTTCACTGATGTATTTCATTTGTTTCCCTGGCAATCTTGCATTACCTTCCACTTGTACTGACTACAGCATTATTTTTCTATTGTATCCCTGTAATTTAAAATCATGATCTTTGCCTAACCATTTTCATTTGCTAACGTATCGGGGGTTCGCCAAGCATGGCCCCAGGCTTGTTGTTAATGGCGTCACGGTGAGACGCAGAGATTTCTAGCCAGCCAACACGGATAAATCAGTGATTTATATTATTTCAACATGATTAAACGGTGTGCTTGGGGTGACTCGAGATATCCAGAACGTATTCCCGGAGTAGTTTTAAGTTTTTATTTATTTCATAACAGGTGATGTGATCCAACAATGTTACGCTAGCTACAGACTGTTGTTAGCTCGCTAAGCTAACCTGTTGGGCAGGCCTCAGCTAGGCCTGACTTGTATTAAACAATTAACTTGCCATTTGTAGAGGACAACATTGCTATTTAAATAACGTCAGCTAACTATTACAGTTTTCGGATATCTATAAATTGTAGCCCACGTTTTTTTCTCTCTGTCACTGACACTGCGTTTTGGACAAAACTGATCAATTCAGTTCCAATTACAAGAAAGTTAAATTCCACCCGTCAAGCGGGACGGGTGGTGGATGGGTCCAACATGGACTTTCACCTGAGAGAGCAGTGTTTGTGTCCCGTAAGATTCAAAAGCCAAACCCTGGTGTTTTTTCCCTAAACCTAACCATGTGTTTTTGTTGCCTAAATGTAACCATGTACATCGGTTGCTGAAGGACAAAAATGTCAGTTTCGGGGTGTTGTACTCATATAGTGTGTTTATTTTGAAAGAGACTGGGTGTAAACATTGAATTTCCTGTGAAAATGGTAGTGTATTTTGAAAGAAAAGAACCTGACATGGTGTCCCAGAACATCAACAACCAATGCGCCTAGGGAACCTTGCACATCGCATGTGGACGTGGAAAGTCCACAACCAAAACATGAATATGTGACGAGGTTGGAGTGAGAATGTGTTGGAACAATACACAAGATAAAACTGAGAGCGGTCAATCAAAATCCAGTGCAGGAATGGCGGACCCCGCCACCACCAATAAAAACTATTACACAGTGTGGATACCTGACTATAAATACACTGAACTGCAGAAAAAATGCCACTTTAAAAGTATCAAAAATGGGGTATGAAGTTCAAGAAAATTGTGAGCATTATAACTTGAACATTATTAGAGATATGATTATAGAGAGCCACTAAAAATGTGCTCTTGAAGCGCTGACTCTTGATTGTGACAAGGTATTTGTGGCCACATTCACAGTGCACTGGAGCAGGAAATCTAACCCAGTGTGAGAGCACAAACAGAACTTAGATGGCTGTTAAATTTAGACGAAAAGGGAAGCAACGTACCGGTAATCAATGTGGCTTGAAGAATTGATCGTCTCTTCCTTCTGGAGCTTTGAAACACACATTTGATGTTTGGATTTTTGCTTAGTGCAGCTTTAAATCGTCTTTTAAAAACAACATAAAGTTCACGACTTCAACATTAAAAGATGTGATTGATGAATAATGAATTATCAGCGGTGTGCACAGCTAAAATACATAGCTGTGTGAACATAAGTGAGCTTGTCTCGTATGCATGCCCACGCCCTTATCTTCAAACTGTGTGGGTGTTAAAGCGCCTTTGTCTTTGTGCACGCGTCCATGTGTGTGTGTGTTTTTACCTCAGCAGGCGCCACAGTGCTCCCTGCCTGTTCGCAGCATTAATGCTCAACCTTGTCCAAGGTTAATCTGTCACTCTTGCTGTATATTTGCATTCATTCTTATCTGCACCTCACCACTCAACTGACTGTCTATCTGCCCCAGCCGCTGCTCAAACTTAATCGTCTTTGTACATTATAGATGAGCCTCCAACAAAGTAGGCACACACATGCACACGTGCGCACACACAAATCTCCCACAGACGTCCTCTTTCCTTTAGAAACCACACCCACAACACATATTCCCAGACTGTCAATATTTGCGTTATATTTAATGTCTTAGTGAGCCATTAAGCTGACTGCTTCTCAAAAGTAATATATTTATCACTGCACGGGGGCTCGTGTTGGATCTAAGTGTTTCTATCTCCAGGCGGCACTAACTCCGTGCCTGCGCGGGAGGGCAGCGAGATAACTCGTCCGCTTTTACCTGAGGAAACTAAAGGTTGGCTGTTAATTAGTAGCACAGAGTTGTTCCTTCATTTGGAATAATGCAGAGCCAAAAGTTAGTGCGCACTATGGTATACAGCTTTCCCCATAATGAGGCAGCATACCTGAGTTTGTTACCTTATTAGAGTGTATAAAAAATGTTTGTCTCATAACTGGGTATCTGCAGCTCCTCTAAAGCCGGTAATAAACTGCAGCAAAGCAGTATGAATTATGCGATGAGCGTGTTTGTCCATTGGTTGTTCAGGAACTGAAAATATATTTATCAGCTCTGTGGACATACAGTACAGAATGTATTTAATTGCAGAAGGCAGTTACTGTTCTGCATGTTCTATGCTGATGTGATCTAATTAACAAAATATGCATGTAGCAGAAGGGGCGCCAAGGTAGCAGCGTGCAGTGCTCACAGGGAAGGTAAGCATTTTTCAGATTCTACACAGACAGATATGTACATTTTTTGCAAACACAGGTGTTACATATACACATTTCATGCATATACCATAGCAACGTTTCTGAAAGAGTGTGATATATGAGCTGGCTTTGTCATCAGGAGGTAGAGAGTTTTAGTTGTTTTTTAGCGAGTCGTCACTCTGTTTCCAGCAGTTTTTTAGCCAAGAAACATCAAGGTTTTTTTTCGCCACTGTTTGCCGTTTTACTATCAGAGACATCACTGTGTTTCCAGCTGAGATCATGTCACAGAGTCATCGCTGCGTTTCATGCAGGGACACGGCCACGCAAAGTGGTCGTTTTTTACCGTGGCATATCTGCGTTTCCTGCTGGGATAGTGGCACAAAATGCAGTTCTTTTTACCGAGACATCACTGCATTTCTAGTTGGGATGCTGCCACCAAAAGTCGGTGATCAAGACATTGCTGCATTTTCTGCTGGGATAGTGCGACAAAAAGCAGGGTTTTTTTTGTTTTTCAGAGACATGCATCTAGTGGGGATACTGACATAGAAAGTGGTTATTTTTTACTGTGACATCACTGTGTTTCCAGCTGAGATCATGTAAAAAAAAAAAAAAAAAAAAAAAAAAAAAAAAAAAGTGGTCGTCTTTGACAGAGTCATTGCTGCGTTTCATACAGAGATACTGTCATGGAAACTGGATGATTTCTTCCAATACATTGCTGCATTTCCAGCAGGGATCGTGGCCTGAAAAGTGGTTGTTATTGACTGACATCACTGCATTTCCTGCTGGGATACTGCCATAAAAAGTGACTGACTTTCATCGAGACATTGCTGCATTTCCAGCTGAGATAATGCCATGATTTTTTGCAGTGATATTGCCATAAAAATGTGCTTGTTTTTTTGATTGATTTCCTGCTGGAATAGTGCAACAATGTTTGCTTTTTTTTTTCTGCTGCCAGGATATTTCCCTAAACAAGCAGTTGTTTTTTTAACCAAACCATCGTTGTGTTTCTTGCTGGGATAGTGCCATGAAAGCAGGGGGTTTTTTTGTGACCAAAACATTGGTCAATTTCCTGCAGGGATAGTGTCACAATAAGCTGTTGGTTTTTACCAGGATATCGCGACGTGTCCTGCCTGGATAGTGCCTCGAAAAGCGAGGGCGAGCGGTGTTCTCTGCCGGTATCGTGCAACGAAAAGCAGTTGTTTTTACTGAGACATTGGCGCCTTCTCCAGTCATGATTGTGCCACCAAAACCAAGTTTTTCAAGCCCGAACATCTTTTCCTAACCATAACCAATCATTTTTGTGCCTAAACCTAACCACACACTAACCACAGTGTCGCTGCATTGGAATAAAATGTGAAGTTTCAATGTGTCTGATACGTAATGGTGTATGGATGAACCTCTGGAATCTCTGGAATGTTTATGAATCAAATGTGGTGTCGAACATGTCGATTATTGGGCATCACAGCACATGAACATGTACCCAGCCCATCTATTTATCAGTTAATGGGCTGATAAATGCATATGATGATGATGTTCTAATGAAGACAACAAGGCAAACTGCATGTGTACGTCTATAAATATGTTCATTATCACCTAATACAGGTGCTGCTGGAGATTTGACCTCGTCATTAAGTGTTTACCCAACACTGTGAAATAAGTACAAGCAAAATGCTTTAATAGAAATATCCACATCAATCCAGTATCGCTGACAGCCAGTTGTTTTTGTTAACAGCCACCTTCCTCGTTCCAATTCATTTCAAGTTCCCCCGCCATCTCCCAGGAATACCGTCTCTGACTATTCCTGGGAGAAAACTTTCTCGTGTGTTGTGTACACAAACACAGTGCATGCACAGGGTTCAACTTAGAGCCTGAAAGCAAATGTTGTAATTTAACATCTTACCTTTCAGCATGTTTGCCTATAAAAGCTGTTCAGCAGCTTATTCCGCAACATCGCGGCAGCTGTCTTGGGAATCAGCTGTTCCCACAAAAACCCCAGCTGGCAACATCAACACTGACAAATAGAAACAGGCAAGTTTAATTTTAAAGTTACAGTTGATCCACAGTGCACACTCAGAAACCATTATCATAAAATAAAAAGTAAACGCTCCGCAGCAGAGCAGTATTACATTTCTCAGTTCGCTTATTCGCTGAAATTTATTAAATCACGCCACGCGTACCGTATCCTCACCAATGAGGTCACGGGCTCGCAGTCGTACTGTATGAGTATGAAGTCGAGCACAGCCGGCAGACTGTTGAACAACTCAGTGAGCTGTGTTGAGATGTCTGTGGGGATATAAAGGGCAGAAGTCGAGTCCCTCAAGTGGACATTGACTGATTGACTGACTGGCAGGCTTTGTGTGTGTGCTTATGTGCAGGTGTGTGTGTGTGTGTCTGTGATGCACACCGGCATTGACTGTCGGGTGTCATCTCTCTCCTTCCATCCAAACTTTACCGCTCCCCGACTCCTTCTCTCTCTTTCACTCCCGTCCGGAGCCGGTGACATCTTGACAGATTAAAATGCTGTGTGCTCCAGTCCTTGGTTTGCCACACTGGTGAACCGCGGGGACACCACTGTGAATCAATACGAGAAAAATACGGTCTCTGGGACGGACATCAACCTCCCGTGCTCACATAGAAACGCACAATACACCCACACAAGTGCAAAACAAATGCAATGTATCAGTCAGTAGTTCCCAAAATATGGCAGAAAATGGAATAAAATTCAAAATGAAGCTGCAAGAATCAAAGGTTTTATATCAGCATGGATCAAATGACTGTGTAATTTGAAAGGGGTTTCTTGTGGAGTCAAACCCAGAGAGAATTATGACCAGACCATGCAGTACGCCCACCTTCAAGGATCATTTTCGCGTCTCTCAGCCGATTGTTTTGGTATAACCACCTGCAACTTTCTTCTGCTTCACTCTCACAGCTTTAAGAGCCTTCTGACAGACATACGACGTTCGCTGGAAGGAGGTGAACAAAGAGACTCATTTCACTGCTATAAAGAGAGATATTTTCCAACCTGATCTCACAGAAATGACCATGACCTTTAACCCCACATAACAGTAACAGCGCCAATGGAGAGCCAATAAGGATCCTTTGTTGTGGTGGACACAAGACACACATTCAGTCGTCTAATGACTCCATGCAATGGGTGGCGGTTAATGTTATGACCCCACAGGGAGTATAAAGAGTGAGAAAGCACACGTGTGGTGGATGAGTCAAACAAACACAGGACTCACACTTAGGAGACTGAGGTTCATGTCCCATGTGAAAGTCAAAGTCAACACTGACTTCTTTTCACTTAATGTACTTGGATCTTTTACATTATTATGTCACATTATGTGACATATTTACGTCACTTTACAGCACACTTTTATCACTTTATGATGCACTCGCGTCATTTAATGACGTACTTACATCACTTTATGATGTACTTACATTACTTTACAACGTACTTACATCACTGTACGACGTACTTACATCACTTTACGACGTAGCGACATTACATTATGATGTACTTACATCACTTTATGATTTACTTACATCACTGTACGACGTACGTACATCACTTTACGACGTAGCTACATTACTTTATGATGTACTTGCATCACTGTACGACGTACTTGCATCACTGTACGACGTACTTACATTACTTTATGATGTACTTACATTACTTTACAAAGTACTTACATGACTGTACAACGTACTTACATCACTTTATGATGTAGTTACATCACTTTATGATGTACTTACATCACTTTACGATGTACTTACATCACTTTACGATGTACTTGATGATGGGCTGTTTATATCTGCATAGAGTGGATCCTCCTTTATGGAGCTCCTCATGTTGCATCATCACCTTTTTGAAGTAGCCCACAATGGACAAACCAAACACTGGCTCCACATAGGACCACTCGTGTTTTTGTGTCAGCCACCGTAGCGAGATGTCCGAATGCAATAAGCATCGACAGAGTTACATTGATTTGTAGTGTGAAACTGCTTTATTCAGTGTTTCTCGTTTAAATCATCTGGTGTGTTTTTGAAAAGGAAGAGACCTCTGCGGATAAATCAGCTCATGGTAAAAACCTCCTGAACATCTGGATTTCAAAAAGGCGACACATTAACCTATGAGGGAAAAGATCTGAGCACACAATAAGAGGTCCTGGTCATTTTACATATTTCTATGAGATCACATATTTTTTTCCAGGAGATCGTGGAGACCAAAATAGAGCGTAAAGTAGGCATATTGAACTGGCTGGCCAGAGACGCCACTTTAAATCAATGTTAATGTCGCATGTCTGCTGGATTTGTAAAAATACAACTGTTTGCTAATGCTAATACATTTCTCAAGTAATACTGTTTTCAAACAAAAATACAAGACACTTTAATGTGATATTTCTTTAAATGGCTCACTGATTTCAGAGTTGCACAAGCTGCAGTCTGCGTCCCAAAAATTCCTCAACCACAAAAGCTTAAATGCTTTGTTCTGAAGCCAAAACAGCAAACGACAAAACATTATCATCATACTATTTTTCAAAGTGATGTATTACTTCTTCAGACGACATTTCTGCTGGAACTCTGCTTTTAATGAGCTAATTTAGATATCCGTTCTCTTTCTCTCTTTCTTGTGCTCATTTCCAGTTTGAAACAAGTATTTTGGCTTCTATTACAACATGTTTACATGCTTTAATGTTCAAAATACACTTTATTTTGCTCATACTGCCTGTGCTGGAACAACTGTCTTTTTAAGCCACCCTCTGGGGAAAAAGCCCAGTCGGCTCTGATTGGTCAGTGTCTCCAGATTTTGTATCTTGGCATCTGTATACGATAAAAAAATCTTCATAATCTGACACGTTTCCGCAGGAATGTGATCGGAAATCTGGGTGAAATTAACACCGGCAGCCAAGGTTGCATGTTACCCAGATATTAGCACGTCGCTACATGTAGCACCCTTTAGGGTAGCTTTACTGTTTCTGGCACTTGCAAACCACTTTTAGCTCTCTTGCTCGTTGGGGAATAGTTTTTGCATTTCACATTCATTTATAATGGCTGAAAATTACATACTGAGTTTACACTTGCAGAAGACTCACGCTGAAAGACAGATTAATCACACACTCAGGCACACATGCTGCAAACCTACATCTATTTTTAGACTTGATTACTATGGATATACAGTATGGTTCAAGACCCTTCTTGTCTTTCCCCAGGTTTGTGGTTGCTCTCATTTATTATCACGCCAATAAACCACATCACACGTATAGCATGTGCAAGGCTAATATGGACATATGTGACATGTTGCATTAAAGTTATACGCCGAGCAAACAAATCTGTCTGCATTGCACACACACACGTAGAGAAGCATTTGTTGACAAGACTTGACCTGTTAATGTCTTTCTGTTACCTGCTACCTCTCTGGTTGCTAATAGTAGCTGACGGATTCAGTTCAGGACGCCATAGTGATGTGAATTCAATCAACAGAAGAGGATTGAAAATGGAATGTACACAACTCTGGACAGATCGAATGGCTACTGCATTAATCTTTTAGGTGATTATATTGTTAACTATACAGTTATTATTTCAGCCAAACACATGATGTTTTGGCCTTTAACCAGTCAGTGTATATTTCTGCGAGCCATGTGTTAATTTGTGCCTTTAGTAAACATATCAACATTTATTAACTGATGTAGAGCGTGAGCTGGTGTTATTATCAGGAGGTGGAGGGCACGACATCTAAGTGAGATGCCTGCCAAGCTGCAGACAACTGAAGACCGCTGTTCAAGACCTACAAACAACAAAACCACTTGGTTTTAAGGGAGTCATTGCTGTGTGGTAGTGGCATTTTAAGCACCAAAAAATGTGGGTGTTTTGAAGGGAACCATCGCTGTGTTGCCTGTGGCTCTTGAGCCCCCAAATGTGGCTCTTATATGAGGACCCATGGCTTTGTTTCCAGCGCATTTCAACCCTTAAATGTGGGTGGTTTTTTTTTATCAATCTGTGGTTGTATTTCCAGCGGATTTTTAGTCCCAAAACATGGGTGTTGTTGGAACGCACAGCTGTTGTTGTGGACGTGGATGTAATTCTTGCGGCTTTTCACCCCCTTAACATGGGTATTTTTTTGGGAACTCTCAGCTCTATTTCCAGCAGCTTTTTAGCCCGCAAACACTGGTACTTTTTTCGGGACCCGTTGCTTTGGTTACTGCAGCTTTTCAGCCCCCAAACACTGGTGTTTATATCAACTCATGGCTTTGTTTCCAGTGCCGTTTCATCCCTAAAACAGGTATTTTTTGAAACTCATAGCTGTGTTTTCAGCAGCCTTTTAGCCCCCAAATGTGGCTGGTTAGAGACCTGTGGCTGCAATTCCTGCAGCTTTCCAACCTTAAACATGTATTTTTTAGGGACCCGTTGCAGTGTTTCCTGTAGCTTTTTAGCCCCCAAACATGGATGTTTTGGCAGCCTGTGGCTGTTATTCTAATGGGGACAGGGCCTTGAAAAGTGTTTGTTTTTTATCAAGACGTGGTGCCCCCTATACCAGGTATTTAAATCTAAAAATGTTTTTTCCTAACCATAACCAAGGGTTTTTGTGCCCAACCCAACCATGTTAATCACATTGTTGCTGAAATGTGAAGTTTCAACATATCCACTGCATAATAAAAGTAAAATTTAAATTGAGTTTGAGTTTGATACAGCCCAATATCACAAATCACAGTTTGCCTCAGAGGGCTTAGCAACATACCTTATATTTTTGGATCTTCATAGCAGATAAGGAAACCCCCGCCCCCCTCTAAAAAAAAACAGTTTACAAAAATGTACAAAGCCAACATTTTCTTCTGGTGATTGGGTTAAAATGATGCATTTGCCCTTACACCTTCTGTTTTTGTTCACCAATGAAACCTGCTTTACAGCTACCCAAAGGGGACAAATCACCCTGACTGAAGTACACAAACATGTTTGTTAAAATGTACTTGCAGCACTTGTTAGAAAAGATGAAAAAAAAAGCCCAGCAGTGTTCATGTGTTGACCACTCTTGGTTTTGATATCATACATGTAGCTGAACAGCAAAGTTTGCCGGCTCAGCGCGCTGAGGTTTCTATCTCCTTAATGGAATGTTGGACAAAGGATGGCCCTGACTGTTGTGTCTTTATTGATTCTGCCAGGGTGCCTGAATGTGATTAAGGGGAATTAAACTCAAGCCTGCTGACGCAAATCATGGCCGGAGGTAATATAATGTCCAGATGAAGTGGAGAGATCCATCCCAACGGGGAGGTGGCCCTCTCTGACCCTGCGTGGGCTCAGGCAATTAGCATTGGCAAAGTGCAACTCAATAACAAAATCTCCAAAATGGACGAAGTGCTTGCATGGCTAATCCCCTCTGCCGCCGAGAGGCCCCGAGCCCTTTCTCTCTTTTAGGAGGCCATTGAGAATGCAGGTCAGGGACGTGGAGAAAGCCAAGCCAAGCTGCCATCAGTCGAGATACTGAAGATGGCTGGACAGCCGCCAAGTGGAGAATTATGTAAATGTTTGTTCTAATAATAAAATGCAGTTGAATACATTAATATGTCAATAGATAAGGCGTGTTTTTTTCCGCCATATGTTGTTTGGAAGGGCAAAGCAGTGAGGCCATCCAGGCTTTGAAGCCATTCCCCACCTGTTTTGAGTTTACATATGAGACACATGTTTGCTCATGTGTCCTTGACTTGTGATGGCCGCGCACAGAGTGCCGCAGAATACGCGGGCTGTCGGGAATGCAGAGACGGATACATACAGCGCCGCTCAAATGCAGAAAGCTCCCTTCATGCATTTGTATAGTGTGTCCACCTCATTAGTCTGTTCCTAGTTCTAAACGCTGGTGTTTGATGTGGAAAATGCTCCGACCATGTGTTGGGGCTTGTAATAATGAATGTTTCATGCAGGTTGGGCCCAAATGATCTATCAGTTCCGATTAGATTGTAATTACTAGGGTAGAAATATATTCAAATGAGTTCATTATCAGTCAGATCAGGAGCAGACCAAGCCGGTTTGACTATTTACCAGAGCCTCAAGTGTTTATGCAGCGATTTAAGAGAATGCTGGAGCGATTCCTGCAATTAGGTAAGCATATGTCTAAATGTATCATTTCAGTCAATTAGCCGAGTGCTCTTCAATCTCACATCTTTACCGTGCCGCCGCTTGCCATTAGGATTCCGTCTGAATAAAGCGGAGGAGGATGGTTTTCCGCAGGTCCCGCAGAGTTCAGAGTGTCAGGTAGATAAATACATGGGCTGACCAGATCGCTCACTCTCGCTCTGTCTCAGCCCTCCCTCTCACCGCCGGCGTTGGTTTCCATTTCTCCAGGTCACTGCTGAATGACTGCAGATTACATCGGCTACTCTCTGATGTCTACGGGGACGAGGCCATCAGGCTGAAATGACACGGGGTGGTGACAGGCGGACCCCTCGCCGACACCCACCGCCGACATGACTCCCATTCACGGCAGCTGGCCCCATGACACTAATCTGATTCCAGTCTGTAAAGGGTCTGTTTTGCGCCCACCAGTCTCCTGCTAAAACAGGAAATGACCAGCAGGGCAGGCCAGTCTTGCGTGACTTGCAGGTATTGCAGAAGAACCTGATGAATATTTTTTTTCTTTCTGCTCCTTTAGTGCATGTACAGACACAGTGCCTTTCTTTTTTCATCTCTCTCTTCTCTCTGAATGTCGCTCTTCTTTGATTCAGTGGTTTTTAATAAGCGGACTTATTATTTTAAGCAATTAATTTGGTATTAAGGTGCTCAAAGACCATAAAAAACTGGGTGCGATGGTCAGCGCTGTGGGGCATTTGAACTGAAAGGTCTTTTGTATGCTGCGTGAGTTCCAGATGGATCTGTCAAGGTGGGGAAAGTTTCTCTCCCTCCAAATTGACTTTTTGTAAATCCAAAGTTTCCTACTGAAGAGCGCCGCTGCTTTCTCCTGGCAAAGTGCCGTCGCCAGATGTCCCGCATTCAAACCAAAGACCTCTGCCCACGTGGGCCGAGTCGCCCGCTGATCCCCGGCTTTGTCCTCATCATTACCATGACTTTGTTTTGGCTGGCATGTTTTGACTGGCTAATAGTGTAAACCATCAGGGAACACCGGCGATCCTTTCAAAGAAAACTCGCCCTCCGACCATGTAGCTGTGGGGCATGCAAGGTGAAGATGAATTGGGTCGGCGCGCTTGTTTTGAGACGAGAGACAGGCCCCTAATTGGATATCATCTCACTCTCTTTCCCTAATTAGTGCTGCATTGCTTTATGAACTGATATTAAGATGCAGGAGAAATAGTAATTAGCTAAAGGTTATTACCAGCCAGGGGCACATGGACATGGAGCATGCTGGGCAATGTAATGATTGCACACGGGTTTGTTTATTTTGGCTTCTTGGTTCACCCTTACTGTAGGTACAGCTTTCCCACAACAGATGCTGATTGCCTGCTTCAGATTCACCCTGGCAAATTATTATCTGATAGTATTAATTATGTTTCAGATGTAAGAATGCCCTTAACCAGCGGTGGAGTCGCCGGCTGTAGCCTTTAC
Organism: Epinephelus cyanopodus; assembly: GCA_026686955.1. Lineage (NCBI taxonomy): Eukaryota > Metazoa > Chordata > Actinopteri > Perciformes > Serranidae > Epinephelus > Epinephelus cyanopodus. The sequence continues at coordinate 10,114,748 of CM048934.1, forward strand.
TGAAGTCGAAGTAGCAACACAAAATACTACATCACAAGTACATTGAAATTGTCACTTTATTACACTATGTGTTGATACTGGGCCCATTTTATATGACCCTACTTTCATCAACTCGTAGTATAGTGTTGATTAGTGTGACAGTGTTTATGGTATGTTACATCGTCACTTCCACCCATTCACCTTTATTCTCTCCACTCCCTCTGCTAACGTCACCTCTGCTGGATGCTCACGTTAAGCTAGCAGCTCAAACAGGGTGAGGTTTCACATGCGTTTCCTTGAATGTGTGAAACGTCTTCTGGATGCAGACTGGTGAGGTGTATGGTATGTGATGACGTATATGCACATCACATGTATCAGTATGCATGTGTGGGACAGACATATACACTGTATGTGGATAACATATTTTGTCATACATCAGATTTATGTATAGGATTGTTCCCTATGGAGAAATAATTATTCCCATAACAACAAAACCATAGTGAAACACTTAAAGGGATAGTGCACCCAAAAATTAAAATTCCATGTACGCTGTCCCTGCCTGCGTCTTACACCCTGCTATTACGCGCCGAGCTGTCTCCGGTTGCTATTTTTAATGACTTCACATGGGGTTGGAGTGACAGAATGATTGATATCGTCACGGATTAATCTTCAGAATATTTTCTTGATCAGTCCATTAATTGTTTGATTTGTAAAACCCAAGGATAAAGCGAGAAATTCCTTTTGCAGTTAAAAAAGAGCTTTAAAGTAACATCAGCAAATTTATCATGTCCAACCAAAAGTCTAAACCTCAAAATTATTCAGTTTACTGCAGTTTGGAAGAAGGAGATAAAGCTAATTCTCATATTTTAGAATAAACTTCAAATCCTTTTATTCAAATATTTAGAACCTTTTTTTGTATGTTTCCATGAAAAATGACTAAAACCATTTATCAGTCAGGAAAACAGATGGTGAGTCATTTTCTAATAATTGCCCAAGCTTGAATTTGTGATAAATCTTTTTCAGTGCATCATATTTTAAAAGTTTTATGGAAGTGTCGAAAGGCAAGCTGTGTGCAATACTGGCCAAAGTTTATCTCCTACATAGAGGATATTATCTCCTACGTACAAGATAGTATGTCCTTCCTATGGGATGTTATCTCCTACATATAGAATGTAGGATAAAATAATAGAATAAAATAACAGGGATGTATTTTTTTTAACTTACTTACTTGTTCCCATTGAAATGTAATAAACAATCACCTTTTCACCAAGCTCTCATGAATTTTGCATGTAAAATTTTAATTTGTAAAGTAGCTGTCGCTGTCGAAAGTCAGCCTAATAATCAACAACTGCATTTACCTTTTGAGCTTTAATACTGCAAAGTGTATCACTTATATACAGGATATTATCTTCTACATAAAGGGATGGTAACTCCTTGGTAGGGGACATTATCTCCTATGTAGAAGGGAAAAAAATGCCTTGTCTCTCAAGTTCTTATTTTGTATGTAAAATATTAATTTGTAAATTAACTGTAGCTCTCGAATAAAATTCCACTTAATTTCATCTACTTTTTATCCATGTCTAAGACGCCCAGAACGTGGATATCTTTGGAGCAAAATACATGTTACATTCAATTAAATACAATAAAACACAGAAAACATACCTGACAGCAAGTGGCAGAAAAACCCCCAAAGGTGAACGCATGGGTACATAAACTGAGTATCAGCGATCCACATATTGACTATGGAGGCCTAAGAGTGTCATGTAATACAACTGAAACAAATGTTGTATAACTATAATTCTTAATATTACAAATGTACATTTAACTTTGCTTCACAAATTACTTCTGCACAATGACCCTGTTACACACACGCATGTATTTTCCCCCACTACACTGCTATAACATTACACTGTCATTCACAAGTGCTTTAACACTACTGTCAATTTGTGTGTAAGAAAATCAGTAAACAAAGTTAATAAAAAATTAAAAAGTACAATTTTTCCCTACTAAACTGTCGTGAAACAGTAGCAAGAAAAGGAAGTACTCACTTTATACAAACAGGGGAAGCTCACTTTAAGTTTACATCATAAAATTTGTCATTGTCGCGAGGCAGTAACTTATAAAAGGAACATTTAATTGAAGCTGTTTTTCAACCTCACTTATGCCATAGAACCACAGCAAAACACACCTCAAAGATTTTAGATGGGTTTAAACACCTGAACTGTGGAGAAAATAGCTTACGGAAATAAGGAACTCTGTCAGAAGACTCCACTCGCAAATATCCGCATGGGACTGAGCTCGAAATGTGACGATGCCGGTGTGTATTTCCAAATATTTGAGCATTTCTTCTAAGAAATTGTTGGGGAAGTTCAGCCTCCCTTGTTGTCTCAGAGCATTCGCCCCTGCTCTTTAGTTACTTTCCACCACAGCTTTTAACATAACAAACCTCATCCTAACATGATGAACAACTGTATTTACCTTCGAGTTTGGAGACTGTAAAGTTTAAGATATTTCCTCCTACGTAGTAGATAATATCCCCTTTGTAAGTTTTAATTTTGTGTGTAAAATATTAGTAACTGTAGCTGTCGAATAAAAGTAGTACTGTAAGTAAAATTTTTGTCGTAAAACAGAAGCATAAAGTAGCATGAAATGGAAATACTCAAATTTATACACAAGTACAGCACTTGAATTAATCTCCTCAGATACTTTCCACTACTGCCCCTAACATAACAAACCTCATCCTAACATGATGAGTAACTGCATTCACCTTCGAGTTTGGAGACTGTAAAGTTCATCTCATATATGTACGAGTTATTGTCTCCTACGTAAGAGGTGTTATCCCCAAAGTCAGGGGTTTTATCTCTGACATAAGCCCTACTTGGACGGGATTAGTTTAGCGTGGAGACGTGGGGTAAAGTAATTATTACCAGGGATTTTAGTCCCGTCCGAACGCGCCATGTCTGTAATCATTACAGATAATATCAGTAAAAATTACGGCAACTTTTACCTTCTGGTATATTAATCCGGCGCGAATGCGATACTTTGTAAAAATGTATGTAAATATTTCGTCACGTCCTGTTTACAACAGTTTTTTCCACGTTTACAACTAGTTTTCCACGTTTTTCCGAAGATGGATGCGCTTGAAGAAGCATTCGTTGTTGTCGGCAGTCGTGATAGTGGACGTACTTCTCATGATCGCATCGCCCTATGGGAGACCAATCAGAAAGGTCGAGAAGAAAGCGCTTTTCTGGTAGAACTACGGAGATTTCTTGTCCCGTGCAATCTGACATTAATATTACAGACATCCTGTTGTAAACTGACATCAGTCCACATCCCTATGTGAAACTAATCCTGTCTGAAAAGTACTTTAGAGGATAAAATCCCCGACTAGAAAGAAACAAAACAACACGTTGTTCTTAGGGCCTCCATAAAGTTCTCATTTTGTATGTAAAATATTTATTCGTAAAGTAACTAGCTGCTGAATAAATGCAGTGGATTAAAAAGACTGAACTGTAGTGAACCAGAAACATTAATTAACATATTTAAATTAGTATTTAAGTGCAGCACTTGAATAAATCTCCTCGGTGACTTCCCACCGCCGCCCCGAACACAGCAAAGCTCATCCTATCCCCATCAACAGGTGCGTCTCCCTCTGTGTTTGAGTGCCGTGAAGCAATACGTTGTAAAAGGCTAGTGCTGTTCCTCTCCTGGTGAAACACTTAAAGACTCGGATGTGACTTTTTATTCCCAGCAGGGCCATTTATCATGCTGCCAAGGTAAGAGTGCTCACAGCTCTGATGCAAGGTAGAGGCTTCACCCTGACAGGAAGCCTGCGCCGTGATCACCGGCTGACACTGATTATCACATGCGCCCAACATCCAACATCATGGCCGCCTTCGACACGAACACGAGACAGCCGAGCGTCAATATTGTGGAGCAGTCTGTTATAGTTACAGAACCAGAGACAGTCACAGTGTTGAAATCCAGGCTACAAAAACCCATCTGTTTAGTGCTGACTGTACACAAACAATTCTTTTTATATCCCGCGCCTGTGAACGCGGGCGCGCCAGAGAGAAAAGTGCATTCTGAAAAATTTATTTGATGTTGATAGTCAAAGTCAAATAAACACGCTGACATTGCAATGCACTTTATCTGCGCCCACAGATTCTCAGGAACGTGTAGCGACGGCGAAGCGATTGCTGTTTGTCTCTCCGTCGCTCTGTCCGTCACTCTTCCTCTTTCCCTCTCCTCCTTCCTCTCAGCACTGTGGGCTCAGCTTGGAGCGTGCAGTTTTCTAATCATCCAAAAGAGGACAGTGTGGAACATGTTGTCATCTCCAGGGAGGATGCAGAGATGGAGGCAGGCAGGGGAGAAACTCGGGGACTGTAAAAGTGGCAATGAAATGTCCTGTGTGATAAAAATGAACAAACAATGCTATTGTAGGAGCTGTGTTTCTGTTTGTGTGTCACGCTGTTGGACTCCTGCCTTTATCAGTTCATCGCAGTATGAGAAACAACACAACTGTTTATTGTTTAGGTGAAATTGTCACTGCTTTCCTTTCTTCTTCTTTTTTTTTTGGCAAGAAAGTATCTAAAACTAAAGAAGAAAAGCATGACATCATCCAGCTGAGGTTTTACTCTCCTCTGCCGACTGCTCTTTGGACTCATTTGAAGTCCGGACAGACAGAGCAGCGCGATGAGACGTTATTACAATAGTGTGTCACTCTGCCCTGCATATTCATCAGGCAGAAAATCACTAGGAGGTGGAGGTGGAGAGGCGACGAGAGCAGGAGGGTGGAGGGAATGAGAAAAAAAAAGACAGACAGACAGAGAGAGAGAGAGAGAGAGAGAGAGAGGTTGATGGCTAAAGACAAAGTGAGAGAAGGGGAGAAGGCGATGCGGGGCTTTAGAGGAAGCGAAACAGACAGCTGCGTGAAGCTCACAGGAAGAGGCAGCAGCCAGGGGAGAGATGTTGCATGGCGCCGACGTGAGCCGTTCTGACACATGGGTAGCAGAGCGAACAGGGCCAGCACAATGGAGGGAGGCAGAGAGCACCGGGAGGCACTATGATTTACAGTAGGGCTGGAGCCACTTCAGGTTCGCTGTGGCTCCACAGCCAAAAAGATCAGCATTCATTCAGCTGAATGGAACGCCGTCATTGTTCCCAACAAATGCCGGGATGTGTCGCAGCTACAGCGGAAGGTCATTTAAATGAAAGCATGGAAGGGTTCACACATGCTCCTGCGATGCAGCAGAACCTGCATCATCAGCAGACGCTATATTCCCGCTTTGTCTTTCCCGAGATACATTTTCAACCGTAAGCAGGAAATCAGATGTTGCAGTGCAGGATCCACTTGTTGCAACTTTATTTCAGGTTATATTTTGGCATCCTCAGCACCAGGCTGAGGTTTGAGAAAGATCACAGTCTTGGTTTGAAACAGTAAAAGTCTGCCGTTGCAGCAGGAGACACAATGTGTTTATTAACAAAGAGACGACACCAAGCAGCGAGGAAGCAGGCCGACAGAGAGCTACTGCGGTGTCCACGGAAAGCTGCAGCAGCTCCTCTGATCTCGGCGAGCTGCAGCTGTTTGATCCTGTGGCGCAGTGTGGCCAAACTAAAAGTTAGGGTAGTTTGATTTCTGGACAACCAAGTCTCACACTCGTCAAACTGGCGCTTTGTCTTTTACCTGTAGCGTCAGACACCGCCGAAAAAGCTGTCCTTTCATGTTGGCATTTTTAAAAAATATAATTGTTTTTCTTTCATTGAATGAGCAGGATTCTGAATTTAACACTTAATTGTCATTGTCAAACGCGGCAGGATGACATCGAATGTTAAGGTGGCGGAGGTCAAAGCAGGGTGACTTTCAGACTTTCACCCAGGAGGCCAGTGTTTGCTTCCCCTAACATTATAAAGCCAAACCCTGTTCCTTTTTCCTAAACCCAACCATGTGCTTTTGTTTTGTTGTCAATCCGCGGTGTTGTGCTGACGTAGTGCTTTTATTTTGAAAGAATCTATATGCAAACTGTGCATGTCTGGTGAAAATGGAAGTTTATTTTGAAACAGACGATACATGCAAAGTTGACACGGTGTCCCAGAACGTTAACAACCAACACACCCGGGGTACCTTGAAAGTCGTATCTCGACATGGGAAGTCCATGACCAAACGATGTTACGTGACAAAGTCGCCGACCCTTCGCTAAGCCCCGCCCCCCTTAGTTACTGTTGCTACGTCCGTCAAGCTTTCGCTCCTAGCATAAGAAATGTGGAGTTTTCAGCGATATCAGTGAGAGATATTCCAAAGGAAATAGCTTAAAATTTCTGGAAAAACTGTTCGGAGATATCAGAGAGAAGCTGACAGAAAGGTTGTATACGTGTGAGAGCGAGGGCAAAATTTAGCGAAGGGTCAGTTGCAGCCAGAGAATATCTGCAGCCAAAGTCCTGTGTCATGTTGACCTGAAACACTCGAACACGCCTCCCAGCCACAAAAAAATGTAGATATTCAATAAGTTTTCCTCCCAGTTGTCAAATATCACCGCTTTGCTAGTTGCCTTTACGTCTAAATATCACATGCTAGATATACTCCGGTGTGTGTTGCTAACTTTCCAGGACAGCATGTCAACTTACGCTTCCTACAATACTGAGTCTCTTCAAAATGCATTTCCAGTTTCACAGGAAATGTGCAGTTGATATGATATATATTAAATAAAACACCTGGGACTGGTTGCGCAAAACACCAAAGTATGGCACTTAAGGCTTAAATCTTCCTGAGCTGAGGGGCTTACAGAGTTGCACAGAATCCCTTAAAAGTTTGTTAGTTAAGGAAAAACATTAATTCAATTCTTCATTTACAATGGGCGCTGTTGAACAACAAATGTCTGTGTATCATGCTGACGTTTAAGGATTACTTTTATTGTCAGTGTTTGACGCCGAAAGTCACTGCCCAGGAGCCAGATTTGGATTTTGCGACTGGGCTGAAATGTGTAACTGGGAGAGAGAGAGAGAGAGAGAGAGAGTGGCCTTTCTGTGTTATTGGGTTTACTGTAAATACATTTTGCTGGTAATACTGTACTTTCTTTCTGATACGACCAGTGAAACTGTATATTTCTATACATACACAGGGGCTTTAAGTCACTGTATCCGTTTCTGTTCAAAGGCCGGATGTTATTAATGTTTGGTGTTTCATATTTGAACAATACTGTAATTGTAGAACAAACAAGGCCAGCCAGTGATGGGTAAACACAGCAATATATATCCTGACACACAATGCAGCTGCTATAGAGTCCTACTTTAACACACACACACACACACACACACACACACACATAATTCCACATTCTTGCAGAAAACGGGTTCACTGAACATTCATACATGCATGAAGTGACAAACCTGACAAACATACATGGCAAGTAAATTGTTAGCCTGCCAACGGCATCAAGTCAGAGATTAGTACTGATATAGCCTGACTTTGAATATCACTGGTGTTCTTGGCAGGCAACCCATGTGTTCATAATGCTACATCATGCTGTTATCACTGCCCTTTCGAAGACTAATCAAGCAATTAAAGACATCTTTTGCAAACGGTACTGTAGCTATGGCAACGGCAACCCTGCAGCCCCTGTGGATGGACCTCGGCGTCCTCGAGGAAATCAATATGTCTGTAATCTGAAGTTTCTATACAGCCCCTCCTGCTTTATGGCTGCAGTATTGAGTTATGGGTCCCCAGTAATTACTGCCAGTGTGACCTGGAGCGACACAAGTGGGTGCTCAAGGCTCCTCGGTTTGTTTTTGAATGGCTTGTCTGCCAAAGTCGACTGCAGGAAGCTTAGAGCAGCTAACATTTAACCCCACGTCTATTTGAATGTTGATTAGACTTTGTGATATGGTGCCACCAGATTAAAGGCAGGTTATCTTTGAGGGAAATCTGCCGGCAATTAACACACTGACTGACACAATACCTCAAGGCAGTGATTAGAATACATATGCATGAACACATCCCACCTGATATTCAAATATGCTCCCCCAATACATTGATTTAAAAATAACTATGTATATTATATCATTAATTCATTCGTTTTTCATAACTGCCTATCCTGTTAGGAGTCACAGGGGGTGGAGCCTATCACAGCTGACATTGGGTGAGAGGCAGGGTACACGCTGGACAGGTCACCAGACTATCACAGGCCTCACACACAGAGGCAGACAACCATTCACACTCGCCTATTAATCTGCATTTGGACTGTGAGAGGAAGCCGGAGTACCCCAAAGTTTGCCTTGAGTACATTGAAAAAATTTAACTTTTGTGGCAGATGTCAGACAGATCGTATGCACGGGGCCACAGATAGCATAAAAACAAATTAACTAACACATTGATGAATGAAATACAGCTCTATTTATTGTTTGACGACATATTTTGCGAGCTAACATTAACGCACAGCATGCTAGTTGCATAACATTTAGGGTGCATGCATAGTGGAGCATCGGCAAAACTGGCTACACACCCGACAGGCTAACCTTCCCGCTTATTTGTCACCATGCGTTATTGGTCCTGTTTTGTTTTTCCATGAGCGTATTCCACAAGATTAGATGGCGAGAAACACTCTGCTATTACTGCGGTGGCGTTTCTACTCATCCATGACGAGATGCATTTCCTTGCGTCGAACACTAGGGGGCAGACGCTTTATATTATACGTAAATGCGGACATGAAACAAAACTGTGTGTCGCTTTTTTTTTTTTTTTTTTTTTTTTTTTTTTTACTTCCCGCTCAGACTCCTGTTAAAGGAACTGTGTGTAAGATATGAAAGGATTTAGTGGCATCTAGTGGTGAGGACTGCAGATTGCAACCAGCTGAAACGTCTCCCAGTTAGGATTCCTTCAGTGTTCAATGTTTAGAAGCTATTAACTGGGAGCCAAATTATCCACTTAAGTCTCTGCCTCTCCAAAATAAATTGACCAGATGATTAAAACCAGTAAAACAATGACTGAAGCAGTTTCACGTTACAAATTGGTGTTCCTCCAGTGCTGTTGGTCACGAGCCCATTACCTGCTAACATGCGCTCACCTATTTTCTTTGATAACTTAAGATCCAGGGACCCTGTTGCGCAAAACACCTTAGTTTTCAGTTAAGGCTAGATTTCTTCTTAGATGAGGGGCTTACACAGTTGCCCAGAATCCCTTAAATGGTTAAACTTACTGAGTTGAAAGATTCTACAGCCGTAAAAGTTTCCATGGAGATTGTTCGTTTGCTTGGACTCACGCTTGTGATGCCTGTTATCGTCTCAGAAAGTTGGCTTATAGATAGTGAAGAAGTCTTGGTTAGAGGAGGAAAAGATTATACTCCTGGAGGAATAAAGTCATAGCAAACATCTTGTAAAGTAAATTTGATCCCTGAATACCAGAGAACAGAAAACGATTATAGGAAGAAATTGCAATGAGATTGGTTTAGTCAAAATCTAACTCTATCCATCAGGTTAGGGTTAGGATTCCTTAAATTTCAGACCAGTGCTGTGTCGCAAATTACATACTTCTGTCAGTACACCTCTATGTAGTATACTATGTGCACTATGTACTTATTGGCGTAATGTGCAAATTTCTACAGGGTAGTGTTGTCTCAAACCAAACACGACCACGTGCACTCACCGGAAAAGACGACCGCTAATTAGCTAGTCATGTGAAAAGTCCGACAATTTTGCAGAACAGGACAGATGACAGACGCCAGATAGTGCGAGCTAGCCAGCGAGCTAACAAGCAACCTGACGACGGTAACGTTAGCTATGTATGAACTTTCTTCCCCGTCTCTTGCTCGGTGGTAGCCATGGCGACATCTACCCCTCGCTGGCAAGTCAGCATCTGAAAATCAAGTTTCATACCCGCCACCCCTCGTTATGTTATTTGAGACACAGCACAATACTAATATTTAAGGAGAAGACTTAAGGGTGTTTTGTGCAACTGATTTTATTTTGAGGATACATTAACTAGGATTTAATTGGAAAATCTTAACTTAAAGGCTAAGTTCGGTTTTTTGACATCTGGGCCTTATTTTTAGGAATAAATACGCTCGTAGACTCACCCAGACGATTTTGGTGGAGCTCGGAGCCGTTTTCGAGCAATTTAGATCCATCCGACGGCGTCTTCTCTCATGCCATAGAAGCGGACGGGCCAAAACATCGAAGCCCCTAAATTAGACATTATCTGCTGCGAAACTCGCTCATTTCACCTACATTTTATAAATGAATGGCCAGTGTTATCACCATGTCCGCTCAACTTCCTTGTTATGGTCATCCGGGGCTTTACAACGATGGGTCACTTTTGGTGACGTCATAGACGTGCGCCGCAGGAGCGCAGCTGAGTTCCGCCGGCGCTAGGCTAGGCTATACAGCTACACAGCTATTCTTGTGCAACATGACGGAATATTTATCCGATGTAAAGGTGTCTGATGACGACTCCGAGTATGATGGATGCCCGTATCGTTTTGAGCCAGAATACACCGACAAGGAGCTATTTGAAAGGAGGATGCAGAGGGAAAGAGCCGAACAGCTGGCCAGAGAACAAGCGACCACTGCACGTCCACGAATGGGGCTAACTGGTGTTGTTGTTGTGAACACTGCACGCCACAGACAACAGAAGAGGAGAGCCTTAGCTGCTCAGAGTGGGACTTGAGACCAGAGGAAACACGTATTGATGCCCCCCAAAATACGTGTCTCACTACACTGGAAGATTTTTCTGCCATGACAAACCGGGCTGTGGTAGAGACTTTTTTTATGTCCCGAGAGTCAACTTGCAGACGCAGCCGAAGCCAGCAGGACCGAACGGACAACTTTCGATAGAGTAAGTAGCCGATACACATGCAAAAAGGGTATATTTTCTATGATGTTTACTTATAAATAAATAACGGTCGAAACAACTGACAATTAGTTTTGGAGAAAGCATATGACTACTTGTAAGTGTGCGCTAACAATGCAGACCCGTGGTGATTGCAGCTCGAGTCACAATTTATTGTCTGCAGAGAATAACCATATCATATGCATTGCGAGTTAGTTTTTCAAAAACTAGCATGGACTAGAGTAAATTATATTGCGTTACAGTGCAGTATTCTTTTGCAGGAATGTATTTTTAGAAGGCTACTCCTGCTAAGACATAGGTCGTGAAGATAGCTATTCATTTTATACAAGGAGCTTTATACGCTGGCCGACGTGCACTGGTTATCGACCAATATTATTACATCTTCAAAAGAAATGCATTACCTCCGCTGCGTCTGTTTTGCCCTCTGAAACAATCGGGATGGCATTCCTCCTGAGGTACTGACGCTGAGCTTCCTGGCCTTTTATCTTTGTCGTCTTCGTAATGAAGTCTTCTGGAGCGAAGTGAGCGCTGCAGACCCGGTGACTGACCCTCCTCAGTCCTTCCATAGGAATATTCGGGTCCATTTTCAGGACAACAAGCAGAGCTTTAGTAACTCCGGGTTTTTCAAAGGAAGCCTGTGGAATGTGAACTTTGTCCACCTAGTCATTTTGTTTGGACAAAGTGGAAAAACGCAATGACGAACCATGTTTGTACCCGTGTAGCCCCTAGCCTAGCCTAGCGCCGGCTGGACTGCGCTCCTGCGGCGCACGTCTATGACGTCACCAAAAGTGGCCCATCGTTGTAAAGCCGCGGATGACCATAACAAGGAAGTTGAGCTGACATGGTGATAACACTGGCCATTCATTTATAAAATGTAGGTGAAGTGAGCGAGTTTCGCAGCAGATAATGTCTAATTTAGGGGCTTCGATGTCTGGCCCCGTCCGCTTCTATGGCATGAGAGAAGACGCCGTCGGATGGATCTAAATTGCTCGAAAACGGCTCCGAGCTCCACCAAAATCGTCTGGGTGAGTCTACGAGCGTATTTATTCCTAAAAATAAGGCCCAGATGTCAAAAAACCGAACTTAGCCTTTAAGGTGTTTTGTGCAATTACAAGACAAGAGTTTTCACCGGTAGCTGAAATATCCGCAAACGTCTCTTCCTCTACTAAACAAACCTAATAAATTAAACTGGTAAAAACGCTGAATAAATAAGTTTTCACATAAAAAAAAAAGCAAGAACATGAATGGCCCTTTCTACAGCCAGTGTTTGGTTTGTCCATTCTGAGCTACTGTAGAAACAATATATTCAGTTTCCGCCAAAGCATCCCCCTAAATCCTCCACACTGGACCTTTAAACAATTACAGATGTTATAGCGTCTGAACCTTCAAATCCTTCAGCCTGATAAGCAAACATAAAGCGGGGACGTTTAATTTGAGTTAAATGGAACCATAAATGCATTGATAAGATATGGCACGTAGGAATCAGAGCAGGCGATTAATAATGAATTTATCTTTTGAAAATAATATATTTCCCACAGACCGCCTGCTGGGTATTTCTGATTAACCACGGGATAAGTCTTTTTAGGAACGTCAGCCACTGGGACTCGGATCGACGCTCACAAATCAACACGTTTGAATCATTACTGATGACTAACATGACGTGTCACAGTGAGGAATAGATCTGGATATCAGTGCTGAAAAAGACAAATGATACAGTCTCTGCCCATCACGTCACTGAAGCAGATTTTGTTTTTATGGCTACTACAGCTGAACTCCAGGAGTGCACATGGGGATATGTGGGAGACTTTCTACAAAAGAATGTATTCTTGGAAATGTAATTGCGAGGCAATCAAAGGGGTTTTGACAGTTTACTGCATATTTCTTTGACATCCTTATATCTGAGGATTACTTTGACTTTTTTATTGTGAGGTTGACTATTTTGAAAACGTTTTCCGAGGATCTAAAGGATATCAGTAACACCCGGATACCTTTGGTCTTTTTGTACTTTTGTGCCTTTTTTCCCTGTCTTGTGAAGATGTAAGATTTTTTTTTCATGCATTTGCGTGGGTGCATTTCCATTTCAGTCATTGTTCATCTCGAGCAGCCGATTAAATCAACAAGAAAGAAGCTGTCGATATCTCTTTGGATCATTTTGTTCTTTCGGCAAAACAAATCCCACGTTTCAACCCTCCACCCTGCACCTCATCTGCATCCGGAAACAGTGACCCAGTCTCACGCATTCTGCATCCTCACAGCACAATCTGCTCCGAGTAAATGACACCTGCTAGAGCAACAGAAATACGTCTGAATGGTCCATTGACAGAGCCGAGGCATTAGGCGCCCTGGATGGGCTTGAACTGCAAAGCTAGCGACAAGCACAGGCGCACGAAACGCCAATTCCAGCCCCTCAGATCCGGAGGAAATGAGTTGTTTATGGTAAATGGAGCTCTTAGCAGCACCCGCAGTGTTCAATATTGATTCAATGAATCGGATTTGTAAATATGAGGAGTAGAGTCAGCTTTCCACTCTGCGAAACATCTACTTCCTCATAAAGGAGCAGCTGGAAGGAGAAAGAAAAGTAAGGCTGAGTGCTGGGATTTTTTCTGTCAGTGTGACAACGGAGAAATACAGTCAGTTTTTATCTCAGTGTTTCGACTTCGTTTGTTAGAAACTGCACAAACTTATTAACCCCAATAAATCCTTGGGTGCAATATACGCTGTATGCATTATTAACCATGGACATTTTTATAAAACCATTTCTAAAGACCCTGAAAATATGTTTTCACAAGCAGCTTCTTAGTATGATAATGAGGTCTGAAGTTGCAACAGTTCGGGTGATGTCACATGACACATTTCTGTCTGTGCAGAATCTTATGACAGTTAAGGGGTCTTTTGTATACGTATTTCAGCCAACACAGAAGTTGTGATAATATTAATCCGAGGGCAACTGTATACCCCCCTATTACCTTGATGTTCTGGGACACTGCAACCAACACCAAGGCGTCAACAAAAGCACATGGTTAGAATTAGGCAATACTAGCACATGGCAACCAACACCAGGGCGTCAACAAAAGCACATGGTTAGAATTAGGCAATACTAGCACATGGCAACCAACACCAGGACGTCAACAGAAGCATGTGGTTAGATTCAGGCAACAAAAGTATGTGGCAACGAATGCCAGGACGTCAACAAAAGCACATTATTTTTCAGCAACTAAAGCACATGGTTAGAATTAGGCAATACTAGCACATGGCAACCAACACCAGGACGTCAACAGAAGCATGTGGTTAGATTCAGGCAACAAAAGTATGTGGCAACCAACACCAGGATGTCAACAAAAGCATGTGGTTTTGTTGCCAGGATGTCAACCAAAGCAGCAACAGAACATGGTTAAGTTTAGGAAACAAAAGTACGTGGCAACCAATGCCAGGGCGTCAACAGAAGCACAAATTTAAATTTAGGCAAAAAAAGCGTATGGTTAGACTTAGGCAACAAAAACACATGGCAACCAACATCAGGACATCAACAAAAGCACGTGGTTCAATTAAGGCAATACCAGCACATGGCAACCAACACTGGGACATCAACAAAAGCACATAAGTAGATTTAGGCAATAAATGCACATGGTTAGAAAAAAAAAAAATCATGGTTTGGCTCTACATCTATAGGAAGCAAACACCAGGCTCCTGGGTGAAACTCCGGCATTTGATTGACCGTTTCACTTCCCACCCGCCCTACAGAAACTTACCAGTCAGCGTTTCAACCTGATGCTGTTCAGCAGCACATCATACCACCACAACAGGTGCTGCCCGGCCGCGTTATGAACTGACACAGCCCAGTATGGCACTGAAATCACTGACAAAGCGACGACTACTTCAGAATGAGAACGGGCTGGATCTGACAGTTACCTAGACTTAATTAGCGGACCAGATATTTCTTTCTTATTGTCCAATTACCACATTACCACAACTGCTGCTACTGTCAGTTGCCTGCTCTTAATCACGCCATACTGTCCACATTATTGAGAGCTGATTGCTGCATTTGCAATACTGAGTAGGTACGTCAGAAATTTGTCACGGATTTTGGGTGGTCAACTACAAAATGGGACCAGACTCATTAAATGGTGAAATAGAGTGACTGTACATGTCATCTCTGATCTTAAAAAGTGAATTCAGAAATGACACCAAAAGTTTCCTTAACTCTGGCAGTTGTTTTAGTCACAGACATTGAAGGGGATTTAAAGATATAAAAAAGGCAAGAAACCATGTGCTGTATATACCATAAGCAAAACAGCTTAGAGAGTGTCTGCATACAATGTTCTTCTATCTTAAAATAAAGCGGTGGATTTTAATTTCAGAGTTCCAGCACCGTCATGTCATGAACTCAAACATTGTTGCACTTGAGCGAGCAAATCTCGACTTCAAACTTTATAAGCAGTCAGTAGCAAACTCTAAATGTTAAAGTGATAAGCCTTGTTTGAATAGAATGTGTCAAAGCCCTCCTTGAGGCACTGAGACTGTTTGACAATTACGGAGCCGGAGCTCTTAAAAGGCGTAGAGCTGCAGACTGTCTGCTGAGTGAAAGGAGTATGACAGGGCCTCTGATAGTGCAAGTTTATTGGGGAAATGTGAGGAGTCACCTGTTTTACAACATGGCGGGCCCCTTGTGAGCGCCCCCTCCGCCTTGATCAGCGCGCGCTGAACCCTTGCACCGCAGGCGAGGAAGATACCACTCACCACTTCAAGTCATCGGCTTTGACATGACGGCGCCGCTCGTGTTATTGCTTTAATTTCGATCTCCTTCATTTCTCTGCAGGAGGAGGCGACGTGAAAAGAAGGGCACTAGGATCCATTTCAAATTTTAATTAGTTGCCTTTTGTAAGTCTAACAGAGATACATTCAGACCAGCATTATCCTTTCAAATTTTTAATTAACAGCTGCCTCTTGGTTTCACCACATCAAAAGGTTGGGCTGTGTAATTGTGTCTGTGTGTGTTGCGAGTGTAAATGTGTTTGAAGCTGTGTGTGTGTGTGTGTGTGTGTGTGTGTGTTTTTAAAAGCAAAAGGTGCAGAGGTGTGCACATTTTAATGCTCAGCGTGGTGTGTGTCGGATGTATGTCAGAGACGAGCTGGGGAGCGACACCGGAGGGAGGGAGGGCGTTTTTTTCAAATTGCTCTAAATTTTTAGGGGTGTTTTGATTTTTATTCCTTTTCTGCTTGGTTGCAGTTTGTCAGGCCCGCCACAGAGGGGAAAAGAACCCCACAGTACATTACAGGATTAAATTAATCTGAATGTAGCACCTCACATTTATGCCAGCGAATGTGTTTTAGATGAGAGAAGCTTAAGCTGAGATCTCTTCCTCCCTTATTAGCCACACAGGGAGACAACATCACCCCGGGTTTGCAAATATGCCATTATAGCCACACGTGAATATGGAAAGCTCGTCACATGAGTAAAGCCATATGTCTGCTTCTGACTCAACAGCTCGGGGGGAAGAAGTAAGTGTGTCTTGTTATCTCCGAGTCACACCGATTGTTTTCACATGAAAAACAATACGTGTGAAGTTAACTCCGTCTGGGTGGAGCGTATCAATCAACGCGCACCCATGCCAACGCAGATGTGGCTGAAAATAGTCACGTTCACAGGAGTCACTTACCTGCCAAAAGAGTGTGCGTTAGGGTATAGAAATGTGTCGCATTGTCTCTGTCAATACACGCTGACAGCTGCTCGGAAGAAAAGCGAGAAGCCAATTCAGAAAAGTGACGCCTCTCTCCGAGAAGCTATAGACTCCGAGCCATGAAAAGAGAACAAGAGACATAATGGAGGCAACAGCAGCCGCATTATCTCGGCTGAAATCTTGTGCTGTGTCTGTACGTTAATGAGATATATATGTTTGAGAGATTGTCTGAAAAAGGCCTGTTATCAGCTGTGGGAATAAATTGAGGCATTTTGGAAAAATCGCCGAACAACTGAAGGCCAGAGGGAGGAACAATTGGACATTTAAGGGGAATCAAAGTTTAAGAGGTTAAAAAATCTCTGACTGGCTGCTCCCAGATATTAGACTCCAGCTGAAAGCCAATGATAAATAAATTTACAGCATTTAAAACAGAGCGAGTGTTAATAATCTGTCAACTGGAGCTGTGTCTGCACCAAAAGTTTGAATTCTAAAAAGTCAACGGCAAAATACAGCCCTTTACCTAAAAGGATGTTCCTCTAAATTCCAGCCATTACAACTTGATATTTGGATATAATGAACTTGTGCGTTTACCCGAGGGTGCTAGATAATTATAGTCTTCGCTATTCCCGACTCCCTCCTGCACCCAGCGGGAGATTGGCTTCATTAGGACACACTGACCAAAAGAAGATGGCTGACCTTTCTGGATATCCCTCCAAAAGTAATGTCTTTCTCTCCCTCTAAATTTACCCCAGCTTCCTAATTAACCTTGTAGTTTGAAGATAGAAAAGTTAGGATGAGTCGATGGGGAAAATAACTGAGAATGCATGTGACAAAAAAAAAAAAAATCAATGCTTACAGCAGCAGATAAACAAAGTGACATACACCTGGTTTGTCCGGCTGTTTGACCATGAAATCATTAGGTTTAGTATTTTTAACCCCTAGCTTCCATGACCTCAGTACATACCCTCATGTTTCACTAAACACTTATTAGCTGCAAAACTTTTATTGGGTCTGGTCTCCTTCAGTAAAGTATAGAAACACTAATTAACCTGATCTCATTGATATCAGTGTAATGGCCACGACGTCTTGAGACTGCATTACATGGTGATAAGGCCTATAAATAATATCAAGATACTTTTCGGCTGTATCTATGAAAATCACCCCAAAACCACTGAACACGACTAAAATGCTAAACTACAACATGATATACTACTACAGTAAAGTTATATAAAGTACTGTTCCAATAAAAATGCTAAATAAAATACTGTCACATTAAGGTTATATAAAGGACAATAATAATAAATTAAAGTTCTATTATCATAAAATTAATTAAGGCACTGTTACAACAAAGTTAAACAAAGTATTGTTGCATGAAGGTTATATAAGTACTGTTACAATAAAGTACTGTTACAGTGAAGTTAAACAAAGTATTGTTACAATAAAGTTAAACAAACTACTATTGCATTAAGGTTATAAAGGTACTGTTATAACAAAGTACTGGTGCATCAAGGTTCAATAAGTACCGATACAATAAAGTACTGTTACATTAAGGTTATATGAAGTACTCTTACAATAAAGTTAAACAAAGTACTGGTGCATCAAGGTTCATTAAGTACTGTTGCAATAAAGTTAAAAAAGTACTATTTCATTGAGGTTATATAAGTACTTTTACAATAAAGTACTGTTACTATAAAGTTTAATAAAGGACTGTTATAGTAAAGTTAAAGTACTGTTACATTAAGGTTATATGAAGTACTGTTACTGTAAAGTATAATACTGGACTGTTACAATAAAGTTAAACAAAGTACTGTTACAATAAAGTAAAAAAGTACTGTTTCATTGAGGTTGTATAAGTACTTTTACAATAAAGTACTGTTACAATAAAGTTAAACAAAGTACTGTTACTATTAGGTTTAAAAAAGTACTGTTTCATTAAGGTTATATGAAGCATGTTACTGTAAAGTTTAATAACGGACTGTTACAATAAAGTTAAAAGAAGTACTGTTATAATAAAGTTAAAAAGTACTGCTTCATTGAGGTTATATAAGTACTTTTACAATAAAGTACTTTTACATTAAGGTTATATGAAGTATGTTACTATAAAGTTTACTAAAGGACTGTTACAATAAAGTTAAACAAAGTAGTGTTGCATCAAGGTTAAATAAAGTATCATCATAATGAAATAAATCAAAGCTGGAACACTGGTACTTCTATTCTAAAGTCCCTGATTCATCTCAGACCAGAAGTGTTGACGCTCTTGGTGTAACCTGCAGTCAATACTTACAAGTCAACAGTTAGCGGAAGCTTAATTGTTACAGTGGTGCCGTTAAATGTGAAGCTTTACACACTGTTAGCAGGAAACAAGCTAGCAGCTCTCGTGTTCATATAGTAATGACATGCTGGTGCTCCATGGTCGCAAAAATGAATCTATCTGAATAAATCTAACTCTTTCCATCTAAATCCCTGCAGTTACAAAAACACACACCTCACCTGCTCACACACTATCACCCAGGGGAGAGGGGTCTGAACGAGTGGGGGAGCTTGTGTGACGTAATGTTTTTGAGTCTTTTCTTTTTCTGTCCTGGAGAGCGAGAGAACCGAAACGCCAAATCAAGTCTCATGCCGGTAGCTTAAAAAAACCATGACATAATCACAGTTTGATTAGGTCTAGAGGAAAAATACTTTGTTGGGTTTAGTATAAGATGTAAGTGTGTTGTAACATACTGTGACCTTGTTGTGTGAGTAGGCGATCTTAATCGACTTCCATTGGCATTATTTGCATGATCACAGCACATCGTTTAACACATGGTGTACCACCATTGCGTAATATGGTGTTAAGAGGTTGTGGTTGAGACCAGGATAAGTGGTTGCATAATGTGCAGCACGTACTGTGTGTATAAATAACTAGATTAATCAGTGCACAGTCTTTATATTACATCTGCAATAGTCTAAATTTATTGCTTTGTTCTTGAGCCTTCCGTACTGATTGTTCTTGGCAGTGAAGATGGAGGATCCATCCTCTCCTAAAATGACCTGGAGCTAAAAAGATTTTTCAAAAGTACCATCAGGGTTACACCAACACCGCAGCACGCTCGGAAACCAGAGAGAAAAATCTTTGTTTTTTTTCCCTGGTTCTCTTTAATGGCGGCGCTTTGAAAACGCTTGTTCATGTGATTTCATATGACTTTACAGCTTAGCGGAAAGCGAGTCAGTTATGAGCTGGTGGGGGCAAATAAATAACGAAAGAAGAAAGAAGCTCGGAAGCACACCACAAACCAGCTTAGTAGCATTGTTAGGAGGGGAGCCAACTCTTTGAAGGCGAGTCCAACTTGGCCTTAACTATAGGGGCTGGTCAATGTGCAGGGCTTGTTCCGTAACACTTCTCTAACCTTATAATCTCCCATCTCCCACATGCTGCTGCACGCTCTCCCATTTTTATTCAATTAATCTTTTATCAAATGCCCGTGGCTGCGTTTTCAGCCTGTGCCAAAAGTGGAGTTGTTTAGGTCCTCCCTTAAATCCGGGCAGCAAATACATCTCGGCTCTGCCCGGCTGTAATGTCCTCTGTTTGGAGCCTGGCTGCTTACGGGCCGTGCCAGGCGTACACACGGGGGATATGGTGTATCTGTACGCAGTCCAGAGGTATTAGCATCCTTTTGTACATAATTGTATGCTTGATGCTTTAAGTTTTGATCTTGTGTGCACTGTAGCAGTGGCGTAAGGTCTGTGGTGCGGATGCATTTCAGAGACGGTAGTTTGTCTCTTCCTTCTTGATTTCTGTCATCATCAAAGCTCGACAGACTTTAAATAATATTTAATAATAAGCACATCAACCGCCCGAGCAGGAGTAAAGATCCATACAGTCAGAAACTAATTAGTTATGGCTTGCTTTAAAATTTCGTGGACTTTTTCTCTGGCATTCTCTAGTTTACAAAGATATTCTTGGCCCACCTCCAGCATATTTGTGTGTGTGCAGTGAGTAAAAAATTGAAAGTGGCGTGTTTTTATTGTCTATACCTAGGGTACAGACAAAGTTTGGCAAACGAGCGTTTATGTATGCAACTCCTTTTATGTGGAATCTTCTGCAGAGGGACTTAAAGTTGAACTCATTTTTTTTCCTCTCAGCTGTTTCAAGGCACTGTTGCAGGATTTTTACTGGTCTCTTTTATCATGTAGTTGCCCATTTTTTGTGTTTTTATGGTTTACTTAAAGCATATATCAACATACTTTTTGGCTTTTCTTTGTAGTTATCTTGTATTAGGGCCGTAAATATATATATTTTTTGTATTTTTGTTGGATGTTATCTGTCTGTAACTTATGTTGCTTCCTGTCTCGTCCAGGACACTCTTGGAAATGAAGATGTTTAATCTCAAGAGGTTTTTTTTCCTCGTTAAATAAAAGATGAATAAATAAATATAGAGTAGCATCACTCTGTGTTTGTGTCCGTTAAATCTGCCAACTCCACAAGGGTTGAAATGTAACAAGCTGACAGTTCTGTCTAATATCAAAACTCCGCAGGTTTGAGAGGTGGTGGGGGGTTAGCCTAACAAACTAGTTAGCTAGTTAACAAACTGCTACAAAATGGAAACACTTAAGGTTATCCTAAATTTGCAAAACTCGAGCAAAGCAAAGCTTGTTTTATAGTGTGACAACGTTGTGGTGAAGGTCTTGTTGGCTTTACGCCTGGTTCATACTATATAATATCAGCCAAATAATAGCCCGACACAATGTCGTACAACGTGGGCTCGGATCGTAAAAACAGTAAGTGTCGTACGTGATCATCCATCCTTTCATCTTGTGTAATGTGTCATAGAAGACAAAAAACGACGCCTCACGACATCCTGACAGAAAGTCCAGCATGTTTGATTTTCTTATTCTCGTTCACGACTTCTCTTCTTGTCACAGACGTTACTTTGATCAGTAGAAACACAGAGCGATCTGCTGTCTTGGACAACTGTATGCCAACAACACGCCAACATTTTTGATATTTCCTCTGGGGATAAACCTGGTGAGAACTGCCGTTAGCATCAAGCTAGCGAAGAATGTTGTAAAGTCTGTCTCTGGACCTTTTCAATGAGCTTTTTCTGGGCCCCAACCATCATAAGCCCAAAATTCAATCTTCCTTTTGCTCTGTTTTGGTCTCCACCACCTCCTGAGGCAAATATCTGTTTCTTTAGCCACTATCGCCTCGTTTCCATTACGTATGTCCATTCACTCCTGTGAGAATCACCACAATATCCATTGTGCCTGCATAACCTCACCCTTCTGTGATATTTCGGTCCAGAATTTGCCTCAAGTACGTTTAAAAAATTTAGTAAGAAGGTATTTCCTTCAATTCAGTTACCTGTGTTGATTGTCGAGTGAATTTTTCTGATCAAAAAGAACTTGTTTAACTAGTTTTAACACATTATGAATCTGAGTAATATCATTCTGCTAAAATATACAGTCAGATTATCATTATGACTCCTTCAGCCGTTAATACGTCTTTTTGATGAAATATTTTTCAAAGTATGCTACGTACCTGGCAGGCCAACATCTTCATTTATTTGTCGCCATGCAATATTGGTCCTGTTTTTTTATGGGTAATGTTCCTAGCACATTTTCCAAGCTATCCAATGGCAAAACCCAGACAAAATTAGCCTCTCTTCCATGGCTACAGGTAGTTTCTACCAGGTTTCTATCATCCGCAAAGAAATGCAGTTCCTTGCGTTGAACGGGAGAGGCGTCATCCGTATATTTACTGACATACGTAAGTGGAAACAAGGTGTAAATGCTCCACTGTGTGTTTTAGCAAGTAGCTAACTTTGGCTGTTTGCCATGTGGTTGTGGACAGGTAGTGTACAGCAGGTTTATCAGAGCAGCTTCCTGCTGTTGGAGCAGCAACGCTGATAAGAAGTCGTGAAAGTGAAACCGAAAGGTGTGCTCTATAGATTCTGGGACAATAAAAGTCTGGTGGTAATTGTCTCATCATCGGATCCATCATTCAAACAAAAACACTGAGTAGTGCAGCAGCGATTTAAACCCTGTACTCCAAATGATATTTTACCCACTATAGTATACCTCAGAGTAAGATAACCCCTCTGTGACTCTGACATACTTGTCTGCGAGTGCTTCCCACAAACCACTCACTCTCGACTCATATTTTATACTGCCTGTCTTCCCAGTGTCTACAGGATAAACCTTTCAATTCCAGGCACTATCTGCATGACATTCATGCCATGTGAAGGCTGTGGTAGGAAGGGGCTCAGAAGCATGCTGCGGGGGGGAGGGTTGGGTTATGGCTCTGTGCGCTCCCAGCATTCACCCTTGTTAGCCTTTACCAGTTAGACAATGCCCTGATGAAACATGACAGGACAAGCTTTCATAGCCATGTTGGGGCTAACGCTTTAAAATGCTAGCAACTGCACTGTTTTGTAGCTCTTGCAGGAGGAAAGAGAATTTTAAATGGCCACACAGTACTGCAGGAATAACAATAATCGGGAAAAACCAACCAGAGACATACTGCAAGCCCGGGAGTGAGTGACTGCACAGACGACGAATGCTTTATTTGAAGTGAAAATCCACCCAAAATAGAAGTCCGTGTTACACCAGTGATCTCGGAGAATATTCAATATCGTGAATATTGAATTATTTGTGAACATAAACAGTCCCAGCAGGCCGGAGTCTGTGATGCCACCAAGAAACACAACCTGCAGCTGCTCCATTTATAAGAATGTGAATCTGTCGGAGTCGTTCCCAAGGCCTTTCTCAGCGGAGTCTCCTCACAGATACGAACCAGGAGTGACCTCGGGTAGCGTGACTGCGTACTTCAGCGCATTCAGATCTCTCGTCATTTAAAAGTCAAGGCTGATAGTGTTCGTCTCTGAAGGTATTGCTTGCCTTTGTGACGATCAGGGAACAGCGGGAAGCTCGCAGTGTGTGTGTGTGTGTGTGTGTGTGTGTGTCAGGCCATGTTGGTAGCTGCGCGGCTGATTGATATCATAAGTGAACCATAGGCTGAAAGGTCCCCCAGCGCCAGATGAAAGGCAGGATTAACAGAAGAGGGGTTGAGCTGCGATGAGCACCGGGAGTGCATCGGGGGAGATCAGATGAGGAAATAATAGAGAAGGTGTCCCTTGCCTTCAGAGAGGGGCAGACAGGCAAGCAGGGCTTATGAGATGCAGAAGAGTTGTAGGAGATTGAATGATCTGTTCCAGAGAGTTGGCAGCTTTCCCGGCAAAGTTCCCAATCCTCTGAAGAGGAGGAAGAAAAGCAATCTTGATGGCGAAGAAAGATATTAGAATTAGAAAAATGGGAGCAGCCGGGTCAGCAAAACACAATTTACCCAGACATTTTCCTTCCCACAATCTGCTACCCAGACATTTTCCTTCCCACAATCTGCCACTTATTCCACCTTTGATCATTAGCGGTGATTTACAGATCCACAAAATGTGGAATCATGTGTCACGTTAGGACTTCAGCCGGCTGACATTTGTGTCTCCTTGTCTGCGTGTGTCCCTCAGATCTGGTGTTTGTTGTTCCGTCTGGAGTCACAAATAGACCGATCGTGATTCACAATGCGATTTAAATCGGCTAATAAAAGAGGGCTATGATTGGTCCGCGCGGCCCAGAGCGAAAAATCCCAATCATGCAGTTTGATGATGAGGCGGAGATCGCTATTGATCCACTTAGGCACTCTGTTTCCCATTTACACGCCCACAACAGGGACAACACACTGCCACCGAAGTGGGGCATTTTACGATTGATTGCTTCATCCGGGAAGGGCTCATCAAGATTCATCCCAAATGAAGCACTTTGTTTGTGGTGTGCCTTTTTTTTTTTTGTTCCACGGCCAGGCTCAAAACTCAAATCTTTATTTTCCTCTCTGTCCGACATCATGTGAGTAAAATGGACTTTGATTGTTTTTTTTTTTTGTTTCATAGACAGTACATATTCACAGCTACATGACAAACAAAAGTCAGATACTAAGACAAGAACAAATTAAAAAGCAGTTAAAACAAACAAGATGTTCTGCTTTTATGTCCCCTTAAAGTTCTGTCCTTGACTACACTGACTTGAATCTGTGCAAAGGTTGTCACTAGACACGTGTTTTGACATTACTATACTGAAAGACACGACGTTTGTCCCTTAAATCTGAGGTTAAAACAAATGTATCCATCGAAGAAAGTCCGGCGTTCGTGAGAGATCCGTAAAATATAAAGTTTAAAGTATAAAGGAGCGTCTTTCATTCATGGTTCTGATGATGTCGCTTGGAATTAACACCCCCGCCTCTTCCACATATATGTGCTCATGGCTGGATAGGACAACCCAGAGTTGACTGATCTAGGTGATAACCAGCTTTGTAGAACCAGTTATCCAGACAGCCAATTGTAAGCACGCGTCAAGGCAACGCAGACCGCAAGAGCTATTATTGATCATTCAAACTACATCATTTCGGGGATTTTGCAAGGTTTCACTTCCTGCCGCAGCACCACAACACCGCCATCGCAGACCATCGGTCTCCGTTGTTGTCGTAACGTTTATAATAATACATTTTATTTTAAAGCGCCTTTCTCAACACTCAAGGACACTTTACAGAGCATTAAAAACACAATTAAAATCACAATTAAAATAAATAAAAACAACAGAAAAATGGATGTGGGCAGTTAAAGGGAATATGCAATTTGGAACAGATGGGTTTTGAGTTGTGATTTGAAATGGGGAGAGAGTCCATGTTTCTGAGGTCCATAAGAGCGTTTGTTGTTCAGTGTGGATCATTTCCAGCTCCAGCAACAGTCTTTCTCTCTCGGTCGCCATCTTCACCGTGACAAGAGCAAAGCTGGAAGATGAACAAACAACGAACGAGCAACGACAATAGACGTCACAGAGTCTAGGTAGGTAATAAAAGAACACCGTGCCCCCAAACGCTTTGGCGGGGAATTGCTGTGATAACTATGATCGGCACACAGCAACTGCGTGCACGTTAAAGATTATGTTAAAGAAACTTTTAGGGTTAGTTAAACCAGATAATGAAAAGATATCCTGGGTAAGTTGAACTGGCTTCATAGTACAGGCCTCAGGAGGAGAACACAGAGACACGGAGACAGTCTCTCAGGGCTGCTAATCAGCCATTGCTGCCCACCACCACGGATGAATTCTAATTCTGTTGGAAACACTGGATGCTCTTAAGAAAAGGTGCTGAGTCCGAGACAGCACCTCAACTATTTTTGCTTGCAAAACACACCTAAAAACAAACATGCATTGCAATTCTGTTAGTAAAGCTGCCATAAAATCAGCCGTTTCAGGCCACAGCGATCCCAAGAGCCTGTGAAATCCTGGAGGGACTGATTAGTGGGCTCAAAACCAAAACAGACTGGATCAAATGTATACAGTGGAACAAAAATGCAAATCTTGGTGAGACCTTGCCTTGGAGGAAGGCCCAAAATTTACACTCGGATGGAACAAAAAAAGTAACCCGGCATCAAAACAGGAAGGAGGCGACTTCATCCGCAGATTTCAGTGTGTTTATATTTTAATGCAGACTTTGTTACGGGCATATCTGTTGCTTTCTCCGACCCACTAAGGTGAGATGAATGAAAAGCAAAAAGAGAAAAGTCCCGCATCCTAATCGGTGACACATTCACAAGTCACGCTGCATCTTTACTTCCCTTCAGTGGTGTTTGCCAGAACATATCCCTGCATTTGATGTTCCCCGGCGAAAGGCAACAAAAAAATAAATAAATAAAATAAAGACAGACCCCACTGCTACACCACTAATTGGCTTGCATGAAACATTCAAACAAAAGTTCAGACACTATTTTCCGAAAAACAGGAAAGATTAACTAAGGCACCTTGTTATTCAAATTAGTCGGCACTGACTCAGAAAACATGCCATTAATGATGTAACAAAAGAAATGCTTTGTTACGGCCCAGCTGCAGTCATAACACAGACAAATGCACCACACTGTTTTTCAATTATTTTGCGGAAGTGAGAATGCCCTATAGCAGTTGTTTTTGTTATTCCATTTTGATGATTATGATGATACAAGCCAGGAGAATGTGATAGTTTGCAAACTGGCAGTGATCGTATGGGGAGCTGCTGGAAACCGCTCACACGGGAAATAGATGTGCGGGGAGATTGTGTGTTTGCCATATTGAGCTCCTGTGCATTCGTCTAATAGTTTGAGCAGTTGTTGTTGTTCTTTTTTTTTTCTTCCCCCCCTTTCTTTCCGTGTGAAACTTATCATCGAGTATATCTGCGCCTGCAGCTGCAATAAATCCCAAATAAGTGTGTGTTTACTCCATTGTGTTAGCTTCCTTACTGATATACGCCGGCATTAGACTGGTTTATCATAGCGGAAGAAAGCGGGGAACGCGTAGATCTTTTGCCTCTGAATAATTTACACAGTTTTATATTCACACCGTTGTTCTCAATCAAATGTGTCTCTCGGTGAATGTGAATCAGAATAGCTCTTGTTTACACTGAGAGTTTCTATCATTGATGTAAAACCGACAGAAGACTTTTGGCAAAACTCAAGTCAGAATCCCAGAACATGAGCTTACACAGTACGACCCTGCTTTACCCCGACGCATATACCCAAGTTTAAACCGCACTGCGTCGAATTCTCCAAATAATAAATGTAATGTTGTAATTTCCTGCACATTATAGAGCCCTCTCCTTTCATTTTCCCTCGCGCTGCTCCAAGTGTGCCTTATTTTTTTAGCTCCTTCCCCGAGAACATATCTGGTGTCCTGACAGGCCCCGTGCGGATATCTGGGGAAGGGCGGGGGGCTGGTGTTTGTGCGACGGGGGAAGAGGACACTGTTTTGACAGATTGGTGTGCCACTGTGACGGTCTGAGAGAATCTCGGGGTCAAACGGCAGACATCTACTTTCTGACAGCATCAGGCACGTTAGCTCCGGGAAGCCTCTGATCCGAAGCCTGCGCGGCGGCATAAATGGGGAGGGATACACTGTGTGGTTCAAGTAATAACTGTGTGCGGGAAGTCGATGCGCACAGTGGCGGAGAGCTAGAGCAAGTTTTTCCTGTGTATTTATAATACAGATGCAGTTCAGCCTACTTTAGAATACATTACTTCCTGTTCCTGGAGATGTCAACACCAGGTCAAATATGTGTTTTATTGCGGGTGTATGAGGTAACTTACTGTTATAGGTTTAGTCTAAATGGATTAGACTGATTGACACCTACTTCTACTTCTTCTCTTTCTTTTCTTGTTTAGCTCCACTAATGCAATGACAGTGAAGGTTACACTCATACAGTGTGTCAAACTAACAAACTAAATGAAGTATTATTGAAGATATCACCAGTTTTAAAATTTCTCTTTTTATCTTTTGGCAAATCAAATTATTCAAGTAACTCAAGCTGCAACCAGTGTTCACTTGTAAATGCGGCTGTCAATAACTTGGGTTGCACACTTGATAGTAATTCAGTTGGTGAAGGTTTGGCCCTGAAAGTGGCGGGAAAAGTGGACACCAGAACTAAGTTCTTGGCCAGAAAGTCAGTGTACGTAGATATGGAAAGTCCAATCTGGTCACAGAGGTCTCAGTGTCTTTGTCGGTGACTTCCAGTAGAGGCTGACATTTTTTCGGGAGTCCCACGGGATGGGAATCAGTTTCACTACTCGTCACGTGATTGGGACGGGATGGGAAAAAAGTCACTGTAATTGCGATAAGTCGGTTAATTGCACGGTAAATTAAAAAGGGAGACAGTAACTTCTGGCTGAGAAGAAAACAGAGAGTTGAGCGTAAGAGAAAGACATGGAACTTGTTCCTAAACCAAACGCCAAGGCCCCTGTGTGGGAGTGTTTTGGATTTAAACCAAATGACAGAGGGCAGCCCAGTAATGCGCCGGGTTGGTTCGAAAACCATCTGAACAAAAAGATCAACTTAACTGCACTTAACTAAGTGAGAAACTGACAGTCTATATTTTTATTTTGATATTTTTACGTGTTATTTCGGATATTTAAATTGTCTTTTTTGCATTCCTAACTATTCTTGTTAAATGTTTATTTCTCTTTAAAAGGGTGTACTTGCATCAATATGTCTTTATTATCATTATATAAGTTTAAAAAATGGACTAAAAACAGCAAAATTACAACTAGAGATGTCCGATATTATCGACCTACAATTATTATCGGCCGATATGTTTTTACTTTTTTAACGACACAACTTTTACACAGCATGCACATATTATACATCAAACTCTTCAGCTACTTCTCCTCTCACTCAAAATGTCAAAATATGAGAATTGTGGTGTATAGTTTTTGAGATATCTTTGTGTGTTTGTAATATGTGTAACGTTATATCGGATATCGGTAAAAAAGCCAATATCGAACATCCCTAATTACAACAATAATAAAAATGATCTTAAAAGCACAATATTACTCAATATTATCGCAATAATTTCTGACGCAATTAATCGCCCAGCAAAATTTGTTATCGTGACAGGTCTAGCATAATAACAATAAGTCAAGTTTTTATTAAGTAGTTGAAACTAGCTCCACCTCCAGCAGCTACAACAGTAACATGCTGATGCTTGATGCTAACACTGATGCTTCAGTATTAATCAGTTAATGATGCCATATATAATAATATCAGTCAGAGGAACCACATGACCACATCAGAAATCAGACGGGATTATTTTTGTGGGAGTGGGACGGGACAATACTGAAAATCGCACTCCCGTGTCACCCTCTAACTTCGAGCGACAAAAAAGCTATCCTGTCATGTCAGCACGATAGGCATCAGGAGTAAATGTGGTGAGACAACAACAAAAGTTAAGGAGGTGGAAGTCCGAGTAGGTCGTGTTGAAGTGGTGGTGGATGGATCCAGTCACCACAGACTTTCACCCGTGACGCTGGCGTTCGCTTCCTATAAGATAGTGAAGCTAAAGCCTGTTCTTTTTTTCCTAAACCCAACCACGTGTTTACAAAACCTCAGTGTTGTTGATAGGGTTGTTAATGGTGGAGCCCGAAATTGATGTTCTTTTAATATTGCATGTACATTCATGTTGCAGCCATGTTCATAATGAATCAAATAAAGAAAACAAACAAAGCTGATGTTAATATAAACCCTGCCAATATGGAGGATGTTTTGTTAATCTATGTCAATTATGCTAATTTTTCAGTGTTGGAAAACATTACTGAGCAGCGACTAAAACATGTAATTTTCTGGCTGAGTGTTTTGTTGGGGAAGCAGTGCAAAATGTACCGATGAGGCATCGTGTTGTCAAACATAAAACATCTTGTGTCTTCCATACTGCGCCGCGTGTTAAAGCCGGCTACATCTCATATACATCTCCGACACACCCCGAGTCACTTCCCTTATTTAATGAAATCTTCAACTTCGACTGAGCTCCACAAGTGCTGTAACATTCATCTCCCACACCAGTCAGAAAACATTGCCTGCCTCTGCGCCTCAAGAAAGAACTCCAATTAAGTAACAATCTGTTTCCTTGTAATTATATGTACCAGCTTGCTTAAATTAGGCTGAAACCCATTACAGAATTAGAACTTGAAATTGGGTCAAGAGCGTGTCAGTGTTTCTGCTCAAGCAATTGTGGCAGTGGGGGGAATAATGGCTGCAGCGCGCGAGGGGGGCTCGTGAGGTGTCAAGATGCCCGGCTCGCTGGTGGAGACGAGGCCCCTGGAGTCACTGGTGCTTCCTTCACAACACCCCGGTCAAGAGTCTTCAGACAGCCAGAGAGCAGCCGCGTCAACAAACAAATGCTTGTTTTCTACTCATTAGTGCGCTCTGGTGAAAGAGGAAAAACCAACCCATGAGTGGCTGGAAGGAATGGCGTGTCAACTCATGTTACACATTCTGCCTCTTTATTTCTTTCCTTCTTGGGGGCTGGGGGTGTCAAAATGAAAGAAAGGAAAAAACACTGAGGGGGAAATGGCAGCATGTTTGTGTTTTGGTTGTTGGTTACAGGGCAGTGTGCAGGGGTGTGTGTGTTTCTGTCCAGCTATCTTTGTGAGGAACAGTTTGGGTTTGAGGCCTCTTGTCGCCTCATCAAAGAGCTGTTTTAGAGTCAGATCTGATTTTTGGATAGAAGTTAGAATTTGCTCTATTTTAAATGGATAGTTTGACATTTTAGAAGATGCACTTATTTGCTGAGTGAGATGAGAAAGTTGTACAGGAAATATGAAGCTGGAGCTGGTGTTTAGTTAGCTTAGCTTAGCACAGAGACTGGAGACAGGGAGGGTCAAATCAGGGTCATGTTCCCTCAGCACCTAGGAATTCATTTTCCACCCAAATTAGGCCCTATGTTCCCTCATTAACTTTTCCCCGACCAAAATAAGGCCATATGTTCCCTCAGCTCCATGTTCCCTAATGGACATTTTGTCTAATAGAAATTAGCCCCCATGTTCCCTTATGAACTTTCTCCAACCAAAATAAGGCCCTATGTTCCCTCTGTCCTATGGATCACCAGCACCATTAATTTTCCATCCAAATTAAGCACTTTATTTCCCTCAGAAGCTTTTTTCCAACACAAATTAGGCCCTATGTTCCCTAATGGACTTTTTTCCAAGAGAAATTATGGTCCCTCGAATTTTTTTTCCAACTGGAATTCGGCCCTATGTTCACTCGTTAACTCAACCAGATTAAGGCCTGGTGATCTTTCAGCCCTATGTTCCCTAATGAACTTCTTTTCAGCTGAAACTGTTCCCTCATCGCCTATGAATTAATTTCCCTTCAAAAATAGGGCCTATATTTCCTCAGCCCAGTGTTCCCTCATGAACTTTTTTCCCAACTGAAGTTAGGCCCTATGTTCCCTCATGAGCCTTTTATCCAACTCAAATTAGGTCCCATGTCTCCTCCTTTACTTTTCGTCCAATAAAAAATAGGCCCTGTGTTCCCTCATTAACATTCCCAAACAAAATAAGGGCCAATGTTCCCTCATGAACTTTTTTTCCAACTGCAATTAGGCCCCATGTTCCCTCATCAACTTTTTGTCCAACAGAAATCAGGCCCTGTTTTCCCTCAGTTCTATGTTTCCTCAGCACCTATGAATTCATTTTCCATCCAAATTAAGCCCTACGTTCCCTCAGCCCAGTGTTCCCTCATGAACATTTTAGGTCCCATGTCCCCTCATATACTTTTTGTCCAATAAAAATTAGGCCCTGTGTTCCCTCATGAACCTTTTCCAAACAAAATTAGGCCCAATGTTCCCTCATGAACATTTTGCCTAACTGAAATTAGGCCCTCATGATCCTTTTATACTTAAAAAATAGGCCCTGTGTTCCCTCATTAACTTTTTATTCAATAGAATTTAGGCTCTATGTTCCCTCAGTCCAGTGTTCTGTCATGAACCTCCGACTGAAATAAGGCCCTACGATCCTGCAACCCTATGAACCTTTTGTCCAACAGAAATTAGGCCCTATGTACCAACACCTATAATTTTCCCATACAGATGAGGCCCTGTGTTCCCTAATGAACTTATTTTCAAACAGAAATTAGGCCCTATGTTCCCTAATAAACTTTTTCCCGACCAAAACAAACCAAAAGAAAGTGTATTAGCATATTTATATAAATAAAAATATAAAAATAAAGACATCCTTTTTAATAACTGACCTCTAGTGCAATTGTAATAATTATGCTATGAGCTAGGACCAATTACATCACAGTATGTCCTTGCTGTAGTGTTTTTCAAGTGGCCGGCTTTGCATGAGGCCAAGCATAAAGATTGGTTCTGCAGTGTTTTTGTCATGTCTTGGGCTGGAGCCTTTCTCATCAGTTTTTCATTAGGTTTCTATTTCCAATTAGGTACTAGCCTCGGTGGACAAAAGTGAGGCAAACAAACAATAAATTAGGCTAAGGTGCAACTACTATATCTGCCAAGACATGCTTCAGTGCATCACATAGCTTAGTGCCAACACCATTTTATTCTCTGGACATTTCAGCCTTTTTTTTTTTTTTTTTTTCCTGAGACAACAGTGAGACTAAACCCAGAGATAACCCTGCCAATTATGTACTATCTGTATGCCCCTCTAACTGAAGCTGCACAAAAACACAACAGAGTACAACTGTGTCTATAGTAGGTGATAATACAAACCCATATAAGGCTAATTATTAGTTTGCAAACACATATTGCAGCATTCCCTGGTTATAATTGGAAATTATTACCTGATTCTCTGCTTATCAATGCAACCAGCTGGTCCTCGGGCCTGTTGTCTCATGACAAGGCCCTAATTGCTTCCCACATGTGGTTAATGTAAGTTCATATGGTCACTAATGAGAACTGTCATACAGTAGAGGCTTTTTTATCCGAACCTCAGAATTATTGAAATAGTCAGGTTTACCCTACGGGCACAATGCGCGAAAATATTTAATTGGAATCGGAGGGTTCTTTTAATTTGGCTCGGTTGTTTATACAAGGGAAGAAAAGCTTCACTTCATGTGTCAGGGAAACTTGCAGCACCTCATTTTTTTGGATAAAAGACGTCCGCTGAGTGCTGCACTGCCTAAACCCTGCTCAGTGTTCAGATTAGGCTCTAATGGTCAATACGCCTGTCGTAAAAACGTCATGTGTGTGCGCGGGCGCAGTTGGAGACCCTATCTGCATGAGAGCAGTCATTTGTTTCTATTACTGTCAATTAATATCCATCACCATTTGGCTCAGTGTGACTTCAGTGACTCCACACACTTGTCTTTTTTAGTTTCAGTCAGCAGTAGCGGGTAAGGTTGACTTCTTCCTTAACTCCTACTTCCTGACAGCACGGCTGCCATGTCGGGAACAACTTGCTCAAACTTAGTTGCAGAATGCTCCGGATACTTCAAACAATAACCCATAACCCCTCAGCTGTCACTAATAGCCTGGTCCCTGTGACTCTGGCAGGACGGACTCTTCCATCTGCTCCTCTGTCTCCTATTCCAGGAACTGCCATGATAGAGTCCACATACCAGCACGGCTTAGCCAGGGCCCCGAGCCCACTGGTTCCTGCCGAAGGCTTAAATCCTTAAAAACTGGTCATGAATATACATATAGTTTCATTTTTAAAAAAGGCTTCATAATTTGCTGGATTTGCTGGGCACTGTGGTTTTCAGTAAAAAAATTAATGAAACAGGAGTGAATGCAGAATTTGTTGGGGACTATTTTCAGTCGCGGATTGACACACATTTGGCTTTTAACAATGGAAGTCAGTATCAAATAGACGTCTCCTCATAAAATTAGTGGACAATGAGAAGAATATCAAACATATAAAACTTTGAAACACACATGGTCTCATATATGAAACGTGAGCAGAACAAATTTGTGCGTCAGCTCTTCACAGAAGGAAATATACATGTACTTCGGCATTTAGTAGCTCAGATCTTTTTGTAGGCACGAACGAAATCTACACCTGCCTCTGACGACTGCTCGTGAAGATGTTGCACATATATATTGCTTGTCATTATTAGAAATTACAATTTTATTCCGTATCATGCTCTGCTATGTTCACAATACACAGATGCCTTTGGGTTATCGCCGTCATCACACTGCCTGTATCAAGATGTTCTAACAGTGGTTTAATTCTACAACAGAGACAAAGAATGCCGAGGCTTAAGGCGAACTGACAGAGAGAGGACAGGTCTCTCTAATAATGCGAGCATTGCAGCAGCGAGCTGTGACTGAGAAGAGCCTCCTGAAGCTGTCCTGTGTGTACTTGTACGGCTTTTGCCGATATCCAACACGCCAATATAAACAACTTTTTTGGCCGATAACTGATACCAATACTGATATATCCACTTTTTTCCCTACCTTATTTCAGTGATCATCAAGTGGGGGGTATGCATTTCAAATTTCTCCTTGCTATTTGGGATCAGTATGGCCTGATAAGTATGAAAAACTAAATATTGTCAATGATAATAAAGTCCCAATGTCCTCAAATGAGGAAACATAGTGTCTTATCTTGTTACTGGGTTAAATTTGTTGCCATATCAAACTACAAACATTATTAATTATAAATAAACAAGTTTCAACCATAAATGTGATCAGGTTTTGGGGTTGTCCACTTTTGTGTGAACTAAAGTTAAGTAACTTAACTAGAATTAAGTGTAAGGTCCAGTAAACCCAAAATGAAATGTCCTTATATGAGGAAAAGGGTCTCAGGAGGTTAAAGCGACACCGATGACGTGCTGATATTATCGTGAATCCCGAGTATTTTGAAAAGACACAGTGCGTGTAGCAGGTGTAAATTGACATGGTGCCCCAGGACGTTAACAACAGACGCATCCAGGATACCTAGCGCATCATATGTACGATACAATGTAAAGTCTGCACAGTAGAAATCTCCACAGTATGAAGTTCCCGCTATCCAACCAATGGT
This sequence comes from Epinephelus cyanopodus, assembly GCA_026686955.1. Classification (NCBI taxonomy): domain Eukaryota; kingdom Metazoa; phylum Chordata; class Actinopteri; order Perciformes; family Serranidae; genus Epinephelus; species Epinephelus cyanopodus. Next base: position 10,149,555 of record CM048934.1, read on the forward strand.
CAGCAGTACCACTGATTACCACTCAAACCCCATTTTTAATAGCATCAAATAACAAATTAAAACCAAACTTAAAAGGAAAAAAGAACAGTTTAAAAAGAACATCAGCGTGATAAGAATGACCTAAAATGTCAGAAACCATCTTTGTAGTTCTAGTTTCCAGTGTGGCCCATGTCCTACCTGCTAATATAAAGGTGGTGGGGTTCCTGACCTTACTGCAGCCAGCCACCAGGGGGCGAATGAGACGCCTTGGCTTCACTTGTCTGGAGCCGTCATGTCGTCCGTCTTTATGACACAGTCAGTGGTTTAACATTGTCGGAAACATTTGGGATAATCTGAGTACACAACTCGGCAAATGATAAAACACTGGTCTCGTCTTTAACACAATAACACAGCTCAAATTAAAAGGCATTTTTCTCTCCAAAGCCACACAGCGCTGGAATACAAAGTGAAAGCTCCCTCCACCCACTCTCCACGCTTTCTGTTGTAGTCATATTAGTGATTAATTCCTCGCACACTTTATTGTTTGCCATCTCTCTCCTGCCAACGTTTGCTTTTCATCGTGTTTGTCATGCAAGTATTAACGGCGTAGGTAAACAAGTGTAAGTCAGTGTGAGTTCGTGCATCCGTTCCTCTGAGTTTGTTGATGTACCCGGGGAGAGCATCAACAAAGTCTTAGTCAGTGGGGAGGTAAATTTACACATCGGTAACGGTCAATGAGAAAAAAAAAAAAGAGAAAGAAAGGACCTCGACGCTGCAGGAGCTCAGCTGGACTTTTAAAGGACACGACACAAATTGAAGGATGAGAAAGCGAGGGTGCTGCCATTGAGTTGTCATAACAGTCACTGCTCTGCCTTTTTGTCCAGCTTGAGTTTCTTTGTTACAGCAACAACCCAGAGTAAAATGTGTTTTCTCCAATAGAAATGGGATTGATATATTGGGCTGGTGCCACCGCGCTGGGGAGAAATACAGAAACCTGTCTGGGGTATTATCAAGTGGGCACACCAGAATAGCTTTGCAATGGCAGCCCGAAATTTCCCTTCTCTCAGACATCATCCCTTCCTCCTCCTCCTGACTGGACAAACCACTCACTGGAATGAGAAAACTAATTCTGGCAGTTCTGGAAATGTTAAAATCTCTCCTCAACTATCTGCCAGCATCGGTTTCTGAATAAACGGAGGTGTAAAAGAGGCTGTGCAGTGGCAGGATCATGCTTCATTTCATATCTGTAACACCTGGTTGCAACAGATGTTGATGAGGTTTGGCAGTTGCAAGAGGCGGCGAGTCACGTCAACATCAAAACATTCCTCATTGTTTTCTGATTGGTCCAACACTCGTGTAGTCGGGCTCAATCAATCTTTCTGGTGGATGTTTTTCACACTTGAATCGAGCAGCAGAAAGCTGAGATTCTGGTTTTGCGAGGCAACCGGCTGAATGCTAATGTGCTGTATGTTGTCCTAGAATCACATCATTCACAGCGCGCTCACACTCAGCGCTCAGCACTTGAGACTCTGGCATGAATTAACCCTGAAAGGTGATGACATGAGCTACAGAAAAGTCCACCTTTGTGTCGCATATTTAGTTTTTAGTTAAGGATGATCCTTTTCAAAACATAAAAAGGCAGATTTTCTGCGTTCTTACTTAACTAACCTTCTCCTCTCCTGGACGTCTTTCGATGACTAAGTTCTTTATTGTGGGATACATGTCAAAAATAGCTGAAATGGAAGACAAGGAGACACTTGAGTTGTCTCGACTCTGTGAGTGGCAGTGGGTGTTCACGGTCAACGCAGTAAACAAGACATTTTGGACTGAGTTCATGTGAAAACTTAAAGGAAAATGCCGACATCAGACAACCTTATATTTTTTTTATATATCAGCTGCAGCTGTAGAAGGTGAGGACTTGTTATCCTCGGCTGTGGGTGAAAAGAGCACAGGACAATGCGAGGGTCAGAGGTTTCCTCGAATCAAAACGTCATGGCTGCAGAGCATCAGTGGCTGTTGGGGTTACTGTCTTTTAAGATACTGATATATCTGCCTGTTCTGATTTTGTTGCAGAATGAGCTGGATAGCAGACCTTTCTTTTGACTGCAGTCAGTTCAGGTCTCACAGTGCTAGCTAGAATACATGGTTGCAAACAACGGTTGAGCAGCAATGGAAAGGGCCTTATTTCAGCCCTGTTGGCATTGTATGTTTCTGCATTTGCATGTTACATATATATCATTAACCTATGGTCATGAGCAGGTGGGAAACACAGCGGGAGAACGACGTAAGTTAAAGCTGCGAAAGTCCGAGTAGGGCAGGCAGGAGGGGTGGTGGATGGATCCAGCAACCACCGGCTGTCACATGGGAGGCCGGTGATCACTTCCCCTCAGATTGTAAAGCCAAACCCTAAAAAGTAACCACGTGCGTTTGTTGTTGAACTTCTCAGACCAACAAACGACACCAAATTAGCAAGTCATTGCTGTGTTTCAAGTGTACGTACGTAGGTTCATCCATCCATTTTCATCCGCTTTCCCGGGGCCGTAACACCTTTTAAAGGCCCTCCGACTTTGCATCTAGCGCCACTGTGAGATCAAATTTAAATTTGTCCAACACTGTGAATTATGACTGAAAACCCTCAAAACTTACGACATCTCCATCGGCCTGAGCTGTCAGCTGTTAATTGGAAAACGTTTGTATGCTAACATGCTAACCAAACCGTGGCACTTAGTAAACATGAGAGTTGACATTACCCGTGAGGATCGATGGTAGCAAAGGCTTGTATCGCCATCTCCTAGCCTTTAGCTTAGCACTGGCTCTGCATCCACAGTGCGGCACCTTCAACCTTGTGCACAATACCTTCTCCATAGATGTATCAGTCCTCGGTCAAGTCAGTAAGACAAAACAAAGACAAACAAACACTGCAACTCAGAGCTACGAGGACGTGCTGCATTTGATGTTACTTGATCCCCAACTGTATGACTCATGAAATGATAGGCTATCAGCAGAAAAAAAGATTTTCCTAATGTTTCTTATGAAGGACGACAGAATGGGTGGATGATCGGCATGACATTAGGTACATAACAGAAAAGTATGGGTTGGTATAAATGGAAAAGCCTTTGCGGTTGTGCAGCGGTGACAAAAATGCAGATCAAACAATAACAGAAGTAATTTGAAGTGAATCTTCCTTAAGAAGGTCGGTTCGGGAGGGCACAGCTACGACCGTGACCACGTCAGTTTTGTTAATGTTTAGACAGCATGCGGCAAAGTAGAATTGCAGTTGGTGCAGTTCCGCTTGTCATGCTTCATATTTAGGAGAGCGTGAGCATGTCCTGGAGAATAGGGAGATACGTCAGTAACAAGGTCACCGAGCAATGACTCTGAAATGACTTTACACATTCGTGCAGCGGCATCTCGTCTTTTCTGCCAGACAGTTGTTTCTCTCCTTTATCTGCTTTTCTCTTTTGCTCTATTTCCTCCTCTCTTGTTGAACCTCGTGGTTTTCCAATTTGCAGTAGAGTGTTTGATACTGCTTCGGGGTTTTTTTATTACACTGGATTCAAAGTTTCCATTTGTTCCAGAAGCTTCCCCTGTATCCGTTGACCAGAAGAGATCACAGCCCCGCTGCCCTTTCAGCTGTGCCTTAAGAGACATGTTTCAACTACGAGTCTCTAATCACAGTTCATGCCCTTTCACATGACATCAGTTTTGAGCGGAGCCAAAGGTTTGGCCTCTGGGCCGCGCAATTGTTTGTATGTGTTGACCTTTTGTCTGCATTGACTGTATGATCGCTAAACGCATCAAGCCTGTTTTCGCCTTTTGTTCCTTCAGTTGACCTCCGATCTGCTTCCCACCATAATTTTACAGCTCTAAAATCGTGACATGTCCTTCTCCTGCTTTCCATGAACGAACTCGCACCATCTACTGTGATTAGGATTCAGAACAACACTAGAAATATTGTCCAATATCGCATCCTGCTCCTCGTTTCTTCCCCAGGTTTGTTTATGATGATATGAGCCTGTCAGGGGAGCCTTATGGAAAGCGCCAGTGTAAATACCTGTCCTTTCCCCTGCAATAAGGAAACTAAGGTGAACGCCTTTGATCACAGTGACATAAGTGAATGAAATGAGGAGGAAATGGAGAGATGGCAATTGGGACAAATCGCCTTGAAAATTGAACATGACAAGCCTCTGATTGTAATCTCCATGTGGACTTTTAGGGGGATGGAATGTCTGTGATGACGGGGAATATGAATGAATATGAAACTCATTTGAAAGGAGAGCGCTAAAAGGAAACTGACCCGAAGGTGTGTATTTCAGTCTGTGCGATACGCACCTTCACATTTAAATAAAAATCTTGGTTTGTCAAAACTTGGGTTTTATTTTCATCTTTTTTTATTCCTTGCAGCGACAACAGCGTCGTACTCATAAAGTTTACCTGAGGTCTGGGAATGCATGAGTGGCATCAGGACAATTAGACGATCATGCATGTTGTCTACGAGTTGCACACGCACGCATTTTTCCTTCACAATGAGGCTTTAATCCGAACATTTCGGGTGCTGGCTCAGTCCCCAGAAGAAAATGTTCATGTTTTACATTTCTGCAAATCAGGGATGCTTTACATTTGTACATTTCATATGCATCATATTAACTTTTTTAATGCACATAGTTCTGATTACATGTGTATGAGCTGGATTTGTCATCGGACCAATCTTCAGAAACATCTAAAATGAGACACTCTTACATCCATTGATGAATTTAAGGGCATCATAAAGAATGTGGTGACTGAGACATGTTGCATTTTAATGTGTTCTGATTGGCTAGGTCTCTCTTGTAAGAGATTTCCAGTCTCAGTGGGATTTTGTATGGTAATAATACTTTGGGGGTGAAGGTGAGGGTGGCTTGACACCTGGGCAAGATGTCTGCCGAGGTAGCAGCCGCTGTTGGAGACCAGTGAGCAACAAAACCAGTTTTTGGCGAGATAGGGTTGGAACGTATAGCTGCAATTGTGCCACCAAAAGCTGTTTTTTAGCGAGACTGGTGGTATTTCCAGCAGAGATTGTGACACCAGAGAAGCAGCATTTGAGTTCGGGATGACCTATAATATCGGTACATCATTGGTATCAACCAATATTGGCTTTGAAATGAAATATTACGATTGGCCAACATGTTTTTTTTTAATTTTGCACAATGAATGAACATCACAGACATTGAAAAGCATTGCATTTCATTTCTCCATCTGCTGGTGGGCCATCTCAATAAGAGTATGCGTAATATGATGTTAATTCCACAACAGAAAAGACTTGATGATTGCTAAAACTAGGTAGGTTAAGAAGTTGATATCTATATCAGTACTGGTAATCTGACAACCCAGCATCTCTAATTTCAGGCTATAATTGTGCCAAAATGTGAAATATATTCACAAAATAATAAGGTACAAATTCTACATATCCATGGTTTGCAGAGATGCCAACACGGCTGCACCCAGTGGTTTAGTAGGTTGCTAACACGGGTTTTTTTATTAACCTCATCTCACGTTGTTTAGCAGTTTCTAGTGTTTCAAGGTGACTACATTATTGTCATAACCAACAAAAAGGATGGCCAAATCTCCCATAATAAGATCCATGTTGTGAATATGCCACATTTGTATGTGGTTGATATGTTGAACCTTTATGTTTCAGTTTTCTAATTTATGTTGTGACAAGACTGTTAACAGGTAAAGGTTAGACACAAAACCTTCTTAAAATACCCACTTTATTTGCCACAAACACACTCTTGTAAAATAACACCCGCTTTTTTGGCCTTGAACAGCGATCTGTTCTTTGTAAGCATTGGTAATACGTAAAATTGATAATAATGGTTCCCAGAAATGTTTATCTCAATAACAGGAAACGGCAGCTTAAGTGACAGGAAGCCCCTTTAAGTATTTGTGTTTGGAAAGGCTTGTCATAGTTGTGAACAGATACTGCTTGTTTATCACTATAAATTATCATTTGTAAACCCCTAAAACATCCAGTCCTATGTGTTTTGAGCCTCTTTATTCCACAACAGTTTGAAAAGGTCAAATATTAACATAACTGTTGTTTACAGAAATGTACAATGGCAACATTTTATTCTGGCAACTGGGCTTGAATTATGACCTTGTCATTCAGGAACAAAACTGAAAGCACTTTGGTGTTATTTGCACCGCAAAACCTCGAAGAGAGGAGGTCAGGGTGGATGGAAGGGACAGCAAAGTATGTGACTTTGAAATTGTTTCCCACTGAAAGTCAAATCAAGCAACTGTCATGTGAATCTTTTTTATATCGGTCGTTTGTAATGGTTTGGAGGGCAGCGGCGAACAACGTGATCCATCAGACCAGGACACACTCGCGCTGCGCGTCTAATTTTGGGCGGCAATGACAACTTTTATTGTCATTTAATTTGGAGGACTTATCCAGTGACCAACTGAGTTTCATCACATCATGGTCTTACATTAAACCACTTCTCCCGTGCATTCTGGTGCTTGGGTCCATTTCAGCTTGATGAGATCAATGACATATGCAGACCTCGTCCCCCCGTAATTACAGTGTCGCTGCCCCGCCGCTGTCTTAATGAAATACGAGCGTACCATACACAAATGCAGACTTTATGAGTGTGTACAGTATGGTTTGCAGCTGCGGTGTGGTGTGTCTGCATGTGCATGTTAAGACTGAAAATGTATTTATGCCGTGTTGATAGGGAGGCCTGCTGCTGTTTGCCTGTTTCCGACGGAAGATTAAAGCGTGCAGTAGCGCGTGAGGAATGGAAACGCCCCCACACACACGCTACATTCACACTAATGATTACCTCTGGTTTAAAAAAACACACATGCACATTTGGACACTGTAAGAATGTAAATGAGACGTGGTGCTTCTATTTCATATCGAGTTTATTCTACACCTGGGTCGGGAGGTGAATTTTAATTAATCAAGAAGTAACTCTGCGAAGGTATTGACATATTTAGCACCTGCTGGGCCCAGTTTGATGTCGGTGGTTTGGTGCGGCGTCATCGTGGTGAAGAGGGAGCTGAGCCGGAAGGTAAAGCTTTTGATTTGTTGGTCTACCATCTTGAATCAATGTGCGTAATATGTGTCAATGAACCGTGGTAGACTTCTCTCCATCTTGCCATTACCCAGATCTACCCACTTGTTTGCCAGCGATATTACATAGTACAGATTGTACTTCATCATTTTTGTTTGCCCTTCACCGCGGACACAAAGAGTGTGAACACAAGTGTGAACACAATATAAAACTACACAACATTCTGTTAGCGTATTGTCTATTTCTTGCCTAAAACATTTTCAGAAACACATTTTAGTGCACTGTTTAGCTGTAATATGAGAGTTTGTGAACTGGAAATGGGTGCCATACTGTTTTTGCATTTTGCGTGATGCAACTTGCATCACGTCACCCACCAGGGGGAGCATTTACTGGTCCCGAGCAGTGCAGTGCATTCTGGTAGTTGTAGGTTTTCCACCTCTTGAGCAAAAGTAAACGCCACAGCCCTTTCGAATGTCCATGGAGCACCAATTTTAAAAAAAGGTATTTCCAGCTTTTTACTGAATTGACAGCCTTTTTTTTATGAGAAGTCCATCTTAGGCCCATTGTAGATGTGTTAGAAAATACAGACACCTTTCACACTGGCTTTGTCCTGCTGCACTTATGTATGTGCTCACCTATGAAAAGGACTTTAAATGTATTTCATGCAGAATATTGAAAATAACTTTTACGATACAGAAGCTTTGATACATACATTTAGAACAAATTTTTAATCACAATGCTGATGAGAAACTGTCCTTGTCTTCTTTCATGCATTGTCCTGTAAAATGTACTCTGAGGTCACGTGCCGGGATGAAATATTTCGCCTTAGTGGCTGCATGAAAACACACAGGAACACTTAACAGTTGCTTTTTTTCCCCTTGTGCACTGACCCGTGTGCTGACCTGCAGAGGGGATTGTAAATACAAAGTGTTTCTGCTCAGCGAGGCAACAAAAGCATTAATACAATGAAAGAGGCCATGTGGAGTAACACATCACTCTGCGTTACAAATGTGAAGCGTGAAAACGCCGTTGTAAGTGTTAATTCACTTTCAATGTCAGGTGTTGCAAGTACTTCATATTCAGTCCCCCCAGGATTTTGTGACTGACTTGTTGCAGCCTGAAACACTTGATTTCACCTTTATCAAAAACTGCAATACACGTTGCACTTTTTTGAGGCGTTTTTTCGCAGGAACAAGGGAAAACTGCAAAAAATAGTTGGTTTTGTTTGTGTAATTTGTTAACAAGTGAAGGCAACTTGTTACATTGAGAACAAAACTGCACTGTTCTGTTTTTTGTGATTTATAAGGCACAAACGTTGCCACTAATCATGCATATATACATGCAACAGATCTGATAGTAACAGCCTCTGTCATGGGCAATTGTGACATCTGTTAACGTGTTTCAGCCTTGCTCCGAGTGTGTTACACGGTAGAAAAGTGTTTGGCAATCGCTAATCAAAACAGTTTCGTCCCAGTGAGATATTTTTGTCGCACATTTTTGCTTCATGGATTGTAAAAATGAATGTAGCTAACATGATGTCACTCGCTGGTTTCTGGATCCATGCTTTGAAGCCTCAAGTTAGACATTTCGGCTGTCGCCATCTCGTCTTTTAGAGCCGGAAGTGACCACACAAAAAGTTGGAGCTGTGGAGGAGCCAAAACAGGACAATAGAAGATTGGAAAAACGTTGCCTGGTCTGATGAGTCTGGATTTATTTATCCAAATCCACTCAGACAGTTTGTAATACAGCTTGTCATTGTTATTCCATAACATGCTCATGTTCTTTTGGTAATTTTTACCCAGATGCTTTGACACTGTAAGGGCAGAGTATGTAGAAAGTTGCGTACCAGCCACAGAACAACCTCCTGACTTTGCATAAACGCCAGTGACTTTTCACCTTGCCCATTCCCAAACTCGACTTTGAGCGAGTGGTCGTACAGCGAGAATGAAAGGCCATTTCCAAGACAGCGTCATAATGCTACGACTGGCGTGGGCCTCGTCTCATCTCACACCGTCCGCTCATTTCAGCAGATGTGTAATGTGCTTCACCTGCTAAATGACGTGGAAACAGGCCTGTGTGAAATGGACTGGCCAAATGGAGCTTGGACCTCTCCCTGTCTGTCCAGGCAATTAGGGAACAGATTAGCCCAACCACAATACACTATCTGCTAATAGACCAACATCTCAGCTGCATAGAATGATGATGACACATGAGCAAGTAGGCTGGATGTATCCAAACACAGAGTGCCTATATGCATGCACGCAGCTGGGTGCGGACTTCATCTAAACAATCCATTATGCACACATCAGGACGTGCACTTTATATTATAGAAGTAAAAAGGTAACCAAGAGCCAGGATTCGTCCGAGCATGGGCGCACAATGGGGAGCAGACATGAAGCAAAATAAATGGAAGCAGCAAAATTGGCTGAAATTATCGAAAATTATAGGAAATCTCTAAGAATAGTTCTCAGCGCGCTGAATGAGGAGCATAAATGCTAGGCTAGGACGGTAGAGGTGGACGGGGGAGAGAGAACAAGTGAAGGAGAGAGTGAGGCAGTTAAACAGGAACACACACACACACACAGACACAGAGACACACACACACACAGACACGCAAACCCGGCCGACCCTTCCAGTGACATCTGGACAGCGGTAATAACACGGTGCAAAATGCCATCCCAGAGAAACTGCATATTAACACCCGACTAGTGGCATGCTAATGGCAGTTATCACAGGCGCTGTGCTCAGCTGTCGCCTGAACAGGCCGGCAGAAAGGGAGAAATAAAGTAAAAGTAAAATGTATTTAATGATACATTCAGAGGGATATATACCAATGCCATTAGTTTTTCTTCAATCGAGTGGATGGGTAATTTTTCTAACACTAGCTTTATCCTGGTGTTTTAACTTGTAATATCAGTGTTTAAAAAGTCCTTTTAAAACTGTAATTGGTGCAGAAATGTTCTCTAATACATTAAGTACATAAAGCAGCTGTATGACTGTACTCAGCACAGGCCTGTCATTTCAGATCCTTCCCATTGTATTCTGGCTAAAGTCAATCACCAGCCACTTTATGAGGTACACCCTGTTAGTACCAGGTGGGACCCCTTCTGCCTTCAGAGCATAGATTCAACAAGGTGCTAGAAACATAGATTGTATTTTAAAATGATCAACTTCTCCATATTTATCGCAGACGGATATTTATGGAGAGAAAGATGTCTGCCGGCTGTGACTGGTTGTTCTCCAAAAACTCCAAAAGTTGAACTCAGTTCATCTCGAGGTGCAGCCGCCGCACCCTGAAAAGCAGGCCCTCAGGAACGCGTGTGTTTGAGTGCACCCGCCTCGTGGCAAGTTGAGTTAGTTGAATTAATTGATTTGCCAAAAGATAAAGGAGGAAATTCTAATACTAGTTATTTCTTCAGTAATACTCAGGCCATATCCAAACGAAGATGGAACCGATTTCGTTTTTTAAAAGTTTTCCATAAACATGGAATCATCTCAAGATATGTAAACATGAAGCCACTGAAAACGCTGTAGTACATATGCAAGGCCTGCAAGTGGCCTGTGTTGTAAATACGGAAATGCAAAAGTGGCGTCTTCAGATTTTTTGCACTCTGGGACCCGGTTTCAAAACTTGCCGTATTTGGGCTCCTAAAATGCTGGTTCCGTGTTTACGAAAGATCTATACAATAAAAAACTTTTGCAGATACACCTGATCTCGTCTCCGTGTGGACATGGCCTCAATTTAGTTTGTTAGTTTGTCACACTGTTGGAGAGTGTTACTTTTGCTGCGACTGCATCATTGGAGCTAAACAAATTAACTTTTGCCCATACTTATGGACAAATCCTGTTCCTTCTCATCATCCTATTCCATGTGTAGGCCCATGTCTTGTTCATATTGTCAGTGGGCTTTATTTATTTATTGACCCTTGAAACCTGGAGCGACGTTGCTTTTCTTGTGCTGCTTTCAGACGCCTTGTGCAAGTATTTAAATCTGTGAACCCTGAGCTAAGTGGTGTGATTTTGTTCAGAAAACATGGGAAAAAGGGTAATGAGCAACTTGATAAGAAATGTTTAATATATTGTAAAATAAAAAAAAATGAATTAAGATTTAGAAAATTATTTTTTTAAAAATGAGGAAAAAAGAAAATGTTTAACCCTTTAAAACCTGTGCAAATTAGCTTGATTTCTTTTAAAAACATGGGAAGAAGGCAGTGACCAATGAAGAAGAAACGACCCAAAAATTAGACAGAAATTAATTTTAAAAAAAGAAAGACATAAAGTTAAAACAAACAACCAAAGAAATAACCTGGAAAGAGCGCTTAAAAATTAAAATAATTCTCGGACGTAATTTTAGAATGTCATCATTATAATAATTAGAAATAAAGTTTTCCCGAGCTTTTTTCTTTTTTCCTTGTTTTTTTTTAAATTTTCTAAATGTTTATCTTTCTCACAAAGTTGCTCGTTGCCTTTGTTATAATGTCTTTGAAAGAAATCGCCTCAGTTTTCTCAGTGTTTAAAGGCGCCAGTAAGCGACACGAGAAGAACAATGTCGCTCCGGGTTTCAACTGGTTCAAAATACGAGGATAATAATTAAAAAATGTTTGTTTGGCATCAAGGATATGGAGTGCAAAGCTGTTTTTAATTTTCAAGATAACGACTCTGGCATTCATCAGATTCAGACTTGTGTTTGGAACGTGCGGATTCACATTTTGAGATCCCTGTTTTAAAATAAAGTTTCAGTCTGCCACGTGTTTCTGTGTCACCTTGCATAAGCTGCTCATGTCCGGAGGTTTGTATGGAGTAAGTATGTCTGTGAGAGCAGCACTGTAGGCCTGCCCTGCACTCAGAAATAGCCCTGGGGCATTCAAGTATCTATCTCTGGCTCTGTGTGTCTGACTGATGGGCAGGATGTTGGGAAAACATTCAGCTGCAGAGCACAGACTCACCCTGAAACTTCCACTTAGCCAAGTCGCTGTCTGAGGTGGCCGAGGATACCCGGTAACACACTCGGCCTCACACTCCCCTGGCACTCAAAGCAGCGACTGTACTTACTGTCCAAGGACTCATATAGGGAACAAAATGAGGCAGGGATAGGGCAGTGCCGAGGTGTGTGTTTGCGCGTTTGCCAGCGCGCCGCTGATGGCGTAAAAAAAATAAAAAATGGCACAACGTGATGCCAACTAATCTCACTACCAGACACAAACAGAGCACAAAAGCTCATCTCAACTTTGGTCGCCGTCCAGGTCATCTCCCTCCATCTCGTACACTCGCAGCATGTCAGGCCTGATGTGAAAGGAAATATCGTAGAGGGCAGAGGCAGCCCAAACAATGAGGGATACACAACCTCCCCTAATTTAATCTTACAGCAGATGGCAAAATGTAACCTATGGCCCTGACAGATTGCTGTTTTGGTAAAGCCTTCCAGCACTATCTGGAAAAAAGTGAGGGAAGCAGACGTGTGAGGCTGGGAGGAAGTGAAATGGCGGAGGCAGAATACAAAGACTGGAGAGGCTGGAAAAGTTGTGCAGACAGACACGAAGACAGTCTGAGTTTTAAAAAGTGGAGTTCGACCTGACAGATTTACAGAAGATCAACAATCTGAACTTCTCCGGGTCAAACAGGAACGAGTGGAAAAAGACAAAAAAACTCAGGAGAGAGATGTCAAGAACCATAAAAGGCCAATTAAGAGCAGAATCAGAATGGCTACGAGCAGCGCCGAGCGAGATGAGACAAAGAGCCGGAAAACAACTCAAAGCCGGATGATAATTACGCCCGAGATCCTCTGATCACTTGTCTTCTGTGATGCAGATGATAGAACAAGTGAATGAGTTTTAATTAGGCGTGCCAATCGGAAGGCTAACCTTCTTTAACCTGCATCGGTGCTTTGTTGGGATAACCTGATACAGTTCTCGTCTCGCTGCAGAGGAGAAACAGACGAACACAAACGAGGTAAACAAAACAGGAGGAAAGATGTGTGTCACCAGTGACACGTCAGTGCGGTTACACTCTTTTTTTTTTCCTCACTAATTTTGAGGTCGGACAACACTCTGTTAACAGACCTCAAATCAGAACAGAATAGAGGTCGAAACAGGTTTTAAAATGTGAATGTGGCTCTGGCTTGTCTGGACCCAAGGTTCCCCATCAGCACATTGCATCTGAGCAAGATGATCGATATTTTTCACTTCACCCACCAATAGCTTTAATGTTTTGGCTGCACGTTCTTGCCCCACCGCTCCTGCCGGTGGACGACAGAATAGCTCATGCATGATGGTTAATGGCTGTGGTTTTACACACATGGGTAAAATTATGCAACAGTCACATTTGCAACCAAACCAAGACATACTACAACATACTATCCCACTTCGAGTGGGCAGGTCGATACAAAAATACCAATACTACTGATAGATTTTCATTTTGGAGATCGATTCTAGCTTCAACAGGATCAATACGGCAGTAGCTCAGTCCATAGGGACTTGGGTTGGGAACTGGTGGGTGGCTGGTTGAGGTCCCCATACAGACCAAATATGGAGCATGGACTGGTAGCTGGAGAGATGCTATGAGCAAGGTACTGACGCCCCAATTGTGCAGGGTGTCTGTCCATGTGCAGCCCAACATCTCTCCATTGAATGCATGTAAAGGTCGTGTTTGTGCATGTATGTATTTGGGATGCACGCAATTATCCATCTGAATGATTAAACGTCCGCCCCCTCGCACTTAACTTTGTTGAGGGTAAATGCTTCAGGAAGTTAATGGAATATGTTGAGCCTGAATACACCGTGCCGTGACGCAAAAGGATAACCTCCAGGCTGGAGCACACTCACCATGAAATTAGTGTTTACCTACTAGTCTTGATTCAAATTTTCGTTTCGTCAACAGGGAAAATTAGTCACCAGGAACATCCGTGGTATATATATTTCGAGCCTGTGTTAATATTAGGGACGCACCGATCCGATATCTGGATCGAATATCGGAAACAAAAAATCGGATGCCTCTAGTCTTTTCTGTTCTACATAAAGGTATATAGCTTTTTAGGTCAACCATGGTATCGGATATCGGCTGATACTCAAAGCCACGGGATCAGGATCGGGATCGAGATCGAAACTGAAAAAGCTGGATCGGTGCATCTCTAGTTAATGTGACAACAGAGTAAAAAAATGAATATCTGCTTGGGGATTAAAACATGATATCTTCTTCTTCTTAATACCAAAAAAAGGATCGGTTTCTCTCTTCTACGTTGTACCATGGCACCACACTGTGGCACACACTCTGACTAGTTTAGTTTTAGAAGAAAAAAAGAAGCACAAGTCCTTTTGGTTTCACCAGAAAACAGCCCTGAAATTACTATCACCATACCCACCAAACTCCATTTGAAAAAACAGAAATTAAAAAATGTAGAAAACACTCCAGTAAAAGTCGACAGAATCAACACAGAACTCACAACACCCATCTTGGTTCGTCTTTCCACTGCTCCAACAATCACGAACTCTGCTTTGGTTGAAATAAACCCTTAACTCACCCAGTTAGATGTGAAAACATGCTGACTCTATAAACACTAAAATTACTCTTTATTTAAATGGAGTCTGGTGGGTTTGTCGAACGCAACTTCAGGGCTGTTTCAGGTTAAACAAAAAGGATCTTACTCTCTAACAGTAAGGTCTATCTTTGAAGAGATCCTTTCCATAATGTTGTCAGACACTTATAATAACAATTTGAGCCTGTCAGTGACAAAAACAAACACTTTTAATGGACGTGACGATTTTTATGTTGCACACGTTAATATCCAACCCAGACAACTTGAAGAAAACATTTGAAAACAATGTGACACAATTTCTTCAGCACCAAAAACCTCTGTTTCCTCTGCCAGCTGTGTTTTAAAATACCATCCTGAGAGGAGGACCTAAAGCAGCTGCATGATGTTCCAGTCTCCAGCTATAAGCACTGAGATTTAGGTCCCTTCCAGCTCTAATGCGAGGACTCCTCCTAAACAGCCAATTCCGAAGAGAGATGCACCGTACGAGGAGTAATCTAAACACATGCAAATGAAGCTGTACATACCGCACAGGACCGCCGGTGCTAATGAGGTGGTGGGTTGCAGTGGGAGGACATTAGTACCCCTGTGTCTGCTTTGTGTATTGAGAAGGGCTTTAATCTGCTCCTCCAGGGTACACGAGACCCACCAGGGTGCGTTTAGCAGGTCGGCACTCAACACCTGCCTCCACAAACCGCGTGTTTTGTTGTGCTTGTTGATTCATGTTATCTCAACATTGTGGTGCTGAGCGAGCCTTGAGGGGTTTCCGAAGACCCGGGCAGACAGAGAGGAAGGGAAGCCATGCTGAATGATAACGAACCGGTAATTCCTGTAATAAACTAACACATGCTTGGTGCTAATTGAGTTCCAAATTGCTGTAAGCGAGTTTGAAAAGGTTACAGTGGCTTTGCCAAACTGCTGCAGAGATTTACACAACCGGTGTTACATTTAAGATTTTTTTTTTTTGTGTGTGTTTTTTTTAAACAACATTGTCCCAGGGCTTAAATCATGAATTATTATTGAACAGACCTACTAAGCACAGGCACAGGGGCCCAAAGTATCAGGGGCCCTCCTGGCCTTCACCTACAAAAATGCACTGAAATTAACACATACGGACATAATAGAGACTCGTAATGACTTCAGAGTAACTCAAAAAGACCAAAAGAGATTCAAAGGAACTCTGAAGAGACAGGAAGTAATTCAATTCAATTAAATAGTTTATTGTCATTAAGATAATGTTGGAGCATTCTCATCACTGCATGGTCAAGAAACTACAAACTCATTCAAAGTAACTGCAAAGAGAGACAAAATAACCAGAAAGAGACGCAAAGTATCTACAAAGATGGGCAAAACAACCACAAAGAGACAAAAACAGAACTACAAAGAGACATAACACAATCACAAAAGACACAAAATAAATTCAAGTAGCAACAACATTACTACAAAACGGTACACGACGACCAAAAATTACTTCATAAAGACACAAACTTAATTACGACCTTACATAAAAAGACACAAAACAACCACAATAAGACACAACATGACTACAAAGAGACAGAAAAACAATTTTAAAAAGATACAAAATTGTATCACAGAGACACAAAGCACTTAAAAAAAGACAGAAAACTACCACACAAAGAAGAAACCACAAAGAGATGCAAATACACAAAATGACTACAAAACTGGGCAAAACAAAAACAAAGAAACACAAACTAAAATCAAGGAGAAACAAAATGACAATAAAGCAGCACAAAAGGACCAAACATTTACCTAAAAAGCACAAAATACCCCCAAAGAGACAAAAGATAACCAAAAATAACCAAAACTATCTCACAGAAACAAAAAATGACCTCAGAGACCCAAACAACTATAAAAAAAATATACACAACAACCACAAGAAGACACAACATGATTACAAAAAAACACAAAACAATTGAAAAAAGACCCAAAATTACCTCAAGGGGACACAAAGCGATTAAAAAGGACACAAAGCAACCACAAAGAGACACAACACCATACAAAGATGCATTAGGACAACAAAGAGACAAAACAACCACAAAAATTAGCAAAGCAACAACAAAGAGACACAAAACTACTATGAAGAAATGCAAACTAACTGCAAAGTGAGACAAAATAAAAAAGTAAAGACTACAATGACACACAAAACAACCTCAGAGACACAAATTAAATTCAAGGAGAAACAAAATGACTACAAAGTGGCACAAAGCTACCAAAAAACAGACAAAATTACCTCATAGAGACACAAAGAACGACCCCAAACTATCTCATAGCGACAAAAAATAGACACATGACACAATACTATTAAAAAGAGACACAAAAGAATTGACAAAAGACACAAAATTGCCTCAAGGAGTAGCAAAGTGATAACAAAAAAACCCCAAAAGATGCACTAGGACGACAAAGAGAGACAAAACAACCAAAAAGAGACATAAAATAACGACAAAGCGGCACAAAACCACCAAAAAATGACCTAAAAAAGATACAAAGTTGCCTCATAAAACATACAAATTGACCTCAAAGAGACAGAAACAACCACACAGAGACATGTAACGACCAAAGAATCTATCTATCTCACAGAGACAAAAACAGCCTCAGACACAAAATGACTACAGAGAGACATATAAAACAATTAAAAAAAGACACAAAACAACAAAAACAAAAAACACAAAAAAGATGCAACAGAATGCCAATGAACAACAAAATAAATACAAAAATGGGCAAAACAGCCACATAGACATAAAACGACCACAAAAGGACATGAAATGTCTACAAAGAGACACAAATCAAATTCAAAGAGAAACAAAAATGACTACAAAGCAGCACAAAACGACCAAAAATACATCCCAGAAAGACACAAAATTACTTCACAGAGACACAAACAACTGCAAAGAGACAAAGAAATTACACAGAGATGCAAAGTAACTGCAACGAGACATAAAAAAAGACCCAAAAGAGACACAAAACAACGACAAAGACACAAAAAGAGACCACAAAGAGATGGAAAGTAACTGCACAGAGACACAAGTCAAATTAGAGGAAAAACAAAATGACCACAAAGCAGGACAAAATGAGGATAAAGTGACCTCAAAAAGACAAAATTACTTCATAGAGACCCCAAACTGACACTAGTAGTAGTAGAGGTAGAGGGGCCTTTGCATATCTGTGCCCAGGGGCCCATGGTCTCACAATCCGCCCATGCTTTACATCGTTTTACTAACCATCCGACCGACATACGAGCCGGCTCTCACGCCTCTACACCCTCCTCTGCAAAGTCCCATTCTGTAATGACCACTTCTCTCCATCTGACTTTGATGAGTTAATTGGAAGGAGTTGATACATTTTAAGGAGACATACAGGGACGAAATCAAGCTATTAATATTCTCAAATGCAAGCTTCTGTCCCAATTAAGGCGCTGTAGATGAAGACGTTTTTATTTCTAATAGGAGGGCACTTGGAGGTTCAGCCTGTGAGGAATAATGTTTTTTATTTGCCTTTTCTTTTTCTTTTTTTTGAACTTCCATTTGCCATCGTTATTTAGATTTAATTGGTTTTTAAATAGATCAAACGAGATGCAAGAAGATATCAGTTTCTCTAATGTGACTGTGGATATTGCCATCTCCAAAAGCTCAGGACATTTAAACATTTTCAGTGGAGCGGAATAGACGGAAGAGAGAGAGAGAGAGCGGCCTTTTCGTCGCCCGGAGCCACAGAGTTCAGGCACTTTTATTCCCAAGCAGTGTCTGACTGATCCCTGATCAAGGCGCCGGACTCTTACCAGATCAAGAAGTGCCGGTCTATACCTTAAAGCCATGGTAACCCCCACCAAAAAAGTGTGGGTTATGATAAATAAATAATCAAATAATAAATAATGTATTAGTCAGGGTTGAGGCATATTCTGAGCTCAGGGCATCTCTAATCTATTCTGTCTGGTAACAATACACAAGGTCCGGTGCAAACACAACAAAACATTGTTATCTCAAAATCTGTCAAGTATGGTTTTTTTTTCTCCCTCCTCTCAGAGTACAGATAGATTAATTCAAAACAAGAAATGTTGGAAATCCTGCAAACACAACTCTGACCTTACCGAGACATTTCCAGCATCTGATTCGGGGAAATTGCTTTTTCTTTCCGAGAATATTGATTGCCAGTCATGAGCAGGTGCGGGTGGGGTGGGTGGAGACGGGGGGGCTGATCATGTGTTTATACAGCGGATCATTCAAGGAATGGTTATGAGTGATGGCTGTACCGCTGATCAATACGGCAGCCACACATTCCATTAGGCTAGCGATTAGCTGTACCGATGCTAAAGTAATGTATTATTTCTTCGAAGGGCGATTTCAGCAGACGCGGCGACATAAATCATTTTGGGGAGGTTTCAATTTCCATCCTGTGCAGTGGAGATTTCATCAGTGACAAAATGTCTCTCACACGGCTTTTAACAAGTTGGAGAAAAGAGTCTTGTCAGTGTTGCATCAGCTCCAGGAAGTTAGCTTCATTATAGTTTTCATGAGCCCGGACTGTGTGAAACCCACAAGTCACGGACAGAGGGTGTGAATTTTTTGGCTGAAAGATGAGGGTGAAAGTGAGACGGTCAAAAAAAAAAAAAAAAAGAGAAAGAAATGGCAAGGCACAGTGAGGCGTCCTCCATGTTTCATGAGGGCCCTCAGCTGTTTCAAGTTCAGCCTCAAGGCTTGACCTCCACACACTGACAGCGAGCTCCAAAAAGATCTGTGTTAAAAGTTTCAGTAGGCGCTGCGAAAGATTTTTACACGCTCCCTGCTTTTGTAGATAACTCTCTCTGTCTCACCATTGTCCATCATCCAGACCAGGTGTGAGCTCGCCGAATTCACCAGCCAGCCAAAAATCTTTCATGTCTCTTTTTCTTTTCACATTCTCGGGGTTAAGGAAGGACTGCACCTGGCTGAGGAGGGAAATATTTTGCAAATCAAGATCCGTGCGGAGAGGACTAATGACAACACAGAGACAGGTGGGACCGTAAGTGAGAGGTTGCTGGTTCAAATCAAGCTCCGACCCCTTATCGTCTCCCCTCCGGCAACTAGCTTTAAATGTGTGGAGCTGTGAGAATCCAGGTAATGTTTCTCAATGAGAGAGCCAGAATTTTGAGTTTAACTCCCCCAAACCCATTTTCGATGAAGCCACGAGATGTCAAGGCCTGATGATGGTTGCAAGCACTGCTGAAAGAGAGTGCTGTCAGCTAGTTTGCCCACCCATGGATGTACCCTGTGGTCTTTCTACTGCACTCCCCGCCAGTTGGAGACAGGAAAGTTGGAAAGTTTGTTGATCTGGTGCAGAGTCCGGGGGTGGTCTAGCAACTGAAGGCCCTTCTCCCAAAATATGACAGCTTCAGTAGCTTAGAAAATAGAAACATGGGCAGTTAAAGTGCAACACTGCTGATTTTCAATCAGCTCTATTTCATCGCAGTGTGTGGTAAAAGTCCAGCAGACTTCCACCAGCAAATGCGCAAGAAGCCCCACCTAGTACCTGGTTTAGTTTCCACAAACATTCACAACAAATACGCAGTTGTTTTTCACAAAATGTCGGGGTTTTTTTCCACCAAAAAGGCTAAAAATGTCCTGATGTGTTGTCAAACAACACCCATTTTTGTCACAACAAACACTGCTGGAAATGTGTTTGTGTTTTTAATTTAACAAACAATACAGGAGATGTTTGCCACAAACACAGCTGGAAATACAGGCTTTTTTTTCCCAACACAAATGGCTTGAAATGTTCCAACCTGGTTTTGTTGCAACATACATGGCTGAAAAATGTGTCATTAAAAAATACCCATTTTTGTTCAAACAAATGCAACTGCAGATTAAGAAATACCTGTTTTTGTCACCACAAAAACGGCTGGAAATGTGTCGATTAAAAACAAACCAGCTTTAAATGTGTAAAATACCCAGTTTTGTCATCACAAACATGGCTTGAAATGTGTTGTGAAGAAATACCTGGTTTTGTTGCAACACACACAGCTTGAAATGTCCCGACATGTTAAAAAATACCCAGTTTGTTTGACACAAACATGGCTGAAAAATGTCATTTAAAAAATACCTGTTTTTGTTGTAACAAACAAATGTTTAGATATTTATATGTTAAGTTTACCCAGTTTAGTCACCACAAACATGGCTGGAAATGTGTCGTTAAAATACAACAGCTTTACAGCACAGTTTCAAATGGGTAGTTAAAAAATACCTGCTTTTGTCGCAACAAACACAGCTGAAAGGGTGTTAATTAAAAATACCCATTTTGGTCGCAACATGCAACAGAATGATAAAATAATTCTCTGTTTTTAATGCCACAAACACAGCTGGAAATGTGTCATCAAAAAATGCCTGGTTTTGTGGCAACAAACACCGCTGCACATTAAAACATACCCGCCTTTTTTTTAGCAACACACAGCTTGAAATGTCCCAACATGTTAAAAAATACCCAGTTTGGTCGCTAAAATAATAAAACACCTTTACAGCACAGCTTTAAATGTGTAGTTAAAAAATACCTGCTTTTGTTGCAGCACACATGGCTTGAAATGTCCCAACATGTTTTTAAAAAATATCCATTTTGGTCACAACACGTGCAAAAGGATGATAAAACAATTCTCTATTTAGTTGCCACAAACAGCTGGAAATGTGTCAATAAAAAATACCTGGTTTTGTCAGAACAAATGCAGCTGTATGTAACATATCTGTGGTTTGCAGAAAGACTTGGCTGCTGATGATACATAAAACATAATTAAGCATTGATAAAACTAAGTTAGTAATTAAAGGTTTGAAATCATCACATTGGGCAGAAGCTGGATGGTGCAAAGACACATTTACTGTATTAATATAAGCATACGACAGATTAAATGGACACATACGTAAACACCAACAGTAATCCTGCAGAGTGACAGCTATTCATACATAATTCCTTTTCATGGAGGATTTAGCATTTAGCATGTTCAGTTCACGCTGCAGATCATATCCTGGTCAGCAGTTATACACTGTGATGGAAAAACCAGCCAGCAGCTCGTCTCCAGTATTACCTGCTACATCCAGTATAGACTGGCTACTCACTCAGCTGTTGAAAATTCAATCTTCCCTCCGCAGTTTGCTTTATTTGCTTTGTGTCATCGCCGCTGTTCTTTCAGTGTGAGGGATATCTGAGTCGAGGTTAAAGTGACATCAAGGCGCCTACACGACTGCGGCGACACGGCAGCCACCCGATGCCCCTCTTTTCTTCCTGCCTGCTAATATCCTGTGAAATCCAGCAAACTTAATTTAAGGGGAAAGGAGCTGAACCTGAACTAAGCGGATTGAATTAATAAATGTATTTTCCATTTAACGGTTTGATTTCTGCAAAGCCTGTTTACAGCCACCGAATGATCTGCCTTTAAGTAAGGCGCACGCCCAAATCTGCTTACAGTTGCCTAAATCTATTATCTGTGCTCCACCTTATGGCAAGTCACCGACTGTGTGTGTGTGAGCGAAGGTGTATGGGCACGCACGTCGCAGTTTTGACATGCACATCAGAGGTTAGCAGTACCAAATAAAGGGGTGTTCAGCCAAGATTTGCTTTTTCACAAGTGACTGAATAAATAGATTTTATTTGTACGCACACGGTGTTGCTGCGGCAGAAAGCACAAAGGTTCAGAACAGACAAACATAATGGGTTCTTGTTTTCAGCAGCGTCAGAGTTTCATAAAATAAAAAAAAAGAACCTTCAGGTCATGTAGCTTCAAATTTTAATATTTCATTGCAAATTTTCTGCATCCGAGCCGGAATAAAAAGCTCTGAACTCTACTTTTGGTCACTTTCATGTTCAGCCTCGACTGCAGGATTACATGATCTGCGCGATAGGAAAATGTCTCATGTCTTTGAGCTTGTGAATCATTGGAAACACCAAATGCATGCTAGTCAAATCTGGATTTTGTTTTTTCTTATCTCTTAAAAACCCACTCATTTTTTTCATTCATTTGTTTTCAGTTGTTGTTGTTTCTGGGTCATCCAAACAAAATTTGTATTTGCTTCACATTTCATAACCAGAAAATAACACTCGGCGTTCTGGAGACAACATTTCCTAAATTATCTGCAGGCTTCTGACTGAAATGTGAAATTTCTGCAAGTTCTGCAGTTGCTGAACTTTGCTGAACTTTATATCTACAGTCCTGAGTTTGCGTGTCTACTGTGAGGTGTTTTCTGAACATCACAGGCAGACTTGTAGTAAAACACTTGAGCTGGATTGCATTGGGCTGTAAAGGTGTTTAATTAAATGGTGACTGAGTCAATGTCTTCAAGCGTCAACCAGTCCAACCACGATTTTTACACTTTGTTTTATTTTTTAAAATTTCATATAAGATTTGAAGGAAGTCTAATACATCGTAATATTAGAATAATCTTGAGGCTCTTGCTGGATCCTGATCCACAGGTTGGGAATCTGTTGTTACATTATGTAGTTAATGTAAAGTTACATCGGTTAGTTTTATGGAAAGAAAAATGGTGATGATGTGCCTTAAAATAACTCACTTGGTTTTATAAAAGACACAAACACTGGTCTCCTGGGGGAAAGTCCTGTATTTGTTTCACTCCTCCATCCCAACCTGTCTCCTGACATAGACTTTTGTCTTTGTACTACTTCCTTTACTCTCATCAGCTCATTGGTGACGTGATCACAGCCTTCATGATTGTGTGATACACACATTTATGTGGGTGATAAACAAATAACTGACTCAAGACTACCTGATTTGTACTCCAATTTTCGTGAGTTATACACAAACTACTGGCTCATGACTACGTGAGTTATACTCAAATTTCTGGCACATGATTACATAGGTAATAGGGGAGACCGGGGATGATTGTAACGCTTTTTGTTTGAGTGTAACTCAGTAGGTTTTTTTGTTAGAGCTCTTAAATTTTGATACGTGGTACTCATATTTGTCTGCTATAAATAACACACACTTTGACCTCTACTACACCATCACAGATTATGGAAATTAATGTCAAATACAAAGAGGTAACACTAGCTGGGGATGGATGTAACAATTAAATTATTGTGCTTAAAAAAGATTCACAATAGGCTAAATGTATTCAAGCACTTCACTCAATAATAAAGAAGGAACAATAAACTTGTAAGAATACAATAATTGTAATATTAAAATTAATAGAAATATATAACATAAATACAAAAAAGGTTGATGTTTGAACAGCATTTGAACAGTTGAACAATAAACATGTTTGGTTTCTCACCTGAAAAACTGTTTTTTGGCTCTAGAAGAGACAAATTTGGACCCAGAGACATGTGGCTTCACCAGTGAGCTCCAATTGCAAATAGGCCTGGACTATGTTGATGATGTCACCACAGCTCGTTTCTAATTGGCCAGAGTGTTACAACTATCCCTTTGTTACAACCATCTGTCTCCCCTACTCAAATTTTACGTGGGTTATGTGCAAAATTTTGGCTCATGATTACACAGGTTATATACAAATTTCTGGCTCATGATGACATATGTTATACTCAAATTTTACTTGGGTTACACTCAAATTTCTGGCTCATGACTTTGTGGGTTAAATACAAATTTTACTTGGGTTATACAAACATTTTTGGCTCATAACTACGTGGGTTACACTCTAATTTCTGGCTCATGATTTTGTGGGTTATACACAAATTACTGACCAATGATTATGTGGGTTATATGCAAATTTTTGGCTCATGACTACGTGGGTTACACTCAAATTTCTGTCTTATGACTACATTGGTTATATTCAAATTTTACGTGGGCTATACGCAATTTCTGGCTCATGACTACGTTGGTTACACTGTAATTTCTGGCTTATGATTTTGTGGGTTATACACAAATTACTTACCAGTGATTAGATAGGAGACACTGAAATTACTGGCTCATGATAACATGAGTTATACACAAATTGATTATCCATAAATTTCTGGCTTATGATTATGTGGTTTCTACACAAATTTTACCTGGGTTACACAAATTCAAATTGGATTATACTGAGATTATTGGTTCATGATTACGATGGTTTTAGCCTACATGAATTTCTAGATTATAACTACGTGAATTATATAAGAATTCTGGCGCATTACTTTCTGTAGATACACATATGAAACAGTCTGCTAATCTATACACAGCCACACAGGCCTGATCTGGTGTCCATCTGCTGCATTCAATAGATTTGTATTAGATATTTAAAGCTCTTTACAGAAGTGGTGTTACAGCCTTTTGGCCCACCTTAACAAAGCTAATTAAAAATTACAAAGTAAGATAAACAAGTATCTAAGCGACAGACTAAAACCAGTCATAAAGTCATGTGTATGTCTTTGAAGGTCTCCACCTCCATTTGATTTTTGAGGCAGGGGGCTCTATGAAAGAAAATCAATTTGAGGCCTTTTCAGCGTTTTGATTCTCTTAGGTAATTGAAACTGCATGGTCCAGAGCCTTTTTTAATATTAATCGAAGGTGCCCCGGATGCTATAACTTTTTACAAAAAAAAGAAGAAGCTAATTTGGCGCTTCAATTCGACTTCATTAATTTCTCCTAGGTGAATGGGGACAAGAGATGGAGGCCAAGTACATCAAATCATACTCCTTGCTTGTATCTATTATGCCTCATGATGGGCATAATTACCTTGCTGCCCCTCCCATTCATCAGTCAAAGGATGGGACACAAAGTAGATGGTCTGAGGAAGAACAGGATATTGTAGCAGCGGAGCGTTTCACAGGAGTTTATGTAACCGGAGGGCAGAAGAAACTGGAGCTTCCAACAAAATAATTGCGGGCACACACTTCACAATGCTAGCGCCCGAGTTGTAACAGTGAATTTGTGTTTCTGAGTCCTTGGATTTTCGCTACATTGATTCTCAGGCAGTGCGCTGGAAACCTGCCCATGATAGGTCATGTGAACTCGTGGCAAAAGTTTCTATGATGAAGCTGTGGAACAGGATGAACAGCATTTAACCGCTGACAGTTCAATTCAGCAGGTAGCTGTCAAGAAAAAAAAAAAAAGGGAACGCTGCACAATCCATCCAGGTTCAATTCTGACCTATCCCTGACATTTTCACACACAGGCGTTCTAACTCAGTGTTTTGCAGACGCTGACTTAGCGTGGGTTATTTGTCAGCAGAATGGGCCACGCGCCATCAGCTTAGGGGAACTCTCGGACATGAAAAACAAAGTTAAATGATGTCCGGAGATTGGTCTCGCTGTGACCGTTGAATGCCAACGATATATTGTCTTAAACGGAGCTGCGCATGAGCCGGAGTGTTTATGAAGATGCAGTCGGAGCCTCACAAACGGCATGTCAGCCTGACAGCTGGTTGCAGGCAGGCTTGGGGAAGGGAGATAGCAGTGCCTATAAAAAGTACTGGAAGTTTTTATGTTTTACTGTCCTACCAAGGAGATTTAATGTGGCTTTTTGACACTGATCAAGAGAAAATAATCCTTTTAATATCAGTATGAAACAAATTTCTATATGTGTGTGCAGCAGATGCCTGTGAGTCAGCTGACTGCAGCCCCTCCATACTGCACTGTGTGGAGTGTGAGCGTGAATGGAGCTGTCCTCGGTGCTGAATCAGCCTTGGTGCTGAAACGCAACAAAGGGACCAGTCACCATATACCTCAGACAAAATGTAGCTTCAGTTAAAGATGCTTTACAAAGTTAGAAGATAGATTAGATGAGAAGAAATTAACAGTAATGCACAAAACACCTGACATGTACTGTGAGTGAGCAACAAAACAGAATCTGTAGAGCTGCAAATACATGATGTCAAAACAAAACGCATGTAACGAGAAAGTGACGCCCCTCAGAATTTTTTTGTAGTAGTGGCCACATGGATGGTAACTTTGGTTTCTTCAGCTCACTTGTTCCGACAATAGATATCGAGAAGTTTATTACTTGCGTCAGTCATTTATAATGTGTCGCTGTTCGGTTACAGAGAGCAAGGTCTAGTGAGTTTTAAAGTGTGTAATGTTTGAATAGAGGAAAGAATTGGAGGTTAATGTTGTGACGTAGCATGTAAGTCTTCCTTGCTTGCTTTGAACGGGATGACATACGTTTTCTGTTTTCAATGACCAAACATAACTTTCTGAAGGCCGACTATGAGCTTTTTGACTGGATAACAGCAAGCAGCTACTACGCTGCTGTCCGCTTTGCAGCTCCTTTAAATTGACAAGCACGATCGAACGTTCAACGATTCACGTGATGAGCGACTAGAGCGACCAAAGCTGCCACAAATATTTTTGACAGTCGTGTTTCTTGGGTGTCCGCGAGAGACTTTGCCTCTTTGGAAGCTTCTGGTTTGAAAGTACAGTTAGAGACAGGGTGAGGAGCTCGGACATCCGGGATGCCTCCTTAGCGCCTCCTATTAGAAGTGTTTCGGGTGTCTCTTTGTGGTTGTTTTTCCCTTTTTTGTAGTTATTTTGGGCCTCTTCCTGGTCAGTACGTGTCAATTTGAGTGCATGTTGCAGGTGAAGGCCAGGTGTGGCCCTGACACTTTGAGCTCCCAGTAGGCCCCATTCTTCAAACAGGCTGGTTGTCTTTTACCTTAAAAAGAAATATACAGCTTTAACTTGAAGGAGTAAATTGATTGTGAGGAAAAAACACTGACTCGGGACAAACCCTCTCAAGTTAGACGAGACTCGTGTACCCATAGAGCCATTTTCAGTCAGATTTCTTGAGGTGAGCATTGAA
The DNA here is from genome assembly GCA_026686955.1 of Epinephelus cyanopodus. Lineage (NCBI taxonomy): Eukaryota > Metazoa > Chordata > Actinopteri > Perciformes > Serranidae > Epinephelus > Epinephelus cyanopodus. Next base: position 10,176,841 of record CM048934.1, read on the forward strand.
GGCACCTCTTGTAGCCCAAATCTGGAGTAATGCTAACCCCCGATTGTATCAGGGAGGCCATTAACTCATATTTATTTTTTAAACCAACAAGTCCATATAATGTATTCACACCACTAAAAGCAATAGTGACGAATAACTAACCCACTGGTGGAATTGGAAATGTGTGACTAAGCTCAGTGAGTGGGTAACAGAGAAAAGGTTGAATAGTTTATTCTTATGTCAGGAAGAAAACAGTCACCATTGTAGATAATGACATGATTTGGGTGTATGATTGGCTGATTGGCTGAGTCAGAGTGATATTTCAACCTTTGCTTAACTGGCAGTGCTCGCTGTGTTGTTGGGATGCTAACGTTTCATGCCAGAGTTAATGTTGGCATTGTACGTTTCCACAAACCACAGATATGTCACACAGGGCTGCACGACTGTTGCTAAAATGTGAATCACCATTTCTCTCCCAAACAACTGAGATCATGATTCTCTCACACGATAATCTTTTTTTTTTTTTTCCCAACAAAAGCATTGTAAGCAAACTTGAACGGCCCAGCAGCTCAGTGGTTCGAGTGGACATCCTATGTACGAAGGCGTTGTCCTTGCTGCGGTAGCCGTGGATCCAATTCCAGCCTGCGACCCTTTGCTGCAAGTCACTTCCCTCTCTTCCCCTTTTCACGCTTCAGTCTGTCCCGTCTATTACAGGCCCTTGTGCCCCAGCCGAGACGAAGGGGATAAGTAAAAGTAAGATGTGCGTATAATCAGAACTGCTTCCCCTTTAGAAACACTGATATGATGCCTTTCAGCGGAAGATCAGTTGGTCAGATTTCTTGTGAGATGGCATCTTCCGCATCAGATTTCTGGTCCAAACTGTCTACGACACCTTACTAAGTCCAGCAAACCTTCACACTTGGGGCAAAGTAGAGACACCATCGTGCCTCATGTGCTGGGAGAGGATCCCTCCAACATCCCCTCAGCAGCTGCCCCAAAACCTTGGCCGATGGTCGTTACCATCGGCGCCACGACCAGGTGCTCAAGGCAGTTGCGGAGTCAGTCACCTCAGCCATTTAGTCAAGCAAACACCACCCTAGGAAGATCTCTTTTCTCAAGGCTGGCGGGCTCTCTGTAAGCCAGTTGAAGTGGGCTTCTGGAGATTTGCTCGGCACTCAATCTGTAAAGCGCTGGCAGGGCTAAGAGTAGCAGGAGCTGCAATGAAGGGGGCCACTCGAACCATTACTGAAGTCGCAAAGAAAGCCATTTGGTGGCTTTGGGTAAAAAAGGGGGAGCCTGTGGATTGCTGCTGCTGGGATGCAATCTGGGACTTGATCAACCCCGGATGGGTCACTTGGTGAGGGGTTTGATGTTGAAAGATACGAAACCCCTAATGACGCCAGGAGCATCACTGACGATGCATCCCATCTTGAAACCAACCTATGTACAATGTAATGTATCCATTGTGCCAAAATGTCCTTCTGGCAACCCGGCCGAATATTCACAGTAATAATATTAAGAATTGCAAAGCCTGATGCCACTCACCTGGACTAAACTGACAGTGATGGGAATACACTAACCCTTCACTGAGCTCCTCTAAAGGACCAGCTGGGTAATAAAGTAGTGCCAATAAGACAGTTTGCCAATAATGGATTAAGAGCTCGGGCTCTCAGTTTAAGCAAAATGGGGAATTAAGTGCAGGAGTACTTTTGAAGAAGATTGGTTGAGGTGTGACAGGATGAAGAGTGCATTTCCTTTGTGTTTCAGCGGGGAAGAAAAACCCACACACGTGGATCTGCCACGCAGGATCCAGTTATCAGATAATGTTGTTCTGCCACTGTGAAGTACAAATAATAATCGACTACATGTAGTAAATACATTTCTACTACTGCACACTGATAACAGTGTCTTAATTCATCTCAGAGTGTGTGTGCCTGGTGTTTTCTCACAAGGAGTCAACGCTCGGAGACCTTGACAAAAAAAAAAAAAAAAAACAAAAACATCACACAGTTAAAGTGATTCAATTGTGTTGGGCCAGTTTACAGCTTGTGACTAACTGTGTTTTAAATAAAGCAAATAAAACCAAGGCCTCTCGCAGCAGTCAAGATTTAACAGGAAGGTTTTTTGAGCAACTCTTTTCTTACCTGCCGCCTTCCATCACCAAAATCAGTGAAGGAAACAAACAAAAGCAACACTTGTAGAATAAAATAAGATTAAATAGTGTTTGATTTTGTAATTGAGATTCATTATGAATTATAGATCTCAGTCACTGAGTGTTTCGTTGGGCCGTCACCTAAAAAAAGATCAAAATTTGAACAAATTTGAACTGACAAGAAATTCATACAAATTATGAATGCAGCCCGAGCCTGATTATACAGTGTTGTACACTCAGGAAAAAGGGTTAATAAGGGTTCTAGATCAAATATTAAGATTCTGTAAAGCACCCCAGGATTCTGTATCCTCTACCAAAGAACAGTCTGTCTAAAGCCTCCGACAGACTGTTTAGTTTAGTTTTTTAATTTAGTTCAGCTACGCTGTACGACATGGATCTAATAAACTTGGGTTCGACATCAGGTTGTATGCAGACTGTACAATGACAGCGCCTACTGATCAAGTGCCTCTTATTCAAAGCCTTCAAAGCCTTTTATTGTGAAATATTTGCAGGACTGTGTCACAACGTAGTGGCTCGTATGAAATTTGTGGAGTAACTTTTAATCATGGAAATACAGTAGTAATAGTAACAGACGGTGTCGCAGCAGCAACCCTGTCCGTGTGAACACTGCATGTAGAGCAGAAAAATATTTGCTTGACTGTGTCACTGTGTTACAATGTGGTGGCTCGTATGACTCCGTAAATTTGTGGAGTATTAACTTTTAATCATGGAAATACAGTAATAATAGTAACAGACGGTGTTGCAGCAGCAACCCTGTCCATGTGAACACTGTATGTAGAGCAGAAAAATATCTGCAGGACTGTGTCACTGTGTTACAATTTTACAATGTGGTGGCTCTTATGACTTCATAAATTAGTGGAGTATTAACTTTTAATCATGGAAATAAAGTAATAATAGTAACAGACGGTGTCGCAGCAGCAACCCTGTCTGTATGAACAGTGTATGTAAAGCAGAAAAATATATGCAGGATTGCGTCACTGTGTTATAATGTGGTGGCTCGTATGGCTCCGTAAATTTGTGGAGTATTAACTTTTAATTGCGTAAATACAGAAATAATAGCAACAGACGGAGTCGCAATAGCAACCCTGTCTGTGTGAACACTGCCTGTAGAGCAGAAAAATATTTGCAGGACTTTGTCACTGTGTTACAATGTGGTGGCTCTTATGACTCGGTAAATTTGTGGAGTATTAACTTTTAATTATGGAAATATAGTAATAATAGTAACAAGTGGTGTTGCAGCAGGAACCCTGTCTGTGTGAACACTGCATGTAAAGTGATTGCAGTCCTTTTTTATAGTGTGGATGGAGATATTTTGTAAAACAAAGGTCATGTGGACAAAATTATTTATTAAAGCAAAAGGGAAAAATGTCTTTTTAGAAGTATCTGTGTATAGACAGGGCCTTAATCTGCATTTCCTGTGTAAGAAGAACTATTCGGCCTTTATATGCCAGTACCATGTTTCAATTCATCTTCCATTTTTTGTGTGGATTAAATACAAGCCAACATGGTAATAAGTGAGCATTCAATCCCTGATACATAGACTTTTGTTACCTTTGGATGGGGCCAGACTGGCTGTTTCCACCTGCTCCCAGTCTTTGTCCTAAGCTGTGTTAACTTGCTGCTGGCTGTAGCCTTTTATTCAACAGTCAGAGTGGTGCAGATCTCCTTGTTTGTAATACAGATACAGAGTGACAGCCGTACACACCAGATATTCGGTCAGTCAGGACCTTATCAATCAAAACACTGTAAGTCTGCTCATTTTTAAATTCACACTTGGACGACGCTTGACTTGAAGGAGCTGTTTCTGAGACAAGAGTCGTCTTTCCAACGAGCCTGCTGGTGGTCTAAAATCTTGTGACACTTCTCAGTGCCACGGTTGACAGATCATTAATCATCCACACCTGTCTGTCATCATATAAATCACTACTCATTAGCACGGCTGAAACTCTACCAGCCCCTTCATAAGCAACAACAAGCAGCTCCAGTCCTTTTAAATCTCCCACACAAGCCTGGTTACCAAAATGTTCAGACTCCCCGCATTAGTGCCCACACATGAATGGCTGTCTGATTATATAAAAGTCAGTCCGGACAATTATTTGCTGCTCCTTTAAGTGTTTGATAGCTTTCATGTGCTTTTTTTTCCAGGTTGCTGTGTTACAGGAAATGTGTATGAAGCCGATTTATTTTCCACAGAATATGTCGTGTTTCTTTAAAGATGTCCTTGCGAATATTCCAGTCGTGCTAAAGTGCATTTCTTTAAAAGCCTGAATGCCTTTCATGTCGTTAATTGAAATTCCACGAGGTCACCGCCAGATTTGAAATGATTTGTTTACAACAGCTTCAGGCGAAAGATTTGGCTAATTACAGCTTTGCCCCGGCCTCACTGGGAGATGGTTTTTGGTGCTTCAGAGAGATGCTGAAATGCTTTAAATGAGCGAACAAAAGGAAGGGGACACACGGGTTTAGCTGCTTAATGTCAAGATTTTTTTATGCCCAGCCCAGGAAGAAATGTAACCAAGGATATATAACATTTGTATCGTATCAACATTTCTAAAGTGATGTTGAATGTGAGCTGATTTTGTCATTAGGAAGTGTTATCTGTGCAAGACCAACAAACGACAGAACTGGTTGTTTTTTAGTGAGTCCTCACTATGTCTTCGGCAGCTTTTGACCGTCCAGACGTGGTAATTCATCAGTTTGAAATGCAGCCGTGAAGACATGATATAATGAGTTCGAAAGTCCCTATAGGGTGAGCAAGAATGGAGATGGATGGGTCCAACAAACCCCGGACTTTCTCTTCAGAGCCCTGTGTTCACTTCCTGTATGAAGCTGCCCACACACCAAACCCACGTCAAAGAACTAGCGGCGACGAAAGCCAACTGTTGCGTCGTCTACGTCGCCTCACGCCGCCCTGTGTCAGTTGCATTTGAATACACTGCAAAGACTACGTCCGACAGCCAAGTAGCACGTACGTTCTGCTCCTGTGCGAGAGGAAATAACGCAAAAAGGGAAACCGGAAGTCCGAGGAATGCTTGAGATAAACAAAGTAGCTGCTTCCTCCCACTTTAACCTGAATAACAAACCAGAGTTCGGTGCTCCGGTTGGATCCAAACGGAGAGCAGAGGCTAACTGGCTGTGCTTCCCTCCGGTCATGCTGCGGCTAACGCTCCGCTCACCTCACAGCTAGCCCCGGTTTGTTATTCAGGTTAAAGTGGGAAGAAGCAGCGGGTTCAGCAGATGTAGGAGGATACCTTGCGATGTGAAAGTACACCTACAAAGCGGTGACTTGTGATGACTTGTGATGAGAATGTGTCGGCTTGTGCCAACAAAACCAGGTATTTTAAGGTAAAACGTGATATTTTATAAGTTTCTTTGTGCCTCAACACATGTTAACACTGCGTTGTTGAGATCTAAAGACACTATTAAGCGTCAGTATATCTGCTACATCCATGCATACAAATGTAAGATCAATGGTTTACAGAGATGCACAATACCAACATTTATTCTGCTTGGTTTATTCATACCAGACATCTCCAAAGTTTAAAAGGCCCGGGAAGACTGCGTGTGTGTATGTGGACTCTTTTGTCGTATGAGTCTGCATGAATTTGTGAGAAATAACATCAAACCGCACATCAAAAAATATTTATCTTACAATTTGACTAATTCATCAACCACACAGCCTATTCACTTTGATTCAGCTGCCTTTGGCTGGAGGGTATTTGGTAATGCTGAGCACAAGATTAATTAATAAGATATCACACCCTTGCCATTTTTAGACAATTTACAAAAAAGGTTCTATCTGCTATAAATCCAACATCAACATGTTCACATATTTAATGAGTCTGCTAATTAACAGAGATGATAGCGTACACCACATTGTGGCTGTACCGTGTTTTGCCCAGCAGTGCAGACTTATTTGTTTCAGCTCTTATTTATTTATTTTAGCCGTGCACATATTTTCTCCCAGGAGAGATATGTGAAACCTTTGCTGGATCCCTATCTCTGCCTCCTCCCAGAGGATATGGCAGGCTTCTAATGTTTTGAAGTTTTATCTGATTAAGAAACTGAATTTCGGGCTGCGTTTCTTAACACCGTTGGAAATTGGCTGTCATAGTTTCACTATAATTGCAGGTATGCAGTGTTGAAATGGATTAGTGAAATCCATACAAATCAAATGAGAGAAAAAGTGCTGATGTGAAGGTAGAGGGTGCTTAGAGTGCTTTGAGACTCGAAAATAAATATTCAAAAAACACAGATAAGAACAAAGGTGTCTGTGAGGCAAATGTTTTTTTTTTTAAAATACAAATATAGATAATCCTGAATCGATGATTTGGGGGAAATATTGATCAAAGCTCAGACAAAATGTAATAAATATCCATCCGTGCATTTTCAATCGCTTATTCAAAGTTGGGTCGTGGGGGCAGCAGGTCAAGCAAAGCACCTCAGACATCCCTCTCCCCAGCAAGACTCTCCAGCTCCTCCTGAGGGAAGCCAAAAATCGAAAGCTTTGCCTTCCGGCTCAGCTCCGTCTTCACCATGACGGTCCGGCACGGCGCCCGCATCACTGCAGACACCAAACCAGACCCCCTTCTCGTCCCAGCTGTGCCTTGAGATCCAGTCCATGAATATCACAAACAGAATCATAGACAAAGGACAACCCTGGCGGAATATTGTTTTTCTTTATTTCCTGGAAATGAAAATAAGCACTGCATTGAGTATTTAAAAACTCAGATTTTAGCAGTTGCCCTGGACCCCAAATTAATTCTTCCTCAGCTTCAAGTGGCTGCCTTAGCACGCATCTCATTTTTATATTGTCATGTTGACCCCGATCCAATTACTTACATTTCATAAGACACCACAGAGGTTGTAAATGTCATCAAATTTCCATACCTGAAATGTCACCCATCGCGTGTGTGTGCAAGTGTCTGCGCGTGTGTGTGTGCTGGGAAAGAAAATAAAACTGTAGCCAGAGGTACTTTAACTATGTGACCACAGGTTTTACAAGCAGCGCATTCTGGCATTTAATACAGCATCAGTAATGATGATGAGTAATGGTTTCATGTGCTCTGAGATCATACAAAATGACGTGTGGCTGATGGGTTGCGGGCCGGAATGGACTGTTGTCAGTCAGGATAATGGATGAAGTTGGCCTTGCAGAGACAGATGTGGACTTGAGGAGAGTGTGGATGAGATTTCTGGAAATTCTGAGAGAAAGAGCGGAGGACTGAGAGACAGAGGCTGAACAGAATAAAGTATGATGTGACACGCACACATGGCTTTACTGCAAACAGCTTGACAATTTGCCCTGCGTGATGGGTTTTGCAGTAGCAGCCATAGACTGTATAAAAATAATAGATGTAGCCACCGTGATGTCACCCATTGGATTGTGGACTCCTGTTCTGAAGCCTTCAGTTTGGCATTTTGGCCGTCGCCATCTTATTTCCTCGGTGCCAGAAGTGACGATACTTGGACAGGAGGGTGGGGCTGCAGCTCGTAAACTGAATGGGGAAATCAGCTAAAGAGACCAAAACCATTTTTACACCAGGCTGTAAACATGTTAATTTCTGCTGTGAAGTTGGGCATTTGAACATGGGATTGATCACTTTTGGAGCCAGCCTCAAGTGGCCATTTGAGTTACTGCAGTTTTTGGCACTTCCACACCGTTGTCATTTTTAGGCTCTGGACGTTGCCCCTTGGTTACTTCCTGTTGGTGGACACAGGGTGGAGTGATGTAGGAGAAAAAGGAAAAGAAGAATGTTAAATGTAGGCGTTGTATTTTTCTGCAAACCACAGACATGTAGCATTTGTATTATTATGTAGTAGATGTGTTGAAATTTAACGTTTCAACAGTGCTGTGGTTAACGTGGTTATGTTTGGATACGAAAGTACTTGGTTATGGTTAGGAAAAGATCATGCTTAGGCTTAAAATATCCTGTTTTCTTCTTGCAACTGGGCTAAAGTTTGATTCCTGATGCCGTGTTCTAATTGGATGTCAGTGTCAGACGACCCCGTCGCATCACGTCACATCGGAAGCGCTCTGTCAGCACTGGATCCGTTAAATATGGAACACTGTCACGTACGTACTTCCTTATTATTCATATTCACCACAATACTATCATTGGTAACTTATAGATGTCATTGTTGCAGCTCCCATTCTGTATCATACCACTATCTCCACTTTGTAAAACAAGCTAGCTTGCTAGCACCCCACACGAGTCTTACCAGAAACGTTCATCTTCCCGACGATCTCCCTCCAGCCGGATGCCAACTTACTCAGGTTCCTTGTCCATTGTGTTGCTTATGATGCAGCTGGCAGAATAAAAACAGAAAAGAAGCATTTGACAAAAGTTCAGATCAAGACGGCGTCATGTTGCTCATGGACAGTCAGGACAGTCAAATCGAAACCAGTGCAATCAAACGGATTTAGTTGCTGACGATGCTCACGTCGCATCCAGCTAGGACACTGTGTTACAGACATGGCAACCCTTTGGAATATTTGATGGGATGTATGGCTCTAAATGCTACTAATGCTACTTAGCTGCCGGCTTAGCTGGTCAGCAGTGCTAATCAGCACTCGAGAATATTCTGAAGGTTTGACAGCAAGTGTTACGTTTTCTTCTCGTGTCACTTGTGGAGTGCAGCAGTCAATCTCCTGACTGACTCGCCTTAATATTCGTCAGGAGAGGGTGTGACTGCTGCCCTTTATTGGGCACTGTGAGTCTATATAACACACACACACGCAGACTGCAGAGGAGAGGATGGATGGGGAGATTGAGGAGAAGTGAGGTGGGGTTAACAGGATTAAGGTCAGGGGAGAAGATTAAGCTCAAATTGATGGCTTGCATTAAAGGGTTAAGGTGGGAATTGGTTCGGTGAGTAAATTTCCAATGAGCTGATGAGTGAGCGCTCATATGATTATAAATGGTTATTTGATCTAAATTTAACACCGGAGAAAAGACCTGGGTTTCCAAAAAGAGGGGTTCAAAGAGGTTGATTCCAGAATGATGAAGGTTTTCAATCTTGACGGGACGAAGGCTTTCCTGGGTCAGCAGGGTTGAGGACTTTGACAGATTCTGAAGATTCAGATATAATATGAAAAGGCAATAGGTTCAAGAATGGGTAGCAGGGCGTTCGCTCAGATGGACATAGACGCGGTCACTTCAAGATGAAGGTTAAAAGGTCCGTGGGAGGGCAGGGGAAGGTCAATGGGAGGAGCAAAGGGCTCTCTCTTGCTCAGTGGGTGAATTGCCTTTTGCTTCAGAGGTCTATTAAATCTTGCTATCATCTCAAAACCAGTAATCCTGCCAAGCGACTGGAACCCTTCAATCACTCCATATCTGCACGATCTCTCTGCAACAGCCTGATGATAGGAGTCGGCTCGGAGGGATTTCTGTTTTGCAGGAAGCTTGTTATTTGTGTTGAGCCACAGAGATTTTCATTCCAGGCCTTACTGTGAAATCAGAATTGCTAATTCCATTTATAAGTGAGCGCACAACGCCAGAGAGCTTTACATTTATTCTAAACATCCGAGCGAATAATGTAATATTGCATGTCTTTATAGTTTCTATTTATGATGCAAAATATGAGAGCAGACAGCAGATCAGATATCCTCATTTGCTCCCACTTTATTCGTCTAATGCTGAAGAGCTTGTCAGTGTTCGGCGACCACTTTGGCTTCCTCACCTGAGCTGTTTAGTCCGTTGAAATGGAGCCTGGAGTGCGTCATTGGATAGTCCAAACAACCGAATTCTGGTCAATCTGAAAACAATAAGCAGAAAACCGAAGAGCACATAAATTTGGTGGTGCTCTTTTGTCTTAGACCAGGAAGTGTCTTTGAGTGTCACTCAGATACACTGTCCACTAGAAGAACGACTATTTTAACTGCATGAAATTTGGTTCCAACATTCGGTGCGCTCGTCTCAGTGCTGTGTGAACGCCACAGACTGTAAGATTAATGGACGTAGCTTCTGTTGCATCACCCATTGGTTTGTGGACCAATGGGTGATGCAACATCTTGTGTTTTTTGGAGCCAGAAGTGAGTTCACTGCCTTCTAACAATGAAGTGACCATATTTGTACATCACCACCTTGCAACACCAAAACAAAAAGAAAGCAGAAAACCCCTGGCACACAAAAATGTGATGTTGCTCCACTGTCTGAGTTGTTCAGATATACTGTCCAACAGACGAGCAACCATTTCGACTGCAACATTTGTTGCTGTGATGTTTTTGGACTCCTGTTTTGAGCCTTGAGTTCGGCATTTCGGCCCTCACCATCTTGGTTTTTTGGAGACAGAAGTGACCATATTTGGTTGATGCTTAAGCTTTGGAGGAGTGGATCTGATTAGGAAGCTTAGGACATTATGGGCAGATGGCAGGTCACTCAAAGCAGCCTGCTCTTAATTATGTGCAACTTTAAGCCTTGATAAAATGCAAACTGGCGAGTTATATTAAAATTCAACCCCTGTACAGTTGTCACGAACAGGGAAATTAGCTATAAAAACCAAAATTGTTTTGTGTACCAGGTTGTCAAGTTGTTTATTTCTGTTAACTACAATTAACATAGCTGTTGTATCAGACCGAGACCACCTCTTCAAGAAGGCCTCGGTCCGTTTGTTTTGTGTTCATATCTGCCCAAACAAACTTGAGTTCGATTGAAAGCTTTCACACCTGCTCTGTGTTGTTTGTGGCCCAACCGACCGACAGAGCCGTCCCTGAAGCCACAGTTAAAAAGCAGAAATGTTCAAAAGTTTTCTTTGCGACCAATGTTCTTGAACTCAACAGCTTTTCTTTTCCTCCAGTGGAAGGAAATGAAGCCATCATCAACTGGCAATTAGTCAAATCTGGTCGCACTTCAATGATGCAAGAGTCCTATGCTAAGAGACCGCGAGCAATGTGATGACCATTTCTTGTTTAATTGTGCATACATGATCCATAAGGCCCACACTGTTATAAGGAAATGGACCCCATCTGAAGTCCTTTTAATATCCCTCCCTGACAATAATTACTGGCCATTTCTTGAGCTGTGGAGGAGAGGCAGAAGTATGCTGAGTGTGTGCCTGCCACAAGGTATGGGGCTAATTGCAGCCTCCCTTTGGTGGAGAGCTCATCGTGGAAATGTAACGCAGCAGGCAGGCAGATGGAATTACTGTAAATGGTGCATTTAGAGAGTTTATGAGTGTTGCCATGAACAGCCCTAACTGACACTGATGAATGCCCAGCTGTACCCTCTTTAATAAAAATGACTGTTCCATCACAGAGTGGTCATTTTCGCTGACAAATTATCTGATTTATTTGCAGCTACACCCCATCCAGTTTGGCAATTTGGTACCTTAAATGCAAATCAGCTTGTGTTTGTAGCATCTTTCAGTGAAAGTGCTAGGATGATTCTTATGGCTTTTGAGTTGAGGGTATTTATGTGCTCAATGGGCCAAACTGCAGAGCTTTACTGGCAACAAATTGACCATTATGTGCACTGGTTTGGCAGAGCCACAATAGCTTATGCTGCAGAGACCATGGGAAACAGTGTATCTTCATTCTGCCTTTATATGAAAACTAATTACTGTCCTAACGTCAGAATAAAGGCTCAGGGATAGAACTTAGACGAAGGCCAGTTGCATTGGCATTTGGTTGTGTATGGATGGGAGATAAGGTTTGCTTTCTTACATTTGTGTTAACGTATGTTTAGGAGGGAAATAAATGCACATGCCTATTGCAGATCAGTGTTGACCGTTTTCACCTCATTTACACTTACGTATGTGAACAGGAAGTACATTCATTTGTATGGGAATCTGTTGTGCCTGCGAAACTCCTCCCCTCCATAATATTTTCGTCCGGAATTTGCCTAAAGTACGTAAAACAACTGACCTTTTGCGGTGAATTTCGGAAAGACCATATGACAGTGTGCTAGCTTAGCTAACAGGCTACGTCCTTTAATTCAGTTGCCTGTGTTGATTGTTTGTATGATTAAAAAAGAATATATAGCAACTGATTGAGGAACACATTTGCCTCAAGAACCCATAACTTCCACCATGTTAAATTTTTTGACACTTAAAATCGATCTCTTCCTAGTCAAACTGGTCAAAAATGTCCTCAGCAGTTGCCCGATTGATGATTGACCTTTGACATCTGCGGTCTGATCCCATCTTGAGAAGGAGAAGCCTGTGGGAGAGACACCTTCAGGCAGACACATCATGCCCCGTGAAATTCAAAGTCTCTTTTGTTGGATAATTCTAAAATAACAAACACAAGAATATTCAGTCCTCTGCTGTGTGATTGTCGAGCGCCGGAGCGATGCGCCCGAGCGCTCCTCGCATGCAACATTCATCAAACGAAAATATAGCCAAAAACCTTAAGGAATATAATGTTCTAATGTAATATCAAACCTGAGAGGGGAGGAAGCTAATCCACAGTATTGCTCACAAATTAAATGTTTGAAAGCAAATATTACTCTGCTCTCTGTAGAGATTCATCAGAACACACAATACAGATGCCGAGGAACAGTTTTGCCTGGAGTGCAGAAAGCAATACAGAGATTAGCCTTAATTATAATTCCTGTCTCATAGCCTCCTACTTTCCATTTTCCAGCCTTTAGTTTTTGATGTTTCACGCTTAACGTGTTACTCACGTCACCAAACCTGAATAATCGAGTCTGATAGGAATCAACACATGAACAAGAGCAACATCTGCGCGTTACAATAACGCCGCTATGTTGACGAGAGTAACCGCAACAAAAAATAAATAAATCACGGTTTCGTGCTCTCACACCTGAGCTCGTGTTGACGTGCTGGCGTGTGAGTGTTAAAGTGATGGATCCATGAGGGGTGTCGTGAATTAAGTCACCTTTCGCTTGCTGTTTCACAACTTAATTCACATCGTGCACGCAGTCGGCTCATTAGAAATGCACAGCCATTCAGTTACCTAATTAGTTCACTAAGTCCCTTCATAAAGAGCTATCGATCCTCACGCCTGCTGGGAATGAATCAGGGGATTTGAATATCGCTCTGTTTCCTCATGAGCTACACACACACACACACACACGGATGCTCAAGTTCAATCGCAGTGTCCTATCATCACGCTTTTACTTTTCACCCTCACTCGCATACAAACCCAGATGAGATATGAATATTGTCTCCTGAAAGCGTCTCGACTGCACACAATCTGATTTCCCAGCTTGGTTACAATGGTGCGTGTGAGGGGTGGAGGAGGCGAAGGAGGAGGAGGAGGAGGAGGAGGAGGCAGGGTGGGTGGGGGGGTCTTCATTATTTTCTCTACCTGTGTGATCCCATTGGTTGTGAGAGTGATCAAAGGAAGAGAGGCTCATCTCTGTGCAGGGGGAGAGAAAATGGTGGAGAGGCTGATCAGCGAGGCTGCACTGTAATCTTGTGTGAATGCAGCCTCAGCACTATCCCTCTCTCTAAGTCTCCCTCTGTCTTTCCCTGCGTCTCCCCACTGGGGCTGCTCGCTAACCAATAGTCATGTGGCTGAGAGCGGCGGCGGCAGAGGGAGGAGGAGGAGGAGAGCAGGATAAGTGAAAAGAGGGGATGTGTGGATAGGAAGAGGAGGAGGGAGGAGGGAGGAGGAGTGGAGGGGGGGTATCTTCTGCCATCACTCCCACCACCAACACCTCCCTCTTTTCTCTTTGCAGTGTCCGTGTGTCATCTCTTTATTGTTTGTTTATGTGCTTTCTCGGTTGTTATCGCTCCTTCTGCTGTTGAAATACTCCTCTCTCCATCATGTACCGTTCCCTATCTCATCTTCAGACCTCCCCCTCCCCTCCCCTCCCCTCCCGCCTCTGATTGCAGATTCCCGGCAACCAGGGAGCAAGCAAGTGAGGGAGAGTCAAACAACAACAAAAAGGCCTGCACTCAGGCCCCTAATATCTCAATCCACCCCTGCTCGGGCTTTCTCCCGTCTTTTTTCTGCTCTAAGTGGATGTATTTGTGGCTATTAAAGATGGATGACTTGATGGACGATGCTGCTGTTCCTCGGTCCTTTAATACATTATCACCACCTGGACAGAGCGAGACAACTCTGCTCCCTGGCAGCCCCCGTCACAACCTCAAGGCCAAGGCACACCAAAGCAACTGTAGGTAACTAGCGACGATGAAAGCCAACTGTTGGGTCGCTACATGTTACCTGTGTCGAGGCCAAAAACATGAAAATACCCCAGACTAGCAGGTACCTTCAGTACCCATGTGAGAAGCCGGATGTGAAACCGGAAGATTGTCTTGATGCTAATAGCCGGTTAGCATATTAAAAACGCAATCCAATGCTGAAAGAACATTAAGATTTTATCGATGCTGCTACTTTTTTTCTTTCAAAAAAAATTAATTCAGAACAATTTTTAAACATAACTAAAAGTTGTTTCTAGAGCAGCAAGTGTAATTTTTACAACAGCAAAGTCAGTACATAAAGCCCCGGGGCTCACTTAATATGCGCCAAACACGAACCACTATGAAATGTTTCTGCAAAAGAGCTCAATGTCCAAAGAAAATTAATTTTACCTTTTTATATAACAAGTTTGTTTTGGTCTCGCTCTCTGTTTGTTTACTTTCCTCATTTCTGTTTCTCTTCTGTGAAGAGCTGAACAGCCAATCGGAGTGATCTCTTTCATTGACGGGCTCTGCCATCGCTGATTTAACCTCTCTAACTCCGCCAGGACGCCGACGTCCTTGCTTTATGGTGTTTCTGTGATAAACAACATCAGCTATCATAATCACGCCTGATTTTAATAAGGTACGATGTTTGAAGCTGGTGTTGTTTGATCACTGACAGTACTGTTTTGAAGCAGAGTGACCGACTTGTCTTTTGGAGCTCCGCCTGGATCTTTTCATGGAAAAAACACTGTAGAATGGTCATACTTTGCGCAGTCTTCTTCAAATTTGAAACACATCTTCATTGATAGTGTGCCTACAGCCCCACAGTGTCATTTACCTGCTCAGATTAAGCCACAGACAGTTATTCATCATGAAATCTTTTTTTTATTATTTTAGGCAAAATCTTCAACTTTTTACTGACTTCAGAGGCCCATTACTCTGTCTCTGTATCACCTAGAGTGTTTCTGAGTGTTTCACAAGAAACTCTAGAGAGTTTGCTTTCTGGCAAGACCTCATGCATGCATGTAGTCACAGCGGTCAGAAGCTACAGTCATTTTAATTTGGGTATGTCATTTTAGGCGTTTTTTGCTACAAAATGTGGGTGGAGTGCAACAGGTTGTAACATGACAATTCGGCCAAAAAAAACAATCTGGGGCCGACCAGGGGGCAACAGAGCGGGACACACCACACTGACAAGGGAACAGACACTGACCAACGGCTTGACACTGACCAACAGCCAACTGTCATTGGTGCGTCAGGGCCTGAAGTCTAGGTCTGGAAGTACATTTCCCATGGTGCCTTTGGGGATGTAAACAGGGAGCATAATGTTGCCATGGACTCAGTGAGTTAAGGCCTTTGCACACTGGGTCCATTTTTGTTGGTCTGAAATTTTTACACGTCTAAAATCAACTATAACCTCACGTTGCTTCTTCTGAAACTTTAGTCCATCATTAAAACAGGTCCGATTTTCTGTTTTTTTTGGCATCTGTCAGAGCCTTTAGAGAAATTTGACCAAGAATTATATATATATAAAAAAATGGTGCATAAAAAATCACCAGAATGCAAGAAAATACGTTTTTAATGCTGAAATTTTTCATATGGAAGACCCCCAAACCTCTGTTTGCAGTGAACCAATAAATGTACAGACAGCTATCACTAAATGTCTTTAATACTGAATTACATGTATAAATGTAACGATTCCCAGAGAAGTTCTGCAGCTAGAAAGAACGTCTTGTTTCTATGATGTTACTGGATTTATGGAAATGTATTCATGACAGACGTCAGCGATAATGAGCCCCCCCGGGAAGTGTACGTCACACTGAATCTGAAAATAATGTGCTCTGATTTGATTGAGTTCTGACTCAGAGACGGCGTCCTAATTATGACACTAATTGCGCCAATCAGGTGCTGAGGGAAGGTCCAGTTTGTGTGATTTATGGGGATATATTGGCAGAAATTGAATGTGATATGTTTTGTCATCACCTGAAAATAAGAATCATTGTGTTTTTGTTACCTTAGAATGAGCTGTTTATATCTACACAGGGAGCAGGTCCTCGTCTATAGAGATCTCATGTTGCACCGCCAGTTTCTATGAAGAAATTCTAACCAGGAGAAGTTTTACCTCACCACTGGATGCCACTAAATTCCCCTAAACTTTACAAACTAGCCCTTTGCCTGCCCCTGTGATCTGTGTCTTTCACCCTCTGCGGCAGCTCCAGCTGCTGGCTGAGTTGGCCTAAAATCAGCAGTCCAGACTACAACCACTAACTTCTCGTTGTTTCAGACCGCCGGCATGCGCCTGTCCCTTTCACCTCATTCATTACCTCCGTCTCACGTCTCCCTCCGCGTCCCCGCTTCAACTCTCCCATGCTGCCCCGCGGGGACGCACACCTCACACCTCACACTTTGAAAACCTCTGCTCTGAAACAGCATTTCCCTGGCACCCCGAGAGATAGATACAAAAACAGACATATGGTTGAGATCTCCGATGAGAAAAAACCCGCTGGAGAGCAACATAAACAAAAATAATGTGAATGCAGAGGCACTGGAGACGTGGAGTGCCGACTCAGCGCAGCCTTGTTTAATTACTGTTCACCTGGGCCAAAGGCCTAATGGAAGACTTGGCTGCGGGCCCAGACAAACAACGTTCCACTTGGCCTCGACTGCTAGAAAATCTTGGGTCTGACTCATGCGGGCTTTGCTGGTGTCGTCGGTCCACCTACTGCAAAGACAAACTGCAAAGGCAGGTGACGACAGGGGAATTCCCACTCATGACATGCACGGGTCCAAGAGCTGACCACAGTCATGACATTATAAACTGAGACGTCAAAGAAGTGATGCGTGTTGACGAAACGTACCCCAGAAACAAGGTCTTGCGTCTTCATGACAACAGCATTAAATTACAATTAAATTACACAACAATTTCAATATGCTCCCATGTGTTCAATATATAATTCTAGGTATGTAGTTATCGACCGCCTGTTTGTGTGACTCCGTGCGAGCAGCGCACGCCTGGGTGATTAGAAAGCTTCCAAGAGCCGGGTGTAATACATCGGCCACGTGACAGATATGGAACAGAGTCAGCATTATAGTCTCTCATTTAGACTCTGTCCTATTGATTTGTCCCACTAAAGTCTTGATTGAAATTACAGGGAAGACAGCGCCAGTAAAATACTCAATAGCCGGCCTCCCATCAATTACACAGAAGAGAGATTGTGGAGGGAAAAGGGTGCTTGTGAGAGGACTGATAATTTTTCAGCTTGAATTGACTGTAACTCGTCTGATAGGGTGGAGGGCATTAATGTGGAATGTTCGGTGCATGATCACATTCAATAAGGCAAAGGAGAAGCCCAAAGCTGCGAGGTATTTAATGCACACAATGCTACGAAACAATTTTGAGACGACTAGAAATGTAATTTTTCAGTGGGGGAAAGAGTGCGTATCTTGGAGTGCAAGTAAACACCTTCATGCAATTCAATTAATTTGAATTGATTCGAGCTCGGAGCAGATGCAGTTACCTCTCCTGCCTTGAAATTGTTTTTTCGGCAGTACATTGTCCTTTTCAGCCATTGTAAGTATATTCTACATGTTGCTGTCACCCTGCAAATCTATGTATTACCAAAGTGCCAACCTTTCATAAGCCAAATGTAAGAAAAACCGCAGTTTTACCCCGATACATTTTCCAGACAATCTGATTAGACAATCAGATGTTCATATTAATTGTGGCCAAAGTTTCAAATAAGGAGATAAACACAGAAGTAATTCCTGTGTGAAAACAACCTCAGAATTCAGACAGTTCTGAAGACTCTGTTTCCAACTGCTGCACGTCCAGTTGTGAGGATTTTGGTTCAGAAGCTTTGACTGGTGATTTTTCATGGCCGAAAGTGCCACTACATTCTTACAGTCATTCCCCGGCTGCAAGTACACTGCTACATGTAGCTACATGCTAATGTCAGTAACACGTGTATTCTTGGTTACTGATGATATAGATTTTTCTCCAATTTCAGATCATAGTCGTGTTTGAACATGTCCAGTTGTGAAGATTTTAGTTCAGAAGCTTTTATTGGTGGTTCTTTAACAGTAGAAAGTACTGCTCAGTCATTTCCCGCCTGTAAGTACAATGCTACATGTATCTACATGCTAACATCAATAAGACATGCAATCTTGGTTGCAGATGATTTCTCTCAGTTTTTGGATCATATTCATCCAAGATTCTGGAAGCTTTTATCTGTGATTTTTCACAGAAGAAGGTGCTGCTATAATCTTGGCAAAGTCATTGTCTGGCTGCTACATGAGGCTACATTCTACCATCAGAGAAACATGTAACCTTGGTTACTTATGTTGTTAATTTCAAATCATCATGTCAGGTTGTGAAGGTATTAGTTAAGAAGCTTTTAAAGGTGATTTTTCATGGCAGAAAGTGCTGCTGTACTCTTACAGTCATTTCCTGGCTGCAAGTACACTGCTACATGTAGCTACATGCTAACGTTAATAAAACATGTAATCTTGGTTACAGATTATGATAATTTCTGAGTTTTTGGAGCATATTCTGGCGTGAACATGTCCAGTTGTGAACATTTTGGTTGATTAAGAAGTTCATGGTTCAAAGTGCTGCTGTACTCTTGGTCAAGTCATTCTGTGGCTGCTACATGTAGCTACATGCTTCAGGGAAACATGTAATATTGGTTGTGGATGTTAATTTCTTGCAGATTTTGGATAATATTCCTGCTGGAACATGTCTAGTTTTGAAGATTTTGGTTAAGAAACTTTTACTGGTGATTTTTCATGGTAGAAAGTGATGCTATTCTCTTGGTAAAGGCACTCCCTGGCTGCTACATGATGCTACATGCTAAAGTTATGGACACATGTAATCTTGGCTGCCAGTGTTGTTAATTTCTCCCAGATTTCGTATCATATTCCTGCTGAAACATGCCCGGTAATGGATAATTTGATTAAGTAGCTTTTATTGGTGATTCCTTAACAGGAGAAAGTGACCGTGTACTCTGTTACAGTCATTTCCTGTCTGCAAGTACACTGCTACAGTTAGCAACTTGCTAACAAGAGGAATCATCTTAGAGAGAAAGTGCTTCCCCAACTGCATTGATGGTGTATATACGCAAAGATACAGAAGACCCAGCCATGCTGACCAATCAGAGCAGACTGAGCTTTGTTGGGTGGGATCCTGAAAGAGACAAAGAAGGTGAATACAAGTGTTCCAGTACAGACAGTATGAGGCAAATAGTTTTTGAACATAAAACCATTTTAACATGTTCTATAAGAAACCCAAAATATAAGTATGAACCTGAAAAATAATCTGTAATCGGTTTTTTTTTTTTTTTTTTTTTTAATCAGACAGCTACATTATATTTTAAATGCTCTGTGTGGCTGAAGCAGATGGAGTTGTGTGAGTGTAAACAGCACCGACAATAAATGTTGCAGACAGAAGGAGTGAGAAAGGGTGTGAGACAGAGTTGGCAATTTGTGCGCGAGTTGCGAAATATGCACTTTAAGACCTCGCGTTCAGACAAGACTTGGCTTTGACGATCATGACTCATGAGCAGAAAATGTTTTTCAAAGACTGCAAAGGCACTTCGAGCATTTTAATAACGATGTTGCGCGTGTGTTGGTCACAGCATGGCTTCCGCTTCATCCACTACCTGTGACTTTAAAATTTCTTGTCTGAAAAAATAAAGAAAAAACACACATCATTCACAGTCATGTACAGAATGTCAGTGGCAACACTTGATCTGACCTTCAGATTCATAAGGCTCTTGAAGACAACCTCAGACAGGTCAGCAATTTGAGCTCATTTTAGCAGCCTTGAGCTAATGCCGCAGCTGTAATGTAGGATGTGTCGGCTCGTTACCTTTGTTAAAATAGTACATCAGTGTATGATTTATTGCACCATTTATTAGTCAATGGAAAATTAAAGTTCTTCTAGCTGATGGTATTTATCAGCTTTGGACATAAGCCTTTATTATTAATCCAAGGATGGAGCACCTTGAGATGCAAAAGTACTCACTACCTAGACCCCGTCCTTTTGTGCTTCCAAAACTAATTACATTTAGTGACCAAACATTCAACCCAATCGCAAGAATAAAAGTTGGCATTGGGCATTTCTGAAAACCATGGATATATAGCCGAACATGTTGTTATGTTACAGATATCCTGTTTAAAAAAAAAAGAAAAAAAAAAAGGTTATGGTCTCAAATAGTGTTCTGCAGATTAGCAGCCATCTTGCTTCGGTGTCACGCCTCCACTGCGCCAATCTGTCAGTCACAATGTCAGCTCATGTACATATATACATGCAGGCTTTAAACACCCTTTAACCGGTGCCTAACAGGTTGATTTTTAAGAAAAAAAAAAAGAACAAACAAACAAAAAAAAAAAACGCAAAAAGACTGTTAGCCCGATGCTACATTGACTCAGTGATCGTAAGCACCACATTTCAAATCTATCCGTTTCGAGGTGGTGACATGTTAATATTTTGTGATGTAAATTGATTTTCTCTTGGATTTGCTGTTAAATGTGAAAACATAGTGCCTACTGCCCAAGCTCCAGTTTCCACGGGTTAGCGAATGTTAGCCTTGGCTGCTCAGGTGGGAATTAGCCAGCAGCGTTGCTCATTTTTGATTCAGGTGTTGCGCTGGAAACATTGTGACCCCTGCAGTGTCTCCACAGCAGCCCCTTCATTTGGAGCCGCAAAACCCCTTTAGCATCGTCAACTAGCGTATTGTCAGCACCACTAGCTGTGCTGACGTGGCTAACAGTGCTAACAGTGGTGACGTAGGCCATGTTTAAGGGGGTTTGCGTTTCAAAATTGCGGCGCTTACCCGCCAAGGCCACAAGGCGTTACTGTTTTGTCAAATGAATCGTAATGTTAGCAAGCTACTGGAGGTGGTGCGCAGTGCAGTAACCTGAAAACGAGCAAAATTAACATCCTTGCAATTAAGTTATCAGCAGTTAACCATTATCATCCCGATATGAAACATTCAAATGTTCAATATCAGTAAATTCTTGTGGTTTACTGGCAACTGTGCTAACACATTAGCAATTTACACCCCCTGCTAAACATAATCATGTTAGCATTGACAGTTAGAGCTATTAGCATGCTGATATTAGCAATTAGCTCAATGTGTTGCTGTGCCTTCAGTGCAGCCTCCCAGAGCCGTTAGCGTGGCTGTAGAGTCTTGTTAAAGTTAACCATCCATTTTAATTGTGAATGTCATTAAGCTCCGTGTATCCTCTTTGTGTAGCTACTGAACAGGACATGTTGATGTTCACATAACAACACGTACTGCCAACCACAGACAGACTCAAATTAAAACCAATAATTTCATCAGTAATTTCAGAAATAGTCACAGCAAGCATGAATCATGGATATTTGAGACATGACCTATGAATATCTCTGGTGGGCAGAAATTATCTGTGATGGATTGGCAGTCATTTCCCTCAACCATTAGAGGAAAAACAGGCCTTTCCAAAGCTGGGGAAAAGTTAAACTTTGTCCTGTGGTACGTGTCCAACAGAGAGACAGAGAGGGAGAGATGTTGCACTTTTGTCGGCGTTCTCTTTTCTCCCTTCGTTTCTCTCGCTTTCTCACTCTTGTCACTCCGTTTCTGCCTCTCGCTCTGCCTCACGTCCCTTCATTTCCACATCCACCGTTTCCGTCTCTCATTTTTCCAGATTTTGCTGAGTCACCTTCCACCTGTCAGCCCAGCAAATTCCTCTGAAACTGCCAAAATTGTGTCTGAAAACGCTTTTTTGTTATTTATATATTTCTTGTCGTGCTTTTCTGCAACTAGTAGTTTCAAAGGAAAAGTGTCCTGGATGGATAAACTCATCATGATATTAAGTTTTAAGCATTAAACTGGTGCCTTTACTCACTTTTTTTTTTGCAATCAGCAGGCGAGAAAGAGTTGAGTGACTTTGACAGGATACAGATTTCATAGAAATGGATAATTAGGAATTGTTTGTTTGTAGCACAAAGTGACAAATTGTGTTAAAGATTTTAATAAAATCTGTTTTTACCGCCCGGAGCAACACGACCATATGTTCTCACTATCTGGAGAACTCGAAAAAGATGGAAAATAAGACTCACGAGTCAAAACTGGTCAAAGGACATTGCTTAGAAGGAGTCTGAGAGAAATAAAAATTTTATTTCCAGGTGGATTTAGGAGTGATAACAGATGCTCTACCCTTCCATTAAACAAATTATGCATATAAAAATTAACAACACTGATACATTGTGACCCAAACAATGCTATTGGCTCGTCAGCTGTTTGCCAAATGCATCCTACCAGGCCATTTGTCGCCCATTATCCACAAATGCATTCAAGGCGATGTTGAACTGATTAATACACAATGCTACATAAATGTTTGGATGCCATATTGCCACAGAATTATTCATCTTATCTGTGTCTGCTAACACAATCCATTTCGGCCTTGTTCCAATTGCTTTTGGCATGGGGCGCGACGGAAAACCAGATTATCAAGTTCACAACACACTTTGCCTGATACTATATGCAGTGAAAATCAAATCCATCTCCGCGGTGGATATTCAGCGCCGCCGCCTCGCTTTTTGCAGTTTGTGGGTCACTTTATGGAGCGATGTAAATATTCTGTTAACAACAGGACGTGTACATACAGAAATAGCCGTCAAATGTGCATATAATGTGAAATATGGGAGGCAGAGTCCGATTAATGAGTGTGTGTGTTTGGTTTGCAGTGACACTGCTCTGTTTGCATGCAATCAATAGGCTGTTTGTACTCTCGCTGTCCAAATAATTACTCCTCTTTTTTTCTTTCATGTACAAACCACAGTATGTTTCCTGCATAGCTCTGTTTCCATGCCACCGTGTTCACGATAATCACTGACTGACCATTAATTCAATCTTAAAGGAACAATGTTTAAAAAAGTAATGAAGTCAGAATCCACTGTTGATACTATTTATGGTTAGCATTGCTCTGCAATATCCACTGAATGTATTTGCATTCAGTAATTGCCTCTCTGTAGCAGAGTTTTCATTGTTGGTGGCGGAGTCCGCCATTTCCCTGTTGCAGGCATGTAATCCAGTAAAATTCACATTAATTTCAGCATCAATTTTACAAGCCCGGTCTCACTCCGAAGTCACTGGAATCCGGTGCTTGGACAGCGACTTACCTTGTCAGATAGTGACAAAAAGAAATGTGGTGGGACAAGAACGACAGTTAAGGAGTAGAAATTTACATTTCCTAAGAAAGCTCAGGCACTACTCACTATTGTATTTTATTTGTTGGTTAGTTGGTTCGGCTTCGTCAAGACAAGTGAGATTGGTTAAGGTTATGGTCAGAATGTCAGGATAAGCCAATCAGACGCAGATTAAGGCAGAGTAGGATGGGTCATGCCTTTGCTATCCTGGGAAAGAGTCTATGAGATTAGAAAGAGTATTTACATTGCTTTTTAAGGATAATCCTGCGCAGTACACCTTAAAGTACTGCCAATGCAAACTGGTTCAACTGGTAAAACAAGGCGTGGCTTTTATTTTGAAGAAGCTACAGGAAATGCTGATTAAAATTCCGCCTACAAAAGAAGATAGTGGTCATTTTGGACATTTTTGAGCCCAGTGTCGCTCCGAAGTTGTCGAAATCCGGCGCTTGGGCAGTGACGTATAGCGTCAGAAACCAACCAAAAAAAGCATCCTTTAAGGAACAATGCTTAAAAAAGTAATGAAGTCAGAATTCATTGTTGATATTATGGTTAGCATTGTTCTGCAGTATCCATTGAATGTGTTTGCATTCAGTAATCACCTCTCTATATCATCTCACTCCGAAGTCATCGGGATCCTTGGGCAGTGACTTACCTTGTCAGACACTGACAAAAAAAGGCACCCTTAAACATTAGCATGATACGTGGCTAGCTGCCTTTAGAGTTTAATGGCGCTCAGTGGAGTCGGGGGGAAACGTGGCGGGACAAGAACAAAAGGTGGCAAAAGTCCAAGTAGTGCAGTTGGGAGTGGTGGTGCAGGGGTCCAACAAACACCGGCCATCATCTGGGAGAGTGGTGTTCGTGTGCCGCAAGATTCGAAAGCCAGACCATGTTCTTTTTTCCTAAACCTAACCATATGCTTTTCTTGTCTAAACTCAACCACGTGCGTTAGTTGTACTGACGTAGTGCGTTTATTTTGAAAGAGACTGTGTGGAAACGGTACATTTCCAGTGAAAACTTGTGTATTTTGAAAGTAGACGATGCATGTAACAGGCATTACTTGTCGGCATCTGACGCAGACTTCGGAATGAGAGCAGGCTGATATTAAAGGCATAATACAGGACACACACTGTGCTCAGGACGCAAATGTGTGTCTCCTAGAATATGTTGGTAAAGGTTCAGTCATCCAGGTCATGGCAACTGACGCCTGCAATATTGCACTTAGCATCAAAATACTACCTACGAAACAAGACAGTGGTCATTTGGGGATCAACATCTTTTCCTAAGCTAGTACACCTTAATACTCACGTGCATACATTAGATATGTTCTGCATACCATTTCCTTTTAGCTGTGAGCTGTTTCTTCTCTACATTCACTTCAGGTGTGACCTCAGGTTGCAGCAATGTCACGGTCAAACGAGGAGAGGAGCCATTGTGAGTGTCTCCTATCGACTTCCCTCCTATAGAACAAAGGGTTAAGTGTACTACTGTAGTGTAGTAGGTTGGC
Organism: Epinephelus cyanopodus; assembly: GCA_026686955.1. NCBI lineage: Eukaryota > Metazoa > Chordata > Actinopteri > Perciformes > Serranidae > Epinephelus > Epinephelus cyanopodus. Next base: position 10,201,783 of record CM048934.1, read on the forward strand.
AGGAAAGTGAGAGATGTGATGGGTGCTATAAGTGCACGAGCTGCCAGATGGTGCTCACAGAAGCGTGATCATTTGACATTTTTTCACCAAAGGGCTCCGGGGGAACGGAGAGAGCGGGGAGAGAGGTGGAGGAGAGAGTGACGAAGGCAGGGGTGCACATAGACCCCCCCCTCCCTTCTCCTCCTCCTCCTCCTCCTGAACCGAAGCCAGATCTTTTATTTTTATTCGGTTTTTTTATTTTTAACCTGTCTTACATTCACTCTCCAACCATCTATCCACTGCAATCATCGTCTTTTTAAAGCCGAGGCAGCATCTGATGCACTCGTGTTGGAAACTGTCACAGCAACACCCATCCATCCTGTCTGATATTTGGCCTCCCGTCTCATGTCGGAATCAAAACTAATTGGCTTGGCTGGCATCGTTTACATGTTGTTCTCAAGCTGTGCCAACAGGGCAAGTAAATCTCATCTGGTACACAATCGGTAAACACTTTGAAGCTAAAGCCACGGCTGCATGTTCCGCATGCGTGCGTGCGTGTTTATGCATGTGTCTGCGCATTTGCCGTGAGCGTGCCTTTGCACATGTGAGTGCCGAGCGTATTAGCGCTGGTGCGGCCGCAGAGCTGCTTTATTGGTGTGCTCATCTGAGCTTTGTGGCTAGAGGTGCACCTGCCCGGGTGGCTTATCACCCTGAGCAATAATGCTGGCTGCCATGTTTGTTATTGGGCAGCGCTTTGCCTACTTGGATGGCAGTTGGTGCACATTTATAATCCTCCAGGACTGTAACGTGCTCATGTTTAACCCAAACAATGTGTCATGTGACTGCAGTTGGTTCGAATCCAGGTCGGAACACGTTCTCACCACAAACGAACCGCACCAGAGTTCATTTGTAACCGTACCACGTCTTCAAGAAGGTCTCGGTCTGGTTGTTTTGGTGCGCACCTGAGTGTAATTGCTGTGTTCACACCTGCCCAAACGAACCGCACTTAAGGGGCAAACAAACTTGAGCTTGATTTAACGGATCCAGACAGGACAGGCGTGAAAGCACTTAAGAAATAAAACACTTTCTAAAAGCTGTTTCACATCAAGCACTGATTTTTGTTTTTCACATAAAAACTGATTCTGTGGTTTCTTCTAAATACTTGCAGACTCCACAATATTCTTAAGTGATTAAAAATTTCCGGACAGATTTCTGCCTGTTTAACTAATGAATTTTTCCAACTGATCAAAGCTAGCTTGCTGCCAAAATGGGGCTTATCTTAATGATAATCAATTTGGTTTCTGCTTCAGCTGGCATACAATGAAGATGCTAATGTAGTTAAAATGCACTCGCTGAGGTTATACTGTATGTTTATGGACCTTTATTGTGCAGAATGACATCATCGGACCACCAGGTGCTGCTCTATCGGACCTTAATCAAACAATCCCACACTGCAGTGGTGATGTTACGGTGGTAGCAGGGCCCCTTAGAAGAAGATACTCATGTTTCTCCATCTTCGGGTGATTGTTAGTTAGATTATAGGTTTGACGTTTGGGGCAGCTGAATGATGGAGCTGGAAAGTTACAGAGTGGTGTAATTGCAGGAAACTGGATTTCAAAGCAATGGGCACTATTTCGGAGAAAACTTTCTTCTCTTTTTTTTTTTAATACAATACAATTCATATCTGTCCCAAACTCATTTTGTTTATTCTGATGTTGGGATACAATTTGTTTTATCTTACTATATAATGACGAACTCTCTGTGTGTGTCTGTTCCATGTTTTTCTCCTCACTGACTTGGTCAATCCATGTGAAATTTGGCACAGTGGTAGAGGGTCATGGGAGGATGCCAATGAAGCAATATTACATCAATTGGCCAAAGGGGGGCGCTATAGCAACCGATTGAAATTGCAAACTTTGAATGGGCATATCTCATGCCCCGTATGTCGTAGAGACATGAAACTTTGCACAGAGATGACTCTCCTCATGAAGAACACATTTGCCTCAAGAACCCATAACTTCCGCTTATATAGATTTTCCACCATTTTGAATTTTTTGAAAAACACTTAAAATCGATCTCTTCCTAGGAAGTTTGACCGATCTGCATGAAACTGGGTGAACATAATCTAGGGACCAATATCTAAAGTTCCCTCTTGGCAAAAGTTGGAAAACTTACTAAAACTGAGCTTCTATAAGGCAATGAATATTGCGGAGGGTGTGGCTCATCACATAAAGTTGTATAACATCTCAAGGGTTTCACCCATCACCACGCAACTTTGTAGGCATATGACCACACATAATCTGAGGGGACCCCTCCATTATTGACCCCATCAAACAAAATGGGGGTGCTAGAGAGCTCATTTCTTATCTAGGCCTAACCGCCATATGGATTTTTACTAAACTTGGTAGATATGTAGAACAGGACGCCTCAAGGTGACTGGAGAAATTTAACTCTAATTTAATTGTTAAAAATGGCTAAAATGCGACCAATCGCTATGGCTCCCCCTGTGGCCGAATGTTGTTGCATTTTTCTATTGTTTGGTATGGTATGCTATACTCAGTGGGTATGGACTAGTTAAAATCTATTGTTATCAAAGAATGTAGTTTGGGTGTGGTTGGATTTTTCCATGTCCTTGATATCTGCTTCATGGCACTTTTAAAATTAAGCATCTAAATACAACTTCTTTTTTTTTCCTGACAAAAAGATGTCCTCCCATTGACTGAGCTCAGTCGTATGAACTCTTTTAATAGTTAATCGCTTTGTACACTAGACTATCACCAGCAAGGTAAACAAAGTGGTTAAAGGGCAGTCGATTACGTTTTTGAATGATATAACAGTGGTGATAACTTAACTAGTTAGTTATCAGTCAATGAGTATTGCACAATTCAAACTAAAATTAATCAAGGTCCAGTGTGAGAACAGAATAAAATTTCAGATATTCAGGGGCATTCGGTGGCTTTGTAGCTAGAGCAGGTGTCCAATATTCAAAGGCAGTGTCCTTGCCGCAGCGGCCATGGGCTCGATTCGATTCACTCTTGGACTGTCCAGTCCAATAAAGGCAAAAAGCCAAAATAAAATCAAATATTCAGTTCTTGTTGTTACATAATGTATGGTCATTCATTGAACCATTCAAGCATATCAAGTGTATGTGAGGACATTAAGTTTTCTTCAGCATTCCAAGAAGTGCACATATTACTTCCGAAAGACATTGTTATACCGCACAAAGAAAACTATAATGCATGCACATTATTATCTAAAGAAAAAAAAGGAATAACATTTTGAATTTAACTGGATATGCTAATGAACTGACCCACACACTGTACTAAGCAAAGGCACGCTGTAATTACAGATCTGGGGCAGCATTACACAGTGGGATACAATGCAGTGTTTCTGTGTTGCCCCCCCAAGGTAGTCACATCCTCCACCCTGACGAGATGGCACTCTTTGTCGGCTCCTCTTAATTCTTCCGAGGAGGAGAGAGGAAGAGCAGCGATGAGCAGAATCTTGAGTGTACCGCAGAAAAGAGGAAGAAAAAAAAGGAGTGCATTTCTTGCTCAGGGCTCCATTCACATCCTCTCATCCAATTATCATTAATGTATGCCTTATGGTTAATCAGCTACAAAGCTCCCTATACCCTCCTTTAGCTGTTTCATTCATTTCTCGCCCCTTTTTTCTCCTCTCCATGGCCTTAAGTAGAAAGAAGAGGTCAGGGTCTGGAAAAGCAATTCTCCTCAGGCTATAATTAGTGCCATGTAATAAGCAGCAACAAAGGCCAGGAAAATAACTTGACAACAACCATGGGAGAGATGGTGGTGATGGTCAAACACAAATTACCAGTTATTAAAAACAACATGCAATAATGCTCTCATTACTGCAAAAAAACATTTTCCACACACCCGTCTGCTGAAAAAAAACAGAACAATGAGAGGATATATCCTTTGAAAAGTGATTATAAATTGACTTGAGGGAGAGTGGCAAAAATGGGAAGGAGGGACGGTGTAGCACACCCTTGTGTTCTATAATTCTTTTCCGAGGAGATTGCAGACGCTCGCAAGTAATTCCACTTGACGGAACAAGGGGCCCTTTTTGGAAGCAATTGGGAAGAGAACCAAAGTCTTATTCAGGGAAGTTAATCCCCGTTAATGGGTTTGTTTAAATTCAATAAAAGGAGAATATGCACAGAATGAATTATGAAAAACGATTAATGAATGCTCCAGCAAGTAATCATTTTCCGGATAAATATGCACATACATATTCATTTTCTCCCCCCGCCCCCGGCCCCCACTTCCCCAAGCCCACCGCCCCTCCTCCGCCCCCTTCCACCATAAAATCTGCCTTATTTTGAGCAGATCCTTACAGCAGCTCCACTCCGCCGAGCCACCGCAGTGCAAAGTCACCGACTTTCAAATACATGAAACCCCCTTTTTTGTTTTTAGAAGAGACTCCATACACCCTGGGAGGCGATATCGGGGCGTTTGATCGCTCGCCAAGCAGGTTAGAGGGGGGGGCTTGTTGTCATAGAAGAGGGGCCCCCTGATAGCGCCGATGACCAGAGCGAGAGGACACTGTGGCAGGAGTGACAGGTGTGGGGACAGGGGGACACCGTCTGCCATACCAGGTGACGCCTCCAAGTCTGGCAAGGCCCCGAGGCTGAGAGAGAGACGCAGAGATGACTTTGCCTAAAAGAGGGCCTGGAGACATCCTCGAGTTGTTGAGGGTGAGGTTTTTGAAGGGCTTAGCAGATGCTGTTCGAGGTACCCAGCGTGGTTTTGTTTCGGCCTCTCCCCCAGAATACTTATTCATATATTTCTTATCACAGCTGTAGATTTTGGAGGGGGTCGCTGGGGACACGATTGCGAGTGGGGTCTGTTGGGACAGGGGCCTTTTAGCAAGTTAGACAGTAGCTATGCTGTTTACCATGCTCAGACTCAGCCACACACTCTCCTGTTTCAACCTCAAAGTGGAGACCTTCACACTCCTCCTCACAATTTAGTCAAAGTTATTTTTCTGCTACCAAACTGTTTAGCCTAGCCAGAGGCATTATGTTTCAGGGTTGTCCGTCCCATTCTCGTGAACATGATATCTCAAAGGATGCCTTGAGGGCATTTCTTTAAATTCGGCACTAACGTCCACTTCAGCGATGAACTGATTAGAAGCTGGTGGTCGAAGGTCAAAGTCGTTTTGACTTTTGAATGTGATATTTCAAAGATGACTTCGAATGACTTCGAATTTGGCACAAACATTCACTTGGGCTTACTGATGAACTGGTTTGATTTTGGTGGTCAAAAGTCAAGGTCATTGTGACTTTGTGTCTGTCTTATTCTTGAACAGGATATCTCAAGGATTTCTTGAGGGAGTTTTCTGAAATTTGACACAAACATCCACTTGGACAGAAGCCTGAACTGATTAGAATTTGGTGGTCAAAGGTCACTGTGGCCTCGTCTATGTCGTCATTGTTAACACAGTATCTCAAGAATACTTGGACTCAACAGTGAACTGATTAGAATCTGGTGGTCCAAGATCAAGGTCATAGTGACCTTATGGTTGTCTCATGCTCATGAACGTGATATCTCAAGTAGGCCTTTCGGGATTTCCTGTAAATTTGGCCCAAACATCCAACTGGACTCAAGAATAAGAGACATTCGGTCTGATATTGAATTGATGACTCTAATCTTGGGTGTCCGTCTTGAAACTGTGTTGAGTGTATAGATCTTCTGTGCTGCCGGGGGGAATGTGTGTATGAAGCATCCATGTTTTCAAAGAAGGATCAAATTGCTCACGTTAGCTCCATTAGCTTAGCTAGAAACTTAATTAACAATCATATAATTGTAATTCTGCAATACTATAGAAAACAACTACCGCTGCCAACAGCGATTCGACTATAGATCTTCACCCTTGTTTTGTCACATTGGATACTAAAAATAACAAAAAGAAAACCATAGATTTGTAGTTATGGTAGACCTACCCCTTATTATCTTCCAGTAACATTTACAGACATGTACTGGTCATAAAACTTGCTACATAAACCAGACAACGGCAACTAATAACATAGCACATACCAGATAATTAGCTGTGCTTTAACTGACTTTAAGCCACCTGGGAGAAACAATAAGAAATGAAATGAGATGGCTGGTCTCTAGTGGCTCAACTATTGTTCTGCTGCCAACCAGCTGACAAAAGCAGCAGCAAGGCCAACAGTTTCCCTCGTGCCTTATGTAATATTATAGGCTACTACAATAGGCATGTATGGAAAATTAATAGGGGGACAGTGTACAGCATACAGGATTTTCATATATTACGAGTACAGATAATGACACATTCTACTCATATGACTCTCGCACTGGTAAAAAGTACATCATTTGTCACAGACACTTGTTTTATCCAAGTATTTGGCTCAATCCTATCAATAATTTTACAAATGTTTTCTTTGTCTCAAAGAAATAAGTGAATGAGTGAGGCAGAATTTTCAAAATCTCCCAAAATTGTGCCTTTCACGCTTGAGTCGGGCTCTAAAAACTTGATAAATTGTTAGGAGATGTTTCTGTTCAGGGATCAAATTGTTTTCATTTCTGTTCAAGTAGTCTGAGAGTAATGTGGAGTTATTTCCAGTCAAAACGAAAACGTCCCTACCGACCCCGCTCTCCCCTTCCTATACTTGGTTGCCGGTTGTGAAATGTCCATATCTGCTGCAGGATTTACTATAAAATGCTTAATTGCTTCCTGTTAATGTGTTTATTCTCTGTGTAAAATTCCGTCTCTGTGGTAATTGGTATGCATTACATAGCCTACCACCCACACAGGATTCCACCATTTCATTAGATTGTCTTCATTTAGAAGCACTTATTTTTTTTCCAGGTAAATGTTTGCCGTGCAGTGTTTGTCCAATTCAGCATGACACCTCCAGTGTTTACACTATATAAGGCTCAGCCTTGGCAACTGAAGGTCACAGAATGGGGTGACAAGAGGGGAGTCATCACAGCATCTGCTTGAGCAGCGGTCACTAATAAAAACACCCACACCGACACGCGCGTACGCAACGCCGAGCCACACAGAATGCACTTAGATGCAAACAGACACGCTCGTGAGAGCACACAAACACACACGGCAGCAGCAGCAACCAAGAGACATTTACAAATTGGCTTCTTGGCTTGAACATTGCTTCCGTTCATAATTATTTCTCCCTGTCATTGGGGCCTCTGCACACTGCCGGTCCCCTGCTAATGCTGTAAGCATGCCAAGCAACTCCAGAGCTGTCTCTGTGTTCAGGCAGCCAAGGAAATCTCTCTCTGCAGCTAAAAGCCAATTATTTCCTCGTAGATCGGCAGGACTATTTGCCCCAATAATTATTCCTATATAACCTCTTTACAGGAGGAAATTGAAATAACATGGAGGCATTAATGAAAGACGATAATTTTGCTGTGTGCATTTGTTGTGACTCCTCATTTCGTACGCCCAAGTGGGCCAGCTCGTTGGCATTCCAACAGAAACACCTGCGGTGGCGCTGGGAGGAAATGAAGAGGTAAAACCTCTGGTGTGTACATCCTCCATGGGAGGCTGAGATAACATCAGATTGCCCGCCTTGATTGTGGGACTGAAATAACACAAGTGAACATGAGCCGTTGAGTGTGTGTGGCTGAGGGTGTCTGCCCATGTGTTTAAGTACATTTAATGTTCTGGCTGTGTTTGTAGAGGGAGGAAATAAAGGGAGGTTGTGGTGGAAGGGGGTTTCGGAAACTGTATGACCATCTAACAGGCACTTCGCTTGAAGCATACAGACGCCTGTAGGGCCCTCAAACAACCACATAAACCACTCTCTACACAAGTAACGTACTGTATTGTGACTCACTATAATCTGTGATACAAGTGAGGCTGACAGTACTGCCAAAAAAGACAGCTAGCTTTGTAAATATTATATTATGTAAATATATATTACTTACCTGCAATGCTGGGACGCTTAAATAAGTAAAACCCAGCCAGCATTTGTATGTAAATTTCCGTCCGAATGAAAACACAACTGAAGAAGAAAAGATGTTGGCCAATCAAAGGCCTGACAAAAAAGCAACGATCAAAAGGCCTGAAGCAACAACCTCTGTCGCAAATTCTGATGCCTCTGCTCCTCCTCTGAAAGAGTAACTGTACATTTGTTTGTAAATGTAAAAATCCCCCGCGGCAAGTTTAGAACCAACACTATTTGGGCCACATCTGCCATTGCACGAAATGTTGCCTCATTTGCCAAGCCTCACAGAGAAGATAAGGAGGCACACTTCCACTTCTACAGGCCAACGTGAAGACTGAGTGTTTGAAAATCTCCACCCTGGATTGAGTTTTACAAAAAAATCTGTTTTCAGTGAAAAGGTCAAAACTCAGCCAAAAGTATTTCCTTATTAAATTTGGGGAACATGTTGTGAAATTGCTGCCTTTCTAGACACTTAATAGACGTTGACAGTGGGAAATAGAACAATGGCTAATCCTGACGAGTCGACGTCAAGATAAACCAAGTCAATGACGAGTCTCAAGACTGCTGGTGTTCCGCCTTTGATACAAATCAACAAATGCACATGTGTTCTTGACATTCATGACATGCCACCTGTGTGTGAGCAGCTCTTAACCTCTGCTAACATTGAAAAGGAGAAAGAATGTCACCTGGAGCACACCATGAAAGGTTCAAACACAAACTGTACCTCTCCATGACTGATCTGAAGTATTTCAAGAACGCGGCAAGGTCTACCAAGATGGTTAACGAATGCACATCAAGTTCCCCTTCCCAAACAAGACAGAGCCATTTAAACTCCCACTGTCACTGCATAATAAACAGTAGATATCAGCTAAATGAGTGGTAAAAAGGATGCGCACATTAAGCTGTATAGTAGAACAACACTGGGTTTGACGTCTGTCGATGATGCCTCAAAGAAAGACGTCGCACCTACAGCGCCTTGAACGGGGAGAGCAGAGAGAGCAAGAGAGAACTGAAGTAATCATTATATGTTCAAAAAACTGATTTCCACTTTGCAGTATTTTTTCAAGCTTAAGTACTGTAGGGGCTGCACTTAGAGGCTGCTTCTTTTGTCCTGAAATGGCCTGTGCATATTCCAGACAATAGCTACCCCTGAGAAACACAAAAGGTTAGGGATGAGCAGAGGAGATAGAAAGGAACATTATCAGTGGCTCAAAATCCCTTTAGTTCTCAGGTGGAAGATGGAAATAGACCAAGATTAGTATGCCAAGTTTTATCATCGTGAGATTTATTATATGTTCTAGGAAGTACAAAGAGAAATAAAAGACAAATGCGTTTTTTTTGTGTGTGTGTTCTTTTTTTCTAACTTCAGACCATCTATAAACTATGAGCGCCAGAGACTTTAATTGAATTTGGGACTTTGGAACAATGTCACAGACCTTAAAGGTGTATTCAAATTTACGGCAATGAGAAAGAACGGGCTTGGAAAACAGATGCTGTTACATGGTAGATGCTGGACACTAATAGAGTAGACAGTGCCGAACCTAGCACATTGGACGCCTTAGGGGGGCTTCCTCTGGCACCACACCCATGGCATCAGGGATAAATGCTAAAATTTGACTGCCTGAATATGAACTTACAAACGATAGCCTACAAACAAAATGCAGGTTTACCTTTACTTTGACACTTAAATACATGAAAATGGAATGAAAATCTCTTTGCAGACATACAGTATATTGTCTCACAGTCTCTTCGTTCACAGTCTGTCGTTGCTGTACGTTATCGTCATCTGTTGTTCGTGGCAAAATAAAAACATCAGTAAAATGTTGAAAAATGTAAAGTGATAATTATGTGTATTTTGGTAGCACTAGAGGAAAAAAGTCACAGTAAAAAAATACAGGATTGATTTTAAAATAATCCAGATTATATCTGAGTTAACTGCTTTTTCTTATTGTAACGTTAAACTCAAGGTACTTTTGACGTTGCCTCCAAAATGTATTTAGCTAAAGTACTTCAGTAACGTTAAGTTTATTTGCTGTAAACATGTTCACTGTTTCAGAACTCTGTTGCCCACTGGCTGTCCACAGCTAACGGCTAACTAGCTCTCCTCCTGGTAACAAGACCACAAAGATGCACTCTGTTTTAAGCAATTCTTATACAAAACGCCTTTCGACTCGAAGGTGTCTCGGAGAAGATTTATCTTCATCCTCAATGCATTTTCTTTCAGAGCTGCCTCGACAGGATTCTGTTAGTAACTAGCCCTGGCTAGCCTGCGACAAGTGAGCTACTGTTTGCTGATTTCGCAGGATGTTGAACTAAAATCAACAAATTAATCAGGATGTTTACAGGACGCTTACAGGAATCGAAGTATCTTTTATTTAGAAAGGTAATCTCATTGAGACATGCAGTCTCATAAAAAAATAGTGGCTACACCATAGACCGACTGTTAGCATTAGATTTTGGGTCATTTCCCCAATATGTCCATTTTTTGTGGATGCCCAAAATAAAGTCTTTGAGGTTGAGGAAACATTTCCCACCCTGACCCTGGGAGATCCCTAAGGTGGCCACCTATGTTGCCTTTAGGAAGATCCACCGCAGAACAGACCAGGAACACAGTGTACCAGAATATATTTGTGTATAAGACAGATTGTTTTAATGTTAAAGTATTGGCTGCGGGCTGAATTTATTTGTTAGCTGTTGGGTTCAGGTAAGAACTCCAGGCCTGTGCAATTCTTCAAAGTCAATATATTATTTACTGAAATGATGAAATTAAACCACACTGGCATTGTCAACAAAATAAGTTGAACCTGACAAACTGGTGGGTTGAGTATGAAGCATCTCCGACTGCTGTTCCTATAAATTCCCCTCATTGTTTCTCTGTCAGGGCACAGCAGCCTTCGCCAAGTGTCCTCGTTACATAATGGGTTAAAACAATTTATTGTCTGATTATTTGCCGGAAAAACTAAAATAGAAACACTGGTTTCAATCAGTATCCAAGCGTAAAATTCTGTGCTTTAACCACATGGATAGCCAGTATGAATTAATTTGACCCCAAGAGCAATAACCCCACAACTCGAGCAATGAAGACAAATGATAATTCTTACCCCCTTCTGTACATTCGTGGACTAGTTTGGTAATTACTCTCACAACAGCACGGCAGAAACAGCGTGGGTGCATTTAGCCCAGCATTTCAATTAAGTATTGGCAAAGTCTAATTTGTCATTTACCAATTAGGATAAAGGCTGATTTGGCTCACTATTTCACCACTAAATGGGGACCGAGTTAAGATGCAAATCATGATCCCTATTTTCACTTTCTCCTTCTTTTTTTATTTATTTTTTTTAAATTCACTCTTTCCAAATGATGGGGGAAGAACATGCTGCTTCAGTGCACCCTGAGTTTTTTTGTGCTTTGTGAACACAACGTCTCTCTGCTAAATTCTATCCCAGACCATTGGATTACAGGTCTGTGTGTTGGCAACCATCTCAATAAAACATTGGACATCACTGAGCTTTGCCTTGGGCGAGCATTTGGGTTGCGGTCTGATCAAGAGGGGAAAACAGGAGCCATCACACTGGTCAGTCAGGCAGATATTCTGAACTGGGTAGAAGCCTTTTAAAGGTATACTATGCAGGATTTCCCCAGAGAACAACGTATAGACTCATACAAAAGTAATACCTCTCAAACACCACTTATGACCCACTAGAAGTATGTGGCTGTGTGTCCGTCTCCAGAGACTTTGCCCTCTGCCTGTGTTCATTTATTCCTAGGCACAGCACACGGGTGAGGTTGGGATTTTTTTTCAAAAGGTAGCAACCAGGTGCCAGACTTTTAGCAGCACACATTGAAGAGGACACTACAAAAAAAGTGGACACAGTGCCAAAAAAAACCCAGCAAATATAGTGAAGGACAGTAAATCTGAAGCTAGCTTTTAACTTTGGGATACAACAGAACTTTAGCTTTTTTATTCGGAATAAATCTCAGTATTTGGCACAAAACAAGGGTAAGAAGAGATGTATGTCTGTTGAAGAGATTAACTTGTGCATCAAAATACACCCCTTGGGCATTGCCTTCAACTTCACTGTGGTGATGCCACAGACACTGTTGACTTTCAACCTATTCTACTGTAAACCCATCAGTGTCATAATAAGATGGTCAGAGCATGGCGTGTAGTTTAAAGAGTGTGAATGTCGGTAGAACGGTGTTCAAGACCAACGAAGGCCAGACCTTGGAGAGTGATGTGCGAAACCAACGAATGCTGGACTTTATTGCTCTTGAACACTGCTCTCCTGGATCAAACATTCGACTTTGGCCCAGGAGAGCAGTGTTCAAGACCAACAAACACCAGCAGTTTGAGACCAATGAACAATAAACCCAGGAGAATAGTGTTCTAGAAGACAAAAGTCTGGTATTTTGACATTCTGGCCCAGGAGAGCAGTGTTCAAGACCAAGAAACACCAGACTTTGACCTAGGAGAACAATGTTCAAGACCAGCAATCACCAGACCCAGGAGACCAGTGTTTGAGAATGTCAAACACTGGACTTTGACCCAGGTGAGCAAAGTTCAAGACCAAAAATGCTGGACTTTGACTCAGGAGAGCCGAGTTCGAGATGGACAAACACAAGACTCTGACCCAGGTGAGAGATGTTTGAGACCAACAAACAACATCGGTTGCGGACGTAGGTGGGACTCAAAGTGGCCAACCCCTTGTGCATCAAAATACAATGCAAAAATTCCATTTTATCTTCTGCCTTTGTTTGTTTTTATTATTATTCTACGGCCCTTTAACTGAGTGCACTAGAAATCGCGTTGTATTGTATGCCTTACTGTACACTGACAATAAAGGAACCTTGAACCTTGAAAAGGCTGCTCCCAGAGTCATTTCAAGAAGTTCTAGAAAAACGTGGGACAGACAGAATGACACACTGACAGTTTCATGTAAAGTTTCATGTCTCTACGACATACAGGGCATGAGATACGCCCATTCAAAGTTTGCAATTTCAATCGGTTGCTATAGCGCCCCCCTTTGGCCAATTGATGTAATATTGCTTCACTCGCATCCTCCCATGACCCTCTACCACTGTGCCAAATTTCACATGGATTGACTGAGTCAGTGAGGAGAAAAACGTGGAACAGACACACAGAGTTTTCATCATTATATAGCAAGATAAATACCTTGGTACGGTTCTGTACTCCAATGTGAAATTCTCTGAAAATACCTAAGATATTTTCAATAGATGCTCAAAGCGACTATCTTCTTAAGAAACTCAGTGGCCTTGATGTTAGTAAGCAGATTTTAGAGTTATTGTACAAAACTACATTTGAGAGTGTTTTACCTTTTCACCTCCCTGCCTGGTAAGGTCATCTTAACCGTACTTCCAAGAATAGTCTGTAAGATTGTGACAATATCGAGTAAAATAGTTGGCAAGCCACAAAAGCCCTTGACCCAACTCTTTAGAGAAGGGATGAGGAGGAAACGGAGAAGTATTTTGGCAAATAACTCTCATAATAAATGAGTCTCTTACACGATCATGCTAGGTAAAAGTGTAGCCATAATAAACTGATGCTTCATCCTACACGTCTTTAGTCTTTACCTTTTTCTTTTCCTTTCATTTTTCCTTTTAATTTAGTGCCTTGTTGTTTATCACCGGAACGTGCATTCCTTTAGGGAAAACTGTTAACAAGGGCCTAAATAAATTACAACAGGTTAGTACATTTTCCCAATGTTAAGAGACTTTGTAAATTCCCTTTCACTTGTAGCAACCATGCAACACCAGCCCTGCTATTTCCTCTAATATCATTTCATCTCACCTGATGAGGACGTAATGTCGTAGCTGGGCTTAATAAAAATTTTGGGGAGCATCAACCCAGCGTGTGGCCGCCTTTTTGAGGAGTCATTTGTGCCCCATCATAAATTGTCAGACACCTACATCAGCAAAATAGATAGCCATAAACTGTGGGAAGTCTAACAGATTACCACTAAAAGTCATCATCAGCATCATAAATATAAAACAGGTTTAGATGAGGAGAGAGGAGGCGGGAGGGAAGCGGAGGAGGACCTACATGTAATATATGTTGTGTGAGGAGCTAATGTTAATAAAGGTGCGAATGGTGGTGTGTGGATTCCTATGCACTGTGAATCACAATGAATTCTGTAAGATAAAGACACAAATGCTGATACATACTTAGCATTTACATAGAAAATACATATAATTACTCATCTGATTCTGGTTCTGTGTTTCTGCACACTGCACTAAATGCATGACACCATATTTTGCATTAACAAAGATCATGCTAGCAGCTCTGAAAGGCCGAACTTCGGAGTGATATTGCTTTAAGTTGTATGCTAATGTCAATATCCTAACGTGCTCACAATTACACTAAAATTTTGATGCTAAGCTGGTTTATCGTTGACCACATTCATCGTATTACTTCATCAGGATACCATGCTAACATTTGCAAATTACATTAGCATGCTATGCTAGCTTTAGGCAACAAACTTACTTGGTTACGTAAAGAGAAAAGATCATGTTTTAAAATACAGTGACGTGAAGCTACGCATGAGTCACGTCAGTGCGTACGTAAATTGCGAAACATTACGCTAAAATACCTGTCTTAAAGTATGATTTCATTTCCCTCCCTCCTGCCATACATGAACTACCTTGGTGTTGTACTATGTCAGTTGCTGTCAGCGTGAAGTAATGCTGTGGATAGATCAAGCAGACTTTGTACTTATGCGTCAAAATAACACCGTAACCCACAGCATGGCCTTACGAAAATGCCATAGGCTATTGTTAGCATGTTATATTTGTTTGGAGAACATGTTTAGTATAAGACAGTTGTTTTGTCAGTGAACCTTGTGAGTTGTAATGGAGCTGAATTTTGTAACGTTACCTTTGTTAAATGTTGCTGTTGTCCCTGGCTTCATATGAGTAGAGGAAAAGTCCGCTAGCTGCTAGGCTAATTTATACAATGTGAAATACCATAGGCTTGTGCTAATAATATTAGCATGTCATATTTATGTGGAAAAGGTGTTGAGTATAAGACAGTTGTTTTGTCAGTGAACCTTGTGAGTTGTAATGGAGCCGAATTTTCTAACGTTGCCTTTGTTAAATGTTGCTGTTGTCCCTGGCTTCATATGAGTAGAGGAAAAGTCCACTAGCTGCTAGGCTAATTTATACAATGTAAAATGCCATAGGCTTGTGCTAAAAACATTAGCATGTTGTATTTGTGGGGAAAATGTGTCCAGATAAAGACAAGTGTTTGTCTGTGAATGCTGCGAGTTATAGTGAAGCTGATTTGTGTACTTGTGTTTTAAATTGTGTCTATTAAGCCATGTTTAATGTGTGTTTAATGTGTGTTTTGAATCAACTAAAACCTCCGCCCCCGACTAGTGTTTCGGAGGTGTAACTGCAGAGCGACACAGACACATCACTGCACAAGTACAAATGCTCACAACAGCGTAGACTGTGACACACAAGTAGGCCTATAAATCCACCTGAAACCGAAACAATGACCTAAAAAAGGCTAAAACACCTTTATAGGGCTCTGGAAAATCAAGTATATAAATCCACCTTTACACAGGAGTTAGCTGAGAGCCCTGTACATCTCATAAATATGCTAAAGACTGCCGTTGGCATCTATCTCATGCTGAGGGGCGTCACAAAGTGTCGGTATTTGATGCCCTGGGAGTGAGAACAAGCAGGATGGATTAGTGAGGGCTGCTGTAAGGACATGCTAATGATGAGAATAATGTACACAAGAACTCAAACCAAATTCCTCTGAATGTTAAACTATGAAGTTGTGTGTGTATGTTCATTTTTAGTTGGCAGTAATTAATTTATTGAGCAAACAGTTGGAATGAATCAAGAAGCAGGGACTCAACCAATGACTAAGAGAATAATAAAAACTGATTGTGGCCAAACACCTGGGGTGATTTTAAATTTCTTATTCAGATAAAAGTTAAAGGAACTTTGATTGCAGCCCATAGTGAGTCAGCGAGTAAGTTTTGTGAACTTTTCCATCGCTCTAAAATATCTCTTTGTGTGTGTTGTCCGCACCATAAGAACTAGAAATAATAGTTCTTTAAATGCCGCTTTGAGGGACTTTTTTTTTAGCTCCTTTTCTAGAATAGTAACTCTCACGGCACAAGAGGATCCTTGAGTGACGTGCTGAGTGATTGAACAGACCCAGTGCAGCACCAGCTGCTATTTTTAAAAAACCAGTTAGCTGTGTAAACAACAGATAACACAGAACACAAACAACAGCTCGCAACGCAAAAAAAAGAAGGAAGAAAACATGGACAAATGGACGGACAGTGAATTCAAGGCTTTGCAATAGAATTGAATAGAATTGAAAACAATATATGTGATGATGGGAAAACAGGATCATTTGAATTATCAAAGCAAAAGTGACGTTGCTATACCAACCGTTGACCAGCTTACGGTACGTCACGACAGTATTCCTTTGGGTGGTGCTCATAATAAAACTTTATTATGTAGTATGGGGAAAAAAAGAACGTGAATTTGGGACATTGGCTGTAAGCTCTGAGACAGTTGAAAGTAAAATTCAGGACAGTTGCAAGACACTGAGGAGAAAAAGTGAATTTGGAGCTCTGGATGAACTGACCGACAGTTTGACACTGTCGTCCCTGGAGCCACGCCGCTAGTGTGGATGAACAAAACAAACAAAAAGACGGACAAGCTGCTCGCAGGAAGTCATTAAATCAATGCTTTTAATAAACTTTCTCCTCATGCACTCCCAGCTCTCATGCCTGTGCACTCCTTACAACTTTGGAGCTCTCATCTTAACCTCTAATCCAGGCCTGATCCTCACAACCTAAAAATGTGTAGCCACCAAGGGCCTATTTGGCTTGTCAAATGGTTACTGAGTGAGATGCTAAAGCCCTACCTGCCCACTCACAGCACGATAACAGTGTCAGCTAAATGCCAAGTGCAAATGTAAATGTGTATGCGGCTGATATAAGGACAAAATTAGGCACAGGGGTGCATATAAACACAAATTTCAGATGGCTAATGGAAAAGCGATGCAGGACCTTTCCTGCTGCGAATGCAAAACACAAGGTTTTTTGTTGTGGTTTAATCTCCCAGCAGTGCCGCCCGACATAAACAGCATGTATGGAGATGAGGATTTTTGCTTCAATCGGTCCTTTTTAGCCTCGACTCTCCTGTGGAATATCGGCTGCAGCTTGATGGATGGCTTAATTAGAGCCCTGCATCCATAGTTGAATCACTTTCTAGAAATGAGCAAGCTGTCAACACCGCGAAGCAGATCAATCCTCCCAGTCGACCCTATTCCAACATCAGGCGCTCCATTCCAGTCCAATTGTTTGATGGAGTCCCGGCATGAATCTGGGAAGGTGTTTTGGGAGGGATTTTTAATCACAACAAAATAATGAAAGATCCAAATGGATTCAGATCAAGATCTCATCAAGCTGCTCCCGTGCTTGAGCGACTCCATTTGGCATTTCAAGTTCACGCTAGCTTACAGCCCCGTGTCTCGTGTCATAAACATGATTTTTAGCAGATGTACACATCAGACATGACTCGTATTGTTTGCACATCAATCATCTGAATGGTCAGGTGTGGTAAATGGTGTTTAAGCCTGTTTGTCACAGGATGAGTTGCCCAGAGGGGGAGTAGCAGCAGCGGCGGCGGCGGCGGCGGCGGCGGCGGCGGCGGGGTCGGTGCTGTTTGTTTTCGGTTTGCTCTCCAGGTTTGGACAGGCGGTACTGTGTGCAGCGGTGGCAGGCGTTCAAGCTGGCCGTGCCCTCAGGGGGTACGGGGGAGGGAGCTCGGGTTGGGAGGGGGCATTGTAGCAGATGTTTCCCGTCCGTTCTGACGGTGGGGGCCGCGGGGAGCGTCTGATGACAGAGACGAGTGGATCCGTGACCTCTCCCTCCCCTCTCCCTCACACCTCCCTCTCCCCGACATGTGTCAGTCAGTGCCAGGTCAATATGGTGGCCCAGCGCGCCTGCCGATCCGCCATGTGCTTCCAAGGCAGGGACTGGCAGCGCTGCGCAGCGCCGCGCACCAGCACAAGTCATTTTCACCCCCTCCACCTGCCAAGTGTGTCGGGACCACGGGAATAAATGAAACCTTGTGGATAAACAAACGCGCCTGATGAGCACTTGAGGAACATTAGAGACGGGAGCTTCACAGTTTCGCTTTCTTTCCCTGCGTCGGTAGGGTTAGTGTTTACTCTGCTGTCTTATATTCTAAACTGTCAAACACTTACATGCCAAACCAGAACGCAAATACACACACAATTGTACCCATTTTCCTCTCACACCCACAACCCCAACCGTCCTCTCCCTCCCTCCCTCCCTCTCATGCCCTGGCTACTCGCTGCCATGGCTACCCACTCACATCCACCCACACGCACATCACCCAACCGCTGCAGTTTATCCCATTTGTAACACATGGCTGGCCATCGTACAGCTATGACCAAAGGGAACGCAACGGAGCCAGGCAGAGAGAAAGGGGTGTCGGGGGTTGTGGCGGCCGGATGGAGGGGCGGCTGGTGGACTGAAGCAGTGTTTGGCTCGCTCTGGTTGGCTGTAATTGGTGTCCACTCTTCCAGAAGCCCTGCAGTGATGGCGGACAGGATGACTCTCTCCGCATTTTCCCTGCCATCCATAATGTGTGTGTGTGTGTGTGTGAGTGAATGGAGGCACACACATTTAGGGGGCATACAACTGGTGACAGAGACACTGACAATGTCCACAGGGGCAGTGTGAGTGGGCAGCCAAGGGGTAAGTGTTACGATAAGTGGATGTAGCATCTCATTTGATCACATTAGAACATTTATCTCGCACTTACATTATCTTATGCTGCGGCGTATCCCTCGCGACCTTTGTTTACAATATCAGCAGAGGTGAAGATTTATTTCAGGAGGGGCGAGGTTGAGATGGCATCGAGTTCCAAAATAAAAGTCTACATTTTGAATAAGTAGGAAAACTAGTAACTAAAAGAAACAAATATTTTGATCTTTCAAATGTACCTATTGTGGTTTTTCTTATTTTCTGATAGATATATAATGTTACAGTGTCAAATAATCATGTTAAACGTGGCCGAAGTTTTGAATAATAATCGAAGTTTTGAATAATAATTGAATAAAAGTGCCAGTATTTTCAGTTAAAGTCATTCCACAGCTGCAAATATACTGCTACATATAGCTACACGCTAATGTCAGGGAAACAAGTAATCAGCTCACTGATAAAGGATCATATTTCTGCTAGAACATTTTGCTAAGATTTTGATTTGGAAGCTATTATTGTTGATATTTCATGGCAAAAAGTGCCACTATTTTCAGTTACAGTCATTACCCAAATTCACTGCTACATATAGCTACATGCTAATGTCAGGGAAACAGGAAGTCTGCTCCCTGATAAAGGATCATATTCCTGTGAGAACATGTTGCTACGATTTTGATTTGGAGGCTTTTATTGATGCTTTTTTTTTTTTTTTACGGCATAAAGTGCCACTATTTTCGGTTACAGTCATTCCCCAGCTGCAAGTACACTGCTACATATAGCTACATGCTAACATCAGGGAAACAAGAAATCTGCTCCCTAATGAAGGATCATATTCCTTCTAGAACACATCGTTTAGATTTTGATTTGATTTGTCACAGTAGAAACTGCGGAAATACTCCATCACAGTCATTTCCCGGCTGCAAGTACACTGCTACATGTAGCTACATGCTAATGCAATGAAATAGGTCATCTTGGTTGCTGATGTTAATTTCTCCCAAATTTCAGATAATACTCCTGCTGGAACATTTCAGTGTTTAGAAGCTTTTATCTGTGATTTTCTACTGTAAAAAGAGTGCCGCCATTCTCCGCTAAAGTTACAGCTAAAAGTACACTACTCCATATAGCTACATGCTAATTTCAGGTAAATGTGTAATATTCCTGCTGGAAAATATCTGGCTGTGAAGGCTTTGGTTTAGAAATTTTTATTGGTGCCTTTTTCACAGTAGAAAGTGCCGCTATACTCCATTACAGTAATTCTCCAACTCTTAGGACATAGCTTGTAGTGGCTAACGTAGCTACATAGAAACATTAGGGAAACTTGTAATCTTGATCACCAACGTTGTTAATTTTCTTCATGATTTTGGATCATATACCGGCTGGAACGTAACAATGGCGTAACCCCAGAAACAAAGATTCTGATTTAGAAGCTTGCATTGGAGATTTTTCACAATAGAAAGTGTTATTATACTCCATTACAGTCATTCCCCAGCTGCAAGTGCACTGCTACACGTAGCTACAGTAGATGCTAATGTCAGGAAAACATATAATCCTGGCTGCAGATGTTGTTAATTCCTGTCCAAACATGTATTGTTGCGTTTAGAAGCTTTTATTGGTGATTTTTCACGGCATAAAGTGCCACTATTCACAGTTAGTCATTCTCCAGGTGCATTGCTACACTGCTACATGTAGCTGCATGCTAATGTCAGGGAAACTTGTAATCTTGGTGACTGACATTGTTAATTTCTATGCAATTTCAGATCATAGATCTGCTGGAAGATATCTGGTCGTGAAGATTTTGTTTTAGAAGCCTTTATTGGCATTTTTCACAGTAGAAAGAGTTGCTATACCTCATTACACTGCTACATGTAGCTACATGCTAATGTCAGGTAAACTTGTAATCTTGGTTACTGACATTGTTAATCGTTTTCCGACTTCAGATCATAGTCCTGCTGGAACATATCCGGTTGTGAAGGTTCTTCACGGTAGAAAGTGTTGCTATACTCCATTACGGTGCTACATGTACACTGCTACATATAGCTACATGCTAATGCCAAAGAAACCTGTAATCGTGGTTGCTGATGTTATTAATTTCTTTCCAATTCAGATCATAGTTCTGCTGGAAGATCTCTGGTTGTGAAGATTTTGTGTAAGAAGCTTTTTTTGGCAATTTTTCACAGTGGAAAGAGTAGCTTTACCTTGTTACACTGCTACATGTAGCTACGTGCTAACATCAGGGACACATGTAATCTTGGCAAGTGCCACTTTTCTCTGTTACAGTCATTCTCCCAGCTGCAATGATGATGATGCAGAGATGCAGAGATATGAAAGAGGTGGAAAACCTGACCAATCTGAGCAGACTGGGCTTTTTTCCGGGAGTGAGGGTGGGGGGCTTAAGAGACGGGCATTAATACCTAGCGTTTCAGACAGAGACTGAATGCAGGTGTTCCAGCACAGACAGTGAGAAGAAAAAGCATTTTTGAACATCAAAGCGTGTAAAGAAGTTCCAGCTGAAACCCACAATACAAGTATAAGCCTGGAAATGATCAAAAAAGGTCCACTCTAAATGTTGCTCTTTAAAACGGTTTGCTTAAGTTAACCACACTGTCATGTTGTGACCATACCGTGACCCGTTTCAAAGACTGAGAGAGCAGGAAGGCTTTTCCTGCAGGGCTTTTATTTCCCACCAAAACATTTGGCAAAAATTCAGCCTGTAAAAATGAAACATACAGTGTTGGCATTTTTCCATAGGGCTAGGATGCAACTGCAATTAGATCTTATTATGTATGCACGGAGCTAATGGTATTCTGGGACAGGAGATCATGGTGAAATGCACTGCTTATTAGATTAGTTTTTGGCACTGACACGGCTGATTGTATAGATACAGAGAGGAAATAATGAGAAAAGGGTTTTCATGTTTCATGTGTGAAGACTTGGATGGCAATTGGAGATAAATATCTTAATTTTCTGTATTTCGTTTTACGTCACTGGAAATTGCTGCTTAACAGGACAGCCTGGCAGCAGTGTGATGAAATGAGGGTGTCTCGTTGACTTTACCCATCCAGATGTCATATGAACTAGTGATCAGTCACAAGCTTGCTGTACTTTAGCACTATATCGCGTAATGTTCAATTGTCTTTTAACTAATGGATTTTTTTTTTTAACTCCAAACAATCAACCCACATGATTTGGACTCAGACTGTGCCACATCACCCAGCATAACACAGCTCCTACCATCTGCAGATGGAGAGCACACCCTTCAATTTGCAGACCTTTGATAATGAGATTTAAGAACAGCAGCCATCACTTTTTCAAAAGGTATAAAAAAAAATCTCTGAAAGATCTGTTATTAAGTAAATTGACGCTTCAGTGTGCTTTCTCTTTATCCTAGCAGCCGTCTCCAGCTCGCGCTCACTCCCACTCATTCTCCGTCTCTCTTCACAGAGAGGTGTTATCCTTGTCTGACAACTCCCCTATGAGAGTGACAGAGAGGGAGTTGGAAGCAAAGAGTGGAGACTAAGTGGAATGAATGCCAAGAGGAATTAGGTGAACCCTTTTGGCCTGACAAAGCTGGGAGGGCTCAGGAGGGATCTAATCATCACCTCTTAGGAGGCTTCAGTGACTTGAATGGCCGTGTCAAATAAAAAAAGAAAGTATCAAAATTCAGAACCTTGCAGGTATCAGAGGGGAAGAAAAGTGAAGGTGATGTGTTCCCCAAAACTACGTGTACATCTATTAAAAGAACATAATTGTCATAATGTCAGAAAATCTGCCTGAAATTAAAAGGCATTAAACCCAAACTGCTTATTTAGATTAGCGTGTCCCTGCCAATTGAAATAATTTTGCACTGCATTAATGTGAGCATGCGTACTGGACAGCAGCTGAAGCAGGCCAGAGCTGAAAAACCAGACTCACCCTGAAGTCGTCGAAATCCAGGGCTTGGGCAGTGACTTGCGGTATCAGACACTGACAAAAAAGCTGTCCTTAAACGTCGGCATGATACCTGGCTGGTGGCCGTTATAGTTTAATGGCGTCAGGGGAAATGTGGCAGGACAAGAATGAAATTTAAGGCAGCAAAAGTACGGCAACAAAGGGTACCTTTCACGTCGTATCTGGACGTGTAAATTCCACAGCCAAGTGTCGATATGTGACGAGGTCGGAGTGAGAATGTGTTGGGAAAAATTAGCCTACAATACCATTACAATCAATCTGCAACCCCAGGTGCACAAAAATGACGCCAGAGCAGAAATGCCTAAAAGTGCAGTTCCTCAAATGGCCACTTGAGGCTGGCTCCAAAAGTGAGTTGATCCCGATAGAGCTCCGATGTTGCTGCAACTTTACAGTCGAAACAACGTTCACACTGCATAGTGCGGGAAAATGCAGTGTACTACTGGCGCACTCAAAACGGTCCACGAGTTGAGAGTGGAATGATGGACACTCTTCACACTCAACGGTCGCCACGTTTGTGATGTGGCAAACTTCTCAATTTTTGACATGGCACCTGGGCATCACCATTGGACCCCATTGGCATTTAGGTCATTGCCATCTTGGATTTTTGGAGCCAGAAGTGATCATATTTAGAGGAGAGGGTAGAGAACACCCTAACGCGAGCTGCTAGCTTAGTTAGCATGATGCTTTTACAGCTATGGCTAACTGTGATAACGCTATCACTAATGCTGGATAGCAGAAAACAAGATAAATACCATTTTAACAAAATGAACTTACGAGAAAAAAAAAACAAAACTCATCCAAGCTAGTGCAACCGAACATAAGCCACCACAATTAACTTTCATTAACTAAAAACACACTGAAATATTGTCAGCTATGGCTACATGTCTACTCTGTGAATTTGGGGTTACGCCATTGTTACGTTACCAAACCAAGGAAGTCTCAGCAGGGGTGACTTGTGGCATAACTTTAAGCCTGAATGAAGGGAAAAATTAGCATTAGCACAACATGGCACGTCAAGTAGCGAGCTAGCGTCAGCACTCGCATTATTGTTCGTGCTGCTAAAATCATGACAGACCCAAAATGTTAGCATTTGCTAGCTAGCTTACTTGCTCTTAGCTACGGCAGCACATTTTAATCAGTACTGACGTTGTGGCATAAGTTTGGTTTCTACGTGAGGGAGGTCAAACGTTGGTGATAATGCTCCACCATCCGTTTGAAGAGAAGGTTAAAAAATATACAAAGCTATCGTCACTTCCGTTAAGCGAAATAGCGCGATTTGAGACAACACGACCCTGTTGGAATTAGTGCACCACACAAGGAGTTCATAGTGTACATAAAGTGTGCAATTTGAGACACACTCAGGTTATTGTGGCTTTAACTAGCACCAAAACAACTAAGCTAACAAAACATTTTAACTTATGTATGCCACTCACATATCTACGCTTTCCTTGGTAGCTAACATGGCTAAAGAGGAGGAGCTAAAGTTAAATAAACTGACATCTTTTGAAAACATGATATTCCTAACAGAACAGTACCTCTTAGTATCCAGTCCTTTTAAGAAATTAATTCAATATTGTAAGCACCTCAATACTAAAACACAGCTGCTAGCCCGCTGCTAACACTAAATGTCAAGTTGCTATGGCACTGTAAATTATGGGTTGCCGTGGCGACTCTGGTCACTCAGGCAGAAGTACATAGAGTCTGAGTGCCTACAAATTAAATCATTTGATATCATACATTACTAATTTGTGTGAATGTGACACCTGCTGGGCTCCAGATATGCACAGTGCAAGTGTGATGGCATGCAAGCACACGCGCAGACATGAACTCGGTGAGAAACCTCATAATATTTCCAATTAATTACCGGTCTTGATCGCGCTTTCCCGCCTTTCCCTTTTTGAGATTTTAACCTCGAGGCAAGCTATTAGCATGGCAACTGAAAAGAAATTCCAATTATTTCTTACATCTGAGGGAAATGAAAATGGCACATTAAACGTAACAATCAATGTACCTTGTGATTAGTGTTTGCACATTTCTGTGTCACACATGACCACGCTGTACAGTGCAGATATGACGCTGCCAGTCTATTACCCAGATTTAATGTTTTGTGAAAACCTCCCAGTCAAATACAACATTGTTTGAGGTGAAAGCTGAGGTATAGTCTTGTCATTTTCTTCAAAATCTTCCTCCAGCTTTAACTGTCTGTAATAATGAGGGTGATATAATTCTATGGGGTGTTATTATGTGATTAATCAGGCCTTTATAGACTCCACAGTAATGCGGAGGGGCATTTTAGATGCCTCGATGCAACACAGTCACGGCCGTCTGTCTCTCTTTGGCTTTTGTTTCCTGTGTTCAGTCACTTGTTTATGGCCGACTTTAAAGCATGGCTGGTCATAAATAATACATCTATTACAGATAGATAACATCTCATATATCCAAAGGGAAGATATCTTAATAGCAGGAAGTTATATAAATTTTATTCAAGTGTTATACTCAAGGGCAATTGCCCCAGTCTTTCTTGGAACGATGGAATGGATGCTGTGAATGTCAATAAGGGTAATAACATGTGGGGATGCTGGGACTCAGGTTGACAGCCAAGCATTTGATTGTCATTATAAAGTCTGCTTGGACTGACATTATCTGTCAGAGGATACTTTATAAGGGTGGTAGCACCCATACAGGAAGTGAGGTTTATTTAAAACACTGCAGATAGTTGCATTAAAAAATGCTTAAATCCCAATTATCACCATGATATATTGTCACTGAACGACTCCTGTACATGTGATGTCAAAGGGTTTTGCCTGTTAATTGACTAACCAGAGAATAATCGCACAGCTCTGCAGCTTTACAGACAACTTTAGCATCGTTTAGCCCGTTGTCTGGTTTTATGGTCCCCACATTTACTGTAAGCCTTAATCTCACCGCTCTTATCAACCTCGCTTGAGCAGCAGGAAGCCGCTCTCTGCAAACAATGTGTGATAAATGAACTGTATTCAACCTGCCCATCACCAAGCAGCAGACTGACAACATTAGCAATTAGCTGCAAAACATGTAGCAGCTTATATAACACTGAACACAAAGCAATGTGTCTGGACCAGAGGCCTTCCATGAGTACTGATATTGACTTTCAACTACACATACATCGCTCCACTTTACAGATCTTCTGAGCCGTTAATTATGCTAATCGCTAATTAGCCAATGTTAAGGGTCGTCGTGACAAACTCTGCACCACAAAATTTAACATATTACTACAAATAACATTGGAGTTAAATAGTGGATGGTCAGGGAAGGACAAAGGGATGGAAAGAAGTCTTACTTACTTAGCTGCACATTTCCACACGAAGTGCATATCAGAAGATGACGCAACGTATTGATTAAGCTTTTAACTTATCGGCATCTCAGGTACGCCGCTAAAACGACCATCGACAGACTGAGTTCACTGGTCGCATAACAAATGAAACCACACAAATGTAGAAACTATGTGAAACAAAGTAGTAACTGAAGAAAAAGGAAAGATGACTTTCTACAGACAGACTAACCTTAGGTCAGCATTATGGTCTGTAGTCAGTCATAAATTCACAGAGTATATTTTCTGATCCCTAGAAGAAGAAAAGGGGACACATACACAGCAGGGCAGGATCAGTGTTGACTGATTGTCTTGCCATCCTCAGTCTCTACTTCTCCTGTCTTTGTTGAGAGTATGAGCCTCAATTTTGTGTGACTTTGCCTCATTCATACAAGTTGACATTGTGAATATACCCGTCTATCAAGTACTGCAGTCCTCTCTGTCTGCTTCTTGAAGTTATATTGTCTGAGACCCAGAGCTAATCTAATAAACGCCCGATAGTCCTGAAATGTAACATTTGATGGAAAGCCTATTTGTCCAAGAGGTATCCTGAAAACAAACAAATGTTGTCCATTATTTCGAAGGGCACTTTCTCCGAAGTAAGTGACCAGTTATTATTTAGAAAGGCCTGCCGTACCCTGCCTCCGATTGGCTAGAACTTGTTGCGTTTGTTTGTTGGGTTGGTTAGGTTTAGGCATGTGGAGTGAAATTGGTCAGGGTTAAGGTGGGAATATCAGGGTAAGGCAATCGAAGACAGCGTCATACCTTTGCCAACGTAGGAAGGTTCAATCATTATTCTCCATAACAAAAGACTTGCTTTGGTTTGGGAGAATCTGCAGAGTATTTTTAAGAGAAATGGCCCTTTGAAACAATGGCCGTTTGTATTCGGGGTACCGAGCTGTTGAACAAATGGTCCTCCGGTCTAATGGGACACCTTCGGACTACCGGGGCTTAGTAATCATGAGCTGTTGGAACAATGGACTTACATGTGGCCAAAGAGACAACTCTAATTGGATGTTTCTTTTGCTGGCTGGATGTTTAAGTAACAACTGTGCACTTGTTTTGAATGTTTTCTACCCTTTTGTGGCTTTTTGTGTTGGCGTTTGAACAAGAATCCTTTGTTTGTAATGTGTGAGAACATGTCAGATAAGTAGTAGGACCAGGTGAGAGTAACACAGGTTATTTCTCCCCCTGTGCATCCTCCATACCTTGAAGCAAAATGCCAGCCTGATAGGTAATCTATAAACCATTCCCAAACCTAAATAACACAGAATACCATTATCAACCTTTGTAGTAACATGCGTACCCATCTAGTGCATGCACATCTCAAGGACTGACCAGACCTGAGTCCGAACTCAGAGGAAATCTAGATTAGCTGGACCCAATAGTGCTGACCAGGGATTAGCCGGAGGAAACTCCACTGCATACACTGCCAACAAATTAGAGGTTTCCCCCCAGGGTCTTGTTAAATCTTTAGAGAGGAGACATTTGGTGCTTATGGGACTGAGCAGGTAATCCGGTGTGGGGCACAAAAGGTCCTGTTTGGATGGAACTGGCCAGATCTACCCACTGGTTAGGGGATCTCTGGAGCTTTGGCTTTCCTAAGAGGGGATTGAAAAGGAGACTCAGTGGCCGCAAAGCCCCCCCCCCAGCTGGCCTCGCACAACCTCTTTCTGGAGATTACTGGGCCAGTGAAAGTGTCTTAATGGAAAATAGCTTTGGATGGGTATTTTGTGAGGCGCATATGAGAAAAAGATAGTTGATCGACGAGGCATGTAGGAGAGTCCATCGCGGACGCCTCGGTGCTTGTGTGTGTCAGCGCGCACATGTATTGCCTTCACACCTGTGTGCTTAACTGCATGCCTGCCCTCGCTGACATTAACTTCTCATGTCTCGTCTGTCTGTCTGTGTGTGACAGGCGAGCGAGCAGGAGGCCGCGCCCTTGCCTGAAATAGAAGAAAAATAATCTCATTCCTGACTCGCCTCTATCTTCCCCTAGAGACGCAGTGTGCCTGGGCTGCCCTGTGAGATTTGGGTCAGTTTAGATCTATTGACCCTACAGGCTCAGTCAGAGTAAGCCTGAGGGCTACTATGACAGATGTTGTCTTGTGGCACACTGAAATGAATTCTTTATTTTTGACTGGGGGAAAAAAAGAGAAAAAAGAAAAGGATGGACAGACGGAGAAGAAAGTGTGTCTGAAATTTGATCAGTTAAGTTGCTCTCTTTTCTTTGAGTTTGGTAAAATGTGAATCCACACACCTGGAAATGCAAATACTGGATATACAGTAAGGGCTGGTTGCACCGACAGTAAATCTGTGCAATATTTCTTTTTGTGATTGTTTTTGACCTGCACATTTGCGCCTTTGACCAATTCCCAAGCCGTCTTGGCAGCGCTGCCCTTTAAGGTTGAAGGAGAGTCCAAGATGAAGAAAGATTGTCACTTATTAGCTAAGTTCCACCATTTATTTTCATGGTACCATTTCTGTCGGAGTATTTACTGCTCAACAAAAGAGCAGTGGTTTGCAGAGTTATGAGAGGTGTAGCGCGGAGAAGTTCTGCATCTTTTACAGATTATTCTAATCCCTGACTTAACCATGCAAAACCTGAATATAGACGTTATCAGCAAAATCTTTTGTTAGCCTTTCAGAATGATGCAGAAATTTTTTAACGTCTTAGGGGAATTATCTAAGTTGGACCTAGCTGGGAGCAGACTTCCTGGACTACTCACATTTTCCGAACTGATAAACCACTACAGCCCAGTTCAGAACAAAGATTCGCAATGAGACAAAACCGTTTAAGGACACTGGTGTCGGACAGTGGGTCGCTGAACCAGAACAGAAGTACAGAGAGTTGTTGCATAGAAATGATACACCATCTCATCTAGTTGCATTGGTGTGAACCGGCAGGTTTTTAGAACGTTGCAGAATAAAATAGTCATACTTATAGTCTTCACGCACACTGGCTTACTCTTTTCGTGACTTCAATAGCAAAAATATACTCGCCATTTTTCCTGGGGACCCCTCAAGGACCCCTGGTTGCGAATCACTGGTATGTATCGCGAATACTAACCACACAAAAGTCATTTATTATTTCTGTTGGACTGTGGGAGGAAGCTGGAGCACCTGGAGGAAACCCACGCTGACACAGAGAGAACATGCAAACTCCACACAGAAGTGCTCCCCCACCCTGGGTTTGAACCAAGAACCTTCTTGCTGCGAGGCGACGATGCTAAGCTCTGCACCACCGTGCCGCCGACAACAGTCCTTCTTTGTATGCATAGTCATGTATTAATAATAAATTAATTTAAAGAAAAACAGGATAAAGTTTAAAGTTTACAAAACTGAATTTCTGCTGATTCACAGTGTTGAGGCATGTTCGTTTGCAATGATAGTCCCAAAGACAGCTCTCTTGCTCTGAAAAGCAAAGACAAACATTTACACTTCTGGACGTTCCAGTGCTGTGTGGAGAGAAACTGCATCATAAGTGCTGGCAGGACCAGAAAACCCAGTTCTGGGACTAAAAAAAAAAAAAATCCTCTTTTAGCCAGTAATATCTGTCATGGGGCGGGTATGCTTGCTCGTCGATGTCCACATAATTACCAGCCTGGCAGTCAGAGGGCTGTTGGTTTTCTTTGTCCTCTTCACAACATCTTTATCTGCCTCTTCATCACTCTTGTCAGTGTCGTCTGTCTCCATCTCGAAATCACTCTTTCCATTTTGTGAAAAGATGAAGAGCCCACAAATGCCCAGGAGCACCAGAAAAGAGCATGTTGCTGCTCCCTCCAGAATAACTTCTCATCTGTCTCTCAGAACACTCAGGTGAAACAATTCATTTTCCACGCGTTAATGATGTGTTGATGCAGGACTTCTTGGGAACTTAATAAGTGTTAGACCAAAAACAAGGATCAACCCTAAAATTAGAAATGAGTATTGAATTACCTCACTTTCTTCCCTGGTGCTTCCTAAACTCTTGACTCCTGAATTTTGCGTTGATCTATTAAAATAATTTAATCAGTAGATGTCAAAGATATCAGCACAGATTTTACCTGCTCTACATGATGGTCTACTTTCATTTCATCGTTCGGAGCACTGTGCTCATTTATTCATCATTTATTTATTTGTCCGATAAACATTGGTAAGTGTAGCTAATGCGAAATAGCTTCGTTTTTACCCGGGGTCTCGAGTTGCCTGTGATCGGTATCTTCCCAAAGCTCTGTAGCTGCACCTGTCCACGATTAAAATCCAATTTTGGCTGTTTAGTCATAGTAGAGCTACAGGCGACCTCCACGGCCGAAGGGGGCTTACCTTTGGTAGAGTATATTTCCTGGAGCTTCACGTTGTTGTGCTGTCAGTCGTAGTCGCCGAGGTGTTTGAGACCGGAGATTTAAGGACGTGTTTTTTTGCAGTGGAAAGAGTTTTAGTACGACTACCTGCAGCAACAGTGTTCTTGTCATCTTTTCACCCGACAAAATCAAAGTAATGGGAAAATTTCCAGCCACTTAAGGTAACCGTTTTCAACCAAACAACCTGTTTCAACGGTACGTAACACAGCAGCTAGCTAGTTGGAAACACTTAGCTTAGCAGCTGGAAATATTCCCATTACTTTGATTTTGTCGGGTGGAAAGAAGACAAGAACATTGTTGCTGCAGGTAGTCGGACTAAAACTCTTTGCACTGGGAAAAACACGCCTTCAAAACTCCGGTCTGAAACACCTTGGCTGCTACGACCGACAACACGGACAATGTGAAGCTCCAGGAATTATACCCTACCACACCCCATGTGTCATCTGTATCAGCTAGGAGCTAACGCTAGGCTAACTTTAGTGAACTTTAGCTGGAGATGTTAAAGATAACTTTATATTTCTTTCCAGCAAAGTGACAATATGTTGCCAACTGACTGTCTGTAATGCATTTCAATGGACGTCCAGGCAGAGAATGTCCGAGTGTATGGGAATGGCTATACGCACTGTGATTGGCTCATCGCGTTTGAGCGCGGGACTTAGCTATAGGTCAATTATGTTCACTCCTGGCTCCAAAGAACCAAGATGGTGACGGCTGAAATGCCGAACTCAAGGCTTCAAAACGGTTACAATAGCTACATTCATTATTTCTACTGTCTAGATGTGACTAGGCCTTGATAAATATCTAGAGCAGGAGATGGAAACTACTCTATGCAATGATAATGGGCAGAAAGTTACTATCTGTATCCTGTATAGATGATGGCAGAATAAGAATCTACTCTGCCAACTACATCAGATAAATAAAGTGGAGAGGGGAATAAAGAAATGAAATTTCAAGAGGGAAACCAACATGTCGAGCTGTTAGAAGGGCAAGGTGACACGCCAACAGAAAAAGAAACCCTATTCATCCTTTCAAAATGTTTAATTCATAATTTGACATTTTCATAAAAAAAAAAAAAAACTGCAACTTTTTTCAGTCTGAATGGAAAACTAATTTCCTATTGGAACAATAACGCCGCACGCCTTGACCGTAACCTTGATTCAATGAACAGACCATCAGGATTATTGCGTCGCTGAATAACGTTAGTGAGGCTGCACTCAGAAAAGACAGACTCAAGAAAATGATGTTCCTTTCAACTTTCGTCTGGAAATGTCTACATTGTGATGGTGCTGTGCTGTCCGTCTCTGGCGCTCGCACTCGCCAATTGTTCTCTGTGTGTTTGTGTGTCTCGCTGTAAATGCCCGGCTCAAAGTGAGAAGTCCCGGGGTCCTTCGCCGTGGCCAATGTTCCAGGGAGATGTGCAGCATTTATTTGTCTGGCAGTAATGAGCAGAGGGAGGCTCGGGGTGTTGTCAGGCATGCCCTGATTCGCACCCCTCCAGCACACACATAAACACACCAAGCCCGAGCGAAGATGCCATTCGTTACAGCGAGAGCAAATCTCAGTAAACTTCAATAAGGCCAGACATTGGAGAAAAGGTGCAGACACACTTGGCTGGGTGTGAGATGTGACAAACACAGTCGGGGATTGTTCCCAGACATTCAGACGTTAAAGCGGCTCATGTGTACTGCGAGCGATTGTTTATGTTTATCTTGTATTGAAAGTTTCAGTGTCATTGTGGCTTCGCCCCGCACACAGATGCTTGCAAATCCTATTGTTATTGCTCTGTAGAGTAAGATAGTACTGTATACGAGGACGCTGAATGAAGTGAGTGAACGCACGCCTGGTGGGTCTCTGCACTGTTAATTCAGTTATATGGCTGCTCTGCAAAAGCAATGGGACTTAATTAAATGTCTCACCTAGAGCAGTGGAGGATCATGTTGCCACTAAATCCGGTTTGAGGTAATGCCGCACTTTATTGTGACGATCAGTGCTTCCCCAGGGGTTCAATTACAGCTGAATCTAATTGAAGGGGAACCGTGCAACAATGCCGCGCTCCCCCCTCCTCCCCAGCCCCCCACCTGTCCCTTTCCCTTTTTGTTCTTCATAATCAAAGTCTCCGGCATTTTAACTAAGTCGGATTACCTTGGGAAGTCTTACGAAACTCTTTTGTAGACCGGGGACGAACAGCTGGTGGCAGAGGTCCACAAACTCATTACCTGAGTTTAAAGCAGAATTGCCTTCACAAAAGAGTGTAATATCCTCCATTAATTGTCCTTATATGAAGTCAATTAATTAACTAAAGCTGTAATAGGCTGGGATCTTCTTCTGCTGATCAGTCAAACGAGTCTTGCACGTGTTGAATTTAAGTTATCGAGCTGTCTCCCCCTCCGCCATCGCTGGAGAAAAAAGTGATATCTACTAAGTGGTTGACAATCTTTTGCAATCGCGAGCAGTTTCCATAGTAACCCAGCTGAAGTGTTGCAGCCAAAATTATCATGAAAGATAATATGTTAAAAAATAAACTCCTGGCTTAGGATTATGTTTGTGGAACTCCGTGCGACAGCCATAAAAGACTACCCGAGGAGAGGGAAGACACAACACTGTGAGTAGGTAAAGTATATTTTATACAACCGGGCACCGATCACCATCTCACAGTTTGTCAACCATCAGTAAAGAGACACTGTCCAACAAGCTGCCAGTCACAACACTGTCTCCAGAGGCTTCATGTAAGGGAGAAAAAAGTCTCTGCCAAGTTTTATTGATTAATCATTTCTTTAAGAATGTGTTGAAGAAAAAGTTAAAGGCAGAATGAGAAGGATTTGCAAACACGATATTCAAAGTTGGCTCAAGCTCCTCTTGGATCTGGTACCTGGTTGCTCAGTCCGTTCTCGTTTCCAACTCGTCAAATAACCACCACGTGTAAGTGGTTTTGATGTCAGGTAGCAACACACAAAGGCAACTTTTGCGGCAGTATGATATGCTGCGGGGCAAGTATGAAATGAGGATATCAACTGCAGCATATTTAGATGTGAAAGTCCACCAACAAAGCGGCTATATTTAACATTTTGACACATGGTTATACTTTTTAAACATGAGGTAAATGTTGTGAAATGGTCGCTGTGACACCAAAACTGCTTTGTTAGGTTTAGAAAATAGATCATGGTTTAGCTTAAAATACGTACCGTAATGTTTCTCATGCAACATTTGTCACATACTACGTTACATCGTTAAAATACCTCATCCTTGCCCGTGGTTTCACACGAGACTCATTTCCAGTCTCGTAGATGAAAGTTTTGTGTTTGACTTGACTCATTCGGTTGTCCAGAATGCCAATTTTTGGGAGTTTCGGTAGTAATGAACTGCGAATACTTAAAACTTTAGCTAGTGGGTGGGGTGCTAAACATGACTCGGGAAGGACTCAGCCCAATTTTTCTGGCTAAGATAGACGGCATAGCGCTGCAACATTTTTCAAAACTTTAGTGTATCTTATGCACGTGTGTAACTCTATGGGTGTTTGGTTGACTTAATAACCACTTGAGACAATTTGGCTTGGCATGGATGAATTATAGATGTAACAAACATCCGCCTCCCCTCCGCCCTTTGCAGTTTTCGTCGCTCTTTCAACCATGTTGCCTGACATCCTACTTTGCTCTGTAATAATTACAATGGCCACCAGAGGTCGTCGCCTATAAAAAGATGATTCTTCCTTTAAAACAGCCTAAAGCCTAGTTCACATTACACAATTTTAACCGCGATTTTGACGTCGCAGAGGATCTTGAGAGTCAGAGGTGAGTCGGCAGATAGTCTGCCACGACGAGTCCTCATGTGTGAACAAGCCTACGAGCATGTCGCCCCCTTGTCTGCGACTGGGACTGGATATCTGGCATGCTAGAACACTAGCCACAGGGTTGCCAGGTCCACTTATAAGCCACGACTTTGGGCTTGTTTTTTCTCTGTTGGCGAGGGCTCTTGTATTGTGCACACACAGGTGAGACTCCCGCTGACAGAAACACACGTTGCCAGATAACACTCGATTACGATAATCGTGACGCAAAATCGGAGTGAAACTCGTGGAATGTGAACTAGCCTTAAGTGGTTGTTTATGGAGGTGGACAGTCCCTAGCATGACATAAACTTGAATATTCAGACAAGTTTTGGCAGAAGGCCCCTTTTCAAGTTGGGTTAAAATAATTACGCAGAACCAACTTTAAAGTCCTTATTTAAGTTTGGATTGTGCAATTAATCAAATTGCTACGGAGGGGCTTTTGGTCCCATGAGGGCTCAGTGTCAGATGCTCAATTGGTATTACTTGCAAACAGTATATAAATTAAAGTTAAATTCAGCCTGCCATTGACGAAGCCGCCGCATTAAAATGCTGCTCAGACAGTTATAATAATCCAATAATACACTGTGCGGGAGTAAACACTGACACCAGCCATTCTGCATT
The DNA here is from genome assembly GCA_026686955.1 of Epinephelus cyanopodus. Taxonomy (NCBI): domain Eukaryota; kingdom Metazoa; phylum Chordata; class Actinopteri; order Perciformes; family Serranidae; genus Epinephelus; species Epinephelus cyanopodus. Next base: position 10,236,581 of record CM048934.1, read on the forward strand.
ACGAGCACTTTTACTTTTCATGCTGTAAGTGGATTTTTGCTGATAAGCAACACTTTGAATGTCGGACGTGTTATTACATTTACCTAAGTAAAGCATCTTAATACCTTTCTTTAATAGGGAATCATGTTTCTCCTCAGTTGCCCTGGAAACACTTCCTCTACCTGACCCCTTTAACTGAGTCTATCTGCACATAATACACCAGCATATTGTACACTTTATGTTAAAGTCTACTGTAAAACACAAGGTTCAAAATCCGTCTTCCCAAAAACCTCCCCCTCATTCCTGAACTTGTCAATAAATCTCCAACCCATTCTGTTGTTGTCCCTCGGAGAGAAGCTTATTTATACGTTCACTGCAGGGATTCCAGTCATTTCAGTTTCAATTCATCAAGCTTAATAGGTATACTTGAAGGGGCCGGGGATCCAGCTGCATTAGTTGTGACCATTTCTTCTCCTAAGTTACCTAGCTTGCAGTGAAAGTGCACAATATATTTTCCACATAATTGCATCTTTGTACCCAAAAAAATCCTTCAAGGTTATTAGAAACCGTAACGAAAATGTAACCAGGGAAGAAATGGGACATTTGTTTGTCACCGGAGGGCTTTTTTTTTTTTGTTCTGTACACAAAAGGACACTCTTACTGGCTCAATACTGGTATAAGGTGAGCATTTGTTGGCATTTAATGACTATTTTGTGAAAAGTCTAAACCATGACGAATTGGATCTGACTCTGAATTGGACTGCAAACACACACACACACATCAAAATAAAGAAATAAATACAGCATAACCATGTTTTAAAGGACTTCTTCCAAGCGGGTTTAGGGAGTTAAAGAAACACAGAGTCCCCTGGGTTTTCTTCCTCTTTGTCTGTCTGTGCCTGCACCGCCGTAGCGCTAATCAAAATTGACAGGTCCTGCTTTGCAAATCCCTCCACTCAAGCATGCATTCTCATCTTCACATTACCTCCATTGTCGACCATATCAAGTTAAATAAATAAACATTAACTACTGCGCTGAATAGATAGGAGAGGGAAACGTAATGAGACAAAACATTGAGATCGTAACATCTCTCTCCCCGGAGACTGATATGAAATTGAACGCGATTAATAAAAGGCCCTAAATTAATTGTCGTCGTCTTTGTTCGGCTCAGGGTTGAAACTTTAATGTGATGTGATTTAAAAGGAAACAAAAGGTGCGGGAGGAAAAGGGAACCGAGCTCGTTCTCTTTTGATTGAGAGACGAGATGCAATCCTTTTCTGCAAGACAGAGCCAGAATTTTAAAGGGATAGTTCAGACTTTTGAAGTGGGGTTGCTTACAGACCCTTCAAGAGCCGACGTCACAGTGACGTCATGTTATTAGCTGGAGGCGAAACACGACTCACCAAGTGGGGCTGTAAAATGTGGTCTTGCTGTGTTATTGGGAGCCAGAATAGAAGGACTCATGGCTCAAAACTTAAATTTTATCGCAAACCAGCCTCCACTGCCCGTCAACAAAAACAAAGACGACCAGATTAAATGTGATAAGACCAAAGGACTGGACGGAGGGGAAAGTATTTCCTGTTGTAGGGATGAGTAACGTTATGTGTATCAAAGGTTATCATGTCCACCTCATCAGAAACTGTACTAAGACGAATATTTGCTTTCTCAGTAATGCTAACGTTAGCGTCAATAGCAAAACAAAAAAAGAAGAAACCATTCAAGGGTCGTCCTCCGTTGTAAGATTGGCATTGGAATCAACCACAAAGCTTCCTGTGACATCATCACTGAGTGACGGCATACGGGTCGGACAGTCTGGTCCCGTTGGTCAGTGTTGGTCCTCCTCTTGGTCCTGGACAGTGAGCGACCTGACATGGTGCGTTCGTAAATTCAGTCTGACCCTATACACTAAAATGAGAGTCCTTTGTGAATGCACCGCTCGCATCATCTTCCACCATTGTCGAAAACAAGCCAACAGCGCTCGGTAGCTAGCGCTATCTAACGTCTGCAGGGAATTGTTTGAACTCTAGCTAAGCCCTGCCCACCAAAAAAACCTCTGTTGACAAGCAGTGAAAAGGTCTATACACAGTCAGTATATTACCGACAGTAGATGTTAGTTGGCTCGCGTCCATTTTGGGGAAGCAGGGTGGAGTCCAACACGGAAGCTTAAGAATCTACTGCTGTGGAGTTGTCGGCGACAAAATGTATATTAGCTACTGAAGAAAATCAACTTCAGTTTCAGTGTACTCAATACTGAGAGTATTTCACTGCTTCACTTTATTGTCAGATAGTTATTTCCAAGTGGAAAATCAAGCCATGCTGTTGTTTTCCTTCATGCCAAACTCCATTGAGAAAAACAGTGATTTAACATTGCTGAACACAGGAGCTGCTGGTCTACCACTGCCTCCATCAGTTGGTTAGTGTGTGTCACCATGTGACTTTGGCATTCAGCAGGGTTAGTTTGGATTCACCGACGTCTCGCAATAACACAAACTAACGGACTAATTGAGGCAGCAGTAGGCCAGCAGGTCTCCGGTGTTTAGCATGCTTAAATTACTCTTTTTCTCAATGGAGTCTGGCGGCTTTGCGGAGAGCATGTTGGGAACTGAAGGCATTAACAGCTTGGAACTGGCAAGTGTGACAAAAAGATAAAGCACTGAAAATATTCTCACTATAGCGTAGACTTAAATTGACATATTTTGAAGGTGGGACTTAGCAATTTTCATGTGCACTTTAAACATATTTGAATATTGGCAGAAATGTGTGCCTGCTATACATTATAATTACTGCCTTTTATTTATGTGTTTTCCACTTTTTCGTAGAGTCAGAAAGAACCACAGTTGACCTCAGTAAACATTTTCCATTTCCATTTTCTTGCCAAAGCACACCGGCCATTAGCTACAGCAGATGATTGATTGTTATCCCTTTGCTGAGGTCAATTTGGGATAATCACGTCTGAAAGTTCGTCACTGCAGTTTCCATAATGCTTCGGGGGGGATGCGAGTCAGAAAAATAATGCAATGTTATCTTTGAGTTAAACCTTGAGCCCAGTTTTTAGTCTGCACAGTGAAAGCCGTGCAGAATTAGCTATTAGCAGTTTGCGTGGAAACCGTGGCGTCTATCGCGCCTCTGTGTTCGGAGTTGTGCCCGAGAAAAAGGAGCAAGTTATTTTGTACATTTAGATTCCTCTGAACCAGAAAACAATAAGTTTCGGCACTACATTTTGATTTATCGTCAGGGCTATCTGTTTAAACAACCTCTATAAAGTAGCATATACCACAGCCTTTATTTTCATCCTTCTTCCAGACCCTAGTAAACTAATACCAAATACACACCACTTGTGGATGCTGCTTAGGCTCATCAAAAGCCCAGTCACATAACTTGTGGTTATCTCCCCCCAGGCTTCTCTACCAGACACAAGAGAATAAACTGTGTGCTGAATAACAATACATAAAGAGTTAATGGTGTTCAGATGCTGGTCTTCCCTTGTCTCTCACCACCCCTCACCTAACACTTGGACGGATGCTGGCTGGCAGTTTCCAGGTCATGAAATGTGAACAATTCACTATGTTTAGCTGGAACTGAACTGCAAAAGGTGACCAACGCCGTCTGTCATTTCGCAAATCACGCGCCGGTTTGTAATTCGCTCTGCTTCGTTTGCACGAGACGTCTATGAAAAACGTGCAGACCATTCATTAACAGATTATTTTCAGCCAAATCACGTAGTGACTCCAGTAAGTCTTAACCTATTTTTTTTTAACTAAGGAAGTCCATCTGTCTAACACAAGATGTGTTCCATTCGGTTTGTACTCTAGATGAACTTGTGGCGTAGTGAGAGGTCCTTGTGTGGGTTGGGAAGGCAGACGCAAGGACACTCAGCAGATGGACCCCACTTCAGCGCGGCGACAGGGTGACTGGTGGGGGAAATAGGAGGTCCAGCAGGCTCGAAGACCCCACAAGTCTCTGCCATTGGCCGCCATCTCGCACACACAGCCCACGCACACTCACAATCCCTTGTCTTGGTGACAAAAGTGAGAAACTTCACACTCGATCTCAGCGGATGCAGGACAGGTGGTGAGGAGGATGGAGGGAGGTGAGAAGAGAAAGGAGGAAAAAAGAGGCAGGAGGAGCAGGAGCAGCTGAAGTGAAGGAGATGCTCGCATGCAAAGCCGTCTTGGCAGTGATATAAAGTTGGCCGTGCGTAGCTGTTCTCTGGCCTGACGACAGTTTGGCTGATCGACGCCCTGGCAAAAGCTCAACTCGCTCCCCAAAGGTGACAGCAGACGCTCAAGCCAGGTGGAGCAGTGACATTGGTGTCAGACATCCCACTTGGAATTCAAGTTAGGAGGGAGATTCTGTATGTTATTCTCTCGCTGGCGGACACACAATTTCAACACCACATTCTTCTGTTCTGAAAAACTGTAACCTGTTGGACCTTAGTGTTTTGGTTATTCAGCCACAAGTTGGAGAGAGTCTTTTTCCATGGCACTGACTCCAGGGTGAACGTCTGCACATGACAGGTGGTAAGAGGCAATGGCTCAAAAGACTTTCAAAACATTTGAATTGTGTTTTGTTTAGAGAGAAAAAATGAATTCATAAACATAATTTTGCTAGCTAAAAGTAACATTTCCAAAAATAAAAAAAAAAGTCAATGAGGACTGGGAATAGTAAGCTTAAAGTAATCACAATATCGTTCACTAAAACTAACAGATAAAGAAAAATAATGGAAAGAAACAGTTGAAATAGTTAACTCAAAAAATAAATGCTTGAAATATCTCAAAGTAATTGATAGAATATTGAGCTAAAAGTAAAAGAGTTGGAACAGTTAGCTCATGGTAATAGATAAAAAGGTGTTATAGATAGATAAAAGTCATGGATAAGTGGTTGGAGTAGTTGATGCAAAGTACTGGATGAATTGGTGAAACAGTTTTCTCAAAGTAATGGTACACAGAAATGGTTTCATGAAAGGCATTGAAAAAACAGCTGAAATACCCAAATAACATAAAAGTAATGGATAAACATTCAGAGCAGTTAGCTAACAGGATTTAAAGAGTTGGAATAGTTGGCTTATAAGTAAAAGATAAACAGTTGGAATGGTTAGCTACAAGTAAAAGCTAAAAATTTGTAAAAGTTAGCTTAAAGTAATGGCAAAACACTTGGAATAGTTAGCTTAAAAAAAGTTAAACAGCTGGAACAGTTAGCTAAAACCAATTAATCAACCGTTGAAATAGTTACGTAAAAAATAATGGACAAGCAGTTCGAATAGTTAGCTTAAAGTAATAGATACACAGTTTATCTTTTAAGCTAACTTGACCGACTGTCTATCTTTTACTTTTAGCTAACTATTCAAACTTTTTATCTTTTAAACAGTTGATGTAGTTCGCTTGAAACTATTTCTGTGTACCATTATTTTATCAAAGGCACTGAAAAAACAGCTGAAATACCTAAATAACATAAAAGTAATGGATAAACATTAATAGCAGTTAGTAAAAGTAATAGCTAAACAGGATAAACAGTTAGCTAAAAGTAAAATATGACTACACAGTTGGAACAGTTAGCTTAAAGTAAAAGATTAACAGTTGGAACAGCTCGCCGTAAGTGAAAGATAAATAGTTGGAATACTTATCTTTTACTTTTAGCTAACTATACCAACTGTTTATCTTTTAAACAGTTGGTATAGTTAGATAAAAGTAATGGATAAACAGTTGGAATAGTTGACACAAAGTACTGGATAAAATTGTGAAATAGAAATAAAAAAAAACAAAAAAAAAACCCAGCTGAAATACCTAAATAACATAAAAGTAATGGATAAACATTCAAAGCAGGTCGCTAACAGTAATAGCTAAACAGTATAAACAGCTGGAATAGTAGCTAAAAATAAAAGATAAACAGTTGTAGTGATTAGCTAAAAGTTATGGATATAGAGTTGGAATAGTTAGCTACCTGTAAACGATAAACAATTTGAAAAGTTAGCTTAAAGTAATGGAAAAACACTTGGAATAGTTAGCCTAAAAGTAAAGATTAACAGCTGGAATAGTCAGCCTTAAGTGAAATATAAAAAGTTGGAACAGTTAGCATAAAGCAATTAATCAACTGTTGAAATAGTTAAAATAAAAAATAATGGATAGACAGTTTGAATTGTTAGCTTGAAGTAATAGGTTCACATATTTTACTTTTAAGCTAACTTGTCCAACTATTTTACGTTTCGCTAACCATTTAAAGGGTTTATCTTTTAAACAGTTGGTATAGTTAGCTAAAAGTCATGGATAAACAGTTGGAATAGTTGACGCAAAGTACTGGATAAATTGGTGTAATAGTTTTCTAAAAGAAAAGTAACACAAGAGTAATGGATAAACATTAATAGCAGTTAGCGAAAAACAACAGATTAACAGGATAAACAGTTGAAATAGCTGTATACAAGTAACTGAACAGCAAAAAGTAATGGATAAAGAGTTTAAGAAGTTAGCTTAAAGTCTGAAACAGTTGGAATATTTAGCTAAAAAAAGTAATGGATAGATATTTTTAACATTCAGCTTCTTCATTGCAAACCTGGCCAGACTAACTGTTGTATAAAAACACGAATGCTTTTTTCAGTGATGGAGTTAATTAAAACAAAGTTTAAAAAACTATTGAAATGAACACTCTGGGCTGTGGGAGTTCACAAGATCAGAAAGTTCGGGAGCCACATAGCCTTAAATAATATGATTTCACACAGATCTGTTTGTGATTATCAGTAATCTCTGGCTATGTTGACTGAGTTTAAGGAGATAAATCAGGTCGCCTGGAGGCATTTACACATTCCAGCCATTAATCTGCAGGCGTGACTCGCTTTGCCTTCCCTCAATCAAACGAGTGGTATTTCACACTCGCTTTCTCATCTGGGAGATGACACAACGGGGTAATTCACCTTATCTCCGGCCAGGTTCTCAAATCCAATAAACACAGTTCCCTGTTGCCTTTTGAAGATGGGATTCCCTGTTGAGCACAGCCAGAAATTGGCTTTGTGTGGCGTGCAAAGGCCTAACAATGGCGCACACAATGGAGGTGTAATTGACAAATTTAGAGGGTGGCTGAAGCCGTGGGCATCAAAGACGGAGCATCTACTGATCGCACCTTCCACAAACAGCCTCTTACCATCTTCACGCATTAATAGTGCGTTTATCTGCTTGCTGAGTAAGCCCTTGTTGCGGCCCTGCTGTTTCTCACCAAACAGGTAGAAGAGGAATAAAAACATTTTCAAGACGACCAGCACTAAAAAGAATGTAATTTGCTGCAGTAACAGGTGCTCCTATCTCCGCCCCCCCCTCCCTCCCTTTTTCTTTTCCACCCACTATCAGCACCATTACCACCACCAGCCCAAGGTGAAACCCTGATAATTGGTCATATGGGATGGGGGCTGATATTGCTCTGGCAAAGCCACTTGGTGTGTCGCTGAACAGGCCAATGATGAAGCCTCTGCCATCTGCCCTGCTTTTCCACTCCTCAGCACATTTCCACGCAGATTATCATCACCTCTAATTTATGACATACTATTTTAGTGTCTGTGTGTGGCGTCGGTGTTGAGATTGCATGTGAACTAATCACTCGCTGATTGCGCTGCAGCTTTTAGCGCCAAGGATTGCGTCTGTGATTTATAGATGATTAGAAATGAACGTTGTTTCTTTGATTTATACAAGGGTAATTGTGAGGCTTGTTCAGGTGTGATTTTTTTTTTTTTTTTCCTCTTATTTTTTAATCCCCGACTGTTTGCTTGTTTAGTGCACCTTCCCGGTTTCTCCCTGCCATTCTTTGTCGCGTGAGTTATGGGGTTCAACAGGCTACCATATGGACAGTAAATGTGGTTTCTGTCACCGCAAAACTCTTTTACACTTTACTAGCGCTTTGCTTTCTTAATCATGAGCGCCATTATCATTATCGTTGATGTAGCATTTTGTTTTGGTCGTTAGACTCAGGGCTTTGCATGATTAAAAATAAAATATATGGCACGGTGCAATCTGCGGCGTCTGTTGTGCCTGCCGAACCAGCAGTTCTGCCTGCATTGTTATTGCTCTCATCAAACCCTACAAATGTATATTTCAGACATTATGCCTCCACTGCAAGATCGCAGTCACATGGCAGTTTTATCATCCGCTTGGCGAAGCCGCATGTAAATATTTTATACTCCTAAAGTCAACAGTGTTTGTAGCACCTTAGATGGCCTGGTGGAGAGTCGGGTTTACAGCAACAACAACAAAAAAAAAGATATTGCCGGTGTTGTCATGTGCCCACCTATCAATCACAGCCAAGATGCTCGGTTGATGTGCCGATATCCGGCCTGCTGTCACACCAGAAGCAGCTGAACACCCGGCAGGCTGCCTGAATGCTGCACTGCAGTCATGTGTCACCTGCGCTCCGTTCTGCCGCTTTGTTTGGGTATTTTCAGCCGTTGCATCGAACCCTTCTTCTTTCCTCCCCTCCCTCTCGTCCCCTTCCCCACAATTCATCTGAAGGGTTCTTTGTGGTGGGCTGCGCGGGGAGACTCGGAGCTCCATAAAGCCACGCAACGAGTAAATTAAAATATCAAACTCAAACAGAGCAGCCAAAGTGACAGGATTATGGCACAGAAAGTCCACTTGCGGATGAAGGAAATGAACACTGAAAATAGGACAGAGGAGAGAGGCGCCCCATTCTCTTGGCAGAAGCGCCTTACCGCGTGAAAAAGCAGGTTCTAATAAAAATAGCAGCATCTCCAGCAGTGCCTCGCCGTCTTCAATCCACTGTCTTCGCCATTTCCCCCACACATTCAAATGGGGAGCTGTGAGAATATGGCAGCATTTCTTTACACCATATTAGTTAATTGGTCGCGATAAGATGTCAGAGAAGAGTGTGGCACAATGATTGTCTCCCTAAATAGTGGTGCGTCTCACATTCCATGACAATTATTGACAATAAGAAAAGTCAAGCTGAATTCACAAGGTAGCACTAATGAGGTGTCATCGCCATCCCAGCCACTGCGGAGACAACTTTGGGCACGATGGCGAGACAGACGCCTTAGCAGGCACTCTGATTTCTCTCACTCTTCATGAAACCGGTTAATGGCTCAAGCACAGAGCCCAAATGAAGCAAGGAGAAAGAGACCCGACTGATCGGACGGATTCATAACGTCTGAACACTCGGCTTTTCGTTAGCATGCAGCACACGCCCTTAATATTCCTGCATTTATCAATGGAGACCACTCTCCCCAGAAAGACAAGGGGATATGCAAACGACCCTTGACAGACGGCATTTGATATGCTAAAGTCTCCTGATAAATGGCATTAACTTGGCCAGGTGCTTTTCAGCATATGAATAAAAAGGGATTCGAGGGAACAACAATATTCTGTAACGGGGAGAAGAAAGGTGAAAGGAGCCAAGACTCGCATGGGAATTGTAGAAAGCCAAATGCAACTGGGGAATATCCACAAAACTCATGATATCAGCACTTCATCTTTCAGGTATCTACATGCCGGAGTCGGGGGCTGCTTCACCACAGACTGCATACAAATTTAAAATTACATTTCCCCAGACTACAGCATCCACAGCCAGCAGAGCATGTTCTCAACACTCTTACAAGTTCCTACCAATGCCCTTTGGATCCTAATATTTATGCCCTGACCATGTGTTGGGGAGTTAATGAAATAACTCTAAGACTGCCTCTTTCTTCTCTCTCACCTAATACACATCAAAAGGGCCCTGAGTTAACCCCTGAGACCCTGCGTCCTCATCTGAGGACACCTTTTTGTGGCATTTAGTGGCAGCAAAAGCACACTAATCCGTGTAAAAACAAAATGGCGGTCATTTCCGCCAAAAGATTCTATCACAACACAAAAATGGATAAAAATGTCCTCATTTGAGGACAATGGAACTTTATTATTGTCTCGTGAAGTAATAGGAACTCTATTATCGTCTTGTTTAAGGACATTGGAACTTCTTTATCGTCTCGTTGAGGACATACGAACTTCATCATCATCTCGTTTGAGGACATTGTAACTTAATTATAGTCTCGTTTGAGGACATATAAACTATTATCATCTCGTTTGATGACATATGAACTTCATCATCATCTAGTTTGAGGACATTGGAACTTAATTATTGTTTCATTTGAGGACATACAAACTTTATTATCATCTCGTTTGAGGACATTGGAACTTTATCATCATCTTGTTTGAAGACATAAGAACTTTATTATCTTGTTTGAGGACATACAGTCTTTATTATCATCTCGTTTGAGGACATAAGAACTTTATTATCTTGTTTGAGGACATTGGAACTTTATCATCGTCTTGTTTGAAGACATAAGAACTTTATTATCTCGTTTGAGGACATATAAACTTTATTATCATCTCGTTTGAGGACATAAGAACTTTATTATCTCGTTTGAGGATATGGGAACTTTATCATCTCGTTCGAGGACATAAGAACTTTATTATCTTGTTTGAGGACATACGAACTTGAATAACATCTCGTTCGAGGACTTTGGAACTTTATCATCATCTCGTTTGAGGACATATGAACTTGAACAACATCTTGTTTGAGGAGACAGAAACTTTCTTACTGTCTCCTGAGGACATAGGAATGGTATTATCATCTCGTCTCGACATTGAGACTGTTATTTTTGTATTTTTGCAGCATTTCACACAGGCACACAAAACAACCCGTTTTCATCCCAACTCGTCATGCATTGCTGTTTGGTCATACGCATTGTGTCTTTTCAAAATAAATGTCCGTTTGCACAGGAAGTACACAGTTTATGTTCAGGCTGTGCATCCAGTGTTTTCCCAAATAAACTTACAAGGTTGGCGAAACAATTAGTATTTACGTTCATTTCCTTGTGCAGCATAAGTGCATGGTTAGGTTTAGAAAAAAACTTCACATATCATACCACTACAACGGGCGCCGTCTGGCTGCATTATTGCTTATTACCCTGACGTGAGTTCAGCTAAATGATTTCGCATAATTCTGGATAAATTTGGTTATGTGAGGAGAAGCAATTGTTCTCTGAGCTGGTTGTCTGAATATCAGGAAAACAGTAGCTAAAGTGACAGGAAACACCTTTTAATGTGTACTGGAAAGCTGCAGGTGCGTCACTATAAATTGTCCTGACGTACTAATACTTTGGCTTTCTCACGAATAAATCCTGTGTTGGAGTTGGTGTCAAAGCGGCGGTATTTGATGACTTTGGACTGGAGAAAAAAGGACATTCCTACCTTGGAGAAGGACAATACAGGGTTACAAAAAGAAATTACAAGGTTTTTTTTTCAGAAATGTTCCATTGTTTGGAGTTTTGTTTTTGCAAAACAGTGGTCTGGCATTGAAATAAACAGATTTATACGCCCATTGTCCCCGTATCAGGACATCTTCTTTTGTCAGACACTGGTTACTGTTCAAAGACAAAGCTTAATTTGTCTCAAAGGAGAAATTAAAAATGCATACCAAACAAAAGCTCAGGTCTCAGGAGGTGATATTACATTGTAGCCCAGCAAAAAGCTCCATTTCGTCACCTTTTGTTCCCACCAGAAATTAGGTGCCCTCTCTGATCTCAAACCTTACGTGCCTCCGTGGCCCCACCACCCCACACTGAGTCCCTGTCAATAGGACATTACCATCTAACACTTGCTTCTTTTGTCTGATTTAAGTGGAGGTTGGGAAGCCAGGGCGATTGATCCGGGGCATATATCAATAGCACAACCTCAAGATACTCAGCACTTTTCGGAAGGAGGCTGCGTTTCCGTTTTACCATGTGGTCTTGAAAGCTGAGAAGGGGCATTTGGATTCAGGCGTCGGCGCGTTCGGATTATTCCGTGCATGAAAACATGTATCAGTTTTACATCCATGCCTTAAGAGACAGTGCAGTTTGCTGTTTGTGCAATAGCTGGAGATTCTGATCTGGAGATCAATCTCTGCCCTCCTGCTGATCAAGGTGGTCGGTGTAAGGGAAACGAGAGACCACACATTGACCACGTTCGCCTTTGTAATTCAGGCTATGTAAGAACATGTGTTTGTATCTCGTGAATCCTGTCAGTGCCAAAGCAGCATTGATCAGAACGGCCAAAATATTCAAGCTTATTTTTTATATGGAGACTTTATAACACAAGCTGATTTGCCTAGTTTGCATGTAAGATGCATCTATTTAAGATGCAGCTTAATTCCTCTCTCTCACATTCACATTCAGTGCCGGGTCCAAGCGGACGCCTACTTAGAACCCAAACTCTGATTTAACAGTTTGACAGACCGAGGAACAAAAGAGTTCCGCGGTCTGTTCGGTCTTGCCTCTGGGATTCTAAATCTTTTGTTTGATGGCGAAAGCTGATATTCCTCAAATAAAATATGAGGAGCGGTCTGATGTAACACAACCAGCCAGAGACAACACTCCTTTAGTATTCACAGTTTGAGAACTCGAGCGTTTGACCCACAGTCTTTGAGCAGACACAGTCTAGCCAGTGTGGCTTTAAGCTGAACAAAGATATCATGCCATGCTCTGACTCCATATTGCACAACACAATGCTACACGTTGTACAAATGACCTCGCCTCCTATGAAAGTTAATACATTTTGTCTTCCTTTAGATATAACCTTATATATTCACTCCGAGATAAAGCAGCATCCATATAGATGCTTGTAAATTCTTCACAATAAAAGCCCCTGTTTTTTCACAAAAGCGCTTATTGTGAAGCAGCGGAAAAAGCAAATGTAGAGTTTTCATCTGCAGTAACGACTCAAAACAGACGCAGGACAGAAGCTTAACTCCAAACTACATAGATTCACTTAGACATAGAATAGATTTACTCCGTGTCTTGGGTCGTCTGTACACACATGAGTTAATTGTCGCAACAAAGGCTTGTTCATTTTGCAAACAAATATAACATGCTAATGTTATTAGCACAAGCCTATGGCATTTTACATTGCATAAATTAGCCTAGCAGCTAGCGGACTTTTCCTCTACTCATATGAAGCCAGGGACAACAGCAACATTTAACAAAGGTAACGGCACATAATTTGGCTCCATTACAACTCACAAGGTTCACTGACAAAACAACTGTCTGTTATATATAACAGACAGGAAATATTACATATATACATAATATATTGTACTGTTGTTTAATGTTTTTGTTCTGCCCCCATTTATAAGCTACAGACAGCTTCTGGGGTTACCCTTTTTTACAAGATCATGTCTTTCATGTATATTATGAACTGAAATTGTATTTGGATTTGTTTTGTTTTGTAAATAAACACAGAATGAATGTTACAAAATTTGGTTCCATTACAACTCACAAGGTTCACTGACAAAACAACTGTCTTATACTAAACACGTTTACCAAACAAATATAACATGCATACAGCTGCCTGTAGTTTTAAAAAACTACCTCTCTAATAGACAGAAATGTGTAAAGACTGCTGGTGTTCATTCCAATTTTTTGAATATCACTAAAGGTGTCCCACAAGGCTCAGTTTTAGGGCAGCAGAGGTTTCTATGAAATGCTTGTAAGGTTTCGTTGATTCAAAACACAAATTAAACACACATTAAACATGGCTTAATAGAGACAATTTCAAACACAAATACACAAATCAGCTTCACTATAACTCGCAGCATTCACAGACAAACACTTGTCTTTATCTGGACACATTTTCCCCACAAATAGCAGCTAGCAGACTTTTCCTCTACTCATATGAAGCCAGGGACAACAGCAACATTTAACAAAGGTAACGTTACATAATTTGTTACAACTCACAAGGTTCAGTGACAAAACAACTGTTTTACACTAAACACATTTTCCAAACTAATACAACATGCTAACATTATTAGCACAATCTTATGGCATTTTACATTGTATAAATTAGCCTAGCGCATAGCAGAGATTTCCTCTACTCATATGAAGCCAGGATAAATCACACACAAGATTTAAAATGCTATTTTTGTGGAGGCTTTATTGTCTTCACAATTTATTGTTTCTTATCTGTGAAATTAAAGTTAATAAAAGCTTTGTTTCCACTGAGGGAAACGGTTTCAGCTTACAGAAATAGACAGGAGGTCTGCGTCGCTGCGACATGTTTACATTTCTGGGGAGGTGCGCTCACATTAATCCACATTGCTAGACAGGTCCGTCCTCTCTCCTGCATGCCTCAGCCTTCCCCTCATGCAGAGCAGACTTTCTGTATCATAGCTACCAGACGCAACCAAAGCATGTCAGCTAAAAAAATGTGGCGCTCTCGAATGCTCGAATGTTTTCTGGCAGCTGAAAAAAACACTTTGGTGGACAAGGGGCCTTAGACTTCTTTTTGCAGCCAGTGGAGTTGCTTCCTGCCAGCCAATAACAAGAATGCAGGTTAAAGTCACTGCCACATTGGTTTCATTTTTCAGACCCAGCGATAGCCTCTTGGTTGCCATACAGGTGCAACCTACATGCTTGTGCCAAAGCTAAAGACATTTGAATAATGTAATGTTTTAAATTTATAGTTTCTAAAGAAAATAGCAAAATGTAATAAACGCCGATTTTCCACGCTGTGCTGAACATCCTCTGCTGCACGCCAACCAAATCTGTAAAGGTAATGCAGTGTAGTTATCCATGAGCATTACAAAGCTGAAGGGCCCCAGCTGTGGCAAATGAACCCCAGCTGATTTTGCCTTGAACAGTGGAAGGAACAATCATCTGTATACCTGCCTGAAGCCTCGGGCTAAGGGTCCACTTCAGTGATCTGATGCACCGTTGGGGGTCACGGATCACAGACTCCATGTTTCCTTTCTGGCCTGCTGGTGGTTAAGATAGTATGGCCAGCCCGTCCCTGGCAGTGGCACAGTAGGTATGAGGGGTTGGCCCCCTATGTGCCGTGGGAGCCAATGGGCTCATTAATTCCACCACCCACTGGGTGAAACTGCACCATTATAGCCAGGGCTGTGGGTCCCTTTAAACCTCCTATCTTTATTTATACATTCTAACTCTCAATCCACCCTTCACACAGCCGAACAGCTTATCTTTTGTTAATAAATGAGTACATCATTGTGGGGCGGTAAAAGTGAACATTCATATGTCTGAGCGGCAGCATTTCGAGAAGCGCGTGTGCCATTTGATACATTTGAAAACTGATTGAAGCGGTGGGTTTCTGGGGGATGAATTAAATGTTCGCAGTTAATGTGATGCGTTGGCTGAAGAAATTAACTGGAGCTGTATCACAGAAAGTTCCCAGCCCTGAAATCCTGTCTCATCTGTTCGGTAACCATAGTTATGCAACCTTGATTTTTGAAACTCGGTGATAAACCAAAGCCAGACGTGACAACAATGCCTTTACAACAGCCCAAAAACACCTACTGCCTCGTGCTCCATACGACCAGGGGACTTGTTATGTGCCGTTCCTTGGCTTCATAAAACCGCTTTGTTATCCTGTGGAGAGCTCTCTTTCTTCTGTTATTTCAGAATTATTATACTTTTTCTAAGGATCATTAATACAGTTGAACAAGTACAAAAGACGTCTGTCAGTTAATGTGCGTTCTAATTTGAATAGTGTACAACGACAAAATCCATTCACTGATTCTAATGAAGTTCCTTAGTCTTAAATAAATTAATAAAATTTATATGATAGATAAATTGTAATCATAATTCTATATAATTCCACTTTTTACCAGAGCAAATTTTCTCCCATTTCATAATATGCTGTGCTACTTTACAATGGCAATGGCAATGACAATTTCAGGTCACTTAAATTAAATTTTATTGTTGATTGAGCTTTAAATAAAAAATATTTCATCCAACAGAATAATTGCATTTATTATCTGGGGTTTTAGTCAAGGACTCCAAATAAAATATTTAAAGGTGTTAGTCCAAATAAATGTTGAGAGGCCCCAGCCAGCCGTGGATATCAGTCCACACACCTGCAACATAAGGACAGTAGAAAAAGCAGAATCTTCATTGTGATGATTTTTCGGTATCAAATATATAAAGTTATTTGTCTTGAGTTGGGAAATTCTCGAGTAAGGATCGATAGTTGTTTTGTCATTTGTTCTAAAAAAAAAATAGTTTCCAAGATATCAAAAAGAGCAGAATCTATAAAGGGCAGTGACTTGCAGCGCCAGAAACCAACGACAAAAGGCTTCCTTTAATAACATGACCGCAACCAGTTGCCTTATAGGTAAACGGGGCCTGGCGGCGTCAGTGGGTAACACGGCGGCACAAGGGCGAAAGTTAATGAGGTGGAAGTTCTTCTGGGATGAGCAGGAGTGGTGGATGGGTCCAACACTGACTTTCAACCACATGTTTTTGTTGGTGTTCGTGGTTTCATTGCCTAAATATAACCAGGTGGTTTTGTTGCCTCAAGCTAACCGCGTGTTTTTGTTTCTCAAACCTAACCGCGTGTTTTGTTGCCTAAACATAACCAGGTGATTTTGTTGCCTAAAGCTAACCACATACTTTTGTTGCCAAAACCTAACTAGATGGTTTTGTTGCCTTAAGCTAACCACGTGTTTTGTTGCATAAACATAACCAGGTGGTTTTGTTGCCTAAAGCTAACTGTGTGTTTTTGTTGCCTAAGGCTAACCGCGTGTTTTTGTTGCCCAAACCTAGCTGCGTGTTTTTGTTGCCTAAACATAACCAGGTGTTTTCGTTGCCTAAAGCTAACTGCGTGTTTTTGTTGCCTAAAGCTAGCTGCGTGGTTTTGTTGCCTAAAGCTAGCTGCGTGTTTTTGTTACCTAAAGCTAGCCGTGCGTTTTTGTTGCCTAAACATAACCAGGTGTTTTCGTTGCCTAAAGCTAACTGCGTGTTTTTGTTGCCTAAAGCTAGCCGCGTGGTTTTGTTGCCTAAAGCTAGCTGCGCGTTTTTGTTGCCTAAACATAACCAGGTGGTTTTGTTGCCTAAAGCTAACCGCGTGTTTTGTTATCTAAACTTAACCAGGTGGTTTTGTTGCCTAAAGCTAACCACGTGTTTTTGTTGTTGAAGGGAAAAAAGTAAATTTATGGTGTTGTACTGAAAGAGACTGTATGTAAACGTTAAATTTCCCGTGAAAACAGAAGTATATTTTGAAAGCAGACAATGTATGTAACAGGCAGAACAGCGTCCTAGAACGTCAACAACCAACACACCCGGGGTACCTTGTGCGTTATATGTGGACGTGGAAAGTCCATGACCAAAACATCAATGTATGACGAGTTCGGAGTGAGAATGTGTTGGTTAGTTGAGATAGCTGAAAGCAGCTGGTTGAAATTAAAATGGTTACAGATTGGACCACACATACAGGAAAAACACCTACTGCCTCGTGCAATATTCGACCAGGGGACTTGTTATGTGCCGTTCTTTGGCTTCATAAAGCCGCTTTGTGATCATGTGGAGAGCTCTCTTTCTTCTGTTATTTCAGAATTATTATACGTTTTTTTAAGGATCATTAATGCAAATGAACAAGTACAAAAGACCTGCCTGTCAGTTAATGCATGTTCTAAATGTTAATACTGTACAACAACAAAATCAATTAAGGGGGCAAATCTGGGATCCATTCATTGATTCTAATGAAGTCCCTGAGTCTTTGTTAGCTTTATGGAGCCGCAGATAACGGCTGTAATGATGACAGAAATCCCTGATGGGATCTATAAATTACAAAAGACATAATCATACTGTGTTTTAGTAATTTGGCTCATATCCATAAAAAAACGAGTATAAATTAACGCCCAATTTCCTTAAACACTTCAACAACATTGAACACAGACACATTCGGATCAGCACAAGTGCACACACACACATTCACACTCACGCACGTGCGCGCACACACACTTACTTTCCTCAAGGGCATGAACAATAGCACACAGGAGAGAGGGGTGTGAGGAGCGGTGTGGCATATTGCTGGGACTAATTTACCAGCGGCTAGGGGAAGTGCTGAGTGGACACAGCTCGGCGGCTGATTCGGGGCCAGGGCTGGGGCCCCTCGGCGACAGACAGACACCGCCAAGGAGCTGAGGCAGCGGAAAAGCCTCCCGCACACAAACACTAAAACGCACATTCACACATACTCTCTTTGGCTTTCACACTCGTGTCTTTCACTCGCTTATCAAGGAACGGCGGGCGCATGTCAAGGATATGCCACCCTCGGGTGCCAGCTGCAGCTCCTGTCGATACGTGTACTTTTCTTTAGTATTCGTTGTTGTGTTTTTTCTTTTCTTTTTTCCTTTTTGGCATCTGTCGCCTTGCTCCGTGTGCATGTCCATGCTGTGTCCCCCTTCAATGACAAGGGCATCCCATAGCGCCAGATGGACCTCCCACCTAGCCAACCTACACTCCCTTCATAAAAGTTGATCTTGTCACAGTTTTGAAAAACAAATGGCAGTCCCCCCCGACAACTTCCCACGAGCGTGTTCTGGTCATGCTGTGAATTTTCCACTGAAGGTAAACAGGGACAAAACTTTGTACAATCTAAGTATAGCTCAAAGACTCTCATAAAATGTGCAAATTGTAAAGTCAAAGTATATATATCTTGTTCTAAAGGTTTTTAAAAAACACCATTAACTCAGATTCACAAAGAATAGTAAACAGACTAAGATGCACCATTGAATAAGCTCCTCATTCTCTGACGGGGCTTCAGCACCATGGACAGCAGCACGGCCTCCGAGAAAGCAGAAAAATGGCTTCCTGTTTCCAGTGCTGTGCAGAATAGTGCACTATATTTACTTTGTCTCATTTGAGCATCCAAACGCAATAAATACCTCCCTCAATGATTAAAATCATAACTCTATGTGGCACTGACATTACATGTCTTTTAAAATCTCTGTAATAAAAGTCTGTATTAATATTTATGCTGTTTTGTGAAGACAAGTGCCTCCTAAATGGATGTGACCGAAGATTTGGTTGCTACAAAGTGTGCAGGACACACCCCAACCTCTTGTTAAAAGTGGCCCCTTTTTTCGCTTCAAAAAGGGCTTGAGATGTCCAGAACTCTCGTCAGTGAGTAGTTATTTTTGTTGCTAAAAATGCCTGGAAATGTCCGCAACTTTTATTAGAAAACACCCGATTTTATTGCTGAAAAAAAGGGCTTGACATTTCCTGACCTCTTATTAAAAAATACCTGTTTTTGTAACTGCAAACACGGCTAGAAATGTCCCAGCCTGTGCTTAAAAAATCACACACACACTTTTGTGGCTACAAACAAAGCTGGAAATGTCTTCACGTTGCATTAAAATGTACCCACTATTGTTGCTACAAATAGTCTCTGATTAAAAAATACCTGCTTTTGTTGCTGCAAATGTGGATACAAAGGTCCCTACCTCCTGTTTAAAAATCCTCTTTTGTTGCTACATTTTCCTCTTGTTAAAAAATACCCCCTTTATCACTACAAACAGGGCTGGAAATGTCCTGATCACTCATTAAAAAATACCTACTTCTGTTGCTACAAATTCAGCTGAAAATGCCTTTTCCTCTCTTTGACAAATACCCACTTTTGTCGCTTCAAGTCAAGTCAAGTCATCTTTATTTATATAACACATTTCATACGACAAGCGTAAACTCAATGTGCTTCACACAGCTGGAAATGTCGCAACCTTTCATTCTACTTTTGTCACAACAAACAGGCCTGGAAATGTCCATGTTGCTACAAACACAGCTGAAAATGCCACAACCTTTCATTATTACTTTCATCGCCACAAAAAGGGTTTAAAATATCCTGACCTCATTAAAACAACATGCTTTTGTCGCTCCAAATACAGCTGGAAATGTCCTGACCTCTCTTTCAAAATTCGCTTTCATCGCGACAAACAAGGCTGGAAATGCCCCGATCTCTTGTCAAAAGAAATACCTGCTTTTGTTGCTACAATTATGGCTGATAATGCTTCTACCTCTTGTAAGAACATATCTATTTTTGTCACTTCAACCATGGCTGAAAATGTCGCAACCTTTCATTATTACTTTATCGCCAAATATAGGGCTTGAAATGTCCTGTCCTCTTATTAAAAAACATGCTTTCGTCTCTACAAATACAGCTGAAAATGTGTTTTCCTCTCGTTAAACAATACCCACTTTTGTCGCTTCAAACAGGCCTGCATATATCCTGACCTCTCGTTCACCCTTTGAAACCTCAGCAAATTGGCTTAATTTCTCTTTAAAACATGGGGAGAAGGCAATGAGCAAGAAAAGAAGAAATAACCCAAGAAATTAGCAAGAAATCTGTAAAAAGAGAAAATGATTAAAAAACAAGACAATCAGCAAAAAAAAAAAACAAGAAATTAGCAAAAAAAAGAAATAAAATACAAAAACAAGGTAATTAGCAAAAAAAAATCAAAACAAGAAAATTATTCCCAAAAAAAACAACCCAAAACAAAAAAAGAAGTTGTTGTTTCTTCCTTTTTTTTCAATTTGTGGGGCCTTTCTTGCCAAGTTGCTCAATCCTTTGTTTCCCATGTCTTTGACGGAAATCGCACCAGTTTGCTCAGGATTCAAAGTTTTAAATACTTGTGAAAGTTGACTGAAAGCAGCAGGAAGTGATTTCACTCCAGGTTTCAAAGGGTTAAACAATACCCGCTTTTGTTGCTACAAACATGGCTGGAAATGTCCTGACCCTGACCTGAATATAAGACCCACTGACAGAGATTCACCCTGCACCCTACAAATACACGCAGTGGAGTGAAAGTAGGGGGCTAATTCCCCGACTCGTGGCTGACACAAGCCAACTTATTTCTCCTTTTTATTTCGAGGCAGACAGTGACCTGACAATTCATTTCAGTGTTTGTCACTCATCAGACAAAAGCAAAGGGGGCAGGAAGTTCTCTGCTGAAGGCAAATAGTAGGAATTACACTCTCAGCTGACGACCGCGTATCAACTGGCTGTCACTGCCGGGATAATTTACACAAATTACTATACTTAGCCTATTTGGGATTCAACAATGATTTTCAAAGTGCAACTATGACTCTGCAAAATGATCAGATGTCTGCAGGAAGTGATTGTCAGGTGGTGTGCGACAGTAAATAATGCATTCCTGGCTCTTTTCAGTGTATTACCACACAATAATAATGAAGATAATCGACGTCCACAGTGCTCTGCTTAATAGAAAAATTGTTTATGTTAATGTCATTCCGTCGTCTTTGCATATAAACAGCGGCGTAACCCTGCCTCGGCGTCACGTCAGCTCGGATGATTTCCTGTCTTTATCTTCTCTGTGTGTCGTCGCGCTCCATGCTGAGCCTGTAACAGCGGCCGATCCTTGACCACATAGACCCCGCGTGGCAATCAGTTGTTTAAACTGCGACGGCACATGTTGCGTCTTTGCATTTAAGTCATCCATTACTTGTCAAATGTCCCCCCCCGCTGCGCGCCGGCGCTCGCCGTCTTCCAGAAAGTCGATCCCTGCTGTCATTGTGATGATAAAGTACAGTAAGGAAGACATAAAAGAGACTGTACGATGAGACGAGACGTAAACGCGGCTTTAATTAGTCGTGGAGCAGATAGTTTCAGGTCAGAGTGTGTTGTGCCGCATCCCAGCAGGGGTCCAGGGGATTTTACCTCAACAAGGTGTGTGGTGTGGATCCAGACAACATGAGGGATGTGGGAAATGGGAGCCAAGAGCCTGCCTCAAGCAGCACTGGTCCAGAGGCAGCCAGCGGCCCCTTCCTTCGGGGGCTCGTTGGAGAGTTTTGATCTCTGCCTCCCACCTCGAAGCTTCAGCTTGCACGAACCTGTAAATTGCTCTCCGGGGCAGGGAGATAAAAGAGACATATGCACGGAGTTTTGTTTTTTTTTCCAGTGGACCACCTGAGTCGAGCCAGAACCCGTCGCTGTCTTCTTTTTCCAGCACACAGTTGGTCCCACAATTCCTGGGAATCAAAGTGACGACTTCATCACTGATTGTGTCCCAAATGGAAAGTCACCTCGATGTAACACCTCATAATCAAAGATCCGACTTGTGTCACCGACTTTTTTTGTGCTCACCGGTCGCCCGCCTGTATGTAGCTCATTTTCATCCACGCCCGTGCCTGTTTTGCAGGACTCCGGTGTGGGTACGTGGAGGCAAGTCGTCCATCTTTTCATGCAGTCTGTGCTCCACCGCTGCTCATGACTGAGGTTTAGAGATGCAGCAGATTTCTTTTCACCTTGTTTTGATGCTTTTCATCCTGGCTACATGATCTGTTTACCTGTTCATAGCCAGTATGAATAAATATAAATATCAAGGCTGCACCCAAAGTGTTACATAATGAAAAAGTTGGCAGAGAGAAGTGTTAAGACAACATTACAGTTTTACAGACACCAAGTTCACACTCTCTATGTATAGTATAATAGGACCGTGGTTTCACTGATCCGTTGGCACCCGACTCTTATATTTTCTACCAAGTTATTTTACATATTTGCGATTTCACACAAGCAAAGGCATAACATCCGACACTGGGCACAACTGCTGTTTTCTCCAGGATGCTGACAGGCAACAAACAAGTGCGGGGATGAGAGGAGTCTGATTTGGGCAGGGGATAGTTTAACTGACAAAGTGTTTCCTGTCTCAAGCCACAACTCTCCACAGAGGAAGAAGATTGGGGATCATCTACTGTTAAAATCTAACTAAAGGAACCATGAATTATTCATGCGTCTTTTCCTTTGGTAAATTGAAACAAATTTACTGTTCGTGGTTTTGTTTGTTTGCGGCGCACAAAGCTTTTGTTACTTTGTTCCTGTAAATCCTCAGTCATGCTCCATGATTAGAAGAAATTCTCCACGTCTATTTATGTTTATGTCTTTTTGATTTTGGGCGGAAAAGACCGGGGGGATGGAAGCGGCGAGGCTGCTGTGAATAAAGCCAAGTGGCCTGGCCGGGAAATTCAACACCACCCTTTGGAAATAAAACTTTTTAAAAATCACAGCATAATTCCACAACAGACCAGCCATTAGTTTTGATAAATGGACACTAAGTCTGTCTCTGGCTGGTCATACGAGACAAATTCGCATCATTATTAGGCGCAATCATTGGTTAACAGTCCATAGACTTCACATTGATCACACAGCACAAAGCAGCAGCTCCACTTGTTAGTCACAAACTGTCACCCCCGGGATCTGCCTTTGGGAATCCACAGCCCTGAGGGCGAGACGCTCAGCAACATTTGGCACAGCACATTTTCCCCGCCCTGACACACACACACAATGTGGCAGTTTGCGTGAGCCACTGCTGTCTACAATCAAGATCAGTAGAGTTGTTTGCTTGCATCTAAAACTAATTGGTTCACATTTACACAATGACCTACTGGCAAAGTGGCCTTGTCAGCTAGTTTCAGCTGCGGCCTCCCTCGTGGGACTATATTGTGGTGGAAGCACGGGAGGCATCCCGCCCAAAAACCCTCAAACGCAGCATCTTAACCTTTTCCTCTGAGGAACAGGCTGCTGCTGAATGCACAAAAGTGGCTTGACATTAAGGAAACTGAAACTGCTGGCATCGGAGGGGGGCTGGGTGACGTGGTACGAAGACCTTTCGCAGAGGAGTGCGTCAGCAGAAGTCCTTAAGTGTATAGCCCGCACCTCAGAGGTCGCGATAATTCCACTGCTCCCACACTGTCTTTTCCACACCAGATGAAAAGGTTAGATACCCACCGTGAGAGTGCAGGTGGCTGAGACCAACGCACAGCTGCAGTAGCAGTATATATGGCTGCTGTCAAATAAAACACACTGTGTGTAACATTAGTGAGGTCGCGATGAACACATCGGAGTATCTTCGAGAAGAGATAACGTGTTCAGAGCAGACAGTTAAAATTGTCCTCGGTAAAGTTGATGACATTAAATGGCTCAGTCAGCCAGCATGGGCAACACCAGGGCCTCCCCTAATTAGTGCAATACAGCTGCCAATAATATTATTCGAATAGACCAAATCACAAAGTTTATTTATATTTACTTCTGAGTATAAAACCTCTGCGTCACGTTTGTAAAATGAAAGACTTTTTCACAAAGATGTTCATCGGTAAAGACACGTCTGTAAACAAGTCGATACATTTTTTTTTGGAGTTAAGTAAATTGTTTCACGATCAGGATTTAATCCATTCGGTCTACTGACAATTGGAAAATCTAGAAGAGCTGCAAAATTAAATAATTTTATTCCCATTCAAGTTAGCGGCATGCTAACCTGGAAATAGTTGCCTCTTCCAGGACGGACAGACGTGCAATAGATGTCTGCTGTTTTGCACATTGACATCATGGGATACGGCGTTCGAACTGTTGGGATGGAGGGGTAGGGCGAAGTGTTTGAAAAATTGCAAGCCCCCGCAGATATTGCGGACTTTCGTTGAATTTGTGTTAATTATTGCGATGGCAAGATTGCGATTTTCTGGAGGGACCGCCAAACTAAATGTAGGTAGAAATCATTTGCAAGATGAGAATGCCAAAGCCACAAAAAGAAATTGACAATATCAGTGTTTCCTTCATTAATAAAGATTTAAAAATCATGAAAACCATTATATTATTTTAGTTTGACGTGGTAGGAACGTGTTAATGCTAACGTTTATTTTGCTAACATTAGCATTAGCGTTAGCATTAGCTTGCAGAGCACCACTAGATGCCTGGTCATGAAGCAGCATTTTTATTTAACTTGTTTGATCAATTGATTGTGTGAACGTTATCGCCATCAGAAAAATGGTAATTATCTTTTCACATTTATTGCCATAGTCGTATCTGTTTACGTAAAGACCATTGATGACTTATGATGACATTTGAATGTTGAAGGATTCACAGGGGAAGACGAGGAACCGAGGAAACGAGGGCTCGGGGTAAAAATGTGATTGAGTTTAACGTAAAGTGATACTTTACTTTTTAAAATAGGGCTGACGTTTAGCTTCTGATGCACAACAGGTTGTTTAATTCCTCTTTCTGAAGGTAGATGACTTAAACCCAAAGATACCATTTTTTTCCCCCACAGTGTAGAACAGCAATGGCCGAATTCGGCTCATTCAATCATCAAAGGATTTACCACACAATGACTTCTATTGAAAACAGATTTGTATTTGGGATTTTTCTGTGGCTTTTATTTTGCCCTAAAATGAGATGGCTTTGTCACAGGGCAGGAAGTCAAATTTGAAAAAAGCTATTCTGCTGCAGTCAACTGTCCTGACCACAATACCAAACTATAATGAGGGTGTAGAGTTTGAAAGAAATACACACAACATTGTGAAATCTTACTGAAATCTGTCCTTGTATTTAATATTTTTATTTGACACGAGGGTTTTATAACTGCCACTTTCACAAGTTTAACTTTTGTGGAGTGAACTGAAAGTTCTTTTGTTGATGACAGATGTTGAATTACGATTTCTTTACCACTGAATATAGTTTAGTATGTAGTCAGAGATCTCTTAATTTGTCCGTTAATTTCAAAAGGCAAACCCCATAAAATTAAATGTAATATGCCGAACAAAGAAACCAAATAGAAAGTAATCAGTAAGCCGTGTTTGCTGTTACATAAATGTCAGATTTTCAGTCATGACTGACACTGAATCAATAATTTTAAACTCAAGTCAAACGTTTTGTTCTTTCATTGGTCATCCATTTGTTTCTTTTAGTTTCAAGGGATAGTTCAGATTTTATGAAGTGGGTTTGTGTGGGGTACCTCTTAATAGGCAGTATATTTCATGTAGTCGATCGGCACTCGTGGTGTGACGTTCGCGAACGAGCCGAGTCTTTGAACCGGCTCTTTGAAGTGAATGGGTGAACTGGCTCTTTAGAGTGAACGAGCCAGTTCCTAATATCTTTTTCTTTTTTTAATTTAATTTACTTATCCATTAATTTCAGATTATTTGATCCAGAACAAGTTTGAGAGAGACTAAAGAATCCAGCCGCTCACTCGTTCACTTCAAAGAGCCGATTCAAAGACTCGTTCGTGAACGTCACAGTCTACAGAGTCTGTTCTGGGTCCACGTTACAATATCCAGATCAAATGATGCGATAAATCAGCAATGCGATTCGTCGTTGAACCCACTAACACACCCCCCACACACACATACACAGCAAAAAAAAAAAAGAACGAATGGCATCTTTGAACCGGCTCTTCAAAGTAAACGAGAGCCAAAAAACTGTCTCTCACAAGTAAACGACAAATCCCATCACTAATCGACATGCCCTGAGTTTGGAGAAGCAGGCTGAGGTCTGAAATAGAAGCTAAGCAATCTATTGCTGTGAATGGGGTCAGCAACAAAACATATTTTAGCCTTCAAAAAAAAGTCCCACCTAAAAAATCAATATCATTTCAAATGTACACTGTATTTAGAATATTTTCACTTATTAACCTTAATGTCACACATTGATTTCCAATTGGAAAACAAAGCTGTTACGTCGCTCTCTTCCAGGCCAGACTCCATTGAGAAAAACACTGATTTAACGTTGTTGAACACATTAACTGCTGGGCAACTGCTTCCTTGAACAGTCATTTTGTTGGTGTTACTGTGTGACTTCGGCGTTTACAACGGTACGTTCAGATTCACCAAAGTCTCACAATAACAGAAATTAACTAACTGATCAATGCAGCAGTAGACAAGCAGCTCCTGTGTTCAGCAGGCTAAAATTACTAGTTTTGTCAATGGAGTTTGGTGACTCTGACAGAAGTATTCTCGTTTGGCACAGACTGTTAAAGGGAAGGCAAAAGGGGTTAAAATACTCTCAAAATAGTATACACTTAGATTAATATTGATTGTGTTTTTTTAGATAGGACATTTCATGTGTTTTTGCTGGCCCCCATCCACAGCAGTACATTGCGTAGCTTCCGTGTTGGACTCCAGCCTACTTTTCCAAACGGGAACTGCCAATCGACTGTATGTAAAACACTAACTATGAGTAAGTAACCTATACAACCCCACTTCATAAAATCCAAACTATCCCTTTAACATTTCGGCAAAAGTATAAAATCCTTATTTTGCTTTAGTTCGTCTCTCGTTTCTCGCCGTGTGACTTGTTCCCATCCCCTTCACTGAGGGAGTGTTGCAGCCGCTGCAGTGGCTGATTTATGTGTGCAAAAATAAATGCTAACAAATTATTATTTTTTGTTTCAACCACAATGAGCTAGCAAAGCAATTTTTGGGGTGAACAGACACGGACCTCCAGAAATGCCAACGAAACATTTCAGCCAACAGGTTGCCACCATATGTTATTGTCGTGAAACGCAGCACAGAGTTCCCTCTTGGTGAGGCGAATTATGTAATTATTCTGGGCTGTAATGACTCCAGCAGCAACAGTTGCATTCATAACTCGGTGCCAAGGGACAGCGCGGCATCTGGACTTCCTTATTTGTACCTCGGTCAGCTCCTCCTTCGAGTGCCGGTCAGCTATTTCGGTCGCCTTCAAAGCAAATTCTTATTAATTAGAAGCTAATCCACCGTGCGCCTTAAAAAGCACAATATAACTCTGCGAGGCTGCTCGTCCTAATGCACTCAATGCAATCACACGCACACACACACAGCACATTGGGTATCCTGCTCACACAGGAGTGTGCTCAGTGGAACACTTTGAACCAGTACAGCATCATTAGCGTGCTAGGTTGCCAGAGGCTATGGGAAAGGGCTACCGCACACAGCTCAGGCAGCTCACAGTGTCTTCTGCAAAGCCCATGAGGTTCATTACAGAGACACAGGCTCCAGTAGCCGGCACATTGTGAACCAGAGGAAAGTTATCACGGCAATGATTCAGCTGCCTGTATCTTTCACTCAAAAGGGATTTCCTTGCCTTGGCTTGGCTTCCTTAGGCTCCTTTAACAAATGGCAGGGGAGGTTCTCAAGGCACTTTGTCATTATCATAAAGGCAACGTTACCATTGGAAATGAGCGAAATCGACGCTCTAAACAGTAAATGGGTGCGTACCCTGAAGCAGAATGTGCTTGTAGGCAAATGTACACAGAGAAACTGACACAGGGCGCACGTAACTACAAACACCTTCACTCCCAAACACACCCAGACAGTTTGTTCCAAGCATCCACGCCGCACTTTGGGGTCCTCGTCTATTAGCGCTGACGGCTGGCGTCGACACACAGGTAAAGTTACAGCGGAATATCATTATCTGAAGGCATTTGCTGACCTTGACGACGCATGAAGTGCAGCTTCTCTCGTCTCCTCCTCCGAGCGGGGAGAACAGAGCGGTGAGAACAAACACGTTGCCTAATCCATGCTGAAGTCAGCGCTCTCGAGAGATGAAATGCAAAAGCAAAGTTTCACCCCCACCACCACCACCCAAAATCTGCACCCTCTCTCTATCTCCTTTCCTATTTTCTCCCCTCTCCCGCCGCCCTCCCATCTCAAGAACGGTGTCACTTTCACTACTCTCACGGAAAAGTGCTGTCAGCGCTTGTCTCAAAGTGCTGAGAAATTTCAGAAAGTCTCTCAAAGTAACCCTACACTTGTCAGCCCTAAGTGGTACATATCCGGTACATAGCAGCCTCAGAAAGTCTAAAAACTACCACTAATGGGGCTTCTGCAGAATAATTTGCAGTGTCCGATGTCCAAAAACTCAAAACTGCAAAATGAGACTTTGTGAAACTTCATAGCTGCAAATAGAATTCTGAAGTTGAATCTGGCGACGCACACTCTGCATTTTAACTTCGCCGCGGCTCACTGATCAGTGTGTAACATCAAAATACATGTTTCTTTCTATCCAGTAACTAGTGGTGCTGATTTTAAGAGACACATTTTTTGAGAGGCAAAATAAAATCGGACTTTTCCTCAACAGCTACCATCCATGTGTTTATGTTTTATAAAGTGTATAACCATTTTTCTTCCCCAGGCGTGCCTTTTGTACCCAACATAATACCGTGGAGTTTATATTTGACTCTTAAAGTGGATGCTAGTTGGTCTAGCTTGCTAGCTCCAACTGGAAAAGTTAAAGGTAGTTAGCGTAGCTTACTAGCATTGCTAATGATACAACAGCTATTGTCCATATTTTCCATTGTCTAAAGTGGATAAAACCTTTTTTTTTTCCAAAACAAACCCACGGAAGGTTGGCTATCAATCATGAGTGATTTAATCCTTTTCTTTTGTTTTTAAAATACCCAACAAGAAGTCCATACCCATTGGTAGCTTTGTCACCTGACAGTTTCCGTGATTATGTACAACATACCATACCATGACTTAGTCATACCAAAAATTAGAAGAAGAAACCAACATTGGTCCACAGGGGGAGCCACAGCGATCTGTCGCATTTTAGCCATTTTTTAAGCATTTTTCTGTTGTTATAGCGCCACCCAGTTGCCAATTAGAGTTAAATTTCTCCAGTCACCTTGAGGCGTCCTGTTCTACATATCTACCAAGTTTAGTAAAAATCCATATGGCGGTTAGGCCTAGATAAGAAATGAGCTCTCTAGCGCCCCCATTTTGTTTGATGGAGTCAATAATGGAGGGGTCCCCTCAGATTATGTGTGGTCATATGCCTACAAAGTTGTGTGGTGATGGGTGAAACCCTTGAGATGTTATACACCTTTATGTGATGAGCCACGCCCTCCGCAATATTCATTGCCTTATAGAAGCTCAGTTTTAGTAAGTTTTCCAACTTTTGCCAAGAGGGAACTTTAGATATTGGTCCCTAGATTATGTTCACCCAGTTTCATGCACATCGCTCAAACTTCCTAGGAGGAGATCGATTTGAAGTGTTTTTCAAAAAATTCAAAATGGCGGAAAATCTATATAACTGGAAGTTATGGGTTCTTGAGGCAAATGTGTTCCTCGTGAGGAGAGACATCTCTGTGCAAAGTTTTATGTCTCTACGACATACGGGGCATGAGATATGCCCATTCAAAGTTTGTGATTTCAATCGGTTGCTATAGCGCCCCCCTTTGGCCAATTGATGTAATATTGCTTCATTCGCATCCTCCCATGACCCTCTACCACTGTGCCAAATTTCACATGGATTGACCGAGCACCAATTATTGCACGTTAAAAAAAAGTAATATTAATAGTCACTGTTGCACAGCAGATACATGATGGATAACAGTTGGATTATAAATGCAGATATGTGAAGTAAGTCCGAGTCGCAGTCCTTTTGTCTGACACTCTGAGGGATGAGTTGTACAGGTTGATGGCCACAGGCAGGAACTTCCTGTGACGCTCTGTGGTGCATCTTGGGGGTTTGAGTCTATCACTAATGTGCTCCTGTGTTTGACCCGCACATCACGGAGTGGGAGGGAAACATGGGATACACACTGTACATTAAGTTTTTTAGATTACAAAACTCACTTCCAGTTTGTGCCTCACTTGAGGATAAGAACGGCTGCATGTCACCAGAGGTCACCTGAAAACAGCTCGGCTGAAAAATGCACGCGCCCCGCCGCCTTTGGAAGACTTCCTATACGCGCCAGCAACTGTCACACCCTAATGAGTGAAAGATGACTGGCTGAACTCCTGCTTTTATAAATCTGCTCCTGTTTTGGCTGTGTTTCCATCTCCTAATTAATTCCCGTCTCTAAATGAAATTAAATGGGTTTTAGCACTCCTACACCATCTATATACTTTTCATTACCCCACAGTCTTCCGTAATCATTAATTAGTTTGAGTGTTTTATGTATTTACTGTGATTTTTGATGGAATGCCAGTGAGCAAATAAGTAGGGATAAAAGGGGGGGGGGGGTGTTTATGTGTCAATTATGTGGGAGCATAGTATCTTGGGCGGAAGATGCCAAGCTTGTGTATTATTTATCGAAGCTAACAGACGTAGTTCTAACGCAGCGAGGAGATGAGTAATCACGGCCCTGGGCATCTACAGTACAGTAGATTCCAGACGTGCCGGGGTGCCATTCATGCCACGGCAAATTTTCGTCTCTCTTTTGATATTAATCATTGCCTGCATTACTAACGCAGATCCCCCTCTCTTTTTTCCCCCTCTTTCCTCCCGTCCCACCACTATCAGTTCTGCCTCTCACTTCCTCTCCTTCTCTCGTCTCCCAGTCTGTCTGAATTTTTTATGCCTCGCTCCCTTTCTCTGGCACCTCCAATGTGTAGACAGACAGTCACAAGCCTGTCAAAACCAAACGTTACAACACAGAGAGGATAAATGAAGTGAAAGAACATCAAACTCCCGCTTTATTTTTTCCTCCCTTTCATTCGAATCTGCTACTATTTTCATCTTAGCAGAAATACTAATTAAAAAACGAGATGGAAAGGTCAGTGTCGTGGCACCTCAGGCAAATGTCAGGGTAAACAGCGGTAAGCTGTGCTCTCGCATGCTCTCCTTTTTTCCCTTCCTTACAGCGCACGCTCATGCAACGATTTTTGCCTGCTAACCTGTTCCCACTCTCCTAAATGACCCGCCGCCCACTCTCTGGTTCACATATACACATCTCTATGCACACTCTATCCCCGCCGCAATTTTCTCATGTGATAGTGTGTTCCACTCCCTGAGCACCTTTCCCTACAATGGCCCACTGAATCATGTGACAGAGCCTCTCGAGCCTCTGTAATACCACTTCTTTAGCTCCCAGCCGCGGGAGAAGGGGGGAGATGACTCTTTAAAGACCCTCCAGCTCCGGGGAGAGGAAGGTCTGAATGGCACATACCCCACGGACAGCCACTTCTATTTGCCGTGGGTCCCCCATCCCCGTCTCCGCCGGTTCCCCAGACGTCCGCCTGCCTTCCTCGCTCTGATATTTCACCATCGCCAGACGCCACATTAGAGGAGGCACCGCCGTTCGCCCTGCGAGCAACACATGCCCTCGTCTCGGGGAGATGCAAGCGGAAGGAGGAAGCGGGGGGGAGCAGAGAGAGGAGTCAAATGATCCATAACATATTATTCTGTCATTTGAAAATAGCGTTATAAGGCGAGCCGCCTCACCAGCACCTAATGCTCTGCCTTCCCTTAGGCCCTTAGGTGGCATTTGCGCCATTCTCCAGTGATTCACTGTTTAGTCCCACAATGAACTATTAATTAATGTTTTTTTATACTTGACAAGAAATGCCGAACAAAAGCATATAAATCTATAAGTGTGTTAAATAAATTTGTACTTTCTGATTCACAGCAGGAAGTCATTTTCAGCGCCCCTACTGCGGCAGCTTGGTGTCTTACTCAAGGACACTTTGTCACGGATGGACACTCACTTTGTGCCGATCGATCGCGTGACCTTTTGGTTAAGGGAAAAAGCTCTCTCGCTACCTGCCACCCGACAACTGCCTTGTACTTTTTTTTTTTTTTTTCTCCCACACATCCGTAAACGGCGGAGGAGGTGAACTCAAATGACATCTAATACCTTTAACATGATCCTATTACTCCGCCGTGTGACGTTCCACAAACTGTAGTTTCGGTGATCCCATTTGCACCAAGAATATGGTGAAATCTTTAATCCTCTTAACGGCATCCTCTTCATGTGGCAGCGGCGCCCGGCCTGATCTTCCAGCCAATCAATGCGTGTTTTCCCGCCCATCCCTACAAAATAAAAGCTTTGAGCGCGTAAATCTTCTCATTGACTACACACAGGCAAGATAAAGTTCAAAGCAAAAGTTGAGCGCGCCGGCAGATTCCTTTGTGGTTCTTCTCTTGCTCTCAAGTAGATCTTTCCATCTCAGCAGGCTGTATCCAGTCATTTGTATGCGGCGGGTTGGGTTTTTGCAATCCGACACTGATCGATGGAAATGGTAAGAGCGCGAGTGAGCCAGGATTTCTTGTCACTCTGCAAATTAGACGTTCAGTCAGCAACTTTGGGTTTCATCGCCGAGCTTATGTTTAGAGAAGGCAAGAAAAATTCCAGGGGGGGTAGTAATGCATTCTGTTTTCAGGCCTGCAGGTTCTAATACTGCGCCATATAGCGTCATTTTCCACATATACGTACGAACTGTAGGTTCTGTGATCCCGTTGGCACCAAGAGAGGCTGCTCTCATAAATTGTTACGCACATTTTAAGCCCTGTTCAGACCAATGATTCATGACGAGATGAAGCTGTTTTAGAACGTCGCAGAGAAAAGTTGCAGCGGTGTGAACCACCTGTTTCAACAGCCAGTTGGCTTGTAGTGAAGTCGGCTGGTGAAGTCAAAATGCGGCAGGTCTTCTGTCCCCGCTGAGCCCTCTGTTTTTGCCTGGTGTAACTTAATGTTAATTGCTTAACCTTTCGTTGGGGGCCTAACATCATTCATTGGGCACTAATTCGTAGAGCATCGTACAAACTGTTGCTACTGTTCTATGAGGATTCGTTGACTGAGAATATGTAAAACCCTTTGAGGAAGCAGGATAAGTGATTCCCTGCCTTACAAAACATTTACGAATTGAAAGTTGGCAGCGTCTTACCAACAGGATTCCACCGATAATGTTCAAGATAAAAGTGGAATCCAGATTCTTTTGTCTTGAAGCTGCTTTAGACAATATTTTGCACAAGTATTTATTGCTTTTTACGAGAACTGTATTGTGGTCAGGATGGAAAAGCCTCTAAAGCAGCATTTAACATGAAGAAAGCTATTAACTGCTTAACTTGCTCCTGAAAGTTCTTCGCCTTCACAAGTGCATCCTGATTAGGTGTGCAAGTCATCCAGTAGGCCTGACTGGATACTTGTCGGTGAAGATTCTCAGTCACTCAGGTCATGGTAATCGTAAGTGCTATATCGTGTGAGTCGACTCACATTGTGACCTTGACGACTCTGAAACGAAGAGCTCAAGTAGTGCCGATCATCTGAATGGGCCCTGCCTCCAATACTGTATCCATTTGTCTTAACATCCATGTTTTCCTTCCCATCCCTACAAAATAAAAGCTTTGAGTGTATATCATCCCATTGACTACGCATACAAGATAAAGTTCAAAGCAAAAGTTGAGTGTGCCGGCGGATTCCTTTGTGGTTCTTCTCCTGCTCTCAGCTCGAGTAGATCTTCCCATCTCAACAGGCTGTATCCAGTCATTTGTATGCGGCGGGTTGGGTTTTTGCAATCCGACACTGATCGATGGAAATGGTAAGAGCGCGAGTGAGCCAGGATTTCTTGTCACTCTGCAAATTAGACCTTCTGTCAGCAACTTCGCCCGTTGCATCTCCGAGCTTATGTTTGGAGAAGGCAAGAAGAATACAGGGAAGGGGAGGGCTGGTAACGCACACTATTTCCAGGCAGACAGGTCCCCCCATTGAAGTTTTCCACCTACACATTCAGTATAGACGCTGAAAAGCAGATGAGCCTTTGAAAAGAGAACAGAAAGTGTTTACAGTTGCCTCGTGAAAGAGGCTTGAATATTAATGCGAGCCAGGGTCATCAATTTATTTATCTATCCTGTTAGGCAGGTGGATGAGGAGTCAGGGTGGGTTTTTGCATGGTTAATTATTCTCAGTTGTCCCAGTTAATCCTTGAGCACTGAGGTACAGGCAGATGCAGTGAAGGGTGCCGCTGCCAAAAAAGCACATCTGTGCTCCAGTAAAAAAAAAAAAAAAACAACCGAAAAAAAAAAAAAAGCGAGACATGGCGGGGAATAGAGGATATTCATTGCTGTGCACACACTTTTTCTAGGTAGATGTTTCTTGGCACTGGCAGGTGTAATTTAGAGGGGACTGCATATTGCACAGTCTTGGATTTGGATTGGTTGGTGGGAAGTAAGTAGAAACACTCAGGAGGTGTTACTTATTAAGGTCGGCATGAGACATACATGTTTCAACTCGAAACCGGCTTTGTGTCGAGCCTCACTTTTGATCTACTATGTGGAGAACAGGCGTAACACTTATAGGGTTCATGGTGAAAATGTAGATTAAAAAAAAAAAAAGGTTGATTTCTCAAGAGAAAACCCAAAATGTGTGTAAACCATTTCTTATGAATTGTGCAATTAAGCCAGAAAAATCTGCTCTAATCTTGCCTCTCCTCCGCTGCAGCAATTTTTCTTCATTAGGGCGGATTTCATTTTTGAAGTTTATGACTTATCCTTACAAACAAATAATTGCGGCGCCCACTGGGAATTGCACGCATTTTAATCAGCGCTAACCTCCAGCTTTGACGCGGAGAGCTCATCATGCTGCATTTATTTCTTCAGTTTCTTCAGAGATGTATGCATATTCAATATCCATTTGCGTTATTGTCTTTACCCCCACAATGAATAACAAACAGCGCCGCTGGAAGGGAGTCGAGGAGCCGAGACGTATGCATACAGTGGCTTATTCATTAGCCCGCGCTGAGTGTCAGTTCTTTATGTGCCGCTGTGCTGCCGTCACTCACGGCGTTTGGGGTCAGAAGCAAAGCTGCGTTTCGCACTCACATCCTCTGCTTGTGTTTATAGGAGAGAAATCAAGGGTGAAGGCTTTGTGTCAACAATGAAACGAGGGGTTTTTGGGGACCTCTCAGAAAATTTTGAGAATCAAACAATTTATTGCATTCTGATTCTTTCTTATGGGCCAATCAGAAAGTGACATGGGAGTGGATTTTCACTCCTGTCTCATCCCATTCCCTTGTGTTTAAGTCAAGTTGCATGTCATGTTTATTCACATTTGACAGCTGCATCCTGTTAAAACAATACTCATAACTTAATTTCAATTCATGAAAAATCCCTTTGAATCTTTAAATAAAATTAACTTCACGATTAAGTTGTGGGTAATCTAACCAAGCGTATGTCGTTTGCAGCATCTCCATATTGTCAAAAGTTTAAACTTCTATACTTTTGCATGATCTACACAGCTTACTAATGTTGGTTCAAGTGGAGTAGTAGTGCTCAAGTAGTGCTTAGTCTGTTAGCTCGATGCCAACACATAATAGTTATTACCAATAATACACACATATTAGCATCACAATCACGATTATTATCTTAAACAACCCATTTTATTTTTTTTATGCGTAGTATAAAATGTGTGCGCACACTTACTGACCTCATAGTTGCTGACTAATTTCACACTGCAGACGAAATATTATTTAAATCAGGTACACTTTAGTCAATGAAAACTTGCTGAAGGTGGACACTGGCACCTGCAACTGGGTCCTCGACTTCCTCACACAGCGACAGCAGACAGTCAGGGTGGGCAGCCGCACGTCAAGAGCCATCACAGTGAGCACAGGCTCACCCCAAGGCTGTGCTCTGAGCCCCCTGCTGTTCAGCCTGCTGACTCACGCCTGCACTGCCAGATCCAGCAATAACCACATCATGAAGTTTGCTGACGACGCGACAACGGTGGGTCTCGTCCACGATAACGAGTCTGACAACTGACAGCGTGGTGCAAATCCCACAACCTCACCCTTAATATGGACAAAACAAAGGAGATGGTTGTCGTTTTCAGGAGGGCCAGACAAATAAAGTGAATCTGAATCTGAGGTTGCAAAGCGGCTAATCTAGTGAACCGTGAAAAGTCAGCCTCTAATGTAAATGTGTTTTTCATGCCTTTATTTGAGGTGGACAACGTACATGTTTTAAACAGTACTGCAGTGCTGCAAGTTCCACTGTTACTACCTGCTACAATTTTACCAATAATGCTATTAATAACGACTATTCATATCACATCTGTTTCAAAGCAGAGCTGAACAAGCTCATAAAAAAGGCATAAATACTACAACAGTAAAAGAGATGGAAGTGATAAAAACTATAAAGCATTAAACAGAAAACCAGAATAAAGCACGATGGAGACATAAAAACACCACCATGAAGACAATAATCGGGGGCTTTTATTGGGAGGCAATTTCAAAAATCTTATTTAAATGCTAGTTTGAGATCCTCAGGCAAGGTGTTCTCTAATCCAGGGAGAGCGAATTTTGTCCTTTGTCTTCTGCCTGAAATTCATAATGGCTCTGCCTAAGGACGACAGGCTGCACCCGAGCAAAGTTTTTATTTGCCAGCTAATGTTTGATTCACATAACCAAACCGTAAAACTGTTCCTGCTGTGTGATAACGGTTCAGATGAAGACTGCGGATTATCCAGAGTAAACTAGACACTGTTGAAAGACATGTTGTTGATTTTCAATCTAATTATTCAGTTCTTATCCAAAAACCTGGACAAATAGACCCAAAACTATCCGCATGGATACATTAATCTAGCAGTTAATACAGCCTGGTCTCACAGAAATATGTGACATGGATACAAAGTCTTAACACATTACGTGGTGGAGGGCAAAATGAAGTATAAAGAGTGAGCAACGCTGCGTTGGGCAGGCGGGAGGGAGAGTGGATGGGTCTTACATACGGGGTTTGTTAGATTGTTCCAGAATTTCTGAAGCCCCATTAGTCTGAAAAACATCCCATTGGGAAGACTATTTCTCCAATAGCCCATTACCCCCCCCAAAAAACAAGCACTCATTGCTCCAAAGTCTCCGAAAATGCACTCTTGGTCCTTTTCAGCTCCTTTTCAATAGACTCTGAGCAGTGACTCAGCATTTTTTGCAAGAGAACTCAAACCCCTCTGAAGCAAACCAAACTCAGACCATCTCAAAAGGCAATCTGAGTTCGGTTTGGTTCACTTCAAGTCCATGGTGCAGCTCCCTTAACCTGTGCACTGTGAACACGAAGCACTCCAGGTTCAGAGAACTGAGTCCTCTTTCAAATGAACCAACGATGTGAACAGAAAAAGACAGTCCACTTTTTGGTGCACTTCAAGAGGACTGAGATCTGTTTGTTTATAGACAACTATATGTGAAGACACCCTTAAACAACCCAGTCGCAAGAAAAATTGTTCACGTAGTACGTTACATTTGTACAAGGGTGGGTACGTTGAAATTTGATGTTTCTCAACACTGCTGTAGTGAAGGTGCGGTTAAGTTTAGGCACAAAAACCAGATCATGTTTTGGATTTAAACTTCTATGTTTGGTAGCACAAAAGCAGGCGTGGATGCTGAAAACACCTGGGCCCCGCTACATGGCTTTGAATAACTGGTTGAAAATGGACGGATGGACTTTGTTCTCTAGGCTTAACCAAGAGTTCGTCTTTTCCTAAACCGAACCAAACTGCAACCGTTTACATTAGATGTTGCATTGGTTTCGTGACAGTTTGAATAGATGATTATCTAAGAGGTAGTGTCCGTTTCACTTATTTCTGTGTGTTGGTAAATGAGTCTATTTTAATTTGGGCGAACTGACCCTTTAACTCAACTCAGCGCTGATGTATACATCCAGAACACCAGTGGCTCTCATCGGCCCATCTGTGGCTACCAGAGCAGCAAATAGAAGGGCACTCCAATTATTTTCAATGTGTTTGCTCAGCTTTAATTGCGAGGATGTTGAGGGCGGGAAAAAAAAAGGCCTCGCAATATGCTGAAATGATGCGATGTCCAAGAGGAAAGTCGGTCACTAGTAGGCCCTCTCACCCCAGCTGTGTGAGCACATGTGCACTCCTGCACACACACAAGCATTCAATCACAAATATTCACACAGGTGGAAAGTGAAGTCCCTCGTGTACCTTTTGACGCCGCGAGGTTTGCCCATCCGTGCCTGATGCCATCAGCGCACGGTAGAGAGAGCTGATAGCATTTTGTCCTATACTCTGTTTGCCGCATCTCTCCCCGGGTGCAGCCTATTGACCCGTCCCTTTTGCTCTGTCACCTGGAGACAGAGGGAGCCCCTCTGATGTGACATCACTCTGCCCCAGCCGCTGAAATACCATACCACTTATTGACGGGAGAGGACAAAGGAACGGAGGACGACATTGTTCACAAGGCATCAACTCAGGCATAAAAAAAACCCACAATAAATATGAATTAGAATGTTTTGCAGAAGTCAGGCCTGGCTTTATTTGCAGAGTTTGACGTTATTCGTTTTGACTTTCACAGCGGGAAAAAAACAGGTTTAATTAATTAGTTCCCAAATGGGGCATGACTTCAGCAGGATTTATACTTGCTCTATGCAGAACTGACACACACGTGGCCTACGCCGTCTTCAGCATTTATAATTGTGCGGTAGTGTGTCTGTGTCACTCTGCAGTTACGCCTCCAAAACACTAGTCGGTGGTGGGGTTTCTGTGAAGTACTGTAAAGTTTAGTTGATTCAAAACACACATTAAACACACATTAAACATGGCTTAATAGAGACAGTTTCAAACACAAGTACACAAATCAGCTTCACTATAACTCGCAGCATTCACAGACAAACACTTGTCTTTATCTGGACACATTTTCCCCACAAATACAACATGCTAATGTTATTAGCACAAGCCTATGGCATTTTACATTGTATAAATTAGCCTAGCAGCTAGCGGACTTTTCCTCTACTCATATGAAGCCAGGGACAACAGCAACATTTAACAAAGGTTACATTTGAAAAATCAGCTCCATTACAACTCACAAGGTTCACTGACGAAACAACTGTCTTATACTAAACACATTTTCCAAACAACATGCTAACGTTATTAGCACCAGCCTATGGCATTTTACATTGTATAAATTAGCCTAGCAGCTAGCGGACTTTTCCTCTACTCATATGAAGCCAGGATAAATCACACTCGAAGCCTGATTGTCGAAACTGTGAAATATTTTTTGGCGCACACCATTTTTGGGTTTGTACGTATCTACATTTTTAGTATGGATCCTATGCATTTTTATAAATAAGCCCCCTGGTGTGGATGCGTATGAATGTCTAGCTACTTTAACTCTTTAAGTTGGTTCGAACTAAGGTTTCGCCTCTAACCGTGCAGATCAGCCAATCACAGTTTAGGATAAGAGGGTAAATTCATCTGATTTCAGGCCACTTATTGATATTAATAATGGCTGCATTTCATGGCAAAATCAATTTTTTCCAAAAAAGTCCCTGCACAAATGACATAAAATGTGTTTTCCCATTAGCGCCCAAAGCTAACGAGGCATGCTAACCATTAGCAAGCTTTTTTGATGTTCAACGATGATGAATGATGTTCAGTTCTGAGAGCAAAACAAAGGGCAGTGTAACACCCAGTAGAGGAATAAAAAACAGAAAGAAGTGCTAAGCATGGTACTTTAGCAGTATATCGCCTGCTAATCCCAAATTCACCAACTTTCTAGAACCACATATTTTTTTGACACCCTTGAACTAGTTCACTGCACCATTTTCCTGGTGTGACCAGACCATGATTACAGGGTGGCTCACGAGCACACTCAGCCAACTTGGAGCAGAGCCCTTGACATTTTCACCTGCACCTGTGCTTTTCCTACTACGACATGTGAAATATGTGCCGTCTGTTTCACATTTGTTTTGAGTCATTTAAACTCTTAAAACCCCCACATTCTGCTATTCCAGCATGACAAATGAATGATGTAGTATGAATATGAACAGAGACTTCACCATTTTGTCGTTACCACCTCGTCCTGACTCCTCCTTATTCCTCTCTCCCACCAGCTCCTCTCCTCTGTCCTCCACTTCCCTCCCCTCTTATCTCCCCTCTCTGCTCTCCTGACTACAGTAGCACAGTGACCTGGCCTGTCATCGGTGTCAGCTGCAACTCTCAAAATCTAAAAGTGCTCGTCTAGCTGCACACAGTGACAGGATGATTACCCTTTTCATCATAACTGTGAGGTCTTAACATGAGCTGATTTCTCTCCCCTGAAAGACCTGCATGGAGCTGCAGAGAGTGGGAGAAAGTGAGACAGAGGGAAAGAAGCAGTGTGACAAAAGAGATGCTAATGCCAGGGTGTAGAAAGACAGCACTGTATACATAAGTGAAAACAAATATGTTGACCCATGAACGGGTTGATTATACATCTCCAAAGATATATCTGCATCAACCAGCAGCTCTTTGAAGCACCTTTCACATCCACAGTGTCACGTTCGCAGGTTTAAATCCAATGACAGCACACATATGTCTATCAAGGTGGCGATCCGAGCAGTCGACTTGTATTCTGTCTTTTTCCACCAGAAGGTTTAAAGCCAATGAAAAATAAACATCGTAATGAGGTGCTAAATATTTAACACCCACAATTATCACTCACAAGCACAATGTATCACAAACTGTCAAAAAGGCAAATCAATATTTATAATGTCTACATTGGTTTTATTTGTTTTACCTCATTAATCTGTGAAGTGCTACACTCGACTAAACTGGTAAAACTAAGCAGGAGAGCTGAGTGTGTGACAGGAATCAGCAGCTCCACACACTTTAACTCCTTAGTATACAGTTAGCACTAATTACCACTAATGCAAAGTACAGCTACAAAATCAAAGTATTGGGCGAACGCACTTTTTTCTAGATCAGGGTATGAAAGTCAAAGACAACCCGATCATCAGAATAAATGTTGGCATTGTGCCTTAAGCAAAGCATTGATATTTTACATTTGTTTGTTCAATTTGTGGCGGATATCTTTAAAATTTTGTGTTTCTTTATGTTTCGGTTTTATGCTATGATAATGCTGTGTTTAACCTGGTTAAGTTCAGGCAGTAACATCACTTTGTTATGGTTTGGAAAAGAACATTTTTTGGTTTACAGTTTGGTCACTACTAACACAGCTGGCTGTGTCCTGATGTGATGTTAAAAACACACGGTTTTGTCGCAATAGATATGGCTTGAAATGTCCCAAAGTGTTGTTAAAAAAATACCCACTTTGGTCACCACAAACACAAGCAGAAATGTCTAGCTGTGTCGTTAAAAAATACCTAGATCTGTTGCAACAAACACAGCTGGAAATGCCCCAGTGTGACGCTAAAAAATACCTGGTTTGGTCATGACAACATGACCAAAAATGTCCCAGTGCATTATAAGAAACACCTGGATTTAACATGGCTGGAAATACCTAAATGTTCAATAAAAAATATCTGATTTAGTTGCCATAAAAATGACCAGAAATGTGCTGATGTGGCATTAAAAAAATACCTGGTTTTGTCGCAACAAACACGGCTGAAAACATCTAAATGTTTGATTTAAAAAAAAAAAAAGAAAAAAAACTCATTTGTTTGCCACAAACTCAACTGAAAATGTCCCAATGTGTCATAAAAAAGATTCCCAGTCCAGTCACAACAAACATGATTAGAGATGTCCTGATGTGTCATTAACGGAAACGGAGGGAAAAACGAAACGGACAGTTGTATGTGTGTATCCTAAACATCAGTAGGGATGAGCAGAAACAACGCCTGAATTTTCTGTACTAAAAATTTATCAGCATCAACCTTTGCAGAGTTAATGTTCACATATTGTAGTATGATGTGATAGAGGTTTAGAGCTGCAGCTGCATCATTCCAAAGGGATACATCCTGAAAATGCTTTTTTTTTTTTTTAGGCGAACCTCAAAATGTTTCATTTGTGCTGTGTGCCATCTTCATTT
The DNA here is from genome assembly GCA_026686955.1 of Epinephelus cyanopodus. Classification (NCBI taxonomy): domain Eukaryota; kingdom Metazoa; phylum Chordata; class Actinopteri; order Perciformes; family Serranidae; genus Epinephelus; species Epinephelus cyanopodus. The sequence goes on from CM048934.1 coordinate 10,278,605, forward strand.
ACTCCTCACATATAACACATATACTGATATTTACACATCTTAACAAATCTCACAAGTCTTCCCTTTACCATGACACCAACATATTCAAATAGACCTTGTGGTTGCAGAGATATATACATTTCATTATGAGTATGCAATTTTTGAGCAGAGGCCTATAAAATAGTCTTAGGTGAAAAAATACTTGGTTTGGTCACCACAGACGTGACACAAGATTTCCCAATGTGGCGTTAAAAAAATACCTGGTTTGGTCACCATAAACACAACCAGAAATGTCCACAAAAAAAAACCAGTTCTGTCACAACAAACATGGCTAGAAATGCCCTGATGTGTCATTAAAAAATACTCAGTTTGGTCGCCACAAACATGACAACAAAATGTCCCAATGCGGCGTTAAAAAAATACCCAGTTTTGTCACCACAAACAGAATCAGAAATGTCCACAAAAAAACAGTTTTGTCGCAACAAACTTGGCTAGAAATGCCCTGATGTGTCGCCACAAACACGACAAAAAATGTCCCAGAAGTGGCTAGAAAGGTCCTGATGTGTCATTTAAAAATACCCAGTTTGGCTGCCACAAACATGACCAGAAATGTCCCAATATACTGTTTAAAAAATATCCAGTTTTATCACAACAAAAACGTCTGTAGAAGTCTCAGTGTGACACAAAAAAATACCCGCTTTGATCGTCACACACATGACCCGAAATGTCCTAATGTTTCATTTTAAAAAATACCTGATTTTGTCAGAACAAAAATGGCTGGAAATGTCCAAATAAAAAAATACACTGTATGTCCCAACATGTCGATAGAACTGACCTGTATTTTTGTCTTCTTTGCAATCCATTGAATAGCTGTCAAGACATTTTACTCTGAGCTAAAAACGTCTCCTCGCTTGTGGTGCTGGAGGAGAGAACGGGGAACCTACAAAGTCATGAGGATATACTTTCTAGGGACCCTACATATCGGAGCAAAACTTTAGGTAAATCCATGTATATTAAGATATTTTACAGAAGAAGGTGGCGCTAGAGAAAAAGTCGGAGGATCTCCAAAGTCATTAGAATGACTTCACGAGGGTCCCTGAGTATTAGTAGCCAATTTAATGGCAGTCCCTTTCAACAGTTAAAAGATATTCCTTTCTGTACCTCAGTGGACCGAAAGACCAACAGATTGCCATCAGAACCATGTCGCCTGGCTAGCACACAGTCTTCGGGCGCCTTCATATCCAAAGTCCAAATTTCCAGGGTATCAATCTGGTTATTAATGAAGTCACATTCTTGACCCTTGCCTGTAATTGAAATTATAATGTAGATTAAAGTAGGAGGGCGGCAGCAACTCGTGGCGTATTGTAAAGTAATTTATAGGAACGCATGCCTCCATCCATTACTGCACTAACTGCTGCTCAAGTGCCACCCTGCTGCCTCCCATTCAAAAAACACAACACCAGCTGAGTCGCTGAGTGGCAGACTCAGCGGTGGCAAGTTCCCTTTGTACTTAACGGTGATTTTTCTAATTACATGTATGGGTCAGTGTTATTTTCATTTCTAATGGCTCAGCGGTGAATGTGTTCTCCATGTACCAGTGATTACACCTGACGATTTTCCTGTCATGGAGAGGTCACAGGTCAGCGACTCAAACCTGTAATAAAATGTACGTTTATGATATCATGTTCTGTGGACACCATTGTTTTTGCTGTTTCATTTAGACTCCATACGTCGTCGGTTGGCACGCTCAGGGACTGCTGTGCCGTATAAATGTTTGTGTTCTTCTATATGGTGTTATTTATTTATGTTGCACTGTGATCCCAGAGAAACACTCTCTCGTTCTGCCTTGCACAGAGACGTCTGATTAAATGACAGCAAACTGCATTGATTGATACTGTGATACAGATTAGATGAGTCGGGATCAGACAAATATCCGTCCCCAAGAGACGTAGCTTTGAGCATACGGCCAACTCTGGTCAAAATGGACGTAAAGATTTGATGTTAACACTTCTTCTCTTCAGCGACGTAAGCACCCTCTCCTCTGTTTGTCTTGCTTTGCGGATTGGGAGCATCATTAGCCGAGATTCCATCAGTGTCACTACATTTTGTCGGCTGCCATCTGCTCCACTCAGTTACAGTAGGGATTAATGGTCAGGGGTGAGACGCACACCAAAGCCCTCCCTCGCTACCCATCACTGCTAATCTACAACCTCCTCCTAATCCTCAAACCCACCACCTCGCGCATCCCTTCGATCTGATAAGAGTGTTTATGCGCGTCTGTGTACAACAATTTCAGGACTCAATTAGTTACAATTTTGGACATATTGAGCTCGGGATAGGAGGAATTAGATTTAGTCTCTCGGAAGACAAACAGAAAAGAGGAGCTAAAATTTATTTGCAATTCCACTCACATTTTATCGACTACGTTGCAGGAATAACCGCAGATTTCTACCGCCGTCAAATAATTTGAAATGAATGGCTTCTAGCTGAGGAAAAAAAAAAAAAAAAAGCACATCTCCGGTTTGTAATGAATACACTTGAATGTACATGGTAATATCTGCTGGGTAAAGTCAGTGTAATAGATCTAGTGCCTGTAGCAGCTGACACTGAACCCAATAGTGCGCTTTAGCCACACTGATAATTAAAAGATGCATTGATCTCTCTCCCCGTTGCATCGGACCCTCCCTCTTCAAGATCCAGTTCCTATTTCCTGCAAGATTTATTTATCACCCACAATGCCACTGGGGTGCTATCATTCATGGCGTAAAGAGGGGAGAGAGCTCTAGAAACAAGTAGAGAGAACAGGGGAAATGGTGCTCTTTGTGCTCCTGCGTCAGCACACAGATGGATGGGCCATTAGTCGACATGGGAGCACGGTTCAAACCTTGTTATTAACACAGGTGAGGGAGAGTGCATCTCTTGAATTCCAGATGAGGTCTAATTTTCCCAGGGAAACATGCTCTCTAATGAAATTTTGCCCTTAATTTGTGGTATGGCGAATTATTTACAGCATAGTATCGGAAATATTGTGCAGTAATTGAACATGTTGAATACGCAGCAGATGAAATTACCTACCTATCACTATGTATGACTTATGGTTTGGAGGTGGAGCTGTTATATCTTTAAATAATGCTTAATTTCCTTCGGCTGATGTGGCTGGAAAAGTCAATAAGCATGTGGGGCATGGACGACACCTGGCTGTCAGACGGATGTGCGGTGGCACTCACCAAGTACACAAGTCATCGTTGGGTACAGCCTCAATTTGCAGTACAACAACTATAATTGGATTGTGTTGGCTTGTTCCGTGGCACATTACTCAGCTGACAGAAATGCTGGCTTGTTGGTTCACACCCCATCAATCCATCCATGTTCTACAGCCAGTTATGCTGTCCAGGGTTGCAGGAGATCATCCCAGGACCAAATGGGTGATGGTGGGACAGGTTACTAGTTTGTCACGGGGTTAACAAACAATTGCAGCAGATTCGCAGACATACTGGAGCTGCTGTGCTGTGGTCATTACAGAAATTGGGTTTAAGACCAAAAAAAGAAATGGAGCAGGTTGGTCTGTATGGAAGCAATTTCGTATGAGTGCAATGCCAAATCGTAGTGCATGAATACAGAAAACACGCTCGCAATTAACAACTATGCACACCAGGTCGGGTAGGAATTGACCTAAGGATAAGCCCCGCCCCCTCTACTCCCTCGGACAAACTATCAACATTCAGTGAGCGGCGCTATGGCAGGTGTCACAGTACACGACATATCACAGGAGGCAATTGATGATTTTTGGGGACATAACGATCATTATTGATTTTAATCTCCGAAAAAGCTCAAAAAACCGAACAAAACTGACTTTCTGTAATGCGTTTCAGTGAACGTCCAGGCAGAGAATGTCCAAGTGTATGGGAATGGCTATACGCACTTTGGCTCATCGTGTTTGAGGGCGGGGCTTAGCCATAGGTCAATTATCCATCTTGTTGTGTTTGCACATTTCGTGAACAAAGCCCAGTGAGTAACTGTGCCACACATCAAAATCCTTTCTAGATGGAGAATGTCTAAGGGGCTAACGCTAACTACACAATGAAACGTCTCGTTTCCTTATCGGCCATCTTTCCCTGTTCAACGCAAAATGCCTCGTTTTACGGAGGGATAGAAATGGCAAACAACTTGTTAATTGACGCCATAGATGTAATATCCGCTGGTAATGTGCTCCATATTTTACACAGCTAGCATGCTACAAATGTTAGCTAGCTAAACATGCCATTGAGGTTTTGCTTAGAAATGATGTATGGATGAAGCTGTAATACGTTCATCAATTTGATTTTATGCTAACTTCCTGTGGCACACTGTATACAGTCTCTCCAAAATCTGCCGCAAACGTTTCGACACATCATGGTTCAAGGTTTTAAAATGAACGAATGTACTTCTAGCTGTCTCACACACATAGAGAGCGGAATGTAGAAATGTTGCGATAAACTTAACGGACCCCAAATTTCATGGCAACGCCAGCTGTTGTGGTTAGCCACATTCCATGACCAAGATGTATCGTTAGCAGCTGCTGGGTTGTGAGGTAGTTGTCGTGATGTTTGTCTTACAATACTGGCAGCAAGCTAGCCATTTTTTTATTTGAAAGTTTTTTGTCGCCTCACACAATATCTCCCTGCACATTTTTTGGACAAAAATCTGTGGTGTATGGTGTAAAACCTCTTTTAGTCATTCCTACCCTTCTTCACAGGAATTTTCCTATTTCATAGCATCAGCCCAAACTCCCTTTTGGTTGGTCCAAGGTCAGTTGTTACACATTATTCAGGATGTGTCAGAAACTGTTGGAGCTCCATTTCCAGAGACAGATTTCTCCATCTTGTGCTCTGAGAGTTAGAATTTCTGTCGACTCTGTTCCTGGAAAACTCACCAACTCACCTGAAAGCATGTTGCATTACTGTGATGTCTGGTAACTGTGAGATGTCATGTCATGACTGCAAATCAAACAGATGTTGATGCATATTGCTTGTATTTAGTTTTCATACGATTAAAATCATAATGGCATCGTTAATGTAAATGTTGCCTGGTTGAAAATGGGAAATTAACAAATGATGAGGTACCTTTGACCCATCCTTGAGGAACTCCACCCACTTTGGGAACCAGAGGTCTTTATTTCAATTAATGTAATAGCATACAACTTCTTATATTGATTGCACTGAGCAGCAAAATGTATCTAGGGGACTGAAAAAGCAATTGATTATATTCTTCTGGTAGGCAACCTAAAGTTTACTTTTTGTATTTGTATTAATCATTTATATGATAAAGAACGATACAAAAATATTGCAATACTATGCTGTATCGATTTCTTTCCCCTCACCCCTAGATTTAAGTGCTATGCATGTTAAAATAATGCGTACAGTTGTGATTTCTGCTCATTAATTGCATGAATTACAATATCAAGGTCACAGTAAATGCATTTATTTCTGATCTGACTCAAGTTTTTCTTTTTTCATGTTTCAAAAACACGACAGGTAAAGGCGAATTCACAAAAAGGCCTTGCAAATGGGTGTGAGAGTAAAAACCAGGCCAAGGGCAGTTCTCCTTTTCATGTCTTTTTAACTTTAAACCCATTCACCTTTTTATTCAGCTGTGGTGAGATCAATGGCGCGCGGGGATAAATTGGCAATTTGGCCTTGAGAAATTAATTGGGTGAAGCTGTAACAAAATAAGCCTGGGAGAATTGTAACTGTTAGACAGTTTACAAATCTGATTTCATTTTGCCAAATGAATACGTGAAGACAGAATTGCTCAAACTGAATGAACCCCAGAAGACACCGCAAAAAAACCCTCCGTATCATAATGTGAAGGTTTACTTATTCATTAGCTCATTACCTCGTGGAATGCTGCTTAACCCTGCGCGCAACTTCAAGCTTGTTATGAGCAGAGTGGAGTATGCACATTAAAACCAAGTCATGGTATGAAATAGGCTTTTGATAGTGTTCACTCCACTTCACAAAAAATGACTCCGGCTCCCAAATATGGGCCAATTTAGGAACATACACTGTGTAGCAGCGTTTCTGACACTGTGTCCACATGAGAGGCCACAAATGGCAGACAATATGTGAATGTCAATCATTTACAGGAACGTTAAAACATCTCATCCATTTGAATTTACCTTGTTTTTTTTAATAACCTTACATTGTAAGAGGCAAATAATCTGTTCCATACATTAACATGACAAAAAGCTGAACCTAGAATTGTATAAAGCTTTAATAACACTCACAATGGGCGCTCATTTTTAGAACGTCTACATTTATTTTGCTCTAAACGCCATAGGCTTCCCAACTAAATATGCATCACATACAGTATGCAAAATGACAGCACAATACAAATGGTAAAGTGCTTCGAACATGGAATAAATAAAGTGTAAATACGGGGATGTAAATGCATGACTGCACAATGGTCAAGTGCACATACAGTACACACGCAATTGCACACAAGCTCCAATTATGTTAATGCAATGGTAATCAGCGGTTGATTAAAATCACTTCAGTGCCCCTCCGGTTACTCAACACACTTTACCTGTCGGGAGGATTTTTAAATGCATCCTGCTGGGCTGGAAATAAATATTTTTTTGTTTACTCACACAGCAGCCGACTGAAAGTTTCACCACAAATACATGTTTTTATAAGGCCAGATTTATTCACACAGCCTTTGCTCTGTTAAAAATAGCTATTCATTATAGCAGATAGTCATTTTACTGCTTGTGTATTTTCATCTTTAAGCATATCTTTTAACCGTTACAGTATAGAAATCTTAATTAAGCAACATAGTTCCAGACACATTTAAGGCAGGTTAAAGATATGTATTGTGGGGGAAACAGAATCAGCCATAGGTCCACGAGTCATTACAATTTTCCACTTTTTAAAACTGTTTAAAAGTAATGAAATAGAGAAGCACCAGGCTACAGTGTTTGAAATTATACCTACCTAGCATAGATGTATTAAAGCCCCGTTTCCACCAAACACTTTCGGTGTGGTACCTTTGGAACCAACAGTGATCTGGTACCTAGACCTGAGTGTTTCCACCACTAACAGTACCCTTAAATGTCTGCACCTCCTTTATCGTCCACAGAACGAGGCTGCACGCCAACATTTTCAGAACAAAACAGAACAGGCTGCAGCGGGTTTGTGCATTTAGTCCTTCTCAGGCAAGCTCAGGGGTTGAGTGTTGCTGTAGCCCACAGGACTAACGCTCCACAATGCTTTCTTTTCTCCGAGTTAGGATTAGAATATATGCAGTTCACATAACCACGAAATTAATATTTTTAAACACTTGAAGATCCACTCATTACTAAAAGTGTCTGTCATATAAAAACCGAAGGGATGGTCAAAGTTATTACAGTGAAATTTATGGCAATTTGTTGCACTTATTTGTGGTGATTATTCCTTGTTCTAATGATTATTTTGGATTGCGGAGCATAGTTCCTGTCGTAGCATATCAGTTTTTTAATTTATATTTTTGATCGGTATATCAGGGGTGCATTTTGAGCGCGTTGCCCTACACTAGATAATGCTTTAATTTAATTACTGTCTTGCTGGTAATTAACTATATGTTAATGGGGGCATTATCTAATGTGCAGACCCTATTTTTTTTATCTCACCATTAATAATTAATTAATTAAATCCCTTTTAAAATGATTTGAGGCAGGATTTCCCTCTCTACATGCATAAAAGTTCCCTGATTGAGTTTAAAAATGTTTTGTTCATGTGTTTTACTTTTTTAATCAAAGCTGGATGAAATCAAGCTTTATTGGTTTTATTATATTTTGCCCTCCAGCTGTGGCATGTGTACACTTTACACTTGCATACACTGAGAAAACTGCACAACCCCGTATACACTTCAGTCCTTATATTAGATTTTTCTTATTTTAATCTATCTAATGGGCTTCACTGCACATATTGTATGAGCATTTGACAATTAAAACATTTGAATCATGAACGCTTTATATGCAGAAGTAATATGACTACCGTTTTTTCCATTAGACGTTTTATCAATTTTGCGTACGCTTGGATAATGAGACGTGAAACTCAGAACCTTTATCGTGCCTCACACTCCCCATATGCATTGTGTTCGGGAGATATGCAGCATTGCCTACTTGAACACTGCATCAAATAACATTGAAAAGGTATAAGTGACCCTTTCACAATGAGTTCTTGCCTCTCTGCTGGTACAGCTCCTTTCATGCTACAACAGCTAGTTTATTCTTAAAGTGAATATCTATCCAGTTTCAAGGCAAGTGCTTCAGCACATTTCAGCATGATGGGCATCAGCCACAATGGCTGAGCACACACACCCATTCAGGGCTGATGAGCACTGGCTCTCTGGAGACAGCTTGGTGAGAACAGCGAGGTGGAATATTCATGCCACTGAGCAAGGGCTTGTAATCACTTGAAATGCAGTGAGTGGTGTTGTCAAGTCATAATGGTAACAATTACCAAACTGAGGAGGCACGCTTTTGAAATAAGGTCTGCCTCACCATCCAATTAACGCTAGGATGCTCTCACCAAATTCCCAGTGTTAGCACGGCTGAAAGGTTATCCGCGCAGTTAGGCCCGATGCCCGTGCAATATCTAATGCTACTGCCACTTTCGGAGCCCGCTCATTCGCTGACGCGGAGACGGAGCTTGATGCAAGCCAGATGAAATGCGCGTTATGCAGAGAGAGCCGTTTCTGAATGGAGATTGAATTACCCAGGAGCCCTTATAGAGGGTTCATTACAGTCAGGGTATCCAGGATTTCCTGATTCATAGCTCCCCTGCTCTCTTTTCCCCATGTGTTTGTGCATGTGCGTGTGTGCGCGCGCCGGTGATGCTCACATTAGACTGATGCGGCAAACAATGCTGATGGGCAGCAATGAGTGTAATCAGGGGGAGACACCCTCATGAGCCATGCTGAATTTAATTAGATTATTTCAGTTTAAAACACATAAAGGTAAAGTATGACCCAACCTCCACCAGATATCCATGAACTGCACATCATCATGGCATATAGGATATCACATTGTCAATAATATAACACTGAGACTGCTTACATTGTGGGGGTTATGTCGAAAATATTAATTTATTTATAATGAATTGCTTTATTCATCCATTGTGCATCATTAGATTGAAGCAGAAAAGGGAAACATTGATGTAGTAAAGGTTTGAGGGATTGATACCGAGTGCTTCATTTTATATATTTATATTCAGGCATGTACACCATCTCTATAATGGATATACACACATGCTGCAGACAGTGGTGGACCTGTTGTGCTCATTTTCAGGTTCATATTTATCATAATAATGTAATAATAATAATAATAATAATAATAATACATATAAAATTGTGGTATTTTCTATTGTGGAAAATCAATAATAAATGCCCCTAGACAACAACTAGACATGTTCCAGCAGGAATATGATTTGAAATTGGGGAGAAATCAACAACACAGCAACCAAGATGACATGTTTTCCTGATGCTAATATGTAGCTACATGTAGCAGTCTACTTGCAGCTGTGTGTAGCGACACTTTTTCATGTTAAAAATCACTAATAAATGCTTCCAAACACAAAGCAGACATGCTCAATCAGAACTATGATAGGAATTCTGGAAGAAATGCACAACATCTGCAACTAAGATGACTTGTTTCACTGATGTTAGCATGTGGCTACATGTAGCAGTGTACTTGCAGCCATTACTTTGTATAGCAAAACTCTTTCATGTTAAAAATCACTAACTAAAGCTTCAAAGCATAACCGGACATGCTCAAGCAATAATGTGACCCCAAATCGGGGAGAAATTTACAACATCTGCAACCAAGACAAAGTGTCATGGAGCAGTGTACTTGCTGGGGAATTACTGTGTGTAGTGACACTTTCTCAAGTTAAAAATCCCTAACTAAAGCTTTTAAACACAACTAAAAACGGCCAAGCAGGAATATGATCTGCATTCTGGGATGAATTTAAAACATCTGCAACCAAGATGACATGTTTACCTAATGTTAGCATGTTAGCTACATGTAGCAGTGTAATTGCAGCCAAGAAATGACTGTGTATAGGGACACTTTTTCACGTTTAAAATCACTAATTAAAGCTTCTAAACACAACTGGATACACTCAAGCAGGAATATGATCTGAAACCTGGAGAAATTTAACATATCTGCATCCAAAATGACATGTTTCCCTGATGTTAGCATGCAGCTACATGTAGCAGTGTACTTGCAGCCAGGGAATGGCTGTGTATAGTGACACTTTCTCACTTTAAAATAAACACCAATTAAAGCCTCTATATACAACAACACACTCAAGCAGGAAAGTGATGTGACATTTAAAACACCATCAACCTAGATGACATGTTTCCCTAGCATAGCAATGTAGCTACATGTAGCCATGCACTCAAATTAAAAATCACAACTTGAAGCTTCTGAACACAACCAGACACACTCATGCGGGTTTACGATCTGAAATTTGGAAGGAATTTACATCTGCAACCAAGATAACATGTTTCCCTGACATTAGCATGTAGCATGTGATTTAAAAATGTTACTCAAGTAAAAGTACATTACAATTATCAGTTACACGTACTGGAAGTATCAAAAGTACTCATTATTTTGTATTATTTTGTCTTTATTACTAATTAATACACGTAAAAGCATTTTGATGTTATAGTTCATCAGTGTGAAGTCAATTTTGGATATTTTGTGTACTAGTTGGTGGATTAGCAGCTTTGTGCTGTAAATATAAGTGTCACATAAATGTATACACATAAATGTAAACCATTGTAAATATATTCAAGTACAGTAGTTCCTCTTCACCACTGTCAGTAGGAAATACACTACAAGTCACATTTCATTTGGGAGCACTTGTCAACTCTGTGCCCCCCGGAGACAACGGGCATAGTGCTGGATGACTTATTCGTTATGAGATGCTTTCTCTTCCTGTCTCCTGTTTCAGCTGTGCCTGTGAGTTTCAGAAACATTTACCCAATGTATTTATTGAAAAAGCTATTTTCTAAACTCACGGCCAAGCATCAATATTGTGTTATTTAGTCTTCCCCTGCAGACATGTCCCCAGCACAAAGACAGCCAATTACACCAAATGGCAGACGTCAATAGGTAAGACGCTGATGTATAGGAGGCAAAAGGTGACAAGTCCGAACTCTCGACGGTGCTGAGTGCAGAGTGATCGGGTCGCTCCTTGACTGAGCACCACTACAAAGTAGCCTCTTCCAACCATCCCCGCCATTACCGCTAACTCTATCAGTGCTATTTATAGGGGGCTCACCTTTTGTTCCCGGGCCCCCATCCAAGCACTCGCTCTCCGGCTCTGTCACTGAGTGGCCTTCAGATCGCCACGTCCCTTCTAGTCTGGAATTGGAAGCGATAATTATTCCGACTCTTCACTTCAGAATCTCCCATTGTTAACCCTGCAGGGGCCATGTTCTCATTTCAGGTGTCCAATGAATATGAAAGACGAGTGTCAAGAGTGAGTTACCTTCCATCATGCTATGATTCACCAGCTCACTGGTGCAACAAGTCAAGCTATATTAATTAATTCATTCATTCATTCAGACCTTTATTTAAGACTTGGGAATTCAGTTGAGGAAGAGCTTCATTTTCAGTGATGACGAGCAGGAACAAAGACATTAGAAAACAACCAATAAGCAAAGAACCATCATGCATATCAAACACAGATATGAAATCATGCAAAACAACAAAAACAATAAATGATCGCTGAAAGTAGAAATACAAGATGATTAACATGCTAAGGTGAAGATGTTTAGCTAAAAGCGTTGATACTCAATTAAAACAATATCTGAAACAAAGTAGAAATCTGCACTCTGCACTTGTTACTAGGCTAATTTATACAATGTAAAATCCCATAGGCTTGTGCTAATAACGTTAGCATGTTGTATTTCTTTGAAAAATATGTTTTGTCAGTGAACCTTGTGAGTTGTACTGGAGCCAGATTATGTAACGTTACCTTTGTTAAATGTTGCTGTTGTCCCTGGTTTCATATGAGTAGAGGGAAAGGCCACTAGCTGCTAGGCTAATTTATACAATGTAAAATGCCATAGACTTGTGCTAAAAACATTAGCGTGTTTTATTTGTGGGGACAATGTGTCCAGCAAAAGGCAAGTGCTTTGTCTGTGAATGCTGCGAGTTATAGTGAAGCTGATTTGTGTACTTGTGTTTGAAATTGTCTCTATTAAGCCACGTTTAATGTGTTTAATGTGTGTTTTGAATCAACTAAACCTTACAGCATTTCATAGAAACCTACGCTGCCAACTAGTCCACACGTATAAATCCCGCCTAAGAGAACATTCTTCCTAGTTCAGTTCTAATTAAAGGAGTGTGAAGCAACAACCGATATCATTAATGTAAATTGAAAACAATACCGGCCCTAAAACTGAGCCTTGTGGGACACCTTTAGTGATATTCAAAAAATTGGAATGAACACCAACAGTCTTTACACGTTTCAGTCTATTAGAGAGGCAGTTTTTAAACTACAGGCAGCTGACAGAAGCAAAACCAATACGGGAAGGTTTCTTTAAAAGTCACAAATGGTCAACTGTGTCAAATGCCTTTGACAAGTCTTTAAACAGAGCAGCACAAGGCATTTTGTTACAGGGCCAGTGCAGATATGGCCCTGTGCATAGGCCTAAACCAGACTGATAGGGAGTGAGCACAGGCAGCAAAGATAAATAGGATCTTAGCTGAGTATTTACCAGGGATTCTGGAATTTTAGCCAGGTAACATAATTTGAAGTCAGAGCGATATTTATTAATATGAGTTTTGTATGCTTTTAAATGCTACCTCATCAATTTGATAATTACATTTTTCTGCAAAGTCATGTATTTTGAGCAACACAACATTATGTTTTAGCAACTGTTTTCTCAGATAACATTAAATTACCTACCTCTGAGCATTACATAGATCTTTAAAGTCTGACATGGACGTTGGCCAGAAACCATTTCTGATGCTCTGAGCAAAACAGTCAGGTGGGTATTCCTGCTGCAAAGTCCTGGTGATGCAGCAATTTTCCCTGGCTCGCTCCGGGTCCAGATGCCTTTCGCCTCATGACAGCTGCACTCGTGGATGATCCATTTAACTAATAGACCAGTATTTAAATGCATCTGTTCAGAGGGGGCAGTTGTGTTCCAAACAGGCACACTGTGAACTGCTGACATTTTCACTGGAAGGGAAAGCAAACAGTGTAAAAATAGGTGCTCGGCTGCCTGAGAACGGGTGACATTTTAAAACCTATGTTTCTTACTGATGTTTTATCATTGGTAAAACTAATAACAATACTTTACTTTACCACAGAAGTACAGTTGTTGTTGCTGCCTGCATATATTTTAAGGTCAGTCAGGGTGTTACGCAATGCTGGAGTGTTCGTTCCCATCAACGGCGTAAATATCAACCGGTGCAGTGCACAGGGGCCCAGAAGCTGTCAGGGGCCCATGTACGAAGGCGATTTTTTGCCACCTGGGGAAATCAGGCTGTGGTGGTTTAAGTCCAGAGCAGGCTGTTGAATTAACGTTGATAAATTTGGGCCTTAGGCTGCTGTCTGTTGTGCTGATCAAAGGCTGGTCTGCAGAATAGGAGGGACGCCCTTCAGTCAATAATAGGGGCAACTGTTCTCATGCACACTGTACGACGGCGGTGCATTTTACTCACTTGGCTCGGTGGAGAGCGGGCTGCAGCGGCAAACTCAGCCAGTGCCAGTTAGAATAGCAAGGTTGTTGTTACTCTAGTTCTTTAAGCACAAGCAAGTACATGGACATTTTAGCACCAAGCCACACAGACGAGAAATCGTCAAATTTAATAGAGCATGTTGGAGGGTTCTGCCAGTACTCACGGAACAAGAGTTTCAATGCATAACCTGTATTTAGCTTAAAGGAAAATTACACAGTTCTGGCCATTGCTTTTATTGGTTTCAATAAAACTGCTGTCACAAAAGTAATTTGTGTTTCTAAAAATAGGTCCAATAGATGACAGGAAACAGGAAATCAGATGGGGAAATTATCAGCCAGTCTGTCTGTAGTAAACATCCATCACAGTTTACAGACTGACGTCTTGGTTCGACTTCAATCTACTGTAATTAGATTGTAGGTGTGCACAGTGTATCTGCGCAGAAGTGTAATATTACCAACATTAAGAAGCACTCGCATACAGATTCAAATATGATGCAGCATATCATCATCCATTACATTTTCATTCTCCATTTAAAGGGTTAGTGCACTGCATCATGTTGTCCCACTGCAGGGGCACCCTGACGTGCACTGTATTACATTTTCTCCACTGGAAGAGCACCCTGGAGGGCACTTTGTTGTGTTTTCTCCACTGGATTTTCACCACTTGTAGAGGCCTCTTCATCGTGTTTTCCTCACTAGAAGGGCATCCTACTGTAAAGGGTGCTTTTTCACTTTTTGTCTATTGGAAGGGCACTTTATTGTGTTTTCTCCACTGGAAGGGCATCCTAGAGGCCACCTCATCACATTTTCTCCACCGGAAGAGCCATCTAAAGGTCACCTAATCCCATTTTCTCCACTAGAAGGGCATCCTAGAGGTCTCTCCATCTCATTTTCCCCACTTGGAAGAGATCCAAGAGGCCACTTCATTACATTTTCTCCACTGGAAGGGCACCCTAAAGGGGAATTTCCTGTTTTCTCCACTGGAAGGACAACCTAGAGGGCACTTTGTTATGTGTTTGCCAGTTAAAGGGCCCCCTGGAGGGCTCTTAATCACATTTTTCTCCACTAGCAGGGTATGCTAGAGGGCACTGCATCACATTCTCTCCACTGCAAGCGCACCCAAGAGTGCACTTTCACGTTTTCCACACTATAAGGGCAACTTAGAGGGTACTTTATTATGTTTTCTCCAGTGGAAGGGCAGCCTCAAGGGCAATTCATCACATTTTCTCCACTTGAAGAGATAATCGAGGCCACTTCATCACGTTACCTCACAGGAAGGGCACCCTGAAGTTCATTTTATCACATTTTCTCCACTGCAAGGGCACCAAGAGCAGACTTCATCTAATTTTCTCCATTTGAAGGGCCTCTAGAGGCCACTTGATCACCTTTTTTCCACTGGCACCCTATAGGGCACCTCATCCCAATTTATCTGTATCGTAAAGGCATCCTAGAGGGCACTTCATGATTTAATAGATCCAGGAGGGCACTTTTGCAGTTTTCTTTCCCCCCCTGCACATCGGGGTACCATCCACCCTCACCCCCCTGAGTCCACCTGCGTTCCTTGCACCAGTGGGCCTATTTTTAGCAATGTCGCCACTTTCTGAGTTCTCAGCAATTTCTTAAAGTCAATCTCCTACTTGGTGACTGCAGTGTAAGTTGTAATAAACTGTAGATTTCCTTCAACCCCACTTCCTTCCACTCCTTTAACACCTTTAGAATTAATAGATGCAGCTATAGCCGTTACCCAGGCAACACTGAAAGTGGTGAAAATGACAGCTAATAGAAAATACACCTAAGTTTTCACAGCCTGCAGTTTGTGCTTATACTCGCACGTATGTTGTAAGGACACACAAGTGAAAAACACGTTCACGCACATCCATGTCGCACCTAATACACAAACAAACATATACCTTTTTCCCCCAGACTGTTTCCACATCGGCTCAATTGCATTTGCCATGACTAGATTTCCCTATTTTGCTCAAGTGCTACTTCTGTGTTGTGTTTATGCTATTTTTGGTACCCATCATCCACTTCATCACCTCTCCGCCATTTCTAAGTGCTGTGTTTTACCACACTTATTACCATTTTGGGAGGAGGGGGTGAGGCAGGGTGGGAGGAAAAACACAGTGGCACAGTGAAAGGCAGCACAGCCAGTGCAACAAATCAGCATTACTTGGTATGCATGGAGCGGCCGGAGCTATCGTGTTTATAAATTGGCATGTGGCAGCAGGCCAGCAGTGCATTGCATTAGTCAGATGCCCTCAATGTAATAAAATGCAGTCGAAGGAAAGAGTGGGAGAAAAAAAAAAAAAAGTCAAGGCGCTTTCTGTAGATTGAGATCTTAAAAAGGGAGCTGCCGAACAATATATCTGGGCAGAAGCTCAGACCAGCTGAGAAGATGGTATCAGCGTGCAGGATTACACTGGACTAAATGAGATGACATTCACTTTGACAAATAATTTCCTCCTGTTGTGTGCATATAAAAAAGGAGAAATTATTTCAAACTGGAAACCCTGCATTTGTACAGCTTCAGGAGGAAACTTACAATCAGCCCTTTGTGCAATCTCACAGCTGTGCCGAGAACAATATGTTTCCCAGAATGTTAAGTCCTTTTTTGGTACTACATTTGGGCTCTGTCAGCTTATTTCTTTTCACTGGAGAACACGTCTGATATATCATGAATTCATTTTTGTGAGAGTAAAGCTAAGGGCCGCACAGGTTGAGTTATTGGAGGTCGCTAGCTGGGGGGGAAAAAATTATGCATCGGGGGCTTGCCTTGAAGTTGCACGGATGGATTTGAAGGTCTGCCAGTGCCATGTGTCACGGCACTTCATCCGCTCGTCCTTTTTGCATGTTCTCCCTCTTGCAAGCGTCGAAGGAACAAACAGGGAAGCTAACTGTGCTCGTTAATTGGCATGTTGACACAAACGCGCACGCTCGCGACATCAAAAGTCCATTCATCGACAGCGGAAACATCAAACGCTGATCTATGCCTGTCTCTGCATTAGCGAACGCCACAAATACAAATGATGAGTTACACCTTCCCCCTAACCCGACGCTGCGCCATTATGTAGATAGCACCCCGAGAAGATGGGAGACAGAAAAGGTGCGATGGTGCACAGTATGATTTTATGGAGATAAGAGCATATGAATTATGATAATATAACAAACCCAGCTGGGTGTTAAAGTTCAAAATAATATTGTATGTGTTCAATCTCCTGGTAATAATCATCACCGGAGCAGCTCCAGGCTGTATATCAGCCAGAGATCACTGATTAGACACATGGTTCCTGGTCTCTGGCTTTAAGAGAAGGCTGTTCATAAATAACCGACTATAGGACTGTATTAGCTCATTAAAATGATCATATTCTGATTTAATACTGGTGAAATTTCCCTGAGTAGGCAGGGAGCATGTGTGGAAAGCAATGTGTGTGGCAAGCAGTTCTTGCCGGCTTTAGTGTGGGCTCATTTAGGGTCCTCAGCTGAGCCATGAAAGCCGAGCTAAGAGGCCAGTGAGGTAGCATTAAATACTATATGAGCCCTTCTAACGTTAGCTGGCTTTAAATTCATATGGAATAAAATATATCACTGTGTGGTTTATATAGAAAACTGAGTTGAAAGTCAGTTTTATTTTACCCACGTTAAGAGGTCCTTTTATGTAACTTTCAGAAAGTCCTTGTTATTAGTGAGACTTCTCTCCGGGGCCGCTGAATGAACTGCAGTCAACGTTCTAGCTGCAAGCAAGCACCCGCTTCGACAAGAGACTGGAATTGACCACCAACATGTCGATAGAAGGCTGGCAAATAAGTTGCAGTCATCTTTAGAGGAATGTTCCCATGTCGATGTTCCTGTATATCTTATTGGAACCATCGGCTCCATGATACTAACTAGCTTGCCGTCTGTTACAAATTTTTTCACAACTAGCAGGCACTAATTTTATTAGATTGGGCATTACCAGACCACAAATGAGACAACAATTAGCTAGTCCTTCAGCTTCACTCCCCGCTGCTCAGGGATACGGCTACTTTGCCCAGAGGAGAGTAGGTGGCAGCCCCAGAGACGGACCTTTAGTAAGCACCTGTAACCGCTTGAATTTAGCTAGTGCAGACCCCAGTGGAAAGGAAAGGCCCGTCTCCAGGATGCAAAAGGTATACAGCAGAAACAGAGCACATGTGGGCTCTCATTTTAGTGTAGAGCATCAGAATTTACACACACTTTGTCAGGTTATTCACTCTCAATCCAGTCCTTTCGTCTTATCACATTTAAACAAAGTTGTCTTTGTCTTCGTTGACGGGCAGTAGCGGCTGGTTTTGAGCCACGACTCCTCCTATTCTGGCTCCCAATAAAACAACAAGACCACATTTTAAGACTCCTATGTAGGCGTCGAGCTAACAAACTTATGTCATTGTGACGTCGGCCCTAAAAGGGTCTTTTCCATGTCAAAAGTTACATACAGTACCTTTTAGATGTCTTCCGTCTCTTACATCTGCAGTTTGATACTGTCAACAATATCTTCATCTTTCAATCAAGGTCTGATTTAAAAATACAAGACGCATGTTTCTCGTCTTTTTCCTTTAGTGGCTGTGTTTGTGCCACAAGTACATTATGCAACGGATTACATTAGCATGCGCCTGTAATTTAAAAATGCCTTTATGCATAGTTCATATACATACATTATGCACACAGGTGTTGTCGACAATATGCAGTAAATGTAAGAAAAACACCTCCAACTTCAGAACATAATAATATTTCAATCTCTGCAGAAATTGTCTTGGGAAGGTATGTATACCTCTTCAGCATTTCATTAGTGAATCCATTTTGTGGCCACAAATGATTGCTTTTCTTCATATTTAGAGCATCTACAGTACTGGCGGCGTTGGATGTATGCTGAAGGAGTTGATTAGAAATATCTGAGGAAAAAAGAAATGCACAAACATTATGGTTGCCAAGGGCAACTAAAGGCAATATCTTAATATACACTTAAAATGATGCTCCTGATTATTTTGGAAATAACTGACTTTCTTTCCTTTTTGAATTTGTTATTTTCTAACGGCATTCTTGTTTTAAGTGTGTCTGAAAATTGAACACATTTCTTGATCAGTGGCGAATTATAAAAGTAATCACTTCAGCACCGGCAGAAAACACAGCACAACTGTGGGAAGCATTGCAATCAATATGACCCAGCGCTCTCATGAGTGACTGACATCAATATTTTATATACAGTGCACAATGTGTTATCTGGCTCATCTTACATCAGCTGATTAAATCCTTTTCTACTGCTTAGTGTTTGACTACTTGTTACTTTACCTCCCCCTCTAAAATTACTGCGTTGCACTTAAACCATTCTTGCACCAAATGAAGCCTTGCATTAGGGTACACCATGCAGCATTGTCACTTACTGTTGGTGAAATCAAACGCAAATCCCAGATTCACTCATTTTTGGCATTTGGTCTCGCCAAATTAGCGTTTTTCAACACTGTGTCTTAGTAGGAGATTTTCTTGGTACGGTGATCATCTCAGAAAATATTACCGTTTCACACTATTGCAGAATTTCTATCATCAGTCAGAATGAGCCTTAAGGAATGAAAATGGAAAGTTTATGGATGGCTGAGGAAATGTTTTGTTATACTACAAATTCTCCTCTTTGAAAATAATTAAAATAAACGGGAGATTCTCTGTCCAGTTGTGTTTTTTTCAATATCGTAGATAAGCAAATTTACACGGTATGATATCACCGTTGGCGTACACACCTGTAAAAGTCCAGAAAACAGAAAATATTCAGAAAATACAGACATAGGGTGGAGTCTCTGCAGATAAATACATCGTCACACACTTCTGCTGGGTCCTAAATTAGGATTTTAGAGGGATTGCGTTCCATTGTTTTGTAGGAAAATCCTTGCAAATCCAGGTACTTTGGCAATTTTCGACCAGCTTTGTATCAAAACAAAGTGTGGTGAACTTCCCGCCATCCAACCAGTACCTAGATATCCCTCGTCCTGCCCAGTAAAACTCTAGCGAATGACACGAACGACATCATACGCGTCATTCAGTGGAGTTTTGTTGGCTCTTTGTTGGCTCTCCCTGTTTAGCTGTAATGCTGAGAGTTTGCGAACAGGAAGTGGGCACCACACTTTTTCCTGGACCAATTTTCAAAAGTATTTGCATCTTTATACTGCACAGACAGACTAGTTTTATGCAAGGATCCTCGTTATATCTGTAAAATATTTCATCAACTGTTGCAGGTCTTACAAATATATGTACTGCTGCTAAAGCTTATGGAAATATGAGACTGCACGTTGAGGTCAAACAGAGTTCAATCCACGTAAAAGCTCCATGATGGAAACCTTAAAAATATGTCCTTAATTCAATGCAAGCTTCACTTGTGTGCTTTATTCCGTCCAGCTCTTTGCTGACAATTTAGTTTTCTGCCACTTAATATCACAAAGTTGATTAGAAAAAGGAAAATCCAAATGTGCAATGTGTGACATAATAAATAAACATTATTAATTGGGTTCATTTAGTTTGGACCTTTTTCTTTTTTTTTCCACTGGCAGTTGAATGTGCAGCCTTCTCAGGCCACATTTATTCTAAAAACTGCTGCTGGATCAGCAACTCTAAAAGCTCTCCCTTTAGTCCGGCTTCACTTCTGTGATTGCAGCAGCTCCTGATGTACCTGAATATTGTGCAAGCTAAGCAGGCTCAACAAACTTTGGACTCTCCTGAGGAATCAGAGTGAATGCAGCCTAATTCTGATACCTGTCACTTTGTGTTTTTGTATTTCCACCCCATCACCTGGAATGTCTCCATTTAATGAATGAGGAAATCCAGGTCCACACACAACCCTTCAGCTGCTGCCCTGGTGGGACTGCTAGCCTTGCTCCTTGTCAGCGTAGATTTGGGAACCTGGCAGAGGTTTTGCTGTCAGATGGGTGACTGTCAAAATCTAAACTGTAATGTAATGTAAAAAATGCAATCAATTACGGTCATACATCTGGTTTTGGTGCACATATAGAAACATAAATGTTGTCTACTTGTAATTTTCCATGAAGCATTTGTTATGAGTTGTGAAGTATCTAAAGTGTCACTGTTAAAATGAGCGTCACACACTCTGCAAACACAACTTAACTCTGATTTACTTATTATTTGCAGAACAAATACAAGTTCTTTTGCATAATAGACATGTTTAAATAGACAAAAGGCGAATGTCAGCTGAGATAAGTAAGTAGGTAGGCAGGTAGATAGGTAGGTAGGCAGGTAGATAGGTAGGTAGATATTTATATAAGTAGGTAGGTAGGTAGATCGATATTTAGTTAGGTAGGTAGGTAGATATTTATATAAGTAGGTAGGTAGGTAGGTAGGTAGGTAGATGGATGGATGGATGGATGGATGGATTCATGGGTAGGCAGGTAGGTAGATATTTAGGTAGGTAGGTAGGTAGGTAAGTAAGTAGGTAGGCAGGTAGATAGGTAGGTAGGTAGGTAGATGGATGGATGGATTGAAGGGTAGGCAGGTAGGTAGATATTTAGGTAGGTAGGTAGGTAGGTAAGTAAGTAGGTAGGCAGGTAGGTAGGTAGATATTTATATAAGTAGGTAGGTAGGTAGATGGATGGATGGATTGATGGGTAGGCAGGTAGGTAGATATTTAGGTAGGTAAGTAAGTAGGTAGGCAGGTAGATAGGTAGGTAGGTAGGTAGGTAGGTAGATATTTAGGTAGGTAGGTAGGCAAGTAAGTAGATAGGCAGGTAGATAGATATTTAGGTAGGTAGGTAAGTAAGTAGGTAGGCAGGTAGATAGGTAGGTAGGCACATAGGTAGATATTTATATAAGTAGGTAGGTAGGTAGATTGATATTTAGATAGGTAGGTAGATAGGTACAGTAGGTAGGTAGGTAGATGGATGGATGGATTGATGGGTAGGCAGGCAGGTAGGTAGATATTTAGATAGGTAGGTAGGTAGGTAGGTACAGTAGATAGATAAGAAGGTAGTTAGGTAGGATGATGGATAGGAAGGTAGGTATTTAGATAGATAGATAGGTAAGGTGGATAGATAGATAGACAGACAGACAGACAGACAGATAGATAGATAGATAGATAGATAGATAGATAGATAGATAGATAGATGGGTAGGTAGGTATTTAGATAGATAGGTACAGTAGGTAGATAAGAAGGTAGTTAGGTAGGATGATGGATAGGAAGGTAGGTATTTAGATAGATAGATAGGTAAGGTGGATAGATAGATAGACAGACAGATAGACAGACAGACAGACAGACAGACAGATAGATAGATAGATAGATGGGTAGGTAGGTATTTAGATAGATAGGTACAGTAGGTAGGGAGGTAGATGAACGGATGGATGGATGGATGGATGGATAGGAAGGTAGGTATTTAGATAGATAGGTAGATAACTTTATTGTCCACCTCAGAAGAATTTGACCATTAAAAATATACAACTTTATAATATATATCATACAATAGCACAAATGGGCAGGTGGGTCCAATAAAAGAGCGGACATCTTATAAACTAGCACTGTTTCCTGATGCAGTCATCTGTGTTCCTGGCACAGGGAAGAAAGGACTCTGATTATATGTTTGAACCAGTTCTTGGGACCCTAAATCGACGCCCAGATGGGAGCAGCTCAAACCCTGTGTGTAACGGGTGTGATTTAAGGGCGTAAAAAAATGCAGCATGTGAACAGATCCTGACAAGAGGTCGACATGATATTCAGAACCTTAATATAACAACAATATTTGCTAAGTAGCCTGATGTAACCTGAGCTTCTCTGTTGTTTGTTGGGGTGGACAGTCCAGGCTCATTCACTCTTAACACGGAGACAGCAGGAGCCTTCTCTCTGTATTCTGCGTTTATTTCGTCCATATTTGTGCACGTCTCCTGGAAGCCTTTAGCTGTTGGCTGCCAGGCGCAAATTCAGCCACCTCCATGTTGAGAGCCATGTGCAGACAACCTTTGAATCGTAGATTTGCTCTGAATATCCTCTCAAGCTCCTTTAATGGTCAGTAGGAACATCTAGACTTGAAATTTATTCGTCCTTTAACTGTGATTATGGGCCATATTAGGTGTAATTAAGAAACCAACACACACACACACCAAAATTAAAAACGGCATCACACTGCTGTGTAAGTCTCAGAAAGTTTAAGAGATGCACACACACACACACTTGCAGGGACACACACACACTTGTTTACCGGATGAGCAATATTGCAGACGCATTAGATTGGTCGTGCCGTCTGCTCCACAGTTATGGATTTATGCTTCATCACCATGGCATCTCTTTTAGCGTTGATTATAATTCCCAGAAGCCCTTAATTAAACCGTGTGCAGCAAAGGGCTTTTGTTTTTTTTTTATAATTATTTATCTCCGAATGAGAGTGAAGCCCTCAGATTTACTGACCGAGTCCCCCAGTGCAGCGCGGAGCACCAACGGGCCAAGCACCCCATAAATTGCTCGGCCCCACCAAACAATTTGCGCCGACTGAAGTCTGCTTATGAGGCACATATTCTGTCTGCTTTTTATTTAATAGTGTCCCCTGTTTAATCACTGTGTGAGGAGGGGGCATACTCACAAGACCTCTCTGACTTTGATGGCTTTCTTCAGTATTTTGGCGAGGCCGGAGCTACGCTTAGTCTGCTCAGGCAGGGGGGGATTTGAGATTCCCCTCTCCGCAGTGTAACAGCCCGGTTGACATTCAGTCGATGTAATTTGGCTTTTAAAATATCGAGGACGCTTGTTGTTTTAATTACACTACATTTCAGTGTCAACTCGGGTGTTTAAATGACCATAAAATAACAAGATAAATTAGTGGTTGGTACAAACTGTTTTATAAACAACTTTAATACACAGTCAAAATGCCATTAGTCTTACAACTTCAACTATCTCTACTTTAAATTAGGTTTATTTCTCTTTATGATTTCTGTTTCATTTAGTAATGTATCTTAAAGCGAAACTTATGTATTTTTGAACCCGGACCATATATTCTCAGTGTTTGGGGACAACATTTTTTTTTAAAATATGTCCAGTACTGAGAGAGAGCCACAGTAGCATTACAGCCTGTAATGTAATCCCTACTGGCCATTGTGTACGTCAATTTAAATCCACTACAAGTGCTTGCTTTTGCCACTGATAGGCTCAGACAAGAAACATTTTTCCTGACCTTTCGCCAATCCGATCTCTTTGTTAGTGTGACCAGGTCATTTCCACCTTTTACATAACTCGAAGGGTAGTTCAGTTGAGACACAACCACAGGACACATTAAGGAAATTTGGTAATAAAAGTATTGACCACCGCCATCTACAACCCGACAAGTCCATTCTCACTGAGGGCGAATATCCACACGGATTATTCTCGCGGAAGAACATAAAAGCTGATTTCATGTGTTCTTGTGGAAGTTTGCACACCCGGTCGAACTTTCGTGCGGTGAAAAAAGTTTCTGCCCAGACTTTGACCCCCGCAGAACTCGCCGGCGGAACTACACAGCTGGGCAAATGGAAATTTTTGTTTATAGTGATGTCGCGCAGACCCGGGAGAGTCCAAAATCCAGTCAGGCAGGACAATCCTTTTTGATAACAGACGGGATGATTTTATGAACAATGAATTAAAGGACAACGTCTGGCAGGCCATTGTGCAGCTTGGTGGCTGTGGTGAGAGTGGTAAGTGCTGAAGAAAGTTGATGTTGACGCGTGTTAAACGTTAGCACCCTAGTTTGCTGCTGCTGCTACTCCCGTCCATGTTCACTCACTCCCGTTCACACTGCGCCGAACTGGAACACAACAACGCGAAATTCTGCACTGCATCCGTACCGCGCCTGTGTGTATGGTTTAAACGCGGAAAAGCGCGAATATTACGCAAATCCGTCTCACATTTCCGCACCGCAGCAGTGAGAATGAACCTTACCTCTGTTAAAAGGTGCAATATTACGACCTCCTCCGTGTCCCCATGTTTGTTGTTGTCAGAGTCTGTTGACTCTGCTCTCTATCGCCATCTAGTGGATGTATTTATGCCCAAAGAACACATGGAAGTATGAGGCCAGTAACATGTACAACATTTGAAATGAATGTGTTGAATTTCTTATGGAAAGGGAATATGAGCCTCGAAACAGAGGTTTTGCAGAGGCACACAATCATTGGCAAGATAGCTGCACAATCAACAAATGAAACCCACGAATGTATTTTCCTCATTAACACAGATTTTACAGTTATATTATCTTAGTTTAATGTTGTTTCAATGTATTATGGACTTTTTCTTTATGACAAGCACAAAAACATGCCAGCATGCTAATGTCTCGACATTGTTATTGTTGATTTTTACATGACATTCACGTATTTAGGCATATTTCCATGTCACATTTGCCGACTTTTGTAATCGAAAGTCCAGCTGAGACGTAACTGCACTCGTTACTGCTCCTTTATTATCAGTGCGGACTGGCAGGGTAGGTGCACAGGTTGCTAATGTTAGCTTACAGAGCGATGCTAGCGGCCTAGTAATGAAGCGATGGTCTTTGTTACTTCATACCTTGTTTTGATTGATAGCGTAAAACAAAGGTCGTGAATAAATTGAGGATGCTGACAACTGCAAAATGCCGCCAGTAGCCCACTCAAGCGAAATCACTACTGCAAACGATGGCACATTAGCAATGTCCACCGACTAATGTTTCCACAGTTGTTTTTCCTGCAACAACTCAACTCTTGCAAGACTTCTCCTAGAGCGAGACTTGGTCACAGTAACAAACATACCAGGGAAAGGTAAGTTTTTGTATGTTGTCAACACGTACTTGAAATCAACATAAAGTGACTCCATTCGTCACTTGGACACAAACACATGAGAAAATAAAGTCCAGGTTGAAAAATACCTAAGTTCCCCTTTAATGCATCTAAGCTTCGGCAAAATTTGCAACTAAATAAACTGTAAAGATGTTGAGTTGGATTTTCAGTCACACTGTGGCTTTCTGCAGGTTGATATTTCACATAATCTGGTAGGTATTGATTCAGCAAATAATGTGAGCAGTGCTGCTCCTCTCTTCTCGCACTCTGCCGGCTGCTCTGACCACACCGACTCACTTGCTGGAAGAGTGTGCACTTTTCACTTCCCAGTATGTGTAGTTAAAATTACCCCACGGTTGCGACCGCTATTTCGGAGCCTTGGGTGCAAAATCTGAAACACTGACGAGGTCTGTGAGTCAATCAACATAACAGCCGAACAATTAGCCGCTGACGAATGTCCGTAATGCCCCAAAAGAAAGTTTCTTTCCTTTAAACTTTGCTGTCTAACCCTGCACACGCCTCCATCGGATCAGACGCTGAAAGTTTAATGTGATCAAGCAGAAGCCTCAGCTAAAGTGCAGCTGACAGTAAAACTGAATATAGACTTTTATTCAACTTAAATCAGCTGAGTTTGTATTTATAGCTCTGCCTTAATTGTTTTACTAGCCTGCTAACAGCCCTGCATCAGCACCTCCCGGCCTTTTAGTATTTTACTGATAATGCTTTCAACATTTGATGCATGCTGCTGCTGCCGAGAGCGAGGAGTGTGCCGCCGGAAAAAAATAGTGCCTAACCTTTCCATTAAATTACTCGAGGAAGTTTGGAGTGATTGAAACGCATTAACCGCAGACATCTTGCAATAAGATCGAAGCCGAGCCCTGATATCAGCACACTTTGATCATCAGTGACGACAGCATGTACTCCTTTCTATTGCTTATCGATTTGATTTCTCGTACAGGGCCGTGTTTCCGCTTCGACTGTATGTTTTCCTTCATATTTCCCAAACGGATAATTGGAGATGAGAACAAGGTCGCTCGTGCATCTTTAAAGCCCTTTCATGTAGCACACTTAGTTCAATATGCATTTTAATATCTTATTTGATGGCACAGTGGAAAGATAGATTCAGGCACAGACATGCAGAAGGCCTCATCACCTCTCTGACATAAGAATTCTGTGTCTCTTTTTCGTGATCGTGTGTCTTTTTTGTGTGTCTTTTTTATATTTTATTTTGTCTCTTTGTCATTGTTTTGTGTCTCCTTGAGGACATTTTGTGTCTCTTTGAGGACATTTTGTGTGTCTTTGTCATCGTTTTGTGTCTCCTTGAGGAATTTTTTTTCTCTTTGTCATCATTTTGTGTCTACTTGAGGACATTTTGTGTCTCTTTGTCATTGTCATCTTTGTGGTTTTTTGTGTCTCTTTGTGGTTGTTTTCTGTCTGTTTTTAGCCATTTTTTTTCTCTTTGTCATCATTTTGTGTCTCCTTGAAGGCATTTTGTGTCTCTTTTGCCTTGTTTGTGTCTCCTTGAGGGCATTTTGTGTCTCTTTGTCATCCTCATCTTTGTGGGGTTTTTTTTTGTGTCTCTTTGTGGTTGTTTTGCGTCTGTATTAACCATTTTGTGTCTCTTTGTCATTGTTTTGTGTCTCCTTGAGGACATTTTGTGTCTTTTTGTCATCGTCATCTTAGTGGGGTTTTTTGTGTCTCTTTGTGGTTGTTTTGTGTCTGTTTTTAACCATTTTGTGTCTCTTTGTCATCGTTTTGTGTTTCCTTGAGGACATTTTGTGTCTCTTTTTCCTCATTTGTGTTTCCTTGAGGGCATTTTGTGTCTCTTTGTCAACATTTTGTGTCTCCTTGAGGACATTTTGTGTCTCCTTGAGGGCATTTTGTGTCTCTTTGTCATTGTCATCTTTGTGGTTGTTTTGTGTCTGTTTTTAGCCGTTTTGTGTGTCTTTGAGGACATTTTGTCTATCTTTGTCATCATTTTGTGTCTCCTTGAGGACATTTTGTCTCTTTGAGGGCATTTTGTTTCCCTTTAGTGGTGTTTTGTGTGTCTTTGGGTAAATTTATATCTCTTTGTGTTTGATTTCTGTCTCTTTGAGGAAACTTTGCATGACTTTAGTCTTTTTCTGCCTTCCTCTGGTTGCTTTGTGTTCTTTGTCGTCATTTAGTGTGTTGTGGTCTGTGTGTGTCTCTTTGTAGTCACTGTGAGGCTTGCTGGTCAGTTTATCTGAGTGACATTTTGCAGATGAAGGCCAGGGGGAACCTGACACTTTGGGTCCCTGGGGCTGTGCCCATTTGGCCCGTTAAGTAATCCATCCATGTGCCCTTGTTTTCATTGCAGCTGGATGAGGCTCAGTAGCACTCACTTCCTTGATCCTCCAGCTTTGCAGCTAAAGTTTAGCTGAACTGAACTTTAACCTCAAATACACTGGCCCTCACGATGCACATCCACTGGCATTCAAAGTTAGATGTGTAAGTTATGACCGCGTCAGTTTGGCTGCAGAGAAGCATGAAGGAGAAGTTCATTTTCTGCATTTATGGAATCCTGGAGTTATGTACTCTCCAATCCTACTGGGACTTGGGTAACAAATCTCCAGCAGGGCAGAAAATACCAAAGAGGAGAGAGACAGCAGGTCACAGCACTGTGCTTGTTGACATTCTAGTGTCGTCTTTGTAGGAGTGTAAGATGCATATCACCACACACTGCACTAGGCGTAAACTGGGAGGGAGTATTGCATGTTTTGGTGTAAAAGGAACATCAGTGTTTGCCAGTTTGTTAACATCTTATAATCAAAAATGCAGATTTTGCTTCTTACCTGTTGTGCTGTTAATCAGTCTAGATTGTTTTGGTGTGAGCTGCAGAGTGTTGGAGACATCGTCTGTTGAACCTTGTCTGCCTTGTTTTGTTGTCACCTTGTTTTTTGCTTTGATTAGCCATCGTGCTATCCAATTGCGTGCAGCGGCATTTGAAATTCCTCAGTTAGTGCCGCCCCTTGGGTAGGAAGGTTGTATCGTGAGGGCCACACTCAAAATCTTTGTAGATTTGAGTCTGGATTTCCAGGCTACCTTGAGTTCGGACACCAGCAAAAAATCTAATATGGCGCATCCCTAATTTATGAGCAAGCTAGCTAAAATTGGCTAATTTGTGACCATGCTTTAACACTGACACTGATATTTTGCGCAGCTCCCTCTGAGGCCTGAAAAAGCTTTACTCAGCTTTAGTTTACAAAAGCAAAAGTGCTCCCGAAGACCTGTCGTCACGTGGAGCTCCCCTTTAAAGGCCCACCTTCATAAATGTGCATGCAGTGGCTCTGTTTCATGAATAATATCACCAACAAACAGTAGCATGCCTTGTTTGGAGCAGAGCTAACTTGAGCTAACAACTTCCATTTCTTGCCACAGACTAAACTTAAGATTTACAGCTGCTGTGGAGCCAATTGTTGTCATAATGATGCTGTAGCCTTCTGTGATAACTATAATAATCCACAGAGCACATAATGTATGCCGTACCACTAAGCCTTTGCTGTAGTCATTCCCTTAAATACTACTTTCCGCCGTCTAAACATCACGTCTCAGCTGTTGCATTTAATTTGTAATAACTCTCCTCTGTCCTTATTTGCCATTTAGCCGCATGTACATCCAGGCATCGTCATGGTGATATTATTCATGAAACACAAACACCGATGATTATCATATTTGCCGCTTCTGCTCCATGTTTGTTATTGTTTCATCACAGGACATTAATCAGACTCTGATATGATAGATCATTTTATTTCCAGTACTGTGCAGTCAACAGAACCAAATCAGACACAGGTGCAGTATCAAATGTTTTTATTATGTATACATCAATGGAAAGTGTAATGAGAAATTTAAGCCCTGATCCAACAGCGTGAATCGAGACCAGCAGCATAAATGTTTAGGCAGCCCAAATGTAAATACAGAAACTGATTATGGGCATCATCCCCAGCAGCAAACAAACAAGAGAGCCATGTTTATGCTAACACCTAGAAACAGAATCAGAATACTATAAATCCCTGTGGTGACTTAGCATGAATCCAAAAAGAAGTGCACTGCTTCTCTCCGTGCTTTCGGCACCATGTGTTCCCAGTAACAACATGCAGGACATGACAACACAGGCCATAGTGTCAGATTACATCCATACGAGGCAGACTGTGCTGGTGGAGCAGTTCAGCTCACTCAAACATTACACCCAAGCTGTTGTGATGAACATGATGTGCACTTCTGTGCTGTGTCGGACATACAGAGCAACTATAGGATCAGGTTCTGATGTCCGATGGCTGCTGCTAACGTTGGAGCTACACAAGGTCTGAGAGGGCAAAAGCCTTGGAAATATAACTTTTGTTTTGTTTGTCATGAAGTGAAATAAACTTGAAATACCCTCAAGGGTTATTATGTTGTCATCAAAACATGCACCGAAAATTTTGAAGCCTCACTGGCCTGAAAATGTCCCGTTTTACTGAACAACACATTCTCATCCCAAGTCGTTGCATATCGCTGCTTTGTCAGTGGACTTTTACGTCTACACATTAAGTACTAGGTATCTTCTTGTTTCTAATGTTGACATTTCGGGACGCTGCAACCAACAATGGCACGTCAAAGAAAGCACTTGGTTCAGCACATTTTCACTCCGACCTCGTCGCATATAAAATTTTGGTCATGGACACCGTGTCAAGTTCCCTTCTTTGAAAATACACTTCTGTTTTCACAGGAAATTGTCTACATCGGTACAACACCGCAAATTTGTGTTTTATGTTTTCCTTCACATGGTTACGTTTAGGCAACAAAAACACGTGATTAGGTTTCGGTAAAAAGAACAGGGTTTGGCTTTGGAATCTTACGGGACATGAACACTGCTCGCTCTCAGGTGAAAGTCGATGTTCGTCGGACCCATCCACCACCTCTTCCGTCTGCCCCTTTCAGACTTTCACCACCAACACCGTCGCTTGCCATTAACGGCCTATAACGGCAACCGGCGGCGTATCATGCCGATGTTAAAGGACGCCTTCTTTCATTGATTTCTGACGCCACAAGTCACTGCCCAAGTGCCGGATTTCGACAACTTCGGAGTCAGACCGGGCTCTGTGGTTAGGTTTAGGCAACAGAAGCATATGTTTAGGTTCAGAAAAAAGTTGTGGTTTGGCTCTACATTCATATGGAAAGTGAATATCAAGCTCCTGTGTGAAAGTCTGGAGTGACAAGGGTTCATACAGAGGAGGGCATGGATATATGTATCAAATAGCATGTTGTTTTACTGACAAAAACCAATGTGAAGCGAATAAGGGGATCACTAAAGTCAGTAGGGTCCATCCAGCACAGTCACTAGAACAATTCTGCGAACCACAGATATGTTACATCTGCATATTCCTTGCGTATCAAATCAAACCGAAACTTACTGGAGGGAGTGTGTATTTTCAGAGAGATAGGACTTCTGTCTAATAGGAATTTTTTTGGACCAATGGGGCTTCAGAACTGTGGGTCATTTGAACAGTGGCATGGCACTGACAAAACAATATACCCCCAGGGTTCAGTGGATTCACTCCAGTGCTTGAAGAGTGACCAATCTCCACTTGGATTCCACTGGTGGGGTTCAGGAAAAATCCTGCACTATTCCCCTTTGTCCATATTGTACCAAAACAGCAAATAACCTGTCACTTACAATCCGAGGAACTTGTTAAATAGCGCGAGCTGCTACATCGGGGGAATCCTCTGATGATTCTGAGTGACTGTGCGAGTGATTGGAGTCCTACTGAATGGCGATCCTCTTCTAAAATGGAAAAGTCCCAAAGAGATGAGGAAATGTAATTTGAGATGGAAATCTTCCTCAACTGGGGCAATCTGGAAGGTAATCTTATCGAGAGTGGATGCAGTGGTGCCGCGTACAGATAGAGGAGGGTGGAGGCTGCATGTGGGGAAGGCAAAACGGCAGATAATCCATATTGGAAAAAATTAAATGATGCACAAACATTTCAGTGTTAATGTGAGCAGAAAGTTGCAGACATGGCTCTGTGGATTGTGTCGGTGGGTCGACAACTTGGGTCCATATTTAAATATCTAAACAGCTATCGGATGGATTGATCGGAAAACTCTGGACCTTCCCGTTCCCCAGAGGATGAACCCTACTTCACTGATCTGACTATTCTTACACAGATCAGACTTTTCACTTTTTCTGGGACATTTTCCAAAATCTACAGGATGGATCAGCAGTAGTTTTGTGCTGACTTTCATGGTCTCGATATAATGATTCAACTAAGTTGGCAGATTGAATGTTGGCATTGTACATTTCTGCAAACTGCGGATATTGTTTCATTTTTACATATGTTTAAAGTTTATGTTTCAACAATGCTTTTGTTGATGTGTGGTTATGTTTAGGCACAAAAACCACTTGGTGAGGGTCAGGAAAAGTTTGTGTTTGGGTTTAAAATACCCAATTTTGTTTCCACAATACTGTCTGGAAATGCAGCTAACATCTAGCTAATACACAACAGCTTTTTCACATGGCCACGGGTCGCTAAAAAAACTCCCACATAGGTAGAAAGACAATGAAAACGCAGCGAGGATTCACCAGGTTGTTGATCTTGAATAATAGTCTGCAGCCTGGCAGGCGTCTTGCTGAGGTGACACAACAAGAAGTCATCAAACATTTGCCTTTAAAGCTAGTTGTTAGCATGCTAGAAGATGTTGAACACAGTAAATGTCTTACCAAGTAAGGTATAGCACTTGTTACCGGTGAGGTCATGAATTGTTAATATACCATCAGCAGGAATCTCCTTCAATGGACTCTGTGATGTGCATAAATTTATTGATTTACTTTCATTTATTAATGCAGGTTTTACAGCTAATTGTAAAGTGGAGACTTAAAGGTTGGGTCATGACCTGGTGTCCCAAAGTTTGCTTAATGAATGACATTTACAACAGATTTGTACTAATTTCAGCATTAACAAATCATTTGTTAAAACCGGCCATCAACAAATTATGTAGTCTTTATTTTGACTGTCTCTCTGACTCACAGACATCCAATCACAGTTTTTTATCACTATTTGACATATACCCAAAATTCTTAAGTCCTAATAGTCCGAAAAATGTCCCATTTGACTGTCGGACTATTTTCTTTGACAACCCATTATCTCCAAAAATATTGCTCAATTCTCCGAAATCCTTTTTCTCCAAAACATCACACTGCCTTGAGTTAGAAAATCCAGTCACAACAAAAAATGCTGGCATTATACATTTCTATAAACCACAGATACATTACATTTGTACGTTATTTTGAAGCAGACATTTTAAAATTTAATGTTTTAGGCACAAATAGCGAGTTAAGGTCCTGGGAACGCTATAAAGTGTCGGAAGAAAATGTGACAACTTAGCTTAAACTATGCTGGGAAATGGGACTTCGGAGCAAAGGGCGTTTGTTTTGGATAATAGACTGTCAGAGAAATGGGCTTTTGGTCCAATAGGATATAATTTGGATTGGATTGTGCAGCAGCACATCAGCAGAAAACCACAACAATTATTGCGACTTTTCAAAAAACTTTTCAACTTCCGTATTAGCTTTAAATCATGTGCAGACACCCTCTAATTAAACCTTAGGTGCGTTCA
Source organism: Epinephelus cyanopodus (assembly GCA_026686955.1). Taxonomy (NCBI): domain Eukaryota; kingdom Metazoa; phylum Chordata; class Actinopteri; order Perciformes; family Serranidae; genus Epinephelus; species Epinephelus cyanopodus. The sequence goes on from CM048934.1 coordinate 10,311,692, forward strand.
TAAATCCAATCTGACACTCTATGCTAAAAATGAGAGTGCTGATGTTGGAAGAAGCGGTGCGTTTTATTTCAACATGAATTGACAAATAATTAAGTTTAGTTTAGTTGTGGGTCGCGGTCCAAAAGTGGATCACGGGCTCACTCTGAATGGACCGTAAGTGACTTGCAAACGTGTCAAGTTTGTAAAAAACGCACTTTATTTTGAAGTACAGGAATTTTCGGTGCAGAGCTTTTATCTTAAAGTGCTGTTTCCAGAAAGCTGCTTGACGATATGACTGAAAGCAAGTACGACAGTGAATGTATCAAAGCGTGTGGACCTTTAATCAATGACTAGCGGAAATATAGACCCCAAGACTGGACCAGTTGGGAACCTCTGGCTTGGAACTTCAACAACTAGCACCCATCCCTTGACACACACAAGAGACGACAACAGTGAAAGGCAAGGAGAGGAGTCGAGCTGCCACGGGAGCTGGGACGGACAAACAGAGAGTGAAACGTCTTGCCCCAGCTGTTTTAGCGTGTGCCATTCAGTGACGGTGTGTTTTGGCCTAAAGGCTCAACAAACTTTATCGACATCACTTGCCCCTCAGCACACGTAAGCCATACATCTGAGATATCAGTCCTGAAATGGACTTGTCAAAGCCGTCACAGAAAACAGCCCATTGTCAGAAACAGATAGGATTCCAAGGAATAGGTCTGCTCCATTTTGTGTCTGGATGCACGTATACTCGTGTGTGTGTGTGTGTGTGTGTGTGTGTGTGACCTCAGAAGTGAGTTCATGCGGGGGAGTCTTCAAACTAGATTCACCATGGCCCAGGTGGAGGTTAATATTGGCCCTCCCATCTGCTGTTTTCTAATCATCCCCTGTTATCTATGAAAAAAGGAGAGTGGAGGAATAAGGCCGTGGCGTGCCACAGCCATCTTTTTTCATTTACCCCTTCGCTCTCCTGGCCATTTCACCATCATTTGTGAAATCAGCTGTAGCAGCGGGAGGAGAGTTTGCACAAAATGTACTTCCTGGAGTGTCTATTTCATGCCGAGAGGAGAGGAGACGGCGGCGGCAGCTGAGGAGAATAAGTGAGAGAGGGAAAGGTAATGAATAGAACAGTTGGAAAGCTAGCTGGAGATGGCCCCTGAACATTTGTCACTCCAATAGGAGTTGTCTCTGTTGTGAGATTGGATTTTGGTTTATTATTGTTGTTTTGCAAAAAGGGGGTGTCACTGTGTGCCTGAATGCCAGCAGAGCTCCCATGTAAGTGGCTGGGTGCAATGTTTTTGATGGGAAAAGAGGCCGGGTACTCGCCTCACACTGTATCCTGTGGGATTCCAACAATAATATGCGATTCTTGCCCTTTGCTCGCCTCATGCATGAGCTCAGAACGAAAGCAATCTAATCCCAGGGCCTATTCTGTGGGGGGCCATGGTGCAGTCACGCTACCTTATTGTTCCTCTGGGGACAGAAATAGGCAAGTGGTGGCTGTTGGCACACGGAGTCACAGCACTTCAATACATTGCGACTGGCCTCGCTAATACAGGAGCCCACCACAAACAGCAAACAACAATCATATTCAATATTATCATGCCGGCAAGAGTTCTGTGTCAAGGTTGTGTTTATCGCTCTGTTCACATGCTTTGCTCCTGAAGTGTCAGACCAGTCGCCAGAGGAAAATGTTGGCTTTGTACGTTTCTGACACATTTCATATGTTTCATATCAGCATTCCCAGAGTGACGTTGATATCTGGAGGTGGAGGTGACGGTGGATGGCGTGTCACCGAGGCGAGACCCCTGCCAACAGTGATGCCTGCCAAGCTGCAGACCACTGTTTGAGACCAGCCAACCAACACCAAATCTGGTTCTGTTTCAGCGATGCATTACTGTGTTCCCAGCTGCTTGTTAAACACCAAACGTGGGTGTTTTGTCGTGAAAATCCATTGCTTTCTACTCAGACTTCCCTCCGGAGTAGTGGTCCAAAAGGCAGTTGTTTCTTACAGAGACACTGCTGCTTTTCCAGCCAGAACTGTGGCCTGAAATGTGGTTGTTTTTAACAAGACATAGGTGCTTTTCTAGCAGAGATCATGGCCTGAAAAGCACTTATTCCTTCACAAAACACTGATGCTTTTTCACCTAGAATTGTGGCCCGAAAAGCAGATGCTTTTTAACGACACATTGTTGCCTTTCCTTCCCAGAATTGTGTCCCAAAAAGTGGTTGTTTTTGATGGAGACATTGCTGCTTTTCCAGCGACAACTTGGCCCGAAAAGTGGTTGTTTTCTGCAGAGTCATCACTGCCTTTCCTCTCAGAGTAGTGCCACAAAAAGCAGTTGTTTTTATGGACACATTGCTGCTTTTCTGGCACAGATTGTGGTGTGAAAAGTGGTTGTTTATACAGGTACATTGCTGCTTTTCCGGTCGGAAAATGTGGTTGTTTTTTACTGAGACATCACTGCTTTTTGGGTGATGTTTTCAACAGACATCAGTGCCTTTCGTCCCAGAATTGTGTCCCAAAAAGTGGTTGTTTTTAAATGAGACATTGCTGCTTTTCCAGCAGGGATTCTGGCCCATAAAGTGGTTGGTTTTGCCCAAAATGTTGCCACTTTTTTTTCGGCAACAGCTGTGGCCCAAAAACTGAAGATTTTTAATGACGCATTGCCGTCTTCCGTCCCCTGATTGCTGCATTTCCAGCAGGGGCTGTGACCCAAAAAGCGAATGTATGTAACGACACATTGCTGCCCTCTGCTCTGCATATTAACCAGTAAATGGTTGTTGTTTATTGAAATATTGCTGCTTTTCTGGCTGAGATTGTGGCCCGAAAAGCAATTGTTTTTTACCAGGACATGGCTGCCTTTCCAGCGGGGAGTATTTCAAGCCGAATCATGATATTTTTCTTACCATGACCAAGTGGTTTTTGTGCCTAAACCTAACCACGTTAACCACAGCGTTGTTGAAATGTAAAGTTATAACATATCCGCTATATAATGACTTGTAAATATCATGTATATATACCTGCGGTTTACAGAAACATTCAATGCCGCCATTTTTTTCTGGAGATTTGGTTGTAGCTGCATCGCTGACCTTGGTTTTGTCCTTTTTTGTGAAGTCACTTTTAATAATTCCTTCCAAATGTTCTCACACTAACTCTGCAAAAATATAGTTCCTTCACTTAGTTCTGATTGGCTAATATTTTGGTAATTATTTAAGAAGACTTCTGCATATCCCTCCGATGCATCTGTCTCCCCGCAGCACTTTTTTAATCACTCTCTCTATTTTGCCTTCTGTCTATTTCTCCCTCCACCCTCGTCGTTCTCTGACTTCCCCTGTTTCCTCTTGTCCTCCTCTCTCTGGAGGAGCCCTTGGCTTGAAGCACTCTTGAGAAAATGAAGGGGGCAAATATACATGTGTGATGTTCAGAACTGGATAATGGTGCACTTGTTCAATGTAATTGGCCTGGAAAAGCACTGTAATTTGTGACTGGAGAACCCTGACTTGACTTGAGAAAAATGTAAATGTGAAGCAGAGGAGCCCCTTGGTTAATCAGTTCCCACAAAGAGAATACTTTAAGTTCATTAGTGTGCCATTTGCATATTCGCCCTCATAAAGGAAGAGTTAATCCCAAATGAAATTGCATGTTTCTATCATAAAAACGGGCTTCTTTCACATTTCCCCCCCGTTGCCCCAAATGAAATGTGTTTGTGTGTGATCATAGTAAATGTGATGTCTGTCCATAAATAGTCAATCAGCTTTCTTTAATGTTCTATCTTTAATGCCGCTGTGATGTCACTTCAGTTAACATCACATATTCAGTGACAGTCCTCTTAGATACAACATGTTTAGGCCTCAGTCTGAAGTACTAGTTTTTGTGCAAGGTTATATCTACAACTCAGCATCCATCACACAAAATAGAGAATTATGTCAAGACAGTAGCAAGAGTCCTTCACCACAAAAAAAAACAACAAAAAAACCTGCACCCGATGACAAAGAGTCTAAATAGAGTGAACAAAAGGAGCATGTCTGTGACGATTAACGCTGAACAAAAAAGACTAATTTGCCGGCTGATGATGGCCATCAACTTGCTAGATTAAAGGGCTTGAAGGCGATGGGCAGAAAAGCTTTGGACAAAGAGGTTAGAAATAATAGCGAAATTCAAAACACACATTTACTAAGGAAGGTTATTTATTGTAACCTGAGTTCTGTGAGCTCAGGCAAAGTGTTTTAACAGGCTCTGAGGGCTACGTGCTGGAATTTGCACGCACTGTTTCAGCAAATCAAGACAGACTGTCTCACCTCTTTAATCATACAGTCTTTCTTGACCCCAAGAAGGGCTCCAGGCTTTCAGCACATTTTTAGTAGTGGCCGAACTGTGGAATTACATCCATCGTGTGATGCTGTGTTGCCCAAAAAGACTTTTTCCCATCGACTTCCATTGTTAAATAAATCACTTCATTAATATTCTTAAGTATCCCAGTCTCTGCGAAAGGACTAATTTCACTGTCAGAATTTGACCCAATTCGATTCCAGTTCTCTTTATACATCCATGGGTACAAACTGTGGCTAAAGTTAACTAACAATGGCTAAATATTGATGAGTAATTGACAATCAGGTTGTTTATGGCAAAAAATAGACAGCCAGATCATTCAGTAACTTAAGAGACTGAAAAATTCAATGTACATAATCAACATTTAGCGACTGCAGTGGCTAATTTCTCGGAGCACAAGTGCCAAAGTCTTACTGTGGGCATTGTTTTCCAAAGTTCAGGACATCACTGATATTACTGAGGTTAATTTTATTTAAAAAAAAAAAAAAAAAAAAAGTATATTTTAAACAATATATAAACAAACTGTACAAAAATAGTGAAGGTAGTTACCATGACAGACTCCCATTACGAAGCCTCTAGTTTGGTATTTTAGCTGTCGCCATCTTGGATTCTTGGAGCCAGAAGTGACACAAGATGAAGTTAAAGTTCAGTTGATTAAAAACACACATTAAACACACATTAAACATGGCTTAATAGACACAATTTCAAACACAAGTACACAAATCAGCTTCACTATAACTCGCAGCATTCACAGACAAACACTTGTCTTTATCTGGACACATTTTCCCCACAAATACAACATGCTAACATTATTAGCACAAGCCTATGGCATTTTACATTGTATAAATTAGCCTCTACTCATATGAAGCCAGGGACAACAGCAACATTTAACAAAGGTAACGTTACAAAATTCTGCTCCATTACAACTCACAAGGTTCACTGACAAAACAAAGTCTTATACTAAACACATTTATAAAGCTCACTTTATAAATAACTTCATCCTCCATACAGTTGTAATGGAGGGAGAAATTAGCTTTTGAGACCAAAGTGTTTTGGGGTTTTTTGTACCAGGCTGCAAACACGTTAATTTCTGCTGTAAAGTTTGGCATTTTAACATGGGGGTGTTTGGGGACTGACTTCTGCGGCCAGCCTCAAGTGGCCATTTGACGAACTGCAAATTTTGGCTTCGTTTTTCATCCCTGAAATTTGCTGCTAGATCTAAACCGAGATAGAAACACTTCATCACAGAGAAAGAAAGAGACTCAACAGGGCTTGGAAGTTTATGAACCTGAATAATCTCACCTCCTGATGGAGATCTCAAATGACTCATACATTCAATCCATAAACCTGCAATAACAGATTTTACGGCCACTCAGGGCGGCAGAAACAAACACAAAATTGAAATGTTATTACCTTATAAAGTTGATATGGTGAACTTATTAGCAAAAAATTACCTGTACTCATTCGGCAGATACAGAGGAACACTAGCATTCATTTAGAGTCGTGTTTCTGTCCAATTAAGGAGCACTCACTCTTCTTTTAGAGGTTTTTATTGGTATTTCTTGGCGTCCAAATGATGCACTATTTATTTACCGTGCAGTTGCTCCCTTCCTGTTGGTTTCCCATTTGGAGCCAGGTGGGTATCATTAGTTGTTTTGACCCTTTCCATTGAAAACAGCTGGTTGTTGCGCCTGAAAAACAGCAATGATAAATCATAAACAACTTAGCTGTGTGTCATAAAGTCGAAACAATGACGTAAAAGATGTATAAAAAAGCTCTTTAAAGCTATGGGGAACTGTGTCAAGGATGTGTTTCACTCAAAAGTAGCCATTTGATACATAATGTTGAAATATTGATTGTAACTGTGTGACTATCCTATTACACCTGTAAGGTCCATAGTTTATAGGAATTTAGTACCGTTAATTATTTAGTCATGACAAAAAAATGCAGACACATCAATTAGATGAAAACCTTTTAGAAATCATCTGAAACTAAACCATCCGCTCGTAGTTTTTCTCCCCTGATTGAGGGCCAGTGTGAGGTTGGTCTCAGTTTGGCTTGGCATCGCTGGCTCCCTCCCAAAACATCTCTTTGGGTTCGTCAGCCCTGGATTCCTGGATGTTACCCACACTGCAGGAGGAAGTGATGCGATGGTGGAGGAAAGGGGGTTGAGAGAGCTGAAAACAAAGCCATCAATGTGATTGGCTGTCTGGACAGAGGCCAAAGCGAGGACAGAAGGAGGGAGGGGAAGGAAGAGCAGAAAGAGGGAGGGGGAGATTGTCTTCGAGCCTTTTAAGTGCCCTCTGGAGGGGTCAGGAGGATGCCAAATCTGCGGGGCGTCTCTGTACTGGCTCCCAGCATGTGAGAGGATCCGTCTGCATACCTGTCTGTGCCGATCTGTCCATTTGTCCCGTGTTTGTACCGACACTGTACATGTGTGTTTGGAGGACTGCATAATTGCCCCCAAGGGTATGACTGCACACACCCTTCTGTATGTCATGTGTGGAGTGTGTACACGTGCCAGAGGTCGCGTTAGCTAAATATTTTCTGTTACTGAGTGAATTTTTTAACAGTGATGGAAGGCTGTCAGTCATTTTGACGGATTAGAGCACTGATGGTGATCTGCCGTAACTTTACGTAACTCAAACCCTGTCCACTTGGTGACGTTTGCATATTAATCAGCCATTGTCTGGTCTTTGATCTGACATGTGTGACTTCATTGTCCGGCTGGCTTCACTGTGTCCGAATTGTGCTTTCTTCTTCAAGTGAGGAATAGTTTGCATAATCCCATTGAAATTCACAAACATATGTTGAGCGCTTGAATCCAATCATCGCCAAAGTGTTTGTCTTGCAAGAGGGACAATGAAAACAAATGGAATAGTCAAAGTTGTCGTATTGACATTTAAAGTTGTGACTGATTCATAACTTGAGCATGCAGGAAACAAAAGTTGCCGGGAGCTGCTTAATTATTTTTTCTCAGTCCATAGTTGCTACTAAGCCAATATCTGTATGTGGGGCCCATGTGGGTACTAAATGGGTTGAAAAATGGGCCCTATATTGGATTGTGTATGGGTTCCATATTGGCCCAATGCCAGATGCCCACACTGATGTCTTTATCCACCACATGGTTATGCTAGGGCTCCTGGGAACCAAGTGGGTATGATATAAACAATCCCATATAGGGCCTAATTTTTGTTCATTTACTACCCATATGGGCCCCACAAATGTTGGCCGGGTAACTGTTAATTACTAAAGATTCAGTGGCAGCAAAACAGCCTTTCATTTTGAAGTTATACTTTACTGTTGCATGTACACATTACGCTGAAGGAACAGCTGTTACATAACCTTTGAAACGAGCCACAACTTAACTGTCCTTGTGCGTGCATGAGTGCTTGGGTACTTCAACAAATAACACAAGAGCCTTGGTTATAAATGTGTAGTCTGTGAGCTTGTTTTGTATTTTATTTAAGATTTTAAATAAAAATGAACCGCTAATAAAAGCTGTACAATTGAAACATGATTAAAATGATGGGTATTAATAAACCGAATATAACAATATCAAATTCTGAGTAGAAAACTGGCAATTGATCTTCGGTTGTACTTGTGACATGGTGGCCCGACCCATCTGATAGTTTTTGCTGTTCTCATTTTATACATTATCACTGTGTTGCTTTGCTAGCGTCTTTTGATTAACCAAATCTACCAGCACGGAAGCTAAGCCGCTGTGGAAGCTGGTCGCAGCAAAATGTATTTTAGTCACCCAAAAAGACTCATCTAAAAAAGAAATAAAGGGCTGTGTGACGGCAAGGTGAAGCGGTGAAAATGCTCTGAATATAGCGTACACTGAATTTGGTATTGTGTTTTTTTTTAGGTCGGCCTTTTTTTGAGGTGGCTAAAACTAGCTGAGGCAGCATTAGCTCAACGCCGTTTCTTCGTACGTGTCAAGGGGTTTTCTACCCTGAAGTTTGCTGAATAGATTATGATGGAATTTTTACAACTCTGTTCATTAAAGTGATGCACTGTGAGAGAGTCTAATGCAGCCGCTGACATCTACAGTATGTATATGTTGGAGTATACAAGTACTTACCAAGCGGGAACCTTTGGGAGTGAAAAATAAAGCCAACGCGGAAGTGCCGAAAACTGCAGTTCCTCAAATGGCCACTTGAGGCTGGCTCCAAAAACCAGTCAATCCCCATAAACCCCCCACGTTAAATGCCCAACTTTCCAGCTCTATAGCTAAATTTAACAGTTATGTAACTTTTTTACATTTTATTCAGACTAGTCAGATCCACTCATTGTTCCACACAGTTCCACCCTGTTATCCAAATTTGGTCAATTCTGGCTCCTTAAATCTGAGACTGTGACGACAATAGTGCCGAACTCGAGCCTTTAGAACCAATGGGTGATGTCACAGTGGCTACGTCCATTATTTTTATCCAATCTACGGTAGTTACATGTGAGGGCATGTCAGCCACTTGCTCTCGTCCACGCGTGTGAGCAGCCATCGCAGCAAAAGGTTGATTTGGATAACACTTTTTAGTTTGAGATTCAATTATGCTGTCGAGAGTATATGAAGAGCTCCATCTAAATGGATATGGAGAGGGCTGGTTGAGCCCGTCGGCAGCTGACCTTCAGCTATCTAATTGTTTTTAGCATTTTTTTTTTTTTTAAAGTCAGTCCACAATGGGAAACCCTGGTGGATCAATCAGCATGCAGGCTCCCACTGAGATAGCGTGTGATAATGCATGTATGCAGCCACCAACACGAGTGGAGACTTCACATTGTGGGTAGGGTCAGCTCCTCTTAACTCCAGTCACATCGAAACAATTCATTTCATTTCTATTAGTGACAGCATATGCACAATTTCATTTAAGATGAGGCATTGTGACCTTTCCAAGAGAACCGTTTTTCATTAAAAATCCTCAAAATTAATAGTTTAATTCAGTGTCAATTGACAGCAAGCGTGCTTCACCTTGTGATCTCACACAGAGATCGCTTTTCATCTCATGGAGTTAGTTGTGAACAAGGATCCTTTCTCTCAAATTCACCAAGCTGGAATTAAATATATGGCCAGTGTTAACACATGTTCATGTTTTTGGCATGACACCTTCTTTCCGCTCCATTGCATGGCTTTTTTTTTATCGTCGTACGTGAGGAAAATCCATATGATAAATGCAACACCTACACTCCAGCAGAATTTATCTGCAAGAGAGTAGCCTCTGAAAAAAATATTTGTAATGTGTCAGCTTTTGAAATGAATCCTGGTTGTGGCATTATCACATTCGCTATTTTAGCTTTGCATGTTAGCAATGCGAACATTTGTGAATTAGCTCAGCATTAAATCACAAAATCCAGCTGAGGCTGATGGGAATATTGAAAAATGCTGGAAAAAAAATACAGTTTTTAAATGCTGATGCCGCTCGATGAGAATCACCAAATTTTTAGAATTCAAATGAAAAGTTAGTCTGCAGCCGATCCCGACACGAAGGTGGACAAGGTGCAAAACCTGATCACATTTAATTGTTGAAAGTAATTTATTTATGATTAGTAATGTTTGTAGTTTGATATGGCAACAAATTTTACCAATTTTAGCAACAGGAACAAGCTAAGACGCTACTGATCACGTTGTACTCGTTTGATGGAGCCTGGTCTCACTCCAAAGTTGTCGAAATTTGGTGCTTGGGCAGAGACTTTGTCGTCAGAAACCAACTAAAAAAGGCATCCTTTAATATCGGCATGATAGCTAGATAGATGGTTGCCGTTATAGTTCAACGCCACCCGGTGGCGTCAGGGGGAAATGCAGCGGGACAAAGACGAAAGCTAAGGCGGCCAAAGTTCAACTGGGACGGGCAAGACAGGTGGTGTATGGGTCGAAACAACCCAGGACTTTCACCCAAGAGAGCGGCGTTTGCGTCCCGTAAGATTCTAAAGCCAAACCCTGTTTTTGTTGCTGGAGGAAAACAAGTCAGTTTGTGGTGTTGTACCAACGTAGCATGTTTATTTTGTGTATTTTGAAAGAAGACAATGCATGGAACAGACAGAACTCGAAACGGCGTCCCAGAACGTCAACAACCAACGCACCTAGGGTACTTTGGATGTTGTTTGTGGACGTGGAAAGTTCATGATCATATGTGACAAGGTCGGAGCGAGAATGTGTTGTTTAAGGACACTGGGACTCTTGACAATGGTTATTTTTTATACTTATCGGGTCCTACTGCTCTTAAATATCTCGGAGTACCAAACGAAAGTTCGGGTCTCAGGAGGATAAATACAAAAATACACGAGCAACGAAACAAAAACCAAATATAACCTGAAATTCGAAGAGCAAAACTAATCAAAGTGACAGAAAATTACAGAAAATTTGCTGCTTTTATGCGATGCAGTGATGCATGTGCTTCCTGGCTTTTAATTCAGTTTAAAACTCAGTCATTTCCATAAAAGAATCTACCTTAAAAACTAAAGAAACCCAAACTAAAACTGAACTAAATTATCTAAAAGTAATTCAGCACAAAAGAAAAGTTAAAAAGAAGTCACTTTCTAGACAATAACCAACCGCATCTCTCCGTTCCATTGTCTTTGTCCTCTCTACACAAGTTAACTTCGTCTCATCATGACACTTGGCTCGCCGTCGCAGCCGGTCCATATGCGCTGTTTCACCACAGAGCTCTGACATCTCCTGTCATAAGGTTTGTCACCATAAACCCCATCATGCTACTGTCCCCGCCTGATGCCATGCCAAACAAAAGCGTCGATTCACAGCCAAAATGGGCTTGTGCTCACACTATGCATGTCCTTTCTGCCATTTTCACCTTCTCCCGTCTCGTTTTTTTTCCCCCACTCTCGCTCCTTCTGCTTCTCCTTCTGCCGGTCTCTCTTTCTTCTTTCTAGTTTTACTCCGTATTAATCACGATTTCCGCTCCTCGCTGTTTCCTCAGCTTTTTAAAAACTTGATTTTCATGCATCGCGGATACTCCCGGGATAATACGATTGACCACGGTGAACATTTGAAACACTGCAATGGGTGATAAAGTCAATGCAATCATTCAACTCTAATCAGAATTCATTACATTACATTAGACAGAGGCACCGTTCAGCCATCCATTTGTCATTTTCTGAGAAATGGCGACAATAGGTGAGAAAAAAAAAAGAAGCAGAGAAAAATCAGTATTCACACCAAATTAGTTTAGCTACACTGAATAGCAGCTATTTCCATCAAGGGTATTGTAATGAAGAAATGGTTATGAGGCGGCGATGATTCAGAGGTGTTGTAAGAATGGTTGGAATAAGAGGAAAGAGCAAAAAAAAACACACACACACTCGTACACACAAACATGAGTGAGACAGATGTGGGCTGCCACGCGCGGCCTCCAACTGTTCATAATGAAGGGCATTCACCGTTCTGTTCCGGCTCTCCCACTGTCAACACAATTCTCTCGCACCAGGCCTCCTTCCCTCCCCCTTGTGCCCTCCCGTGTATCCGTCCCTCGTTTCTCTCCCTTCCACGTTTCTCTCTCGATCCAGTCCGGGGCAAAGGAGGACGGAGTGCGCGGAAGAGACAGAGGGAGAGATAAAAAGCGAGTCGAGGGGAGCAGATCTGCAGGACAGCTTGGAGACCAGCGTGGGGCCGCGCTTGTCACTTCTCCTTCCACCCGTCCCGTCGACTGGCGGGGGTTTGTGTGCGCGAGAGCGCTTACTGTACCTGGGCATCTGCGGAGCTCCACTGGGTGGGTGCAGGGAGGGTGGGGGAACACCACAGGCCTCAGCACCTCTTTAGCAGCCAGGCAATCTGCTCCGTGAGCCCCGGTCTGCCTGTTGGACTGCGGAGGACACACACATGCACACACATACACACAACGCGCCCGCCCACCCACTGAGGAGCATGGTCAGAGCTGAGGCAAGATGGTAGATGAGGCACAACAAACACATGCGCTGATGCAGCCTATACTCACTGATGTACTTGTACACCAGTGATTCCCAACAGGGGGGATGTGGAAAGATTGTGGAGTAGCTCAACTTATTAAAAAAAACTGAAATGATAAAAACATCCACATTTTTGTGTTTAAGAGGAAAATTAACGTTGAGTTAGGATAACAAATTATGATGCTAATCTCCAGTAAGTATCCTCCTGCGAACCTGAGACAGTCCCCCAAGGCTATGTTTTACCAAAAACACCGGATGAAAACCACATAACGAGCAGAGTAGTTAAAAAGTTGGGTAAAGTAATAAACACTTGACGTAATCAGCCAAAAGTGATGATTAAACAGTTATAATATGTAAGTAATGTATAAAAGGTTAACCTGCTGGTAAAAGTAATTGATTAGCAACAAAAAATAGTAGCATGAACTAATGGGTTAACAATTAGCGAAAAGTAATGGATTAACAATTGAAATAGTTGAAAATAACAGTTGAAATAGCTAAAAGTAATGGATTAATTTAGTTGGCTAAAAGTAATGGATAAACAATAGAAATAAATGAAAGCTGCTGCAGGAAATGAATAGCTGTTCGAGTTAGCAAAAGTACTAGTGGATAAAAAATTGATACGAAATAGCTAGCTCAAAGTAATGAACAAACAGGTAGCTAACAGTAGGTTAATGGATAAACTGTTGAAGTAGTTGGCTAAAAGTAATAGTTAAACAATGGAAATATTTTAAAAGAACAGTTGAGAAAGCTCAAACTAAACCACTGCTATAGCAAACTAAAGTATTGTTGGATAAACATAAAAGTAATCATAAAACCATTGAAGTAGCTAAAAGTAGGCTAACGGACAAACTGCTTTGCAGTCAGCTAAAAGTAATGGATAAATAACTAATAATTAACTGTACGTTTAGTTATTTAAAGTAGGCTACTAATGGATAAACAATTGATTTGAAATCACTGGCTCAAAGTAATGAATAAACAGTTGAAGTAGTAGTTAAAAGTAACAGATAACCTTTAGTCAGAAGTAACTGTTAAAGTAGCTAAACGGATAAACTGTTGAAGCAGTTAGCTATAAGTAATGGATAAACTGTTTAAGGAAAGAGTTTAATAGCTAAATATAACTGTTGATCTAGTCAACTAAAGTACTAATGGAAATACAGTTGATATTAAATATTCAGCTAAATGTAAAACAAAAAACATAGAAATAGCTGGGCTAACAGGTCAGCTGTTCAAGTAGTAATGGATTAACTGTTAAAGAGTTGAAATGGCGATAAAGTAAACTGTTGATATAGCTAGCTAAAAGGAAAAACTGTGGAAATAGCTAAAAGTAGTCTAACGGATAAACTGTTGAAGCAGTTAGTTAAAAGTTTTACAGATAAATTATTAAAGAGCTGAAATAGTTAAAAAATAAACTGTTAATATAATTTAAGAAAATACTAAAAGAGAAACAGTTTATATGAAATAGATAGCTAAAAGTAAAATATGGTGAAATAGCTAAAAATGGGCTAACAGATAAACTGTTGAAGTAATTAACTAAAAGTAACGGATAAACTGATTAAGAAGACCTAGTTTGCTAACCATTTGAAATTGCTAAAAATAAATTGTTGATATAATTTGCAAGAAGTTCATGCTGTACATAAAGGATCAGCACTCAGTGAATAACCTTCTAAGCCAGGTCTCACTGTTCCCCGCACCGACCCAACAACCTGCTTTACCTTACTTGCACATGCACTGCCACCTTCAACAAACCCAGGCTCTGTACGTGCGAGCTCCAGGTAGAAGCAGTGCTGATACTACCTTTCCTAGCACCTTCACCATACTCTATTTCACACGCTGCATAGCATAACTACAATATAAGCTAAAGTTAAAGGAGAAAAGCAAACACACTCACCTTGCAGCATGGTCTCAAACAAAAGGGATTCAAATAGGCCACTCCCACACTTAAATACTTCCTCTTCCTGGATTTCCTCCTGACAGGAAGTGGATCTCTCCACCTGATCTCAAGGAGTTATGGGCCCTGCTTAGTAGCTCCCCCTGCTGGCCCCCAACTGACATTATTTCTTCTCACCCAGATCCATTGGCTTGCTCTACCTGCTTCATCTGACATTTCCCTCACTGTCTTCCTCAAACTCTGTCCCCGCACTCCGAGTTCCCCCAGGAGCGAGACTGCTGATCTTGCTATCAATCCCCTACACCCCACTTCCACTGGACAAATCCTAGTTTTCCATCCTCGCTGCCCAGCTTCTGCTCCTACGTCTGCATATCTGAGCTTAAAGTACAAATAGATAAACAGCTAATATGAAATAGCTAGCTAAAAGCAAAACTGTTGAAATACCTAAAAGTAGATAAACTGTTTAAGTAGTTAGCTATAGTTCAAATAGCTCAAACTGAACTGGTGATAAAGTAAGCGAAAGTACCTTTGGATAAACATTTCATAAAGGTAAAATCTGTCACAGTAGCTTAAAGCTGGCTAACTGAAACTGTTGGAGGAGTTAGCTACCCAGTTGAAATAGCAAGTTCTGCAACACTGCCAATTCAACTTTATGAAAAAGGCAACAATTTTCATTTTTTTATGTAGTGTTACTTGAAATTTACTTTAAATATAATAAGCACATTTGGAATATGGCGGACAGTTTAATAGAGGGTAACGTGAACTCATCCAATGTGGGGCTACGTCAGACAGAAAAGGTTGAGAACCCCTCTCTCAACCTCCTTGCAGTCAGATAAATCAAACACATCTCGCATAAATAAGCATCCTGCAAATTATCGATTCAGCGCTGGAATAACACGGATAGCGTTCTCCGTGGCAGCAGCTGCTCAGGCCACAGCAATTTGTATGAGAGTCAGACACAAAACAGCCCAAAATGTGTAGCTAACTAGCAGTTGACATCCTCCCGATTCCTTGAGGTCACTTCCTCCCACGCCTCCAGAATGCATTCTCCAGATAGGCACGAGGGCCCCCAGCCCCATCTCTCCACCCCCCCCCTCCACCTCCCATTCCTCAGTGGAAGTGCTCAGGGCGTCTGGAGTAAGGAGTGAACAGCTGTTTGAATTAAATCTGCAAGAGTGAGTCTAGACGGGGCCAGGTTTATTGAAGCGATGTCGACTGTCAGATTGATGGAAGACAAGGGGGAGATGGCTCGGCTTGTTACAGGCAAAGCCAAACTGGATTCTCTGGCTGTAAGCTGCTGTAAATCTTGTCTGTTTGATGGGGAGATTAGTTGTAATTCTGAGGACATAAATACAGTGTTAGCTTGGAAGTGAAGCTGGCCGGAAAACATGAACATAAGGATATAGAGAGTTAGCCCAAACACATACTGCTGCTATTCACTTTCCCTGAGCACATGAAGGGTTTTACTGCGAAATCTGTACGTTGTGTGCATTCAGAAACAAACCAGCCCTGATATCCAGTGTACCCCAAATCAAAAACACAGCCTGCCTCAGAAGTACAACTGATTACAAGTATAGATAATTTATTTTTATCTCAGCTGACAGTTGATCAAAAGCAGTCCAATGTCCAAAAGTTAATTTTCACTGTCTTTTGGGAAAAGCTAAATAGAGTGTTATGAGCCTATTTGGAGCATTTCCACAGGCTTATAAAGCTATCAAGTGCCATCAACTGACAGAAAGACTTTGTAATGACACTTATCAGTGGAAAAGAAGCTAGGTATCAAAGTCATCATATATTTTTTTCTCACATGCCTACATGATGAACGAAGAATCCAAAAATGGGTAAAATTCTTGATGAATTGAAATTAAAGGCGGCTACATTTAACAACCACAAAACTATCTAAAAACATCCGTTACAAACCCTCATACAACTCGTACAGTATAATTCAAGTGGACTTTTTGGAAACTCATAAGTTTGAATGACGTGAAATTGTATAGAAAATACGTACTGATGTTTTTTGTTTTTTCTGATTATTATTTTTGAAGGGTCGTGACAATATACGCACATTTTTGCAAAATTGTCAATGTGTATTTTAATGTGATAATTTAAATAAAATAATTTTAAAAGGAGCTTGTAAAGGTATGTTTTTAAACAGTTTTGCTGTTGTTTACCTCAATTTATGAAACGTTTTTTCGTTTTTTGGATTGTTCGCTTACCATGAAGGCATGCAAAAAAAAAAAAAAACAGTTTTAAGTTTTTGTTACAAATTCAATGTAACAGAAACAAAGTAATTATTATACAACTCATCATTTTGTGGATGAAGTATTCCTTTAAAACTGGATGAAGATGGACGTAGATACTTTACAACAATACTCTGCAATTATTCAACTGTGCGATATTCTTCCCACTCATGAATGTATATTTGGGGCCCGTCCTAAAGCCCCCCCTAGACCTACCCCTACATTTGCACGTTCCAGCGATGGGTAGTAGTGTCCCAATTCCTTTTTGCGTGTAGGTGTAGGGGGCATAACGAGGGGTAGTGGGTATGAAACTATTCACATGCTGACTTGCCAGGTCGACGTCGCCATGGCTACCACCAAGCAAGAGACGGGCAAGAAAGTTCATACATAGCTAACGTCACCGTCGTCAAGTTGAGTGTTAGCTAGCTAGCTAGCTCACATTATCTAGCGTCTGTCATCTATCCTGTTCTGCAAAATTGTCGGACTTTTCACATTACAACAACACGCCAGCTAGTATAACTATGCTGCCTCGTAATGTTAGCTGGTTAGCTAGCTAGCAGAAGTCCCCTGTCGTCTGTCGTTCATCAAACGAAGCATGATGAATGCGGCAAACATGATTGGTAGGATGAATGAGACTCCATTGTAGATGCTAGATGATTGTAGATAAAATAATAGTTACGTATGTGTGAACGTAACCGACGCGGTGGTGAGTGGTGTCCCAATTCCCAGGGAAAGATTTCAACCCCTACCCCTCGTTGCTTCATTTTCAGGCCCAAGGGGTTGCACATATATAGTGTGTATATTTCTTATTCTTATTCCTACTCATGTATATATTGTGTGTTGCATATTGTAGCATTATACACATATTTTTTGTCGCTAACTTTACATACAAGTTTTATTCACTGTATTTAAGCATAAAGGACATATTTTATTTTTCATATACTTTACATACTCAGCACATTACATGTATTCTATATTTTAAATATTTTACATCCATGTGTTTACATTGAATCATATTTATTTTTATATTTTTACATATTTTGTACTTCTTATTTTTATTTCTATAATTCTAATATTTTTATTTTTTATCAATTAACACTAGTTTTATACATCGTATTTTAACATAAGGGACATATTTTCATGTTTTTATACACTTTACATACTCAACACATTACATGTATTCTATAATTTACATATAAGGGATCAATAAAGCATTTCTGATTCTGATCTGAGGAGACTTTCACTTAAATGACAAAATATACGAGTGGATGCAAGATCTGCTTAACTCACCAGCCAGTAAAACATTTAATCAACTGACTGGCTGATACATTTTGGAATCCATCAGCCACAGTGGCCGGTGGACAAAAAAGTTAATGTTGCTCTCAGTTGATTAGTTATAAATTAATTGCATCATTTAAATAATTAAAATCAATGGGATCTTGTAAATTTAATCACAGTTTGTCCTTGATTTTCAGCCATTTAGGTCTCACGAAATATAAAAAATGCTTATCCATCATGGCATAAACAAAACTGTAATGAGAATTTAGAAATATTAATTCAATTTCACCCAGTTGGTAAATTAATTAGAAACAATTTTGGGGACGTTTCTATTAAATTAGTGCAGAAAAAAAACACAGCACAGCGAGGCTGAAGGTGTGAGACGGGATATACTCATAGAACCTGGGTATTTCGCCACAGCTGCTCAAACACAGTCAGTCAATTTCATGCAGTCTGTAAGTACCACTGAACACTTTGCCGGAAACATTTAGACGTTTAGTCCTCTAATGACTCCCTCATAAGTTTGTGAAATCAACCACGTAGACATGAGCACATTATTCTGCACCCAGCCCATAGTTTCATCGCATTTTTGCCGCATTACACAGTAAGTCTTTGTGTGTGCGGCGCCCTATTACAGCTCACAACTCCCACTGCATTTGTGTGTCAGCATCTGCAGCAGTGTGTACAGTGCGTACGCGCGCATGAGTGTGTATGCGTAAGAGGTGTGGACACCGATCGTGTCTCACCAACTCTTTTGAAAGTGACTCTGACAGTTTGGATAACAGTGTTACCCTGCTTCCTCACTGCCCACACACACATACAGACACACAGACACACCACCGCAGTCACATTGCCTTCAGATGGCGGGCTCCTCCGACGCCAAGTGTTAGGGGCCAGCTTATAATTAACTTGCCTGCCAAGTGGTATTATATATCATCAAGGGCTCGACATTGGCCTTGAGGAAGTCCAAAAAAGTGCTATTGTTCCCTGCCTAATAAGGTCAACGCAGTGGCACGGCAAATTACAGTTATTTCTGCCATTTAGACAACAAATGTCGTTGGACGTCAACTCCTGCTTCTCACGTGGAACTTTGCGGGCCCGGAGGAGGGGGCGAGCAGGCCCCGCGTGCCGAGCGGAGTCAGCGAGAGCGGAGCGCGTGTGTCACAGCAAAAATACTATTCAATTATGATTTTCTCAAGGAAGAGACAGAAATACATGCAGATAAGAGAGGGAGGAAGGAGTACGACTGACTTTCAAGCCAAATGATGGCAATTAATGTTGTTGTTTATCAGCTTGAGGCAGATTTTTCCTCTTCTTCAATTAACTCAGTGTGAGCACACTCATGTGGTTTGATGAGTGCCTTATCCATCTAAGTGGACACTCTCACACAGGCACTGCACCGTCTCTGTCTCCCCCTGCTTCTGTCTCACCCTCCCTGTAGTGCATGTGGCTCAAATCCACACTGCGTACTGTACTCTGTATAATAAATCTTTATGATATGCTGTTTTGGCAGTCGGTATGCAAGAACTAAAAGTAGTTTACAATTTTGTGCAAACAGGAAGTGATACAAAATGTGTACGATCAAGCTGTGACTCTGGAAAGCTGAGGGTAATGTAAAACTGTATACACTGTGTAAAATGTGAGTGTGCATAATGCTGGCCCTTTTCCAATGTAATAACACGACTGACTAATATTCCTGTTAGTGTTAGTGGATTACTGCTCTTGTGACGCAGTGCTGAGTTGCAAGAAAGCAAAAACATCAAACATAAAAAGAAAAAAAGGCTCTCACACTTGGGTCAAATGCAAGTGTTTATTTGTGGGGGGTCAAAAAATGACCTCAAAGAGATGCAAGGGAACTGCAGAGACACAAAGAGACCCCAAAGAGACACGAAACAACCACAAAGACACACAAAATGACTTCAAAAAGACATAGAAGGACCTCAAAGAGACACAAAACACCCACAAAGAGACATAAAATTACTTCAAAAAGACATAAAAGGACCTCAAAGAGACACAAAACAACCACAAAGAGACACAAAATGACCACAAAGAGACACAAAATGACCACAAAGAGATACAAAATGACTTCAAAGAGACATAAAAGGACCTCAAAGAGACACAAAACAACCACAAAGAGACACAAAATGACCACAAAGAGACACAAAATGACCACAAAAAGATACAAAATGACTTCAAAGAGACATAAAAGGACCTCAAAGAGACACAAAACAACCACAAAGAGACACAAAATGACCTCAAAGAGACACAAAACAACCACAGAGACACAAAGCAACCACAAAGAGACACAAAACAACCACAAGGAGACATAAAATGACTTCAAAGAGACATAGAAGGACCTCAAAGAGACACAAAACACCCACAAAGAGACACAAAACAATCACAAAGAGACACAAAATGACCTCAAACAGACACAAAACAACCACAGAGACACAGAAAGACCCTGGAGAGAGACAAAACAACCACAAAGAGACACAAAACAATCACAAAGAGACACAAAATGACCTCAAAGAGACACAGAAAGACCCTGAAGAGACACAAAACAACCACAAAGAGACACAAAAAGACTCAGAAGAGACACAAACAACCACAGACACAAAATTACAGTAAAAAGACACAAAACAAAACAAACAATACTGTAAACAGACATTGCATGTAATAGGCAGAAGTTGACACGGTGTCCCAGAGCATCGACAGTCAGCACACCCAGGGCACCTTGCACGTCATGGCCGGACTTTCTACCACAACAACAGAACAGAGAAACTTGAATTACAACACACACAAAACAGCACAACTATATTCTTTATTACGGACACAATTAATCCACTGTGTCTCTACATAGCTGCGTACTTTCTGCAGCTTGTACTTCACTGCCAATTTTATTTCTCTTTCTTACCTGATGCTGCAAATTCAACTTGATTATTGAGTGAACAGCTTTTTAACTCTTCCTGTCTCTCCTTTACCGCTTTGAGGCAGTAAAAAGCCGGGCACACCTGTGTCTGCAAAGTTACAGGAAATTCAGAAGTGAAAGACAAAAATAAGACCCGTGTGATTGACATGTAGTTGACGGATTGCATCGGACCTCATTTCGGGATCAGGTGTCATTTCCTGCTGAATCAAAGGCAGGATGTCGCACGGCAATAACTGGGAGAGATTTCTGAGAGGCGCTAAGCTGTGTAAAGTTGGTCAGAAGGAGGCTGCAGTTGTCCTCCCTGCCTCCCTTCTGTCTCCCTCCTCATTCATTTGGATGGCGCGATGGAGTCGAGGCGATTGATTGATTCCCGGGGACAGATGGCACGTACCCAAGGCGGGCATTTCTGCCTCGATCCAATAACGCGGCGAGTTTTCCTGCTTGTTGCATTATATTACATCTCTGAGCGTGTCACAGCTAAAGTTGTTTGTGTTTCACCAGAAAAGAGTCGAATGTGAGTGTGTGTCGCTGTGTGCATGCATGTGCACCAGCCTCTTCCAGCCAGGTGGTACCTGCGTTCCACCCGGAGCCCTTAACTCTTCCTAATCTTGGGAATAAGGACATTAAGGATAATAGAGATCTAAATTACATTCATCCAATATTACCATTGCCTATCATAATTACACACAATGGATTACACGAATCATTTAAGTTGAGGAAGTTGAATGTCACCTCAGCAGGTATCGCCGCCATAAAGTCCAGCACTGATTGAAATGTTATATTATCTCCAGCACGGCCCCGCTGCGCCTCCAGATACACCTGTGCTTGAGCGCACGCCTTCCGCGTGATGGATGCTCGAGGCCCACTTAAGCCGTAATGATCTCTACACGGGTGAGAGGTTGACTCGTAGCCGATGCAGAGGGGCTACAGCAGAGTCTAACCTTCTCAATTAGAGCGTGCACACACATTCCTCCGTCTCGCTCGCCGTTTTGTCCTCCCATAGCCTCACCCTCGCCCCCACCGCCGCCGCCGAATTACTCTGTTCTAGAATTACAATAAACTAATTCCTGCCGGTTTCGCACAGACTATGAATAATGGGAGTGACAAAAAGGGTCGCTCGGCGGCAACAGTCGTACAGGCTCTAAGCACTGTTTTGTTAGGCTTGACTAGCTTTTGTAATTATGTTTTCCCCGCAACCTCCCCTGACCACGTATAGCCCAAAACTGCAGAATTCAAATTACTGGGGTATAAAAAACGCATTCCACTTTGCAATATAATCACAACCGAGACTGTTTAAATGGTGGGAGACTTTGTTTCTTCCTATGCATAAGCCATTTAAGTAAGTGAAAATGTTGTGGTTTGCATTGATTGCACTGCACGGCAGATCCTTTTAATCCGACTTTCCGAAGCCGTCGTGACAGAAAATGCTAATAACACTGCAAATGCGCTTCTGCTACACGTGCTGCATTATTCTCCTGTCATGCTACGTCCTTACCCTCGACTCCAAGCATATCAATTCGCTCCGGATACTTTGAAAAACCCTAATTACAAATTCACACATTGTCCGGCCGTTCATGCGACTGAAGGCAGATACATTTCTCTGAGCTAGTCGTGTAACATCCCTCCACTATAGGCCTTTGTGCTTTGGCGTAATTACCGTTAATGTTATTTCACATGGCGGTATCTTCACAACAAGCAGTGTGAGAAAGATGTCACCAAATTCCTGATAAACTTATCTAACAGGCCCTAATTACCTCCGCTTAATGACTTACAATCAACAGATCCTTGCCAGCAATCTCCCAGTAGCATCCCGGAGCCCGTTCGGTTCAGAGGGTGGAGGTGGGGGAGCCGCTGTTGCTTAATGAAACCCAGCATGGAGCCCCCCCAAAAAGCAGAACACAGTGATTAGAAGCTTACACAAACAGAGAAAAGGCTGCAAACAGTGATTAGTATGTAATTGTAATCCTGTAAAGGAAAAGGGGGATCTCCGCTGTTTAATCGGCACTGGAAGGGGTTAAAGCTGGGGTAGGAAGGCTACGTTTGGCGCCTGTGGGCAAAAATCCCATAATAATCTTGAAGCAAATTGTAGTTCAATTGCTCTAAGAGAACACTGGACTTCTGGATTTGCATTTGGATGTGTTTTCAGGCTTTAGAAGATCCACCTGTGAGACTTGGACCAATCACAGACCCTTTTGTTTCCCATAGAGTTCATTATATGTTAATGAATATTAAATAGTTCCTGCACTTTCATGACTGTTGTGTAACCCCTCAACATCCTGTTCTTACTTAAAGCTACAGTACTGTCAGTATGTACTGAAGCAGAAGATAAGGCCAATAACTTGCAAGGATCGTGACAACAACCAATCAGAGCCTGTAACGCAGTCACTGCCCGTGAAGTAGTCGGTGCCGATCAAATATGAATTAAGATTTTGCGCCTGCATTGCCTATGTCTTGCCTCAAATGTTTTCAGGAGCATATTTTAGTGCACTGTTTAGCTGTAACATGAGAAACTGTGCGTTCTAATACCCGTACTTCCAGTTTTCTTGTTGTGTCACTCAGTGTCAGTGACGGGCTTGAAACCAGATAAGTGAACAATCCAAAGCAGCAAATTTTACTGTAGTTATCTTTTTTATATCTCTGATTTAGAGAGTGGTGCAGGGTTTAGTCCTCACTCCCAATTCCCTCATCTCAAAGTCAGTGGGTTTTAGGTTCTTCTCCAGTGGCTCCCTGTGGCTTTGTCAAAATTATATGGAAATGAACAACAGTTATTTTTTAACATTGAAAAATGCATAAATGTATAAAGTGATTCTTACATTTTTAAAGTTGTATAAATGTGCAGCCTAACACTAAATAAAAAAAGCAAAGAAAAGAAGAAAACACGTCTCATCAGCTATGTGCGTCATACTTCTAAGGCCTGACACCTTTTCCTAAAATTTACAGAATCTCAATAGTGATGGCTCGTCTTGAGTCTCCTTAATAGTGATGGGATTTCTCGTTCACTTTCAAGAGCGGGTGAGCGGCTGCACTTTTCTCCCTCACAAACTCTCTCAACTTGTTCTGGATCAAATAATCTGAAATGAATGGATACAGAGTAAATTAAAGCAAAAAACAAAGAAATTAGGAACTGGCTCGTTCACTTCAAAGAGCCGGTTCAGCGTCTCGGCTCGTTCGCGAATGTCACATCACTCCTCCTTAATGAGGGACAGCAAATCCGAAAAAAAAAAAACGTCTCAAAAGAAAATGGAGAATTTCATAGTGAGTGGACAGAATTCTTCACCGTCACCACTAACGCTGCAAAGTATAAGTACCAGATAATCATAAAAAGTACCTACTGTGTTGTAAAACATATTAATGGATGCTTATTTAAACCTATTGGAAATGTTTACCTGCTAACTTAGATTAGGAAGACTGCGCTGCCGTCAATATAAGGCACATATATGTATTGTGGCTCCAGAAAATAAGGCCAAAAATGGCTCTTGGTAGCGAAGGTTGCCGACCCCTGCCCTGTGCTACACGGGCAATGAACACAGAACGACTGTATCAGGGAAACATCTCAAGTGAGGTGCCGTGACTCGAGTGCAAGATACAAATATTGATATGACCGCGAGAGGCGCTCGTGCGAATGAACACGATGATCTTGATGATATGACGGACAGCTGCGTCAGAGACTCCTCGGCTCCGACAGCGTCTTCCCGTCATGTTTGCAAACGCCATCAGGAGCACTGCAAGGAATCAAAGGAGCATGACTTGCCAGGACATAAATAACTTAAAAAGTTTAAAAAGTTACCTACTGTCGCTTTAATTAAGAACAGGAAGCTGCATGGAGGGGTTACGCAACGGTCATGAAAGTGCAGGGAATATTTAATATTCATTAATACTCATTCCAGCTGCAGAGAATAATTGCCGCGGTCTAACTTTGCAGATTACGCTTTGAAATTGACTGAGCCAAACAAATGGAATTGTTTCTGTTTATAAAGGCTCGACGGACTCTCTGTTTGCAGACACTTCTCCCTGCTTGAATATCAATGGAGGGATACACTGAACAAATAATGTCATTCAGTTTCTCTCTCCGTCGTCATCCAAGGCCGTCCTGAGGTCAACACATCCTCTCTGCATGTGGTCAATTAGGGTTGGTCGGCGCTGACAGGGTCAGCGCTCGGTCTCCCGACCGTAGCCGCCCACTCTGCAGCCTCATTGGCCGCCCCGCCTCATCCCCTCTGTCTGTCAGACTGGAAGGGCGGGGTCGGGGAGGAAGCAGTCCGAGCCGTTTCCCCCGGGAACGTCTAATGATGACAAGGGCTTCCTCCGAGGCTCATTACGGATATCATGTGGAGGAGACTCCCTTAAAAGCACATAAAAAGCCACTGTCTGGATGTACAAGCAGCTGAAGCGTGTTCTCACCGGGATTACGGGCCAATTTACCCAGTGTGAACTGGAGCAGCTCGCGCACAGGCCCTTGAATCCTTAACCCCAGTGCGTCACACAGTTGTTCCGAGAGCTAAGCGCTTTACAGGCTGGTAGAAGAGCAAGAAATGTTGGCGTTTCATGCAAATGGAACCCTTGAACAAAGCAGCGGCGTGTCGTGACTTTGGCGATCCTGTCAGCATAACAAGACTGCTGCCCCTGACCCCCAACACGCCCGCCAGCTCCTCCGTCCCTCGCTGTCTTCCTCCCTCACTCCCCCTCTCCTTCTGCTCTTGTCGGCTGAGAGTCAAAGTTCTCCCTTAATCAGCACAATGCTCTCGGTGGCAGGTGTTAGTGAGCTTTTTTCTGGCATCTTGATCACCCCTCGGGGAGCGCGCCGGCCTCCGACGCCGGGCGCACAGCAGGAGATGTCATCGGGAGGAGAGCCACCCACGGCGGCGACAGAATCAGGCAAATTGCTCTCTCCACAGCGAGAGGGAAAGGTTAGGGCCGCGGGATTAATCCGAGCTGCGATTGGGCTGCACGGAATTACAGTGGGAGGTTAGCCAGGCGCGTGTAGCTCACCGACAGCAGCTTGTGTAAATATGACAGAGCGGCGACAACGTGCCTCCTGAAAAATGTGAGGAGGAAGTTTGATAATTAAGAAAGTTGTGAACATTTTTAAAGTCCCCCCAGTCCCCATTTAGACTAATTTACCAATTAATGATGTGATAAAAAGAGATTAAGGCCAGTCTCTGGAGGTAATCACACATTTTTAATTGTATAAAGGGAATCTGCCCTCATTGGTGGAAACATTTGCAGTCAAGCACCGTACTGCAGTACAATTTAAAGGTACTTGTACTTTACTTGAGTATTGTCCTCCACATTTCAGAGGCCAATATGACTCTTTTTACCGCATCTATTTCACAGCTGTAGTTGCTTTTTAGATTAACATTTTACATTACAAATATATAATTTAAAAAAAAAAAAAAAAGTGAATATTATTTTTTTTTAATTGGAATTGTGAAATAAAAAGTCTTGTCAAAGATTAAAAAGAAAAAAAGAAAAAAGCAGTGTCTACTTTGAGCCCCTTTTTATTATCATAGCCACAGTTGTAGTTTTCTATTTTTTTTTTTTGTTGTTGTTGTTTTTAATCTAGTTAGATTCCAGGGTGGGTTTGTTCATTTCAGTTGCTTTTGATATTAACATTTTACATGAAGTAAAATAAAATAAAATTCAATTAGACTCAATTAAAGTATCAGAAAATATAAAATAAAATATTTAAATTTTATAATTATAATTAGAAAATAAAATGTCTGGTTAAACATGTCATTTAAAAAAAGCAGGGTCTACTTTAAGCCCTTTGTCACATTTTATAATAACCACTATTGCTTATTTCAATTGCTTTTAATATTAACATTTTACATAGAATAAAATTCAATTCAATTCAATTAGATTAAATTAAAGTTTCAAAAAGTATAAAATAAAATTCAGTAGAATAAATTATATATTTTTTAAATTGTGGGTTTGCTCATTTCAGTTTCTTTTAATATGAACATTTTACATAAAATAGAATACAATAAAAACTAAAAAATAAGAAAATATAAAATAAAATAACTGAAAAAAACTATTTATATTTTTAATTGTATAATTATAATTATAAAATAAAATGTCTTGTTAAAGATTGTTTTTGATTCTGTTAGTTTCCAGGGTGCATTGTGCTTATTTGAGTTTAATCTTTATTGCTTTAAAATGTGTAGTATTTGTTTATTTTTTCTTAGTGTCAATATTATAATTGATTTCAATATCTTATTAATATTTTCATATTTTTTTTTAATTATAATTTGAGGTATTTGTCAAGGGCAAGATTTAAGAAGCTCGTAATAAGTATTACAATAACAGACACGACACTTTGTGAAGGCAGTTCACTGATGGCCGTGTCGACATCCCAATTCAATAAATACAACCTTGACTTAAGCTGTTTTTAATTCTCATTTGAGTTAGTCTTGTAAGTACACAAAATCCTTTCAATTTCAGTTTTTTTTTTTTTCATATTTTAATCATGTCTGATTTATCCATCACCAGCAGAAGGCCAGTGACCTAAAGTACAGAACTGTATATAAAGCAGTAAGACAAGCTCAAGTTTTTATGTGCTTAAATAAACAATGATGCAGGTGTTTTGTTTTCCTTTATTTTTTTCATGATCTGTTTTGTTTGTTAATCTTGTTTGTGTCTTTCCAGGACTCCTTATCTTCCTGCACACATTTATACCTTCAGATAATAGCTTTTGTTTATTCAATTCAATTTCTCAAGCCAAATATCACAAATCACAATTAGCCTCAGAGGAGCTTCACAGCATTCAACAAGAAGAACAAGAGGACGCTTGTGAAGGGAATCTGTCAATGGCGTACTTTTACATCAGTGTACTATAATATAAAATAATATCGCACTAATATATAGAGAGCTTTTCAGGGTACTTAGAGGCGCTTCATATGAATTATAAATACATAACCCATAACATAAATCACTTATTAAAAGCAGTTTTGGAAAGCTATGTGTCCCTCCTGTTGACGTATATATTCGCACCTCTAAATTTTGCTCCACTTTCGGCCTGAACCCGGCTTTAGATGCTGCTGCTAATTGGATGACTGCTTCATACATATTGTATGTACGAGGCAGAAAAGCTTTAAGACTGTTTTCACCTGAGCAGTTCTGTTAATGACTATTTCCTTAAATTAAAGGTGGAAAATTACATTACGCAGGTGATGTTAATTCGCCCAATATGGTCTTAATTTTTGGCAGTTAATTTCACAGTGCTGACCACCGCTGATTGTCACAAGGCAATGTCAAAAAGTTGGCCGTCACAACACTTTGCAGATTCATCTGAGTTGTGTGGTTTGTATAATGTCGCTGCAACATTGTGGTAACGTTCGCCGAGCTGTAAAGTCTGTTGAATGCAAAGTAATGCTAATATAGTAGCACACATATCAAAGACTGTGACGCACACATACACCCACCTCCACCCTCAGAGACTACTACCACAAACACATGTAATTAATGTTTCTACTAGAACATGTTTACACACTGTAACGGTCAAAAAACTTTATTTTCCTTATACTGTCTGTGCTGGATCACCTGTATTCACCCTCTGTCTGAAACTCTCCATTTTAAGCACCTGTCTCTTTAGGTGCTCCGCCCCAAAACTGTCCAGTCTGCTTCGATTGGTCAGGAAAAATAATTAGTAAGACCTTCTAAATCAGACATGTTCTGGCGGGAATAAGATCTAAAATCTGGGAGAAATTAACAACAACGATGACCAAGATAACATGTTTCCCTGATGTTAGCATCCTACATGTAGCATGTCAGCAGGGACTTTTTTTTCACGTGGTGACCTCAGAGTGAGACTGGGTTGAGCGGACATGTTTCAGCATGAATATGATCTGAAACTGGGAAGAAATTTACAGCATATGCAACCAAGTTGACATATTTCCTTGACGTTAGCACGTAGCCTCATGTAGCTGTGTACTTGCAGCCGGAGAATGAGAATAGCAGCATTTTCTACTGTGGAAAAACTCACCAATAAAAAAAGCTTCTGAACACAACTGGAAATGTTCCAGCAGGAATATGATCCAAAACCGGGGCGAAATAACAATATCAGCAACCAAGTTTACATATTTCCCTGACATTAGCATGAAGCTACATGTAGCAGTGTACTTGCAGCTGGGGAATGACTGCACTTTCTCATGTTAAAAATCTCCAATAAAAGCTTTGAAACCAAGATCTTCACAACAGGACATGTTCCAGCAGGAATATGATCCAAAACTGGGGCGAAATTAACAACATCAGCAACCAAGTTTACTTATTTCCCTGACATTAGCATGTAGCTACATGTAGCAGTGTACTTGCAGGCAGGGAATGACTGATGACTGCAATGGAGAATAGTGGCAGTTTCTACCATTAAAAAACTCACCATTAAAGTTAACACAACCAGAAATGTACCAAAATTGTGGAGAAGTTTACATATTTCCCTGATGTTAGCATGTAACTCCATGCAGCAGTGTACTTTAAGTTGAAATGATTGCAAAGGGTTGTAGTGGCATTTTGTCACATTTAAAATCTCTAATAAAAGCTTCTCAAAAAAAAATTCTTCACAACTGGGCATGTTTCAGAAGAAATATGAACTGAAACTGGGCAGAAATGAATAACAATGGCAACCAGGTTTACATGTTTCCCTGACGTTAGCATGTAGCTACATGTAGCAGTGTACTTGCAGGCAGGGAAGGACTGTAACGGAAAATAGCGACACTTTCCACCATAAAAAACTCACCAATTAAAGCTTATAAACACAACTGGAGATGAAGAATTTCCCTGATGTTAGCATGTAGCTACATGTAGCTGTGCAGGCTACATAATCAAAACACATCCATCAGCATGCCATATAAAGAAATCCAGTAAACTATGATGTCATACTGTAGCCAGAGTGGAAAGTAAGATGCAAAATATGGAAAAGCATATTAGGTCCCTTTCATATTTAAAACCTCTGTAAATTTGTAAATTTCTAAATGTGTGAACTGAATGTGACTCGTGCCTTTTATTTAATTATTTAAAGTTCATTGTGCTGGTGTATAATGACAGTAAAGATCATTCATTCATTTCCTCTCTGACCTAGACTGCACGGCAGCTCTGCATATGTACGGACGTGAGTCAGCGGCTGACTCAGAGGAGCAGAGTCAAAGGGAAACGGCTTAATTTAGCCAAAGCAAACACAGGTCAGCCTGAGACACAAGAGGTCCGGGATGGTGTCTTTGAGATTCTCTGACGCTGCGCTGCAGAGCCTGCACAGCACACACATGCGTAGTGCCGTTCTGCTTACAAGGTAAATTGTCGAGCTTTCAAAAGCTGTATGAGGAGAGGGAAGCTGATTTCGGTGAGCTGCTCAACAGCACGCTCTCCTTTCCTGCAGCTCCTGCTGGAGAGGGCTCTGTCACATTCAGCTATCAAAGTGTGCGCGTCAGCAATCTCTGCTTGTCACCAGGGCTTTGGGGAGAGATTGGTTTCTAACATCCTCTCCTGAAAGATTTCCAACAAGGAGCGGGGCGGAAATGTGTGGCGATGCGCTCCCCCTGCTCCTCGGTGGGATCGGCCCTGCGGTTCTGTCGAAGGCCTTTTCAGAAGGGCAGTGTTTGGGCCTGGCGGGCAGATCCGTCTCAGGTTGTCGTCAATTAAGACTGCTTGGTTTGAGTGTTTGCGTGCACTCTTGGTCCACTTGAGCGCGCTTATCAGGAGGGACCTAAAGAGTGTCACGCTCACAACCGAACCTTGACGCTTTCAGCTTGGGGCATTCAATCCTCGTCCCGCAGGGGACAGAGGGAAGATCCATCATGTGTCTTCTGTGTGTTGACATGCTTTGACATGTGAGGCTTGTGGCTACACACAGCAGCTTGTCGTCTGTTATGTGAAGAGGGACAGCATGTGACAGTCGCCTGTGTCGGCGGGGAGGGACCTGCTTTTGACGCTCACGCCGGAGCAAAGTATGAAGGATGTTTGTGTAAAGGTGTCACGGCTGAAACTCGATCACTCACCGGGTCTTTGTCACTCCTCTGTCATCGCAGAGAGATACTGTATGTGATGAGTGGTGACTCATTGAGAACTGATTGTTTTCGTTGTGAGTTTTCTCTGGCTGCGTGATTAGAGAGGACCCACGCAGCAAAATAAAGAATAGATGTGAATGCGTAGCCCTCTACACCCCTCACCTCGCACACACACCTGCTGCTAAGTTGATTAGCCCATTTTCTGCTTGTCCGACCTGTCTAGTCACATGCTTAGGTCTTTGTCTCTTCCTGTGGGTGTGAGGCACTGATTATACAGTGCTAACCTATTCTTAAAATCATCACCTGTTGACCACAGTATACTGAGACAACATGAGTCAGGTGGGGAACCAAACCTCAGGTACTTCTGGCAGACTTATTTATAACGGTCTGATAACAGAGGCTGCGGTTTTCCTTTTTTTTTTTTTTTTTAACTTGAGGCAAGCTGACACCAACTCGTGATGGATTTCTTTATGTGGTCATGTGCTCCAGGGACGCTACTGCAAGTGTTTACTCTATGTAGCCTACACTGCTACATGTAGCTACATGCTAAACTCAGGGAAACATGGAGTCTCGGTTGCTGATAATGATGTTCACACCATATTCCTGCTTCAACATTTCCAGTTGTGTTTAGAAGTCTTTATTGGTGAGTTTTAACAGGAGAAAGTGCCGCTATACTCAGTTCCAGTCATTCACGGGCTGCAAGTACACTGCTACATGTAGCGACATGCTAACGTCTTCTCCCTGATTTTGGATTATATTTCTGCTGGGACATGTCTGATTGTGTTTACAAACTTTAATTGGTGATGTTTTTTATAGTAAAAAGTGCTGCTATTCTCCGATACTGTCATTTCCCCAGCTGTAAGTACACTGCTACATGTAGCAACAGCTGCTAACATCAGGGAAACATGTAATCTTGGTGGCGGATGTTGTTCATTTCTCCACGATTTCATACCATATTCCTGCTGGAAAATTTCCAGTTATGTTTAAAAGCTGTTATTACGAAGTTTTAACTGGAGAGTGTATATACTGCAAACTAATACTAGGGGAGTGTAATCCTGGTTGCATGGCGTGTTAATTTCTCCCAGATTTTGGATCAAATTCCTGTTGAAGCATGTGTGGTTGTGAAGATTTGGGTTTAACAGGAGAAAGTGCCACTACACTCAGTTCCAGTCATTCACGGGCTGCAAGTACACTGCTACATGTAGCGACATGCTAACGTCATCTCCCTAATTTTGGATTGTATTTCTGCTGGGACATGTCTGGTTGTGTTCACAAACTTTAATTGGTGATTTTTTATAGTAAAAAGTGCTGCTATTCTCCGATACGGTCATTTCCCCAGCTGTAAATACACTGCTACATGTAGCAACAGCTGCTAACATCAGGCAAACATTTAATCTTGGTGGCTGATGTTAATTTCTCCCCGAGTTCATACCACATTCTTGCTGGGACATTTCCAGTTGTGCCTTCATCAGTGAGATTTAGCAGGAGAAAGTGTCTCTATACACAGTCATTCATGGGCTGCAAGTACACTCCTGCATGTAGCTGCAAGCTAACACTAGGGGAGTGTAATCTCAGTTGCATGCATTGTTAATTTACCCCAGATTTGCATCCGGTTCCAACTGGAGCATGTGCAGTTGCAAAGATTTGGGTTTAGAAGCTTTTATTTGTAGAGAGTGTCGCTGTGCTCTGTTACAGGCATTTTCTGGCTGCAAGTACACTGCTACATGTAGCGACATGCTAATGTCAGGGAAACATGGAATGTTAGTTATCAATGTTGATTTCTCCCTGATTTTGGATCGTACTGCTGGAACAGGAGTATGTTGTGTTTGCAACCTTTTATTGGTGATTTTACAGGGTAGCAAGTGCCGCTATCCTCTGTTACAGTCATAAGTACACTGCTACATGTAGCTATGAGCTAACGTCAGGGAAACACGTAGCCTAATCTTGGTTGCCGAAGATGACAGATTGTGAATATTTTTGCTTCAGAGGCTTTTGCTGGTGATTTCCCCACGTATTCCTGTTCCGGATTCACAGCCTCCATTGAGGCACCAGAATATCCTCAGGAGCTCCTCTGCACTGCTGTGCTTCTACTCCAAGACGTGTGAGAGTTTGCAGCTGTGAGTGTTATTACAATCTATTCTGGCGGGAACATGAATGTTTGCACCAAAGTTTGTAGCAATCCATCAAATATTCAAGTGATGTCTGTTTCATTTACATAGACGAAAAATACAAATCACATATTTGCTTCAAAAGCTTACAATCTGCGCAGCATCTGACGCCCTCATTAGCTGACGACGGTGATTGTTATTAGGAATATGTTACATTTCAGTCTGGGCCAAAGTGCTGGGCTGACCAACTGACCAACCAACATCAAAACGAGCCTCTTGCACATGAAAAGCAAATACTATCATGATTTAAGAATGTATTTTAGAGTGGCCTTCATTATTTTTTTAGACTTTTTAATTTGACAGTGTGGGCAGTTTAGAATTGGGTGCATGCCACAGTTTTGGTGAGACAACGTCGAAAAGAAATCGTTTAAATAATTTCTGATAGAAAATGATTGAACCACTTATCAAAAATCAAAGCACCAGACAGCAGCAGACCTTTGCTCACTTCTCTCTCATCTGTTGCCTCGTGGCTTGTACGAAGCCTCCGAGATATATCTGAGTGGATTTAAAGAAAATGTGGGTCGTGTATTACTGGCCAGAAAAAAAAATAAAAATAAAAAAAGAAAATCTGGAGCTCTATCTTGGGTCTTCCTCTCTCTGCCCTCGCTCTTTCCCCTCATCTGCTCTCTCTTTCTAATTAGCTCCTACAGCGAGTGCAGACTGGACAGGGGCCTATAATGGAGCCAGATGTTCGAGGAGATTTCACCCCGCAGGGGAATGTTTTGTTTACTACAGGATGAAAACAGCTCTCTTGCCCTCACTTTCCTTTTGGGGTTGTTTATGTGCAAAACCACATTTCCCCTCATGCTCTGGTTGAGTTTCAGATGCCAACAACCAGCTGAAATTAAATTTTTAAGTTGTTATTTAGTTCATTGAAAGTCCTGTCTGATTAAAGCGCTGTTTTTGCCATATCCGTCTGGGTAAATAACATCGCACACATCCATAACATTGAAATCCATATTGGTTGCATCAGCAGAAAAGTCATCCCTTACCTTCTCTGTTTTCCCCTCATCCAACACGGCGTGACAACCATTATCCAGCTCAACACTTATCACCACAAAATTGACATGTAACCCATTTATGGGATGATTAATTTAGCTTTGGTGTGGCCTGCCGGAGGATCAGTCTTAATCAGCGGAGAGAGAGAGAGAGGCCGGGCCTGCGCGTCAGCCGCTGCAGAAAAACAAATGAAGACACTCGGAATCAACTCCATCTGCATCTCAGACTGATTCTTGGAGCAGGATTAGGAGGACGGGTCGATGCCGAGTGTCAGTGGCGGGTGTGTGATTGGACAGTAATACCCTCACACTCGTCAGCATCTTGAGATCCACTGAGGTTGTAATTGGGTAGTGCTCTCAAGACTCAAACAACTGATAAGGTTGATTAGTCCAAGCATTGGAGGGCAGCGGAGGGCTTTATAAGAATCCGGCTGAGATGAGACGAACTCCACCAGGGGATCCTAAGTTGATCGAGACGCTGGAAAACTCAATATCAGCAATATGGCCGTGAGTGTTTGTAAAATAGTCAATTTGAATCCGCAGATGGATTACTGAACAGGCCCAGGGGCTCAAGGTGTCAGGGCCCTCCTGGCCTTCACCTGCTCAAATGAACATGTATGAACCAGGAAGAGACTCAAAACAAGCGCAAAGAGATGTAAAGGAACTGCAAAGACACACAAAATAACCAAAATACACAAAATTACCTCAAAGAAACATGAAACTGCTTTAACAATTACAAAGCAACGAAAACAACCCAAAAATACAGTTTCCTCAAAATAGACAGCCAAAAAAATCAGAAATCAGAAATACTTTATTGATCCCCGAGGGGGAAAAAAAGGGACACAACATTAACTCAATGTGATATAAAATTATCTCACACACAGAATGATCCTAAAGGGACACTACATGACTACAAAGAGACACAAAACAATCACAAGAAGACACAAAATGACTAACAAGAAAAAAAACATTACTAAGAAGAGACACAGAATGACTTCAAATAGACCCAAAATTGACCTTTAAGGAACACAAAATGACTACAGTGAGACACAAAACAACCACAAGGACACACAAAATGACTAACAAGAGACACAAAATGACCTCAGAATGACAAAAATGACCCTAATGGGTCACAGAACGACTACAAAGTGACACAAAACAAGCACAAGGAGAAACAAAGTGACTAACAAGAGACACAAAATGGCCAAAAAAGACACAAAACAACTACAAGGAGACACAAAATGCTGAAAAAACACCCCAAAATGACCTCAGAGCGACACAAAATGACCCCATCGGATCACAGAATGACTACAAAGACACACAAAACAAGCACAAGGAGACACAAGATGACTTACAAACAACAGCAAAGATGTTTCATGATGACAAAGAGAAGCAAAACCACCTCAAACTCTGTGTGTCTTGCCCACATGTAGCAGAGGTGGTGGGGCCTTTTGCATATCCGTGCCCGGGGCCCCACTGCCTCATAATCCGCCCATGTTTGAATCAATTAAACAAGGACAAGAAAAACCAAATGCATCCAGTCTGCCAGAGAATAAACTGGATGAGGCAGTTTGGTAACAACACAGACATTTTTTAAACATTTGAACAACAACATCTTGCATGCAGGCTTTTAATTTGAAGAGTGAGTAGGTCGGTCAGTTGTGCAGTATGAAACTGTATTTTTTTTTTAACTAAGGAGAGTGTTGAGCTTTTTAGATGTTTTTCTGTCTCGAACACATCTGTCCTCCAGAAAGAAAAAAAAAAAAAAAAAAACAACTCTTTTAAACTCTGCTCAGCACAAACCACATGCTTTCTGTTGAATCTCACCCACCTCATTCTGGTCTGCGAGCATAGAGAGAGAAAAAGCACAGTCACATTAGCATGAAGTCAAATCTGCCTTTTGTGAAATGCCAATCCAATTAGCACGTTCTCGTTTAGCTCCCTCTTCCTAAATGGAGGCTTTTGCATCTTTTACAAGGATGATGTGCAGTAAAAGGCACATTTAGTAAACAGTGCGGCCCTCGGGCTTTCCTCTGGGACTATTCAAGCTAGGTGGCTAATGAAACAGATCCATAAAAACAGCGGGGAGTCATGGGGGAGGCCATGTGGAACACAAGCACACAGTGGCATGGGGTCTCCTGGGAAGGGGAACAGAGAGGAAGGATGATCCTTGTCAGTGGGGATGGGTCGTGCTTTAAGGGCCCAACAGTATTAATTGTTGATAATTACCCTCACGATGGTGCTGAAATGGAGAACACCCCAATTGAACGAACTATTCAGGAAATAATAAACTTAGCCGTCTGTAATTACGCAGCTAAAAAGTGGGTTTGTTTAACATTTCATGGGAAAATGCGTCTTTGTAATGAAGCTTGATGTCTTTGCTACAGCAAAGTCTGACAGGAAAGTAACACGGGTTCTAAACAAGCAAACAGGTGTCTAGATTGGTGGTAAAACCAAAAGTGCGCACACAAGTTATCTTTAGTACATCTTGTTGCGCATTTATTTACACACGCAACCATAAAGTCAATGTTAATCCAGGAAATCGGTGCGTAAACTGGTGAATGATTATTACTGTTATGTTCTGTCCCAACAAACACGATGCGAATTTTCCCCTCGCATTACTCACGCTATTTTGAACGCGACATCATTCCTGTTCCGGCGGTGTTTGTGCCACCAAAAACGGGTATTTCAAGCCAGTTGTGTTCACACCAAACGCGATGCGAATTTTTGAGTTTGACCGCTAGAATATTTTGCATTGACGCGCTTTATATGCGCAAATAACTCGCTTCGTACTTGGCGTCATTTGTCCCTAGAGGATCTCAACGCTGATTGGCTATTGCAGCGCGAATTGTCGCAGAAGTTCGGATTTTTCAGCTCTTGCGGATAAGCATATGATGCAAAATCACGCCACTCCCCTCATGTATTTCACGTCACTTGCGTCGCATCCAACGCGTCCAATGCACTGTCCGGTGGGAATTCTCATCTAATCACGACTTTACATGGGCTATGTAGTTGAATCCAATTTGGTTGTTCAGTACTACAGGCTGTTTTCACTCACCGTTCGTATGTTTTCCTACGATAAGTAATGAACCAAAATTAATACACATCCCAGACAATCACGAGCCGGTAATTTGTGCATAACCCACATATATTGGAAGGCTGCGATCACATGACCACATGTGCTGACGGGAGTAAACAAGGAAAGTTCGGAGGGGTCCAGTTAGGAAGCAGGTCGGATGGGTCACAAAACACAAGACTTTCCCCTGGAGACCAGCATTCGTAACCATGTTCACCTTAAGTCATTTTCATGTCCATCCTTACTGTGCTTCCTTTCCTAAACCTAACCTCCGTAACTTATTACATATTTTTAGTTTAAGGACGTAATGTTATTGTGGGGCGCTAATTTGATCATACAAACTGTTGTACGATACATTTAAAGCTAATTTTCAACTAATCAATGCTTTTTCCATACAGAGTTTGAGAGTTTGAAAGTTGTTCAGTGGGACATTTCAGTGTTACTGTGACAATCTCATTAGTGCACCATTTTCTGCATCTGTGTCTGTTTAACCAACTAAATTATCTGCATCTGTACTCAGAGTGGGCGGAGTCTATGCCAGGAGTGGGTGGAATTTCTCAATTGTGGGATCAATAAAGGTGTATCTTATTTTATCTTTAAATCGAAAGGGTGTTGGGCCTAATCAGAAGTTATTTTAAGTCTAAAATTTTGATGGATTGATCAAAGTTGCGATATTTATTACCTGTGAGAAAAGTATTTACAGAACAACCTCAGAATTGAGCTTCAGATAATTTTTTTTATCACAGGCAGATTAAACACAGCTACCCAAATGTTCTTTTATCAAGAGTACAGATACTGACACATTTTACTTGCTAGTCATGAAATGGACGTCATCTGTACCGGATACTCCTTTCATCCGTGTATTCGGCTCAACCCTAGTAAACAAGGCAACTACGAACGACGAATCGAAAATGTACAACAGCATTTTTTGGCACCAGATACCAAACTTTTTTGTCTTGGAGCCTGACCAAGCGCTCACTCTGCACCTAAATCTGGGGACTGAAATATTCCCAGATGTACACTGGCTCGACTTGAAGGAATCTTAATCGACGGAGTAGTGCTTCGAATGTCCGACTTTCAGGGGACAGTCCTGCTATTGACTTTGAAAACAGTGTGTAAAATTACTGTCTGTTTTAAGTGGAGTCTGGTGGGTTTGGTGATAGCAATTTCAGGGATGTTTCTGGTCAAACAAAAAGCATCTTACTCTTTAACAAAAAGGTCTATCTCTGTTGGGATCCTTTCCACGATGTTGCCAGACACTTAGAATAACAATCTGAGCCTGTCAGTGGCAAAAACAAACACTTTTAGTGGACGCTCAACACTGCTCCAATTTCAACAAGTCACTCGCACACAAAAACATGGGAAAGCTTACCCTTTAGCAGGGTACTCCACTGTTTTGTATCACACCTAGAAAGGTCGAAATCAAAGCATGAGTCAAGCAAACACAATGCTGACCTTGCATTTCCATCACAGTGGCATCATTGGGGTTATTTGCTCAGACTAGACAGAGCTCCACCGCCCAGTTTTCAGACTAAGAAACACTATTATATTACTATACACACAGAAATAATGACCGAATTTAAAGATTGTAATAAACTAGAGTTGTCTTTGAATTAGTGGTAACACCACGGACGAACTCAGGGTAAAGGTGTTAATATTCAACACATTTTTAATCTCATAAAAGTGAGCCTGGTATACGTTTGGTGCGAACCACTAATGAGTAGCTTTACCGTGTCTGACTCTTGCTAAAGGCTCCTGGTCATTCGTGTTGAACTTTGAGTCTTTTTTTTTACCGCAAAGTTTCTGGAGTGTATATGGCTGGGAGGAAACCCAGCAGACCTCAAATTATCCTCCTCCTTTTTTCAGGGTCTTTTCATCATTTCAGCTCTCTTGCACACCATTCCTTTACTCTTGGACATTTTACCCACAGTTATATCTGTTCTCGCTTGCACATTATTTTCTTGCTTTCTTCTTCTCTCCTCGCTCCGGTCCCTGCTTCTGCCAATTTCATGCCAGGCCAGTCCTTGGAGAATCACCAAGGGCATTGGAAACAATCAGACGACTCTTCCCTCTATCCAAAAAAAAAAAAAAAAAAACAGACCTGAGTTCTTCGTAATCAACCATTTACTTCCCTCTCTGTCACAATTAAAAAGCTAGATGGAAATTATTTTTAGACATGGCTCTCGTTTCCTATTTCGCATTTCACAGTTCAAGATTATTTATCTAAACGCAGCACTGTGCGAGTGTGCATTCTGTGGCCCGCAGCTATTTTCCACATGGGCAACCGTGAAGTCATATTGACACTAAACATATGGTCGGCCCTGTTTTGAGATACACTTGCAGACTCCCAACGTTTCACTTGTCTTAATGAATAATACCATGGTGGATTCCGGCGTCTGGAATCAGTGGAATTTTTCAGCAGCACCAACAGTGCTTTCATGCATGAATTAACGCTGTGCATTTCCATTTTTACATGGTGCTGGGGAACACAACGGTTTGTAATTTCATTTGCAATATTATGAGGGAGGGACTAAAAAAGAGAACCATCCCGCTTGTAATAAGTGGCCCATTTTATGTTGATTTCCATTCCAGTCCAGCCGAGTACATCCCGGCACAGTAAAAAGATTGAAGCATTTGAGCAAAATCAATGATATTTTACGGTACTAAACCGCCAATCCTTAGTGATATATCCCTTTGTTATTGAAATGCATCTCTTTCAGAAGACCCTGGCTTCATATCAAGACTGGAGCTATTCCTGTGTGCACTGAACGGAAGAAACCTAATACTAAGTGACAGGATAGGAAATGAAAATAATGAGATCTCACAAATATAGTTTGGAAGACAAACCATCCACTGCTGCTCAGATGAAGGGAGGTATTTCTGTCCGCAGGCCTAATTTCACTGACCTCTGAGGTGCAGGGGGAGCTGGAGAAACAGGGGGGGCGAGAGGATTTGTGTATTTGTGCTTGACGGAGAATGAAAAAAAAAGTGTGTACATGTTCTCTTGTTTGTTTTCTAAGGCCGTATCGAGGAGCAGGGGTACATGGTTGCTTCCATGCCAAGCCGTGGCTCTCAAAAACAGCCAAACAGGAAATCCACTAAAAAGACAAGATGAGCTCAGAGTCCAGTGTTTTCTAACGAGGGACCATCAACAACACTGGGACCGAGCAGAAAAACAAGACTAATGGCGCCAGGAGATCCCGTCAGAACTGCTTGTCGAAGTGCCTTGAGAAAGAGAAAAAAAAAAAAACGGTCACCCTCACATCTTTCTCAAGTCGGATTTGAGGAGCTGATGTCTGTAACTTTACAAATCCGACAATCCGACACACCCGCTTCACGCCGTGACTGTCCAGGTGTGTCGAGGTGAGAAAGTAAGCCAGGTCTTAACTTTGCTCTCTAGGAACCTTTTTTTCATTTGTTACACAACCGTTTCTTATACTTACTTTTCATGCGTTCAACCCAAGGCGATACTATGAATGTCTTCCAGGAGTCGGAGAATGTGCTCTTTTATCCCCATATTTAAAGGGGACTACTTTTCCTTAAATTCTGTCAGGCCTATATATATATATATATATATATATATATATACACATTAAAATGTTGAATGTCCGTATTGTATGTGGCCAAAGTTTCAAAAAACTCAGGCTTTAGACTGTTCCGAATACTCTGTCCCCATCGCTTTCTCTACTGCACCAAGATGATTACAGATCGTGACGGATTTCTTTATATGGTCACGTGCTTCAGGCATGCTACTGCAAGTATTTGCATCATATACACTGCTACATGTAGCTACATGCTAACATCAGAGAAACATGTAATGCAAATTGGTTGCAAATGTTGTTCTTCCCCAACATCTGATCATATTAATGGGAGAATCTACACAGTCACTCCATGGTTGCAAGTACACTGCTAAATGTAGCTACATGCTAGCTTCACAAAGACACGTCATCATGGTTGCTGAAATTTTCCCCAAATTTCAAATTGTATATATCCAGTTATGTTAAAAGCTTCTACTGGTAATTTTTCATGAAAAAAGTGCAGCAATAGAGTCATTACATGGTTGTAAGTACACTGCTACATGTAGCTACATGCTAACATCACAGAAACTTGCAATCTTGGTTGCTGATGTTGTAAATTTTGCCCCAATGTTGGACCATAGTCCTACTGGAACATGTCCAGGAGTGATAGGAAGCCTTATTGGTGATTTTTGATGGTAGAAAGTGCTGCTATACTCTGTTACAGTAATTCTGACATTTGCTGCAAGTCCACTGCTACATTTAGCTACATGCTAACTTTAATCTAAGTTGCTGATACCTTTAATTTCTTCCCGATTTCAGATCATATTCCTCTTATTTGTGAGTTTTAATGGCAGAAAATACTGCTATACAGTCATTCCCTGGCTGTAAGTACACTGCTACATGTAGCTACATGCTTACATCAGAGAAAGCTGTAATCTTCGATGATGTTTCAGGGTAGAAAGTGCTGCTATTCTCTGTTGGATTATATTCCCTATGGAACTTGTCTGGTTGTGTTTGGAAGCTTTTATTTGCGATTTTTAATGGTAGAAAGTGCCGCTGTACTCTATTACAGTTATTACCTGGCTGCAAGTACACTGCTACATTTAGCTACACGCTAACGTCAGGGAAACATGTAATCTTGGTTGCTAATGTTGTAAATTTTGCCCAGTTTTCAGATCATATTCTAGCTGGAACATGTCTGGTTGTGTTGAGAGGCTTTTATTTGTGATTTTTAATGGAAGGAACAGGTGTTCCAGCACAGACAGTATGAGGAAAATAAAGTCTGTTTTGAACACTAAAACATGTAAACATGCTCTAGTAGAAACCCAAAATACAAGTATGAACCTTAAAATGGGCATAATAGGTCCTCTTTAAATATCACCTCTCCCCTCTCTACTCCAATATCATGAAAATCTTTCTGTATGAAAAGACATTAAATCACAAAATTCAACCTCATGGTAGCATTAGATGAAAGGTCAGGTTGTCTCTTTTTTTGTGACCAAAAAAAAGGGTTTTATAGTCCTTGTTCTTACAAACATCTGCCCTTCTTGATGACTTTCCGTGTTTAATGACTGTTCCTGAGAAGTTTATTTTCACCAGCCCGGCCGATGAAATGTGATGATGTCAGTGAGTTTTGTTTTCCTTGATCTTGACAACTCATAACACCGAAACCTCATGAAGGTTGATTAGCGGTTTGTTGAGCTCGTGCTTTTGTGTGCATTTCTGTCACACATAAATCTTGACAAATGGCCTCTTGGCGCTCAACACAGCACCTTCACATACGTCTCACAGCTCTGCGGCCTCAGAGCCTCGCTGATTAGCGTCATCTGTTGGTAAACTAGTAAAAACTGTAGGTACCAGGAGCTGTGGCAACTCTTCATTACAAGTGAAATTACATTATTTAAGTCACCTCTGCTCATATTCATTTACACCAAACTGTCTCAGAATCCAATTAGAAAAAGCACTTGGTCTTAATACCTCTCTATCCCTATTCCCAAATCACTGACACTGCAACACAGAGCAAAAGTCACTGACATTTTCAGTTTAATTTCAACCCAGAAATTAATTGTCCAGAGGGAGAAATTTGACTTGTAGACTTGTTAGGAAAATAAAATTAGATTCACTAGAAACAAGCACAAAATGTGCCGAAAACATCCAATAAAATGAGACTCTATTGGACTCTTAAATCAGAGATCCTGAGGCATCCGCTCACTTCGCCCTCTATAAGTAAACAACCTGAAGACTTTACAACGGCCTTGCTCACCATATGCTTCTCAAAAGTTCCCCGTCAGTCGTACCTGCCCCGATAACTCCGGTGCCAACCGCAACTCCGTCTTGAAATCTACTTCTGCTAATTAGAGAGAGGCCGACAGTCATACAGTAAAGGATCGAGGGACAAGGAGCAAACATAAAGGTGCAGGTTAAGTGACAAGCCAGATGGTCTGAGTTTGGAACCAAAGTCACTTTAGCTAGTTGGACTCTTTCCACCGTCCTCTGCCTATAGTGTGCTGCAGCTGCTGAATAGGCAAATGGAGCACGTTGTGACTGGGCACTTTTTTGGGGTTGGTTTTGGTTTGACTGGGTGTGAAAGGGATACTGTTGGATTTGAGCTCTATTTTCCGAATCAGTATCAGAGCACTGTGGTGTCTTTGTTAGGGTGGATTACATTTGCAGTGCTGGAGAAATTACACAGACTCTTCAGTAAAAGTATCTGTACAAGAATGTAAAAATACTCCATTTCAACTAAAAATACTTAATTTAGAGTCAAATTTAAAGCAGCTACAAGCTGTTTTTAAAATGTTTCCTGTTCTATACTTCAGTTTGGAAGATGGTGGATGGTACCAATGGGGCCGTTCTGTACTGTCCCCAATTTTGGTCCCCCCTCTGTTGGGGTACCTAGCATACACATGTGGTACTAACCCTTTGAAACCTTGAGCGACATTACTTTTCTTGTGCTCCTTTTAGATGCCATTCACAAGGGGACCGTATCTATGTCCCTCATAATATAGGGACCAGGGAACATAGCACCCTTTTTCCGGAAAAGGGTGCTATGTTCCCTGCTTTTCCAAAAAAGGGTCCACTGTTCCCCCGAAACGCGAAAGAAAGACGCACTTACCTCATATGATCATGTGATTCAATCCCAAAGGTGCAGACAACGCTCCTCAAGAGTCACATATATTTAGAAAGGGCTCATTTTCTCCACTATAATTGCAAAATTCCACGACAAATAGCCTATGCAGGGCTTCCTTGATTCAATTCAGCATTTTCCCGCATAGTTTAATGTTGCATATAAGATATAGCCCATGTGACACGCATATCCAAATACTATAATGTAGGTTATTCTCGGTTGTAATCGGTTTTATGTGAATGAATGGAGAAGCTTGATGCCTTCGTAATGTTGACAGTGTTTGTCCCATTCATGCATAGCCTACAGGCCACAGGTGCTGGAAATGAAGTTAAAT
The DNA here is from genome assembly GCA_026686955.1 of Epinephelus cyanopodus. Lineage (NCBI taxonomy): Eukaryota > Metazoa > Chordata > Actinopteri > Perciformes > Serranidae > Epinephelus > Epinephelus cyanopodus. Next base: position 10,355,472 of record CM048934.1, read on the forward strand.
TAATAGGCCATCACACACACATAGCCTATGTGGTGTGTACTGGCTATCTGTCGTGGAATTCGACAATTATAGAGGAGAAAATGAGCCCTTTCTAAATATATGTGACTCTTGGGGAAACATGAGACCCGGGGAACATAGGTATGACCCCTTCACAAGTATTGAAACCTTTGAACCCTGACCAAATTGGTGCAATTTCTTTCAAAAACATGGGGAAATAAAACTGCAAAAAAATAGAAAATCTAGAAAAAAATAGCAAAAAAAAAAATAAATATGGGAAAAACTATATAATTATTATTTTGTCATTATGTTGTACAGAATTATTATAATTTTTAAGCACACATTCCTGGTCATTTTCCTGTTTGATGTTTTTAACTTCCTTTTTTTGTACTAATTTTTTTGCTTCAATTTCCAATTTCTTGCTCATTTTTTGGGGTGATTTCTTCTTTCATTGCTCCCCATGTTTTTAAAAGAAATAAATCCAATATGCTCAGGTTTCAGAGTTAAATAATTTCATCAAGGACGTTATATTTTGTGGTTACGGAGGAAAAGAAAGAGAAAAAGAAAATGACTGACCCTGGAGAGCAACAACAACAACAACAACAACAACAAAAACTTAAAGGAACAGTGGCAGACCTCAGGTAAGCCAACCTTGGATGAGTGTTCAACAGATGAAGAGAACTGCGGAGTTGAAAGGATTCAAACCAATTCTGAATTTGTCATCTTTCACCTTGACTGGTGTGTAATATGTCTATTATGAAAAACATCTATGGCTCTATAGGTGTGGACAGTTCTTTAGTACAGCTGCTTATACTGTAGAATTTTATGTTGGCCTTGCTTTCAGGTTATAGCTCACTGCTGGTGTATTATTATGTCACCAAACATGAGAAGAAATGTTCAGAATGAAATTTCTTTTAGCGAGCAACCCAGTCTGTTACCTGTGTGTATGAATAAAATAATCTTAGGTAGCCATAAATACAAGTCTCTTATATCTTTGGTATTATTTTTTTCCAAGCGTTGCTTACTAGAGGAACGTTACTTCTTCAAGATTCTCTCCTGAAACTTGATTGGATGCTGTCAGATTGGGTCAAACAAAGTGGATCTGGAGAATTAAGTGTTATTGTGGTATTGAGACTGGCCCAAAGTGTGTTACTTCTCAAATTGCAAGTCTTTTTTCAGGGTGTCTACAGGTCCTTAATAAAGTCTTTAAATGTCTTAAATTATTTGTTTTTAATGTAAAGCCTTAAACAGTCTTAACTTGTCTTAAATTAGGATTTGATGAGTCTTAAATATTTTCGGTCATTTTACCATAAAAATGTCTCCAACCCGATAGACCATTAGAGAGACTGAAGAGACTGTGGTATTTCTCTGAATATTGCAATAATAACTAGCCTTTATGACAGTGATGAGATTAAAAAGGTCTTAAAAGATCTTAAATTCAACTTGGTTATATCTGTAGACACCCGGTTACTGATTTTGCCGAGTCTAACGTCATCAAATTTGTAACCAGTCTTACTCAAGTAAGGCTGCCCCCTAATCGTCTACCAAATGTTCGTCGACCAGAAAGGTCATTAGTCGGCAAGATTTCATTGGCTGCAGGAGAAAAAAAACAAAGGTGAAACTCTATCAGGAGCTGCACCTTGTCAAAAAAACATCAAAACCTGAATGACTGGACCATGTGAATTTAATTTGAAAGGACAGTCACAGGATGTGATTATGGGCTGGTACCTGTGGTTATTCCACAGGCTAGTTAATAACATGTTGGGCATGAAATCCAAAGCGTGGGATCATTTTGAGAAGGTGAAGGACGAACCCAAGGTGATATGTAAACTCATCTTCATTGGTCCACTACAAACATGACGTATCTTGTAGATAAAATATAGGCCTATATTAATGAAGGTTCATTGTACAGTTTTGTATTTCTCTGTAATGTTGTCGACTAATGGTCCTGAATGACAACTATAGGGTCTACAGATTTAAATTAGCATTCTTGCTAACTCCAGCATGTTCACATCGTTTATTTTCTATGCTGATATTCATTGTCGTGCTCTGCCCCGATTAGATAAACCAGGAAATAAAAAAACCCAATTGGTCCTTTTCATGTAAAAAACAATTCTGCCCCTCACAGTCTGTCTCATTACCGCAGTAATACGACAAGACTGTGAATAAGTGTTGAGCACATTATTCTAAGCTATTTTCCAGCATGTCTGTTCAATTTGTTACCATTTATTTAATTTCCCCAAGTTTTAGACACAAACATTAAGGTAATAACCAAAGCCTGAACCCCCTGCAGGTTTAGCCAGCAGTGAAGGCGCTGATTATGAATCATGGTTGCTCAGAGCATCAAAACACCGTCCTGTCTTCCCGGAATATTTCCTTTCAGATTTATCTCCGTAGTTTCTCCTCGTCTGATGTCTCTTGATTGACGGCTGAGAACGCGTCGATGAGGAGTAACTGACAAAAAGAAATAATCAAAGGCTTCTGCGCTCACTGTGATGGATTACCTAAACTAAACTTGATTAACTTTCTGGAAGTTTCATGTTTGTACAGTGTGGTTTCTTTTTTTTTTTTTTTTTTTTCTTCCTGAAACTAAATAGCTTGGAAACAGAGTTGTCTAAACTGCAGGGGGAAATAAACAGACACCCACAGGCGGTAACGCAGAGGACAGTCTAGACAAGCTGCGAGAACCCATAATCATGTCGGCAAGGTGCTTAAGATGCAGTAAATGGGAGGGCAGTGTCTTTAAAGCGGAGTGAAAATTCGGCGAGCATATCAGTATTGAACACTCGCGCCCTCTCCGACAAGCTAAGTGCATTTTATTGGCAAAGTTTGCTTTAAAGATGAAATCATTGCACGGCGTTCCTGCGTGTGCAAGCACTTCGCCATCCAGCTGGTCAAAGTGATGCGTCCAACAACACACATACATCATGCATACAGGCCGCAGCACAGATGGATATTGATGACAGTGCAATACCAATTGGTGTAATTAATGCCCAGGTTATATTGGAAGGACATGGACAGCGATGTGGGCCATTTATCACCAGTGGGCTTGCTTATTCTCAGCCCATTGAGCCATTGGAGTAGGCTGTGCTGAGCAGAATCTTAATTGCAGGCTCAACCCCACCACCCCCGCCCCCCCACGCCTGAAGACAGAGGGGGGACAAGACGGGAAAGTCAAACAGTCAGCCAACCCTCTCCCCTCCTCCTCCTCTCTCCCCTCAGCCGTCACCGCCTCGCCTCTGCACAGCGTGCGGCGAGGCAGAGGAGGAGAAGTACATGTGTGACGGCGAGGGAAGAGCGCGCGCGCACGGCACGCCGGCTGCTGGATATGAAGTGAGTGAGAAACGGGCGGGGGTCCGTCACACGCGCGGCAGGACTCGGAGTAGATTACAGAACTCCCGAGGAAATATTTCTTCGCCCCTCAGACTGACAGTGGAAGAGGATTGACCACAGCCCAAGTCCCAAAACAAACATTTACACTGGTCCTGCAGCACACGACATTATGTAAAGAGACGGGGAAAATCACATTCTGCCAAATGGAAAGTCGACAGGGAGCTCGGGCCTGTGTTTTCCCCCGATTGGTGTGAATGTCAGAGTCATTGTGGAAGATGTGCCATTTAAAATGTGTTTCAGCAGGAGAGATGTGCGCTGCTTCAAATGCTCGATATCCAACATCACCTGGCTGTTACTCACAACATCTTAGCGGAAAAGTCCCAGCGGGTTTTCCTCCTAGTGTTTCTTCTTATTACGTTTTTAAAATGTGTAGGTGAAGGTGAGGGGGCACAGGGCTCATCAGAGGAAGCCGCAGGGTGTTTTCATATCAGGTACAACTGATTTGCACCATATCTGATTAAGATTTACCCCCTGCCTCTCCACTGCCCCGCCCAGGGTGGATTATAAGACAACGGGCCCCTGGGCACGGATATGCAAAAGGCCCCACACCTCTCCTACATGACTTTGTGGTGGTTTTGCAACTGTTTGTAGTCATTCTGTGTCTCTTTGAAGTTGTTTTGTGTTTTCTTGTAGTTTAGTGTCTCTTTGAGGTCATTTTTGTGTTTCAGTGTAGTTGTGCTGTGTTTCTTTGTAGTTGTTGTCTTTTTTGGTCGTTTATTTATCTGTAGTCATTTTGTGTCTCTTTGTAGTTGTTTCAGTGTATCTTTGATGTCATTTTTGTGTCTCATTGTAGTTGTTTTGTGTCTTTTTTGGTTGTTTTGTGTCTCTGTAGTCGTTTTGTGTCTCTTTGTAGTCGTTATGCATCTCATTGTAGTCATGTAGTGTCTCTTTGTAGTCATTTTGTGTGTCTTTTTGTTTAGTGTATCTTTGAGGTCATTTTTGCATCTCATTGTAGTTGTTTTGTGTCTTTTTTGGTCTTTTTGTGTCTCTAGTCATTTTGTGTCTCTTTGTAGTTGTTCAGTGTCTCTTAGTAGTTGTTTTATGTCTCTTTGTAGTCCCTTTGTGTCTTTTAGCAGTCATTTTGTGTCTCTTTGTAGTCGTTGTGTGCCTCTGTAGAAATTTTGTGTGTCTTTGTAGTCATTCTGTGTCTCTTTGAAGTTGTTTTGTGTTTTCTTGTAGTTTAATGTCTCTTTGAGGTCATTTTTGTGTCTCATTGTAGTTGTGCTGTGTTTCTCTGTAGTTGTTTTGTCTTTTTTGGTCGTTTTTTTTATCTGTAGTCATTTAGTGTCTCTTTGAAGTCATTTTGAGTCTCTTTGTAGTTGTTTAGTGTATCTTTGATGTCATTTTTGTGTCTCATTGTAGTTGTTTTGTGTCTTTTTTTCTTGTTTTGTGTGTCTGTAGTTGTTTTGTGTCTCTTTGTAGTCGTTATGCATCTCATTGTAGTCATGTAGTGTCTCTTTGTAGTCATTTTGTGTGTCTTTTTGTTTGGTGTATCTTTGAGGTCATTTTTGCATCTCATTGTAGTTGTTTTGTGTCTTTTTGGTCTTTTTGTGTCTCTAGTCATTTTGTGTCTCTTTGTAGTTGTGTGCCTCTGCAGAAATTTTGTGTCTTTTTGTAGTTGTTTGGTGTATCTTTGAGGTCATTTTTGTGTCTCATTGTAGTTGTTTTGTGTCTTTTTTGGTTGTTTTGTGCCTCAGTAGTTGTTCTGTGTCTCTAGTCATTTTGTGTCTCATTGTAGAAATTTTGTCACTAGTTGTTTTGTGTCTTTTTCTGGTCTTTTTTGTGTCTCTTTGTAGTTGTTTTGTGTCTCTTTGTAGTCATGTAGTGTCTCTTCATAGTCATTTTTTGTCTTTTTAAAGTCATTTTGTGTCCCTTTGTAGTCATTTTGTGTCTTTGTCCATTTTCTGTCTCTGTAGTTTCTTTGCACCCATTGTGGTAATTTGGAGTCTCCTGCTGATCAGTACTGGTGATTGTGAGTGACATTTTAGCCCCTTTTACAGCACCTGTTCAAGGTGGGAACATTGTGCTGTTACCATTCTTTATAAGGTACAATCACAGAATGGGAGAACAGAGTTGTCTCTCCTTTAAGCTGGCAGTGGAGGCAGTGACAACAGGAAACTGATGTCTGTGTAAAAAAAAGACAGCCAGCAGAATGGGACCATGTAGATTTAAAAAGCAGCTAGTCACAGTTAGCAGCTAGCCTCTGGGTCTGTGCACAGTAGGCCCATTCAGTAACGTGCTCAGCCTTTCTATCAGTGATGTTGTTCCATCCCCGAGTGCACTTGCATCATCATCTATGTGACATTTTTGTCGTGGTGCAGTGTCGAAAAGGGTGCTCACTTCTGTGTTTCGCTACAGTTGATGTTCACACCTGATACCTGGGGATCAGCATGTTGTGCCTGGGTATGGTACACAGTGTTCACACCTATAAAACAAACTGGACTTTGGGGTCAAGTGTTCTCGGATCCGGGCCCCGATCCCTGATGTAAAAGCCCTGTAACTGAAAACATGAATGTCGGAGAGGAAGCAAGGCGGAGCGTGGCGGCTTGGTAGAGCTGCTCGCATCCTGGGAATACCAACGAGGCCTCATTAACATCACTGTTTTAATGTGGAAGGGGGGAAGAGGGGAGGGACCAGTAGGTAGAAGTCGGGACAGATATGTGTGTGTCTTTGCAGAAGTGTGAGGATTTTGGCTGAATGCATCTTGAGCCAGAAGGACTTGCACTTCTCCACCCCTCCTCCTCCTCCTCCTCGTCTTCCTCCTCCTCTCTTCATTGTTTTTGCACATCGTCACATCCCTCTGTGTCATTTTATCATTAGTCCACATCTCCAGTGACTAACTGTCTGCTTGGCCAGCGCTGAGTGAAAAATGCAAATATTCCAACCGCACTCCATTATGAGATGCATCGCAAACAAGACACCAGCCCCCCTGCTCCGTCGCCCCCCTTTCTCCAAACCACTTGTGTCAATACAGGGGAGGGGAGAGATATAATGTGATATGATAGACTGCCGACCTTTCTCTGTGATCAGAGGTGTCAATGGGATGACAAATAAACTGTTAAGTCAGGCGAGAACGCTGACTGTGAGCAATACAGAAGCCCCAGAGTTTCCACTCTTCCCTCAATCACTCTTAAACACACAGAGAAGGAGTGGGGATACGGGAACATAAGACGGAGTGGTGGAGAAGCTTTAGGTTTTTTCTTGGGATGACAACTTCATAAATGTCTGATCAGCAGTTTGGGGTTTCCTGCAGACTCTCGGCCATCGAAAACATCAATAAAAGAGAGGAAATGTACTTCTTTCTTTGCTATTTCTGCACTTCCTGTTTCATCAATAAGTCACATTCGTACAAGTTCTCCATTTGGGAGATGAGCTCAGTTGTTTCAGGATATGACATTAATAAGCAGCAACAACTATTTGCTATGAAAAGATAGTCAATAGAAGATTTTTTTAAATTTGTGCCATATAAATCAATGATTCATTGCCGTATTTTTATAGCCTATTATATTTATATTCTACTTCCTGTGCTCTCAGAGTGCCGAGTGACGAAGAACAACCAGTCACAGCCGACAGATATGTTTTCCTTCTTCCGTAAATATCAGTCTGTGAAGAAGCTTTTTAATTAGAAAGACTCAAGGGTACATAGTCACTCCAAGCTGCAGGAAGCGAGCGAAAGCTATGACGTCACATACGCGACCGCCTCCTGTGTAGTTTTTCTAATTTCGTTTTTTTTCAATAGCTTATATCTCAACAGTTTTACCGCAAAGTATGACTTTCTTGACCTTTAAATTTATGTTTTAAATTCATTAACGACATATTTGGATTTTCATGTCGCAACTCAAACGGGACCAAAAGATAATATTTCTCTCCTCATTCACTGCCATTCATATTTTTTCCGACCTAAGGTCCCATGAGCTTCACCGGAAGGGGCCTGACTTCGGCACTCTATTAGCAGGAAGTACAGTTAGCTGCCACCGCTGTTAGCTGCTACTCCCATTAGCTGCTGGCTACATTAGCTGGAAGTACAGTTAGCTGCCACCACTGTCAGCTGTGAGCCCCATTAGCTGCTGGCTACATTAGCTGGAAGTACAGTTAGCTGCCACCACTGTTAGCTGCTAGCCCCATTGGCTGCTAGCACCATTAGCTGGAAGTACAGTTAGCTGCCACCACTGTTAGCTGCTAGCCCCATTAGCTGCTAGCACCATTAGCTGGAAGTACAGTTAGCTGCCACCACTGTTAGCTGCTAGCCCCATTAGCTGCTAGCCCCATTAGCTGGAACTACAGTTAGCTGCCATCGCTGTTAGCTGCTAGCCCCAAAATATGACATGGAAGCTAGCAGGCATTTAGCCTAGCTTTAATTAGCATAAAGCCTGGAAGCAGGGGGAACCAGCTAGCTTGGTTCTTAAGGTGAAAAGAGAGAGAAATAAAAGAAAAAGACACTACTAAGAAATCTCACAAATTTCCATTTTATATCTTATTTGTTTGTTTTGTACAAAATCTAACAACTTGTGTAAGTCACTAGCTTAGCCAAGAAATATATTTGTACCAGCACGTAACTAAAACTTGTCATTTTTGTAGTTTTGGACTTTGTTGTTCACTTTTTTTTCCAACTCGCACAATTTTATTCACAAAAACAGAAGAAATAATGATGTTGTGATTAAACAGATGAAAGTCAGACTATCTGTTTCCCCCTGCTGCCAGTGTTTATGCTAAGCTAAGCTAATTCTCCACTGGTTGTGGCTTTATACCAAATGGAGAGTGGTATCAATATTCTCATCAAACTCCAACTTTCTATACAAATATGATTTTTACAAGAATCATTTTGCTTGTATGCACTTGAACTGTCAACGTCAGGTCAAAATATGTTGGATTTTCTTTTGTGTGAAATTCCCAATGCTGACAAAAATCTTGAAAAATAAATACTAAAAATGAAAGATTGAAAACTGTTCATCATTAGAAGAATGAAAACGCACTAAAATATTTCCTTCATTGTATAAATCAGATGATTACGAGCTCTGAATGTGGATCGACCGCGTGCAGGCCGCTCTTATTCTGACTGACGGCGTTTAAAAGAAAGTTGTGCCTCTCTCACAGACAGCAGATGGGTGGAGGAGACATCTGCAGTGTGTACAACACATCTCTCTAACTTCCTCCCTCTTTCCCCCCACGTCTGTCCCCTCAACCCTCGGGCTAAACACACTCCATTGTATTCCTCACGTCGACTCGCAAGAAAAACTGTCACCAGCGCTCCGGTCCTGTGCCATCATCTGGCTCCTCAGAGGAGGGAGTGGTGGCTCCATGTGTGTGTGCCTGCGTGTTGTTTGCATGTGTGTTTGGTGGGTGGGCTGCCATCCCTCCGTCTCTGTTGAACTGATTGGCATGGCAGCAGTGAGAGCAGACACTAATCTCATGTGCCAGGTTGGCGGCATCGCACGGGCTGCTATCACTTCCACGGATAAACAAGTTACTCGTACAGAAGTAATGCTGCCGCAGTTGACTCAATAAATGACGCTGAGGGACTGAGAGGTTTATGCACGGAGGAGGCAGCGGGCTGACAGACGATGAGGATGTCCAGAGGGTCACAAGTTCAACACCAAGTGAAGTGCACGTTTTTGTCTTGAGCAAAAAAAAAACAGGACAGCATCACTGGGAATTACATCCATTTTGGACGTTTCTGCAGCATGAACATTTGAAACTCCGTCTCCGAAAATATGCTCTTCATATACTACTACACAATTTTACCAAGTTTGTTTCAGAGGATTCACATTTACTGCCTGAGCTGTGTTGACTGGGATGTTTTTATTTTCCAGTCCAAAGCACAAGACTTGGACACTGGAGTGTGAGGTTTGCATCCTGAGTCGTTCACTTGGTTAGGAACAAATATTAGGGAAGTACTTTACTGTTTGATGTGAGATGCAGAGTGTTGGAGATATCGGCCCCCAGTGATCGCCCCGCACACTGTCTGGACTTTTTATGAATTCAGGTGTTTTATGTAGTGAAATGTTTAAATGTATGATCTTTTCGTTATTGTGTGTCTTAGGTAGTGTAGGCTACGTGCTGTTCCGTTTGTTTGGTTGGTTTGTTTATTTGTTTCAGATGCAAATTTTCTGCTTGTTAATTCACACATTGGCATTCTAGCAGACACTGGACGTGTTGTGCTGCAGTTCGTCAACAAACGAGTTGTTACTGCTTTCACTGAAAGATCGGTTCTTCCTCTACCTCTGCTCCACCTTAGCTTAAAGTCCTGTGTGGACACCCACTAATTAAACTTGATTTCTCACCTGAAGAGACGATGTCCAGAGCCTATGACCTTTGACTCCCCCAGGAAGTTTCTTTTTGGCTACTGTCTTTATGATGATGAGATCGTGGGTCGTTTAGGTTGGGACATTTCTCAACCTCGAGCGAGTCTCTCCTCATCCATTCTTCAACATACACGAGACAGCAACAGCTACTGAGTTCTCTTTATGCGTAAATGGTAAGAAGAGGAGTCGAGCTGCTATAGGAGCAGAGAAGTGGAGCATCTACGGGAGCTGGTGTGTATGACCAAAGAGCAAGTGGAGGACAAATTAATTTAACTCCATGGGTGGTAAGGCTGGAAGTAGGACAGTGGTTTGGAGGGCAGTGGAGTGGTGCATCCAGGAACGCCGAGGCACATCTAGCCACCACCGGTGTGGGGTTGTCCATTGATGCGTGGCGCTCACCTCCCGTGTGTTTCAGCCTTGATGCAATTGCTTTTCATTGTGCGCCGTCCCTTATCATGTCGCTGATATGTTGACACTACGTTTCTTTTCATTTCAATAATGCTGTGGTTATCGTCTGGTTATGTTTAGGCGCAAAAACCACAAGTTATAGTTAGGAGGAGATCATGATTTGGTTTTAGGGGCACAAGCGCTGCCCAAACTCATTCATGACCATCCACCATTTTCCTCACCTTCCGGTAACTAAAGTCACCTCATTTGAACTCCGTCACCTTCGAATCGTTGATGTGATACATACATGCAACCTATCTGTAGTTTGCAGAAATGTAGAATCCCAACATTTTCCTGCAGCGCCTGGTCTGCTGCTGTCGTTATCATGGTAGAATATTGTAGAAATGAAATAAAAAAAAGCAAACAAAAGAGAACAAACTTGGCTTTAAACCTTCAAAATATAATTGAAAAGTAAGCCGGCGTTTCGCAGTATAACCGCTCTATCTGGCAGTAGGCTTGAGCAACACACACACACACGCTGGTTTTTCCCCCTGCATGAGGGAAACACAGCGTGCACTTGTATTGCCTGGTAATATGGCAGTCACACTTCAAATACTAGAAGGAGCCTGGTGATTTTCTGAGTTGCAAAATCGACACATGAATTAAATATTTTCCTCAGCTATTTCCAGTGCTACCACAGCACTTTGGTATTACCAGCCGCAGCTCTTAAAGTCAATGCAGTCTCACTCACCCCAATCATGCATACCACCCTCAGCCCATCCCTCCTCCCGATCCTTTAGAAAGCACTATAAGACGCTTGTTATTCATACAGTACGGCTTTACTGAGTTATATATTCAATTTTTTTCTCTCTCTAGCACTGCTATGCTTTACAGTCAAACTCAAACATGCGGCAAAGGGGGTGAAAGGTCTTGCTCAAGGGCGCACTGGCAGCGGTTGTCGCTGCAGCAGCACATCCCCGTGCTATATGTACAGCCATTTGAAATAGATGATGAAACCTGACAGCATAAATCCTGAACATCCCAGCGGTGACACAGGTGGTTTTATCACACATTTTTATGGCACATGCCCCCAACAGCACCGAGATAGAAACATTAAATCAAAACAGAAATTGAAGCCTGCATAGGAGCACCGTGCGATTAATAAAGAGGACGGGAGCGTGGCTGCTGACATTAGGGTGACATTGTGCACATAAACATCTGTTTTGTTTTGTCGAGACAGCCTGCTCCCCGGGGTTCCTGCTGCTAAGCGTCATCAAATCCATGTGGATTTATCGCGTGTGTGTATTTGTATGTGTGTGTGTGTCGCATTGCCATACATGCAAGAGTGGATTTGCACGGCCGTCGTGGGTGTTTCTGTGTGTGTTTATGCGCGCAGGGCTAATTAAGTGTAGCCGCTGCACAACACACACACATTTTCTCCTTGAGGGAGGAAGGCAGCCGGCAGAGGTTTAAGCGAAGGGTCCAGACACATGGCCTCTCGAGGGACGCACACTGTAGCTCCCACCCCCCCCCGCCCCCGCTCTCATCCCATTGGGTGCAGCAAGAGAGAGGCAGGAAGTAAACAAGGTGGCCACGGGGACCACACGGGTCACACTTGGATTGTGTGAGTGTGTGAGGAAGACAGAGATAGCTGCAGAGTCATATCAGGGGAGAGGAAGATGTTGCCTGTTGTTTCAACCTGTTCTCAGTCCCAGGTTGTGAAATACCGGCGCTTGGTTACGCCACTCAGCATCTGATAGCGACAATGCAAGGCACGCCCACTTCCACATGACATCAAGGCCCAATTATTGGCTGCCAGCCTACTGCTGTGGCACACAGGAAATCAGATGATGGCTCAAAGAGGTTTCTACAGCTAGGTGCCCTCACAGTACATCTTAAGGCCCTGACACACCAAGCCGACGGTTGGCTGTCGACCAAAGTCGGGCCGTCAGTGAGCCTGGAGCCTGCAGAGGAAACACCGGGACTGTCTAGACGACGCAACAGTTGGCTTTCATCGCCGCTAGTTCTTTGATGTCGGTTTGTTGTGTCAGCAAATCGTTAAATACTGACGCTTGGTCAGTGGCCCTACACATCAAAACATGATGCATCAGCATTAGTTTTGGATACTTAAGCCCAGTTGAGACCAAAGATTCGGGGCGAGATGAAACTGTTTCACAATGCTGCAGAGACAAGTCACACTGCTGTGAACTGGCCGGTCTTAGCTGATAGCGTCACCTGCAACTCAGCTGGTCAAACTGCCAGTGGCTGGTTTCCAAACGTCACCTGTTTCAACAGTCAGTCAGCTTGTAGTGAAGTCCGCCAGTCAAGTCCAAAGTCGTCGAAGTCCGGCGCTTGGGCAGTGACTTGCAGCGTCAGAAACCAATGAAAAAGGGCGTCTTTTAACGTCGGCATGATACACAGTCTGTTGCCATTATAGTTTAACGGTGGTGGCGCATGGGGAAGCCAAACACTGTTCATCGGCACTCACTGCGATCGCAGAGCTGGTTGAAAGTCCACAAAGTTTCCCATTAACTTTCAGTATCGCAATATTTTTAATTCAATATTTCCAAAGTTACTTTCGCTGCCAGATTTGGCGGAGACGGACCTTCAGTGATGCTGGCTAGCAGTAGGCTGGCCTTGATGTCTCGCAGCCTGCATTGGTCATGCAGAAGTGGGCGTGGTTTTGTCTAAAGTGAGTTACAAAAACTTTCACCCAGGAGAATGCTTTTGTCCTTTTAGCTCTAACCATGATCTTTTCCCAAAAGCCTTAACCTAAGTAGCTTTATTTTGAAAAGATGTGTATCATAAGCGGAATCTGATGCGTCCAACAACGATGCTAAAGGGATACCTACAGCGTCATAGCGGCCGTATTTGATGAGCTGTGAGTGAGAACGTGTCAGTTTTTCAAAATAAGCCCTCCCTACATCTGTCCTTACATTAACCGCCATATCATCAGGGTGAATTTGAGTTCACAATGCAGAAAATGAGCACGCACGGCATCACATCTCCAACGTGCAGAAGTCCTGCAACCCCAATGCATCAATCAAAAACAACCATGCGAGCTGTGATCGTCACGTACGAGCGTCCTTTGATGTAGCACATGCAAATGCCGATATCCTCCCCGTGCTGTTCTCCTCATAAACAGCTCCCTAACCTAAATACTTCAGCGAGCAAGCCACCCTTCTCATGGAGCCATCATATTTATGCAAATGAGTAAATAAAACATGCATGCGTACATGCTTGACTGATTGCATTTCTTCTCCCTGCACAACTTTACAATGTCTTCGCACAATCAGATATGTGGGATAATTATGCAGAAACATGCATGCAAATTGTGCATACAAGGAAGTCTATCTACCATAAAACATCAAAGACAAAGTGTTGGCCTTGTCAGAATAATGCATGCATAAACAGATATTTTATATACATCACAGGAGTATTTTGTTTGCTGCTATATAACAGGATGCACTGAGCAAAAATAAGCAGCAAGCAAGAGGCCACTGTCTCTGGAGAATTAGCCTGCAGATCTCAGTTTCTTCTCCCGGCCCCTCATTGGGTGAATCGTATTAGCCCTCACGGATAGCCGAATCCATTGATCTCAGGCTGTGGCTGAAATTAGCTAATTAATTAGTGCAGGGGGACGAGCAGAGTCATCCACAAAACAAAGTCCCATCCTCAAGTCGCTCTCATGCCTGTGGAGATTTCAGGTTGAGGCTCAGCTTTGTACCTTATGTAAATATACCGCCGGTGAATAATTCATGAGCGCGTGTCATGGGCAGTGTTACTTTGGTATGCAAATGACATATGTAAATAGACAGCAGCGTGTTGGACCAGCGGCCGGTTTAAGAGATCACGGAGGGATCAATAGTTGAATGGTTGAGAGTGAGTGCATTAGTTTATGTATGTACACATGTTCCTGTCAGACGCTGTGGGTGTGAGCATGAATTTACTGATGTGGACTGGAGTGGAATAAAAACAAGTCCGCGTTTTTGATGGACACACACAGACAGAATGAAAATGATTTGACCAAATGTGTTATTAAGAATAATTTGGTTCCCAGCTGAGGCCATTATGGAATAATTCCCCCCTAGAAAATGTCCTTTGTTGTTAAACTTTTCTCTCAGATTTTGTTTTTCAGAGATGAGTGATGCACAAACACAGTCGGCCTTTCATAGCTGAAGCCCCACACAGTCCACCCACACAGGTGTTTTCACTTATGTTGTCTAATTAGAGCTCTCGTCAGGACAACGTGGGCGTGTACAAACTGGGCTTGACTGACGTCTCTCTGACTCCCCCGTCGGCACCTGTTAGGGCGGGACTCTGTTATCAATCATCGTTGGTGCGTAGATTTCTGGACGAGAGGCCGAACCAACCAGGGAAACTAGATACACTGGTGAGGATGCACAGGGTCGTCCTAATGTTGTGATCGCACCGGGCGCGAATAAAACAGTTTGCAAGTTAACTACATGTGACGTCAATGTTACGACACGATTAGACTTTAAGATAGCCAATCAGAATTGGGAATTGGGGCGTGTAATGCCAAGGATGTATCGGCATGTATGACGCGGGTCAAATATTTTAGCGTTCAAGCTTGTACGTGTAATGTGACACAAAAAATTTATGCCTCTGTTGCATCACATTGGAGGTTAATTGAGTAGTCTCCACAAAAATGATCCGACGCTACAGACTGTGTTCAGTGCGATAAGAACTACTTTCTAGATAGTTAGAATTTGAAACTGGCCTCCAAAGTTTTACAATACACATTGTTTTTACAAGCAGAAAATATGACCTAAATTTATGTTCTTGTTTGATGGCGGCTCATTTTTACGTGCACACTTTTGCTAGCTGCTCGTTAGCATGTCTGCTAGTCACGGGAGTGGTTTTGCCATACTCTCCGATCCACTTGAGACGTCACAGTGTCTGGATTTCTATATGTGGTCATCTGCTCCAGGCACGCTAATGGAAGTGTTTCCATAATGTAGCCTCTTGCTACATGTAGCGACATGCTAACATCAGCATGTAAACCTGCTTGCAGATGTACATTTCTCCACAATTTTGGTTCATTATTCCCACTGCAACATTTCTGCTTCTGTTAAGCTTTTCATTTTCATTTCTTTTCATGTTTAAGTGCCCTCATTCTCCGCTACAGTCTTTTCCTGCCTGCAAGTACACTGCTACATGTAGCTACATGCTAACAACAGGGAAATATGTGAACTTGGTGGCCGATGTTGTAACTTCTCCCCCACTTTTGGATCATATTCCTGCTGGAACATGTCCGGTCAACCTGGTCTTTGAAATTGCAGCTGTCCTTTAACGTTGGCACATGGTCAGTCAGTGTCAGGGGGAAATGCGGCAGGACAAGAACGAAAGTTAAGGCGGCAAAAGTCCGAGTAGGAAGAGTGGGAGTGGTGGTGGGTGGGTCCAACAGACACTTTCATCCAGGAGAGCTGTGTTCACATCATGTAAGATTATAAGTCCAAACCCTGGTTCCTTGCACGTCATATTTGGATGTGGAAAGACAATGGTCGATAAAGGATGGGGTCGGAGTGAGAATGTGCTGCTCCTATATATTTCAGTTGTTTTTTGACTTATAGGTGTGTATTCTGTTACCAGCCAGAAAAAGAAACAGGTATACAGTTGACTACACTTCTGATGCCTGTGATTGGCTCACCCAAAACGCATGTTAATACGGGTCTAAACAGGCTCTAAGATCAAGACTGAAAGACCTGAAAACACATGTTTGAAACCTTGTTTTTGTTTTATTGATTTATTTTTGGGGGAATTTGGCAGAACTCTTCCTTTAAAGCGTTGCATTTTGTTCAGGCTGAAAATAAATGTTTTGCTGCTTAAAGCTCAAAGTTTCAAGTCAGGTTTCACCTCGACCCAACCTCCCTGATGGGTGATGTCACGGGGTCCTGAGGTACCCCCGTGCATCACCGCAGCGAGGTGAGAAGTTAAACCTGTCGAGGTCGGAGAAAAATCAGATTTTAAGTTACTCTGTAAGTTTGCCAGTTACTCGGAGAAAGCCAAAAATATGAGGAAGAAAAAAGTTGTTGCAGAAGCAGTTTGTGTTTTCTGCTGCTATTTGGTGCATCATTTGTTTAGTAGCTGTTCTGGAGCTTTCAATTTACAGCTGATAGTCTTCCTTGTTTATTTGTAGATGGTCAAATTTCTGTTTCTGTCGATGAAGCTCATGTAATAAGACCGAAAGCCCACAAATGGGCCTTGTGGTGAGGCTGTTTTCTCAGATATGATTGATGCGTTCCTCCTGGCGTTTTGTATGCATTACTGGAAGATATCTTTGATGTTTGACTCACAGCTAACTAAAGATTACAGAAAAAGCCATGCTGTATATCTTTTGGGAATAGCTCTACTTCTATATGTCTCATTTTCGCCGTCCGTACGCCTTCTTGGTGATTTCCTTTGGTCTAACAGTAATGAGAAGTGCAGCAGAGTGGCAGAGCTAGCGGGGCACAGTGGGATGGAAATGGCTCGGTGTCTATCAAAGTGTCAAAATGGAATATAGCTGTGCTGCACTCTGGCCTTGAGCCACAGGGTGAGTCAGGGATTCAACACACACTCGCACACACCTACACCGTGAGGTCAACACAATCACGGCTGAGTCAAACCCTGTATTCATGATCTGGCGTGCACTTGTAAACGAGTGAAAGAGAAGGAACACAACCTGGGAAAGGGTTAATTCTCGAGCTAGAGGGCTTGTAACACACACAAGGAGAGCGCACTTGTGTGTGTGCGTGTGTGTGTGTTCTGGCCCTCACACACAGCTGCTCCGTACATTATACATTTATCCACATGGGAAATAATGAGATCACTGAGATCATTCTCTTAGAAAAAGGAAATCCGTTGCATTTTCATGGCTGGTGCCCTGTGCATGTTAACAGCATGCGGCCGGGAGCAAACTCTCCCTCCACGCGCCTCCCTGTCTTTCCTCCTGCCTTTGCTTAATGCAAAAATTAGAGCATGTGTAGAAAATGCACACAGACAGGGAGTAGAGGAAAAATCAAAAGCAAAAGAGGAGTTAAAGAGAGAGACCAGATGTGAGTTTTGTCTCAGCAGCTTGACAGCAGGGTCAGGGTTCAGTCTGGTGCGCTCGAATCTCTGTCAGACTGAAGGCGAGGCTAAATGTACAGTAGTCAAATCAGCTGAAGTGAAACACTTCCATCAGAGCAGAGGAGCTACTGTACACAGCCGTGTGTGAATCCGAAACAGAAACGAGCGCTACAAATGTTGAAAAGGGCGAATTCGAGATGTGACTCCCAGTAAAACACGGCTACTTCTAAATTAAATCGCGCCAAGATTCGTATGTCGGAGATGACCCTCCTCACAGTGTCTTCCATGGGTGAGAAGTGGTCTTTCTCCAAACTAATGAGCACCAGATTTTGATCGTTTTGAAAGTCTGAGTATTGTCAGCGTGTTTTATTAATGTGTCTGACTAAAGGTCTTTTTCATGTCCTGATTGTTCATACAAATGAAGAGCAAGTGTGGTGATTCATAAGATACATAAATGCAGGAAGAGACCTAACGAAGGTGCGTTAAACGTTACAACCGGTGTTGCTAAGTGTACGATAATTATTGGATTCGTACAATAATTTTGCCCCCTATCAATAAAGCTAAAAACTGGTACAATAAAGCAATATTTCATGAGAGGGTGTCATTTATGGCCCGACACTGTTACGGTCAGGACCGAGGCACTTGCGTCAAAGTTCGTACAAATCACTGAAGTACCATAAATTACATTAAAGCACCAGCTCTCATTAATATTGCGATTATTCAACAAAAAATATATCAAATCAAAATGTATTCATGTTGAGTCGCAATTAGCTCTCAAAATATAAAACCTTTATACGACTCATCATGTCAGTAGACGCTAATACTTAGTAACGACTTGGCAACAGATATGTTTTCTAGTCCCTGTTGAGTCCGCCAGCCGACATGCGCTTAATATCTTCTAGAGATCATTGGGTTTCCCAAACTAAATAGATACCCTACATATAAACACAAAACTGCTTCGCTAGCTCAGCCTTGTGACAACAAACATATCAGCTGAAAAAAATACATTTTCCACGTACAGATTTCGCTCCTACAACCACAAACTTCACATGTATTTTTAAGCTAGTAGCAGCATGTCACCGCCACATTCTAAATATCTTGTTGACCAATGAGAATGCTTGGTCTGAACTAAGTGGGAAATGGAAATTCGCCTCCACGTGAACATTTTTGATGATCGTCTCCGTCCAGTCCTTTGGTCTTAGTTGTCTTTGTTTTTGTTGTGGCGGCTGGTTTTGTAGAGGACAAACAGTCAGCAGCAAAGATAAAAGTTACCTTGTGGAATATTCGTCCATGATATTTACACTATTTCACAGGAGTTAGTTTCCAAAATGAAAACATGAAAGAAACCAGATAAAACTCCCAGGAAGTCTCTACAGGAAAAATCCAGTCTGCAGAAATGTCATATTTTGTGAAAAGGAGCATTTGGTTGTAATTCCCACTTCAATCACTCACTTCAATCCGACAACCAGGATTGAAATGCTCTTCACCACCACTCTATTCAGGTTTGACCATTGGACACCCTACTTAATTCAGTAACCTTGAATAAATATTTAACATCATGCTTTACAAAAAATAACTCACTTTTCAGACAGGCTGTTTTTTTGTGCGTGTGTGTCAGTCACTACATTTTACACTGAATATTTCAACATGGCTGGAAGTCACTCTGAGCGTATTCAAATTCATATAATGCCGCAGTTTTTAATAAAGGGCCTCAAACTCAGAGTGTTATGCCACAGATGTCTTGTCAAAGGTGAAGGTGTTACATTACCTTTGAGTCACAGCCGAGTGTTTGTAAAGATGGAAATTCAATATTTCTACAAGGCTTTGTCTTTAAGAGTAAGTTGGGGGGCTTTCTAATGATGACTTTCCTTTCCAGCAACTTCCAGACACAGTTCTGAAGTGAGTTTAGCTGCAGTGAATAAAGGTATTCGTCATTCGTCGCGGCTTACTTTTTAGAGCATAAAGTCTGGATGCGAGGCGTCAGGGGGGCGTCGGATAGTCAATCAGCTAGTCACCTTTTTCTCAATCCCTTTCCTCCACAGTCTACCTCCATCTATTTGTCATTTCTCTGCCTCCTGCAGCTCCGTCTCCCCCTTTTCTTCTCACCCGCTCACTTTCTCTTATGTAAGTAGTTCTCATTAATCACCAGCCCGGCCGCGACTACTAAGGCTTGTATGGATTTTTGTCAAATTGCTTCTGCCACATAAATCTAGCACATATAAATTTGTGTGCATTCAACTCACAACTGATGCGTGATTAATGGGCGCACATTTGCCTGTTCCACTGCAGATTTTTTTCGGCCTTGCAACAAGTAGCATTCATACGTCATCTCTGCCGGGGTGGGGTGGGGTCACGTGGACGGCTGCGGGTCATTGTGGGAAATCTATCATGCGACAGCAGGGGTCAGGGAGAGTCTTGTGGGTAATAACTACTGACCTGCACACACTGGAGACGTATCACTCATACCTCCTGTCCCGCCAGTCCAGCTCCCGCCTTCTCCGTGTCCTTGTTTGCGGGTGAAAACTGTTCGTCATGTGCACAACTGGAGTATCAGGAGCAAAGACAATGAACGATGGAGCTAAAAAAAAGTGCTGACATGTGCTCATGCTGCTCTTTTTCCACAGTACGTGTATGTTATTGGAAGTTTTGAGCAAGGTGGCTCACACATCGGCACTGATATTGATCGGGGTAGTTTTTCAGTCCGACAAAGACAAATGCATCTAACTACTGGTCGAGTTATAGCCTGTATCTGAAATTCTGACATCTATATTACTATATAAACATTTTATGCCATAGAAATGTATAATCTAAACTATTTAAAATATGCACCAATTACAAAACCTTATTTTAACCTGTGGTAACACATTATAATGTGTCTTTGTATTAATAATCTGAATCTACGAGGTCACTAGAAACAAAATAAATTCAGTGGAGTATAAAGTGGCAGGAAATGGTGATTTAAGTTCATGTACCTCAAAATTTTACTTACATAATGTCGGCTGCTTCACATAAATATATTTTAATCAAGAGAGACACAAGAATGAAGTAAAGATAATATTTAATACAGAATATGAGTGTACAGATTAACAGATAATTTGTGCTGATTAAGAGTAAGAAGATTAAGAATTTGTCTTTGGATAGATCCCCCCATGGAGTCCAGCGACTGGTGGTGGTGGCTGATGACTCCAAGGCTGATGACTGCTGAGGCCGATGAGGCTGATGAATCTGTAAACACTAGGTGGAGGTGAAGGTGGAGGGCGCACACAACTGCAGCAAGAAACAACATATTTACAATGCGGGGCAGTAAGATGATAAACTGATAGAGGCGCCGTTGTGAGCATTTATACTTGTGCAGTGGTGTGTCTGTGTCACTCTGCAGTTACACCTCCAAAACACTCAGCGGTGGAGGTTTCTGTGAAGTGCTGTGAAGTTTAGTTGATTCAAAACACACATTAAACACACATTAAACACACATTAAATATGACTTAATAGAGACAATTTCAAACACAAGTACACAAATCAGCTTCACTATAACTTGCAGCATTCACAGACAAACACTTGTCTTTATCTGGACACATTTTCCCCACAAATACAACATGCTAACATTATTAGCACAAGCCTATGACATTTTACATTGTATAAATTAGCCTAGCAGCTAGCGGACTTTTCCTCTGCTCATATGAAGCCAGGATAAATCACACACAAGACATAAAATGCTATTTTAGTGGAGGCTTTATTGTCTTCACAATTTATTGTTTCTCATCTGTGAAATGAAAGTAAATAAAAGCTTTGTTTCCACTGAAATGGTTTCAGCTTACAGGAACAGACAGGAGGTCTGCGTCACCGCTACTTATAGGCTACGACGTAGGTTACAGCGTCAATTCGACATTCACATTTGACACTGAGTCACATTTTGGTTGGTTTGATCGTTATTTCAAATAATTAAATAAGACAGCAGCTGAATCAATTCATAATGGTTAGCTAGCATAGCTAAAGGGAGCTAGCTTAGCAGACCTCAATAGCCACCATTTCATTTTAGGCTAGCACAAAGTTCATGAGATTTGGTTTGGTTAAAATACCTTTCATTAAATTGATGTATTAAATTGATTTAAATGTAAATATTAGTAGTACTTTGACAGATAGACACACTTGATTTCTTTTTTTTTTCACGTCACTGCTTCCACACTGCTTTGTCTTTGTTTGGCAGAATAATCCAGACAATAAAAACAAGACCACCATATTCATAATTTCAACAGCATTTCAAATCAACTGCAACAAATTCCCTGAAATGAATAAATTCCCATCAGAAAACACTGACTTTAGCAGATCAGATGTGATCACGGGCTGTGGCAGTGACTGCAGCTTCTGTGTGTGTGTGTGTGTGTGTCCGTCTACGCTGTGAAAGCAATAAAATTAACTGTAATGACATCATCCTCGGGGGTGTGATCGCCGGCAGAATAAACGCTGATAGGATTTATGTGATTACAATTAAATCAAAGTTATTGCAGGAGTTTCCTTATGAACTTGTTTATTTGTTCCATCCACAACACATAAAAAAGTTAGCCCTCAATCCCTCAGCGCATTCGTAAAATAAATATGAAATAGAAATCAATTTAACAAAGCCCTAACTGCTATTCCTCGGATGCCATTTCCCGCGGTTGCGCTAGAAAAATAAAATCTAAAGACAATAAAAAAGTCATAAATTGTGGATATCAAATAGCTTCCTCTAAGGTTTATGGTCGAATTCCCCTCTGATGTGATTTTGAGTCATTATTTCGCACCAGTGAGCATAAACGGGAATGGAATTCATATTAAAATGGAAGACCTCATGTTTGATGTTGGAGAAGTGATCAATGATTTCATTAATTAGCTTTACATATTTGAGCTCGGGGAATAGTATCTTTGATATCTCTCTCCTGCCCTGTAGCAAACAGACGCCGCTCCCCCCTCGTGTCCTCCTGCGCCTGCAGTTTTATCTGCCTGCCTGTCCCGCGCTATCTGCCCTCGGAGGCTGGTTGAACACGACACCGCTGCAGAATGCACCTTTGATTCAGGTGAGCGATCATTATCGAGGCTGCACCTCTGCTTCCCTCGCAGTGGAACCTGCACGGGAGGTCAGTGCATGGCCAGACTTTTACGTGTGGGAGCTTGTTTGCAACTTTGCATGGAGACAGATGATAGCAGGGCATTTTCAGCTATGATTGCCGGTGATAGCTGCCAGAGGGTGTTTGCTGCTGCCAAGGAGAAAGTATAAGGTGCTTATGAACCTCTGAACCAGCACTTTGTTGCTATACAATCAGGGAAACGCTCACACCTACACACACACAACCACTTTAACCTGAGCTTGACCTGATACGATACAAATAGCACCATTGAATGCACATTTTATATCCAAAAAACAAATGTACACCATTTAAAGAAGCTAGTTTGTACATAAACTGTATTATTGACTGACTATAGTCGTTTCTGCATGGTGGCTCTTATTCGTATTTATGGTATTCACAGTCTTTAGTCACTGTTTTATTCATAAAAAAAAAACTCAAGTCATTGGTATGCATCGCCTAAACATTAATTACATTCAAATTCATTCTAATTTGTCTTAATTTCCCCCTCTCTCAACAGAAAAATTAATACTACCCGCTGATTATTCCATGCCAGGCAATTCAAAATGCTTCAGAGAGGACAAGAAAATGAGCGGGGACATTTGCATATCAACATGATTCAAACCTAGTATTTCTTGGAAGTGGCATCTTTTGAAGACAAGCATGCAGAAAAGAAACGGTCACACGTTTGAATTTTCAATTGAAAATCGCACACAAACAAAACTCCCCAGCCTTCTTGTGGTTAAGAAAAGAAAAATAAAAACAATGTTTTTCCTCCAGTTGTGTTCCCTCGCCGTACGTCCTCTAATATCCCCGTGACAGCCGAGAGGGAAACTTTCCCCACGTTATTGAACTTTGTGTAGTTTTACAGTGCATTGTAGTTTTCTATTAAGACGCCATTAGTGGTTTGAGGGTGGCGGGGAGGATGTGGCGTGCTGTTAATCAGAGCGTAGGGAATGGATCTCTAATCACCTTAGACGGTAATCGCCTCATACATCACCCAGACATGTCGGCAAGAGAGGAAACATACGCTCAAACACACATGAATGTATGCACATGTCAAGAAGTCCTCATACAGCTGACCTGGAAGAAGGAAAGGTGGAAGTGTAGTGGCTGTTTCAACATACCAAAGTTCCAAGGCCACTTTTAAGGTGCTTTCAGACCTAGAGTCATCTTGCTTTGGTCTTGGCAGGTGAAAGTACCCTTAGTGTGTCTCAGTTTTGACTCACGTTCCCATTTCTTATGTGAAGATCCACAGTATTCACACGAGGCGAGAAAAGGTTGAACGAGATTTATTGAGAATTAAAAAGAAAGGAAAGAAAACAAAATGGCGGCCAAGTCTTTCCAAAATGACATCTTGTACGTCCACTGCCGTTTCGAAGTCCTGTTTTTATATATCCTCACCGTTATTATACACTTTAACATTGCATGACATTCAAAAACTTATTACGATCCAATCATCTTAAAGCACGACATTGACAAGAATCTCCTTATTGTCACATGCACTGAACTGCCTAAATGCACCATACCTGTCGTAAACAATGTAAATAACCTTAGTATAGTCCACTACTATACACGATTCAAAATATACAGAAATGGTTGTGCAAACTTAATGTCAGAACGTATATATATGTCATATTAACACAGACATTTTTACCAAATATAAATATGTGCTTAAGCGGCTCTTACAGTCGGAGACATGATTCCATACTCTCATTTTTCATGGGTGTAAGTAAAAGTACTTTTTCTGTGCACACAAAAGACGTCACTCTCATAGATCTCGTTCCAAATTTATTTAAATCAATCAATTATTGATTGTAGGATTTGGCAGTACATCCAACCGTCCTCACAACCGCAGACCATGTTCAACCACACCAGCTCGGGACCTCTGCATCCAGCTTCTTCACCTGCAAGATCGTCTGTGACCAGCAACCTGAACAGCTGATGCAACAGCTGATTTGCACCACCAAGAAATTTCAGCACAAATTGTCAGAATCTGTTTTGAGGACACTCGTCTCGCTTTAGTTTAGTTTAGTTCAGTTCATTAGGATCCCCATGAGCTTCTGCATTGCAGCAGCTGTTCTTCCTGAGGTCCACAACAACTTCACATTTGTGACACAAAATAACTCGCATGTAACACATGACATAATAAAGTGGCTGGATGAGTGGATGATCCTGCAGGTGAAGAAGCCCCATGTGGATCGGATGTACCGCCAAATTCTCAGAAACCACACTGGTGATGTCTTATTGTCAAATAAATATTCAGTTCATGGACAACAGCTCAGGTGGACATTCCTGCAGTCAGCATGCCAACGACACGCTCTCCCCAAACTCGCTACATCTGTTGCTTTGTGTTGTGTCCAAAAGAAACCCTGAATATTTTAGAGTGGCCTTCTATTGTGACAAGCCGGAGGCACACCTGTGTCGCATTCATGCTGTTTAATCAGCATCTTGATATGTCACACCTGTCACTTGGATGGATGATGTTGGCAAAGTGCTCACTGACACAGATTTACACAATTTGTGAGCAAAGTTAGAGAAAATGGGCCTGTGTGCAGAGAAAATATATGTTTTGACTTCAGTTTATATAAAATGGGCGCCAAAACAAATTTGCTGCATTTATATTTTTGTTCAGTGTGTATTCTTACTCTCCAAAAGGTATGATCACCGTTTACACCATTAGAATTAATTTAATTTAATTAGTACAATCCATTCAGTGCTCAAATATTTTGCAATCAAACCTTTTATTATCGACTTGAAACTTAAAGCTGCAATAATCTGATTTGATGGTGTTACTTGAAGTAACAAGCCGCAGAAAATTATCACCCAATTTGCTAGCTTTACTGAGTTTTTAAATCTCTTTAGCACATTGTTTTGATTGTCCAGAATCACTTATTTCCAGCCATAGTGGGCAATTAGCAAAAATCTGTGGTAAACTCACTGTATGCTACGTGCCTGGCAAAAAAATGGAAGACGTTAGTGGCTAGTTTGTAAACTTAGTGGCACATATAGAAGTTAAACTGTCTAATAGCTTCCACAGGAGTTGGTGGAGACCAAAACAGACCTAAAAAGAGGAGGTTAACATCGGACTTATTTTCATTAGAGGGGCAGAAAAAACGCAACTCAAAATGAATGCTAATGTTGCGCCACATTTGTTTGCAAAAAATGTTGAGCATAACTACCTTATAGAGCAATAATTTGCCACAAAATGGCCCAAAAAAATCAATGAACACAACGTTGAATAATAGTTATATGGACGAGAATATGATTAGTTGGGATAATAGCTAGCAAAAAAAACCTACTGTATGCTACCTGCCTAGCCAAAAAATGGTGATCAGTGTTAGCGGCTAGCTTGTAAAACATTCAAAGAAGTTGGTGGAGACCAAAAAAAAGCGAAAAAGGGGAGGAAAGGGGAGTTGATGTTGGAATTATGTTCTGTAGAGGGGCAGGAAAAAAGCCAACTCAAAATAAATGTCAACATTGCACCATGTGTGTTATTTGTATATCAGCAACTTTTGCTAAAATGTTAGCCATAGCTACCTTATAAAGACATAATGGCCCCAAAGAGGCCAAAACATTGGTCAATACAACTTTAAAAAGTAGTTATATGGAGAGTGAAGATTTTTTAATTTTGAATATTTCATTTTGAACTACATTCTTGCATGGTTTGCTCCCATTTTCCGTTGAAAACTAACGCACCAAAATTTAAACACATGCTACGTAATCATGAGCCAGTAATGCGTGTATAACTCACATATTTGGAAAGGCTCTTATCACGTGACCAGTGTGCTCATGAGAGTGGAGAATGAAGATGGAAGCCGTCGCCTTAGGAGGCAGGTTGGGGTGGTGGAGGGGTCAAAAAGCACAGGACTTTTCCCAGGAGAGCAGAACAGTGTTTGGAACCACTTGACCTTTGAGTCATCACAATGTTTCTTCCTAAACCTAACCACATTGGCTGTACTTGCCAAAACGTAACCTTCATAGCTTCACGTTTGTGGGGCGCTAATTCGTATGATAGCATATAATCCATTGTAGAAGGTTGTGTTGGATACTGAGATTAACAGTGTTCACATACTGGTATGTGCAATGAAGTCATACGTCTAGTCTAGGAACATGAGTAGTAATTACTATGGCTGCAACAAACCATACATTTTATTAGCGATTATTTCACCTCCACATTATTTCCACAATTAACTATTTTGTCAAAGGAATGTCAGTAAACAGTGATACATGCCGCGATTAATTCCCCAGAGCCAAAGGTGACGTCTTCAAATGGTTAGTTTTATCACACTAACAGTCCAACAATGAAAAGCTCTTCAGTTTTTTATCACCCACGACAAAGGAAAACATAAAATTCTCACATTAAAGAAGCATGAAACCAGAACGTGTTTGGCTTTGTTGCTTCAAAAGTGACTAAAACAATTTATTGCTGATCAAAATAACCAGTTAATTTCCTGTCAATTGACTGAATTGTTGCAGCTCTATTAATTACCAGTGACTTCTAAAGAAGCAAATAATTAGTTGTGAGCATTATTGTGTTATCACTTCAGCAATTAAACCCTTGCGAGTGAATTATATTTATCAAACACACAAACATACACATAAAAACAATGAAACCAGCTCGACTTGTTTTACCATGTTATATTTTAATTTCTGCAGAGACAAAAATGACAAGCAATTTATTTACACAAACCTGTACAAAAGCAAATTAAATTATGTAAAATATCTCATAAATAGAAGTGGACTTGCGTTCAATACACTTTGCCATGTTCAGCTAAGCTGCGTGCATAGTGACTCATATTAAACGATGATAAATTTGTTCCTCAAATTTCTATATCAACATCCAAGTCGCAGGACAAATAGTAATGGTTAATATTACAAATCTCATTACACACTGTGAAGGCTATACGAATAGAGGAGAGCACAGAGAACACACACCTCGGGCAGCAAGATACAGACAGTTTTTTGATGGCATCATGAATTCTGTATAAAAAAAAAACAAAAGACGAATCCAGGTTTCTGTAGCAGCAGCAGTGAGTACCAGGAAAAAACAGTGCTCAGAAAGTGTTCGCTGTTTTCAATAGTTGCCAATGTGTGGCGTTTTTTTTTTTTTGTTTTTTTTTTGTTTCCCCTTTCATGTCTTCCCTCTTTCTGTCTGGGGTTCACGCCGCAGCATCTTTGCTCCCATCTGATCTAGGAATTCAAAGCATCACCTCGCAGTATCACCGCAAACATCATACGGCGCTTATTTGTAGGACAGGGTTTCATCACCTACTGATATGCATATACTGTAAATCCGCGCATGAGTGTTGTGTTGCTCGGCACATCCCGAGGTGTGTGTTCTGTCAGCTACTCTCCCCCTGCAGCTTTTTTTCACCCTACTTCCACTCCTCCTAGTAAACCGTCACATTAGCATTTTTATCTCTAGGCTCCCTCAACTCCGAGCAGTCAAATGTCTCCAAGCAAATTTTTTTTTCCTTCACCCCCCCCCTACCCGCCTCTCTATCTCTCTACGCTTCTATATTCAGTCCTAGAGCTTGTTTCATGCACAAAGAAGGTTACTTGACCTCTGATGTCATACATGTACATGAGTGGAACACGACAAAAAAATCCATTATATCATTATTATTACTACCAACAAGCAACTTTTGAATGTACCTGTACTCATTCGGGTAATGCACTATGCTAGGAATGGATAATTTTCAACAACATCAGCGAGCGTTTGTAGACCCACAGGCTCACCGACGTCTGACCGGTTGTCCTCCGAGAAGCCTTTTTGACATCATGGGATTTCATCTAAGATATGCAAATGTATTTTTCAGTCCGTTCTTAAATGCCACCCCATCTACGTTTAGTGAGCATCTCGACATAATTTATTTATGCACCATTCCAAACCAACATTTAATCATACCAATTGGTATAAAAAGGCACAATTGCATATTTGCATTCACTCTAGTGTTTTTTTTTTTGTTGTTTTTTTTTTTAGTTTTTTTGTTTGTTTCCTTTTTTCAGAAGCACTCTAAATATACAAAGTGGCACCAGATAAAGAAAAAAAGTTAAACACATAGTACATTGTCATGATCATTTCCACGGTTTGAGACTGTTAAAAGTGACAAATAAACGTATGGGGTTACAAAGCAAAATACAAAGATGACGTTTAAAAGAAGAAGAAAAAAAAAGAAACATATGAAAGTTTGTGTGGTGATATATGATGAAATTTAAGTATGAAAAAATAAAAATAAATGGTCTTAACTGATGTACTAAGTTGTACTACATGTTTCTTTAGGTATAACAAAAGCAAGCAACAAGGTGGGTTTTTCCATGTTTACAGGGAAAACATTTTTTTGTACATTTTGTTTTACAGTTTTTTTTTCTTCTTCCTTCTCAGTAAGTGAAGTTAAGTTCCCATTAAACGTGCAGTAAAAAGTAAATATTTATGTATACAGTTGATAAGTATAGGAGAGCACTTGCCTTCGAACAACGAGTAGTACTTACAGACTATAGATCGCCGGGTTGCGAGAAAAAAGCAGCTCCGGTCAAACCAAAGGGGTTTTGCTAACATACAAAAAAAGTTCCATTGCATCTGATATTCTTTTGCTTTTATTACACTCGTGAGATTTTGCGCCTCTGTAGCTGCGAGTAAAAGAAACACCACTGTGGACTGGGGGGGGGGGGGCGGCAGGGGAGGGGAGGCACAACATCTCAACATTGTCATGTGTCTGTGTGGTGGTGGTGGGGGGGGGTTGTCGTATCTCAATCCTTCGTGATAAAAATCCTTCATGTGATGCGTACTTAAAGCAAAGTTCTCCCAAAATGAAAAGCTATTTTTGTGTCTTACTGTCGGGGGGTGGGGGGAGGGTGCTTCATCCTGTTTGCGAAGCTTTGGTTTCACCAAAAAAACAACAACAACAAAAAAAAAGAAACCCCTCCCGGTATCTGCGTGTTACAGACATTTTTGATTGTTCTCCATTGAGCTGATTCTTACATTCGTGCTCAAAGATGCCATCACCGTTATGGAAAGCAACATCTACTAGTGCTATAAAAGGACTCCTACGAGGACGGCCACGTGTGTGTGTGTGTGTGTGTGTGTGTGCGGGGGGGGGGGTTAATGTCACCTTGAAGGCTTGAGGAGAAAGTGAAAAAGAAGTTGGTCACGTGTACATTATGATATTTATTGCTCAGTCTATCACACAACAAGAAAGAAATAACAGTAAAAAGCTGTCCTTGCAGCTGTTTCAGGATCAGCTCGGCCATGTCTACGCCCTCCTACGCCTATTATCGGTGTACATCTACAGTATACACTAAATATAGCCTACACACACACACTATATACTGCATATCGGGCCCATACACACATACAACTTCAATTGCACCTCCGTAGGGTTGATCTCGGCATGCCACGCACTGTGCTTACCCAGGTATCAGTCCGGCGGCGCCACTGGCCTCGGTTAAATCTGCTTCTGTGTATGTGTGTCTGCATATGTGGGTTGCGGAAAAAACAGGGTACTTGATATAAACAGTAGCATCCCACCGAGGTGATCCGAGTACGGTGTACACGCATGCATCTCCAGCCGATGCGGCGATGGATCATGGCTCTAAGAAATTTGCATCTCGTCAGAGGGGTTTTGGTCTCGCCAATCAAAGACAACAAACGAGAGACTGAGGGGAAGGTAGCAAGACAAAAGGGGGGGGGGATGAGAGCGGTTAGCGTTGTTGCCGTGGCCCAATGTTTATGTACAGTGAGTGACTTTTCACACTGGTAGGTTAGAATCAGTCACGGTGAGTTCGTCAAAACCCAGCGGCGTTGTAGTCCGAAACAGTTGCAGCAAATTCCATTGGCTCCGATGTCCGTCCCGAAAGTCTCCGTGACAGGAGAGGACCGACACAAGTGTTGTCTGGGTATTTAAAGCTTCCAGTCCTTTTTAAGATTCAAACGCGGTTAAGTTTTGGTCACAAACAGTCAAGGTGACGGATTCCGTAAGACAGCTCAGTATGCAAGAGACCGTTGCGTCCGATATATCGTCGCAGCCACTGAACGTCGTGGCCGGAGCAGTGTTCTGATATTTAAAAAAAAAAAAAAAAAAAAAAGGCAAACCAGACACACTCAAAAGTCAAAATAGTCCACATGTACAGCTTTGTTTCTAGAAAAAACACAAACAGAAAAAAAAAAGAAATTGTCTCTTTTGTACATCTTCAAGGACCTTCATGGGGCGGGGGAGGGTAATGCATGCACGTACTGTATATGTAAAATGATTATTGTACAGATTGACTGTCAAGCAGCAGATCATGTCCCAAGAGCCCGACTCGCCAGTAAAACAGCCTCATCCCGAGTCCCAACAAAGCCCCTCAACAGTTCCTCCTCCTCCTCCTTTCTCCCAGGTCATGGCCGGAGTTAGCACTTTAAAAACTGTGTTTATATATCCACGTCTCGTTAAGGAGCTGTCGTAAAAGTCTTTGGAGAAAGTTTAGTCCTACCTTGCCGAACAAGGGTAAAAGCTTCTAGAGCTGTAACGGTGGTGGGTAAGCAGCTACGCTTAATGTTGTACTTTAATGCCATGTGTGGTGGCACAGCGGGCGCGTCAAACACTCCCAGCTCACAGGTACACCTCCCGCCGCGTCAGAGTACCACAGGACGTGGGCTTGTACTCCCCAGTGGGCGCCAGAGGGATCTCCTCGGTGGGGTGGCCCAGCGCCTCCTCCCCGCTTCCCGGCGAGCCGTAGGAAGGCGAGCCGAAGGCCTCGTAGGAGGAGGAGGAGGAAGCCATCTTCTTGTTGAGCAGGTTGCGGTTGCGGTCGCCCATCATGTGAGCGGCGGTGGGGTCTCCGTTGGCCATGGCGGCCATGGCGAGGGTCTCTTGGCTGCCGGGCTGCTCGGCGCTGCTGCTGCCGCTGCCGTTGCCGCTCATGAAAGTGGAAAGCTTTGGTTGTTGGGGGGTGGTGGTTGACTTGGATGGCCGTCGCTCAGGCGACGTGCGCACAGGCATCCAGCAGGAGTCCGAGTGGCCGTACTCGTCGCATTCCCGGGTGCACTTGCCAGTCATGGCTACGTCAGGCAAGGGCCGGGAGTCTAGAGGAAGCAGAGGGAGAAAGAAAAGTAAATGATGCTGTTTGTTTCACTAAAGTGGGAAATTTACTGATACACTAAATACATTCCTAGCACTTGGTGTTTGGTGTGGTATGTGTCACATGGCTTTGCTGTTATGAATTCCTTCATTAGATGCGTGAGTTTGTTTTATTTTCTCCCTAATGAGGTCATCACCGCATCTAAATGTTTAATGGAGAAGGTAAAAGAAACAATACGATGGTTCACCTATTTGTCACAGCCAATGCAGGGTCAGAATTTTATCACTCGTGAGTAGACTTAAGCTTGTGCGGATAAAATTGCATTTTTTGTTGTTTTTTTTTTTTGTTTTTTTTCATGCAGAAACCACATGACAGAAACGGGGAACGGAAAAAAAACAAAAAAAAAACAAAACAACGATGAAAAAGAAGACTCCACTGGCTACGACAACAGCCCCAAACTAAAAAACAGTGGCGTGAATCAGAGTTGAAATAATGTCATGCTTCAAAACGTGTTTGTGCTGAGAGGGGAGGGGAAGAGGGAGGGAGGGAGGGGGGCAGCGATGGAGAGAGTAGGGAAGGAGGTCAGTTTGTGTTTCTCAGTCTGATCTGAAATTCTAAAACACAACTGGGCCTTCTCGGTGTATGTGTGGGGTGAGCATGTCTGTGAGCACCAACAACACCCTATTTCCTTATCTGGTGATTGACAGACGGCAATCACATCCTGATCTAAGTAGCTTAATAGCTTTGCGTGGCTAAAGCGCCCTGATATCCTCTTAAATCCACTAATAGGGGTCTTAACCAATTACCTAGCTGGGAGCTGGCCTCAGATTAACTACGTCTACTGTATTATTGTGGAAAGCAAATTATGTGCTTACAATGCTACAGCAGGACAACAGGTTTGACAGATACCCTACTGTCAGTGACTGGTGAGGAGTCATTTATTCCTGGAGAGAGTTTCCAAATACGGCGAGGCAAAGGAGAAGGAACAGCCCTGACCGAATGCTGAGACCTTGCAGAGTTAATAAGAGTGCCGATGTCGTAGAGATGCTATGTTAGATGTAATTTATTCATGACCTGATGCGAAGTATGGGAAACCAAAATCAAGCAGAAGCGAGGGTGAGTGCAAACCAAGCCAAGCATGCCTTTTTTTTTTTTTTTTTGCCCATATAAGAGAAACAAAAATCAAGAGTTTGGACCATGGCTTACTTTTAATGCTCTTTTTCTCCTGTAAAAGAAAAAAATAGAACAGAAATCACTCTTTATGTTTGGCACTTATGCAATAAAATATGTATATATATATATTTAAATAGACTGTATGATGAACCTTGAGCAGCATTGAGAACTAAAAGACACCAAAACAGTGTTATGCAGAGCAGACACATGGCTGAGGACACAATGCGGCCGAGACAAGGACAGCGAAAGGAAGAGGAGATAGGAGTAACAGAAATGTAGTGCCTACTGATTCGAGCGTTTAATCAACAAATTACTCGCTCTCGCTATGGATGCCTTTCAGCCAAACATTCGATATTACTTCAAGAGTGCCATTCCTGTGCTGCCAGAAATCCTTTTTCGACTAAATACCTATTAGAATCCATTTTCATGTCACAAATTACCTTCGTAAAGCATCAGCTAATGATCGCCAGTCGATATATAGCTAAAGCCTCGGGGAGCAGCTGCCACTTGATGGAAAAATCAAATAAGTTTTTGTCATTAGCGAGCCCAAACAACTGAGTAGTTCTGTTTAATGAAATGTAAATAGCTAAATAAATGAGGAGAGAGGCGACAAAATGGAGAGATGCGATGGCAATCACAAATATTTAACATGCCAGCCGATGTGGTGGAGATGATAGAACGTGGCTATGGATCACGGCACGGAAGACGAGATGTCTTTGTCTCCCTCGTCTCTCCCTATCCTCCGTCTCAGCTTGACAAACACAGCCATCAAAGAGACAAGCGGATACCAGGTACTGATTGTCGTCCTCATTTACACCTACGATAGAGCCATCAGGCTACCCACAATGCCACACAGCTCTCATGAGGCCCCCCCCCCCCGCCGCCGCCTTGCGCCCCTGCTCCTGAATGCTCATCCGATTGCCTCCTCGCCCCAGTCCCATTCAGACAAACTGGTAAAAGGAAGGAAAAGAAAAATCACCAGCTCTCACGGGGGTAAGCAGCCAACCTTCGGCACCACGTCCCCCGCTTGCCGTGTGCGGCGAGCTGCCGAGGTAGTTAGCCGGCGCTCTGTGTGTTGTGTGCGCCGAAAGGAGGCTGATTATTTCCCAGCCATGGTCCATTGACTCTGCAGGCTTGGTAAAAATGAAGACATTTCCCACTGAGCTAATGAACTGGGCTGCTATATCAAAGCAAAAAGTGCTGTGTTTTGTGTCTCTTTCTGTCGACAAAAATGTCACCTCCCCCCGAGGTTGGGCCATCAATATGAGTACTTTAAAACCACTTAAATCCATCTGTCCTTTAGTTCTGCACAAATAAGTACACTGGAGTCAGCCCGGACTAATTCTTTAAAGGGTAAGTTTGTTACCTGGACCCTATTTCCCATGTTTTTTTGAGTTTAAGTGACTAAAGGGAACAACAGCTTTTGAAATTGGTCCAATGTTGAGCAAGAGTGCTGCGACGTAACCACTTGGGGCTTGTTTGCCCGTCAATTTATGTCCACTAAAAGTGCTTTTTCTGCCACTGACAGGCTCAGATTGATATATTAAGTGTCTGACAACATTATAAAAAGGATCCTGAGAGAGCAATACCTTTTGTTAAAGAGTAAGACCCTTTTTGTTTAGCCAGAAACAGCCCCGAAGTCATCGTCGTCGCCAATCCCACCAAACTCCATTCAAATTTCTGTCAATTTTAGCTTCTATAGAGCAAACATATTTTCACATCGAACTTGGTGAATTAAAGGTTTATTTCAATCAAACCAGAGTTGGTGATTGTTGTAACAGTGGAGAGATGAACCAAGACAGTTTTTCAGAGTGTCATTTTGTTTCTGTCGACTCTGAATTAAGTGTGTTGTATGATGATAAAATCACCGTTTATTTAAATGGAGTCTGGTGCAATTGGTGCTCGCGATTCTAGGGCGGTTTCTGGTTAAACAAAAGGATCTAGCTCTTTAACTTAAAGTTCTATCTCTGTAGGGATCCTTCCCGTAAGTTGTCAAACACTTAAAATAACAGTCTGAGCCTGTCAGTGGCAAAAACAAGCACTTTTAGTGGACGTAAATTGATGTGCGAAACTAGCCCAGAGTGGTTACATTGCAGCACTTTTCCTCAATATTGAACCAGTTGAAAAGATTGTTGTTACAAGGGGCCCCAGTGCTCGATATTATGATGGGCCCTGAAGGCTTTTGAACACTGAGTCCATTTCTTTCTAATGCATTTTGTTAATCCAACATTCGAGAAAAAAAAAGTTTCGGAAACTGATTTCGATGCGTTTTATTGTTCTATTCGGCGCAATAAACTGACAATACATGACGAGATAAAAAGACACACCTCCTCCTTAGCCTTTCTCCGACGCCACATTTTCTTCACTGATTCTTGGTCAAACATCTCTAAAAGCTCTGACGAACGCAAAAAGCGCAGAAAGTCAAACCTGTTCCGACAAAAGTTTCAGACTCAGTGTTCAAACACGATTGACACAACGTTAAGTCGTATAAATTGTTAGATGTGCGACAATTTCGGACGAAAAAAAAAAAAAAACGGACTCAGTGTGCAAAGGCCCAAAGGCACACTAGTTACTTGTTTTGCGCCTAAACTAGCTACCGTAAAATCTTACAGTCACATGATCAAATAGAGACTTGAGATTGGATAACGGCAACATACATACTACCCAGAAATCATCAGCGCATATATACGACAAAAATACCAACGGTTATTCATTTATTATATAGTTTATGTCAAGCAAGCATTTATTTTTTTATTATATTTCGTTATGGATTGCTAGTTGGAGGGTGGGCCCCCTCACCACCCTGCCTGCACTGTCTATATTTACGCCCCTGGTTCCCACTTACACACAAAAACATGGGAAATCAAGGTTGGAAAATACCAAACTTACCCTTTAACCTCTTCTTTTAGGAACAGCTGTTGCTAATTAATTCTAATGTCCACTCAACATGCATCATCTCATCATTCATTTCAGCAAGATAAAACCTTTCAAACCCTTCCTGGCTCATTTGATTCCAACCTCCCTTTAAATCTAAGACTGTAAGTCATCAGCGTGAAACCGAGTGCATTACAATCTGGCTGAAACACAAAATCAATTGCAATTGTCTCGAGCATTTCTATGGCGAAGACACGCAACGTTGCCTCCCCAACATATCCATGGGCCCTTTCAAGACCCAATTCAGAAATCAGGACGTAGAAAATATCTTCAAAGAAAAGCCCTGCGAGCACACGCAGCACTGTGGCAGGCTTTTGTTGCATATTCACAAACATCCCGCGAGCCCACACCATCAACCACGACACAGCACAATACAAGTGGGTCACTCGGCTGTGTTAAAAAGCCTCCCTGCAACACAAGGAGGAGGCCCTCCGTACCGGGTTACGTCCCCGGGGGGGCTCGGGCCTTGTTTGGGGATCCGGAGGAGCCAGAAAAGAGGTGGCACAGTGTGGGTGCCAGAGGCAGGAAGATAAGTGCTCATAATGGCCCGCGACGCCATTGGCCTTCTTTTACATTCAGGAGCGGCAGAGGGAGAAGGTGGGGACGGCGGATCAGGGAGTGATTGGCGGGTGACTTAGAGGGGCGAGCCGCAGCTTTCCCCGAGATGTAATTCCACATGGACAAAAGTCGCGCCGCCGAAGTGACGATTACCCAGCGAGACGCCACTGTGCAGCGGCGCTCGGAGATATTTGTGCCTCACACTGTGTCTATAGCGAAGACTTGTGCAGCCTGAAAGTGGGCCAGTGGCTGCACTGGTTGAGCTGCGGCTTTTCTTAGCTGGCTTTACTCAGCCACCCCATCAGCTGACTAGCTTACACTGTGGGGATATTTCAAAGAGCCTCCACTGCCGGGGTACAGTAGCAATTGGATGCGGCGTCTTTAGCGCTCGCTAAGATGTTGCAGTGGTAGAGAGAGGGGGGGGGGAGGAAGGAGGGAAAAAAAGGAGGCTTAGACTGTCGTCGCTTGGCCATATGCACACTCATGTCTGTTGCGTGGGCATTTCTGGGCAATTACAGTTTGGTGTGTTTGTTTGTGTCGCAGTACTGTACACTGTGTTTCCCCCTGTAGCATGTCAGCAAGTCCACTTGCCAGCCCGCATTCATCCACGTCACCGGCGCACTCGCTTTTTGAGCTGTGTCGTCCCCCGCACCACCACTTCCTCCTCTCTCTATATTCCGCCGCTACATAGACTTGAAGCTCGGCGACCTTTTGCCCTCTCTTTTTCCGGCCGGCAGATTCAACCCAAACAGCTGAGGCGCTGGGAGGAAGGGATGGAGAGAAAGATGGAGAGAAGGACGAGGAGGAGACAAAACAGAGGTGATGCGCCCGCGTGCGTTTTTGTGTCCGTGCCGCGTCTTTGACGGACACCGCGGCTGGCTGGACGGCAGATAGGGGTCGGCGCGGGAGGGGAGGAGGAGGGCATGTGGAGGAGGACGCAGGAAGACAAGGGGGTGATGTAAAGAGGGAGGGATGGAAGGAGGAGAATAAAGGAGAGGGAGTGTGTGTGTGTGTGTGCTGAGTATAGCAGGGTCAGGGCCTGGGAGAAGGGAAACAGCAGATTGAGTGGAGAAGACAGCATGGCTGCCTCTGGGCCGTCACAGGCCAAACACACTGCCAAAGAGAGCAGTGGAGAGGAGAGGAGAGTCGGGGAGACAGGAGGAGAGGAGAACGAATTGAGGACATTAGCAAAGACAGGAGGAGAGGACAGAGGAGGAGCACGGGAGTGATGATAAAGGGAACTTTGACAACAGGAGGACTGTGCTGTAAATACACCCGGCCAACATGTGAGCTCACACATGCTCGCATTAACTCATCAGCGCAGAGACCTATTTAAGGTTTCACATTATCTGCCTCACAAAGACGTCCTGTGTGCAGGTAAATGTCAGGCAGCACTCATGTCTCCATTAACTTAATCTAATATACGTCCACGTGGGCGCAGTGTGAGACAGTGGGGCCCCTGTCACAGACGGCCAAAAGGCCCCGACACCTCTCCACCACAGGAGCCAGACACACAGGCTGTAAAGTTGTGCAGACTCTTTTTGTCGTTGTTTTTTATGTCTTTGATGTCATTTTGTGTCTTTTTTGGTCGTTTTGTGTCTCGTTGCCGTCTTTTTTGTGTCTCTTTGGAGTAATTTTGTATCTTTTTAAGTCGTTTTGTGTCTTTTCTGCTTGTTTGACCCCTTTTTGTAGTTATTTTGTGTCTCCTCACAGCTGTTTTGTGTCCCTTTGTTGTCATTTTTCGTCTTTTTCAGTCATTTTCTGTGTCTTTGTAGTCACACTGTGTCCCTGTGATGTCATTTTGTGTCTGGTTGTGGTCATTCAGTGTCTCTTTAAGGTCATTTTGTGTCTTTTTTGGAAGCTCTTCTGAGCCGTTTTGCGTCTCTTCGTAGTCATTTTGTGTCTCTGTGAGGTCACTTTGTGTCCCTTGGATGTCATTTTTAATCTCTTTTGGTTATTTCTGTCTCTTTGTAGTTGTTTTGTGTCTCTTTCAGATGATTTTGGTAATTTTGGGGTTGTTTTGTGATTCTTTGTAGTCACGCTGTGTCCCTGTAATGTCAATGGGTGTCTTTTTTGATCATTTTGTGTCTCTTTTGGTCGTTTTGTGTCTCTCTGAAGTTATTTTGTGTCTCTCTGATAACATTTTGTATCTTTTTAAGTCGTTTTGTGTCTTGTCTCTGCTTGTTTCACCCCTTTTTGTAGTTATTTTGTGTCTCTTCACAGCTGTTTTGTGTCCAGTTATTGTCATTTTTTGTCTTTTTCAGTCATTTTCTGTGTCGTTGTAGACACTTTGTGTCCCTGTGATGTCATTTTTTGTCTCTTTTAGATGATTTTGGTAATTTTGGGGTTGTTTTGTGATTCTTTGTAGTCACGCTGTGTCCCTGTGATGTCAATGGGTGTCTTTTTTTAGTCATTTTGTGTCATTTTGTTTATCTTTAAGGTCATATTGTGTATCTTTTAGGTCATATTGGGTCTTTTTTGGTCATTTTGTGTCTCTCTGATGACATTTTGTGTCTTTTTTGGGTGTTTTGTGTCTCGTGGTCTTTTTTTGTGTCTCTTTGGAGTAATTTTGTATCTTTTTAAGTCGTTTTGTGTCTTCTCTGCTTGTTTCACCCCTTTTTGTAGTTATTTTGTGTCCCTTTGTTGTCATTGCTTGTCTTTTTTCAGTCATTTTCTGTGTCTTTGTAGTCACTTTGTGTCCCTGTGATGTCATTTGGTGTCTTTGTTGTTCATTTTGTGTCTCTTCTTAGCTGTTTTATGTGTCTTTGACTTTTTTTTGTGTCTTTTTGAGGTCATTTTGTGTCTGAGGTCATTTTGTGTCTCTATGATGACATTTTGTCTTCCTTTGGTTGTTTTTTGTCTCGTTGTGGCCTTCTTTGTGTTTTCTGGTTGTTTCACCCCTTTTTTTCTATCATTTTGTGACCTACTGTCATCATTTAGTGTGTCTATAAGGTCATTTTGTGTCTCTTTGAGATTGTTTCTGTGTCTTTGTAGTCATTTGTTGTCTCAGTGCTGGAATTTGTATCCCTGTGATGTAATTTGGTGTCTCTCTTTGGGCTCACTTTGTCTTTTTTTTTGGTTGTTTCACCTCTTTTTATAGTTATTTAGTGTCTCTTTGCAGTTCCTGTGCATGTCTTTGTGGTCAGTTTTAGTCTCCTCCTGGTCGTACGTGTCATTTTGAGTAACATTTTTACAAGTGGAGGCCAGGGCGGCTTTTGACTCTTTGGGCCTGATTGTTTTGTGTCTCTTTGAGGTCATTTTCAGTCTCATCCTGGTCGGTCCGTGTTAATTTGAAAGACGTTCTAATACAAAAACTAAAAATACACTTTAACCGCCAAATGTCATTTACACACGTCCACATGGTTTCAATCTGAAGCCAAAATTGAATATCTTCTCAATCAAGACTAGGGGGAAAAAAAGTTTCTCAGGGCCAAAAAAAAAAGGCACGAGAGGGCGCCTGTGTGAACAGTGAGTCTGGCTTGGAAATGGGCTCGTGATTGCCTCGCGCCCCTCATCAAAGGCCTCCCTGTACGGACAGATCTATTTCACACGGCGGAGCAATCAGCGCGAAGATGACAGTGTACATTGCTGGGTGTCATACAGATTACTCAGAGCGCGGCTGAAGGAGGGAAAATGAAATATTTATCCTGAAAAACCAGCTGTTGGAAATACTCAGGCCTTCATGACAAAATAGGCGAGCAGAAAGAAAAGGAGACAAATGGAAAGTGATACGAGTCGACAGCAAAAGAAAGGGAGACAGAGATAGGAATGAAACTCAAACCGAAAACAACACCAAAGGAAGCCGCAGTTGCTCCGCAGTCGTCTTTCTTGTTTCTCCCCTTCTACTCATTCTCGCCTCTAATAGGGTCCCATTTAATTAGGTGAAACTTGCCGACTAATTATGGTGTGGGAGCGAGTCTCACTGTGTTTGGCTGCCTCGCTTTGCGGGGCCCCCGTGGCATCGCCTCGCAGCTGAGAGGTCCTCCGCATCAAAGACAGACAGGCACACTGCGTGCCGCTGAATACACACGACTAAAGGTGGCTATGGGGAATGAAAGGAAGGAGATGGAGGGGAAAAAGGAGAAGAGAGAGGCCTAAGAGGAGAAAATAAGGTGAAGGAGGAAATGTAGGAGCGTCGAGAAAAAGAATAGGTGCTAAATTATTAACGGCGTGACGGCGAGTTCAGACAGAACAATATCCACAGGAGAAAGCGAT
Organism: Epinephelus cyanopodus; assembly: GCA_026686955.1. Classification (NCBI taxonomy): domain Eukaryota; kingdom Metazoa; phylum Chordata; class Actinopteri; order Perciformes; family Serranidae; genus Epinephelus; species Epinephelus cyanopodus. The sequence goes on from CM048934.1 coordinate 10,395,667, forward strand.
ATTTGTCTTTCTCTTGCTGAGATGTTTGCCAGACAATTAAGGAGGGATGGATGGAGGAAGATACGCAGTGGTGCAGGGGAAAATGAGAACAAAAGGGGGGAGTCCTGGGGAGCGATGACCTTTGAAAACTCAAGTCACGGCGCGCACCGCCAGCGACGACATTAATTGATTGCATTAACGTCAGCGGTGGAGATTTCTTCAGTGGCACAGCAAGTTAAGTCCAAAGCTCAAACATGCAACCCCCATTAGTTCAGTAAAGATCTTGTAGGCAGGGGGCCAATTTGACTGAAGGAGAGGAAAATAACACATTTTCAGTCTTTTTTAATTACGGTTATCTTTAAAGGAGACTTATTATGCTCAATTATAGATTCATATTTGTGTTTTGGTTTCTTCTCGAACATATTTATGATGCTTTCATGTTCAAAACACTTTATTTCCCTCATACTGTCTGTACTGGAACACCTCTATTCACCCTCTGTCTGAAATGCTCCATTATAGCACCTGTCTCTTTGAATAACCCTCTCAAAAAAGTCCAGTCTGCTCTGATTAGGCAGTTTTTTCACATCTTCCATATATTCATGTCTCTGCACCGTCACTCAAGCTGAGAAATAACTAATGTAGAAAAGCTTCGAAACCAAAATCACTGTTAGCACGTGGCTACATGTAGCAGTGTGCTTGTAGTGAGGGGACAACTGCAACAAGAGTATTGCCTCTTACATACCTTTCATCCTAAAAATCACTTTAACCAATAATCTCCACAATGGGACATGCCCCTGCAGGAATACAATCCAAAATCAAGAAGAAATTAACAAAATCTGCAACCACGTTACCCTGACTTTAGCATTTAGCTACACCTAGCCGTGTACTTGCAGACATGAGTATCGTGGCACTTTCTACCCTGAAAAATCTCTGACAAAAAGCTTTTAAACCCAACAGCACATGTTCCAGCAGGAATATGATCCAAAATCGAGGAGAAATAAACAACATTCATCACTACAATTGCATGTTTACTTGATGTTAGCACATAGCTACATGTAGCAGTGTACATGCAGCTGAGTATTGCTGCACCATCTACCATGAAAATCACCAATAAAAGCTTCTAATCCAAAATTTCCACAACCTGACATGTTCCAGCAGGAAATTAACAACATCAGCAACCAAGAGTTCAAGTTTCCCTTATGTTAGCTTGTAGCTACATGTAGCAGTGTGCTTGCAACCGAGGAATGACTTAGTAAAACAACACTTTCTTCTTCTTCTTCATCAAAATATGTCACTCCAGGAATATGCTCGGAAATCGATAACCAAGATTACATGTTTTATTAACGTTAGCGTGTAGCTGTATGTAGCAGTGTATTTGTACGTGGGGAGTGACTGTAACAGGGTATAGTGGCACTTTCTACCATGGGAAATTCATCAATAAAAGCATCTAAACCAAACTCTTCACAACAGAACATGATCCAAAATCAGGAAGAAGTTATCTGCAACCAAGATTACATTTCCATGACGCTAGCATGTAGCCACATGTAGCAGTGTACTTGCAGCTGGGAAGTGACTGTGACAGAGTATGGCGGCACTTTTTACCATGAAAAAAAAATCACCAATAAAAGCTTCTCAATCAAAATCAAAGCAACTACACATGTTCCAGCAGGAAATTAATGACACCGGCAACCAAGATAGCGTGTTTCCCTGACGTTAGCATGTAGCTACATGTAGCAGTTTATCTGCAGCTGTGGTACGACTATTAAAGAGAAAACAGAGCACTTTCTACCATGAAAAAATCACCAGTACAAGCTTCTCAATCAAAAACAAAGCAACTACACATGTTCCAGCAGGAAATTAACGACACCGGCAACCAAGATCGCGTGTTTCCCTGATGTTAGCATGTAGCTACATGTAGCCATCTATGTACTGTTAACACTTGGGGTAGCGTGCCTGGAGCAGATGACACATAACAGAGCATTCAGTACAGTCTGAAGCCTGAGTCTTTAATTTTACACAGGTTTATCTTGTGTTTTTGAATTTCTGGCCACGTTTAATTGGAACATCTACCACCGTAACACATGACGGAGAGTAATATAATAAAAAAGCATAATAGGTCCCCTTTAATACTTTAATACAAATAGCTTCCTGTGCTGCGATTCACATTTGCCCTCTCTCACCATCTTTCCATGTAACCTTTCTTTGCTTCAGCAGTGCTTCTTCTAGGCCAGCTGGAGGAATGCTGCTGAAAGTGGCAGCAGGTGATCTATTCTCTGCCTTTCTGAGCGTCTTGAAGTATTTACTGCCTGGCAAGGGCAACTAAGGGAATAATCTGGAACCCCCCCCTCCACACACACACACCATGCCTAGAGAGGTGCAGGATGGGCGCGAAGAAAAACAGAAAGGAGAGAGAGAGAGTGAGTGAGTGAGGGGAAAGATACAGAGCCCTGATCGAGTTTTGTAATGAGCTGTCACCTCCTTTTGCCTCGCCTTCCGAGATGCCCAACCCCTGCGTGGAACAAAGACTCAGCATAAAATCCACATGAGGCCATCGAGTGCCTATAGGAGGACTTTTTCTTGGATACATGTAGGTGGATGATGTCATCACTTCCTTTTTAATCCACCTCCTTTAGCCGCCTGGCAGCACAATAACACGGCAGGTAGGCATTATGGGTATGATATGGCTGCATTTCTCCTCCAACAGGGTCAATACTCTTTCTGGAATAATGAATGTACTGCGGCCTGCTCCTGAGGTAATTAATTGCAGAGAGATTAACTAGCATAATTTCATTCTGGTGACGATCTCTCAGCCAATTATCAAATGCGGCTTGCACTCTGCCTCCCCTCTGCACACAACCTCTCTCCGCCCGTTTGAACAGTCAGCACTCAAGCCCGAGAGCCCATAAATAAAGTGTCCCCGCATGTCATGCCCCCTCATTCATCTCGCATGCATATCCGCGCTCGCACATGCATGTGCACTACCGGAAGCATATTCTCTCCATCGCAGGTGCCCACACAAATGCACGCGCCACGGGGCCGTGTCCTTAGATCGCAGCCGACCCTTAACCTCATCTATAAGTGGAACAACAACAGGGATGATGTGGAGAGGAGAGGAGCGGAGTGACTCATCCACTCTGCTAATAAGACTGACGGCGCAGGCTCCCTGCCACGCTCAAAACTACAGAAACAACTCAAAAAAAACCACCTCCGAAATCCACACACGTCTCAGAAGAAAGGGATTTTCTCATCAGGCTTTCATATTATCCTTAAAGCGTAGCACTTCTAATCACCTTTACCAGCTCGCATCTTTGTATATGTAATTCATTCATGCTCAGAAAACACCCAATTACAGTGTAAAATAAAGTACTGTGTCACCCCCCCCAACCCTCCTCCTCTCTCTCTGCTTCTATGTGTTTGCTTCAGCACGGCACTCTGAGCTTATACAAAATACTCTGGAAGACCCGTAAGGATTAGCATTAGCCGCTCTGCTATGGTGCACACATGCAACGCTGCTAGCAGCCGATAAAACAATATGGCATTCTGCGGGCTCGTTTTCACACCGCACAGACGCCGCGCGGTCGCGGCAAACCCTTACATTAACCATGCATTGTGTGTGTGTGTGTCGGCGCTCGGCATTCCCAGGCACGGACGAGGAGACGAGCACACAGTATTATTTGATAAGACAAGCACAGCATAGGGATGAAGGGGTGGTGGGTGTGTAGAAAATGGTAGGGCTTCTTTTTCTTTTCTTTTTTGTTTTTGTACTGAGCTAGTGCGAGTGTGTGAGCGAGGGGTTAAAATCAGTTAAAAAAATGTTTTTTATTGTTTATTATTCCTCTAAATTCTTCTTCTACTTCTCTCTCTCTCTCTCTCTCTCTCTCTCTCTCTCACACACACACACCCTCCCTCTTCTCTTTCTCCAGTCTTTAGAAAAAGAAGTGTCATTGCTTCTCCTCCACTGTTACTCTTATCGCACACTCGCAGGCACACTCACACAATAGCCTGTTTTACACCATTAAATGGTTATTTGTCAAAATACAATTTCGATTAAATCCCCTCCCTAAAATAAAAAAAGTGTAAAAAAAAAAAAAAAGTGTGTGATTTCTGCTTTTCACCAATCGCACTAATAAGAGAAAACATCTGAATCATGCTCACACACACGCAGGAGGAGAGGAAGTCAGTCGGAGATGACCAGGGGTGGTTTAAAAAATATGATAGCGACTGCAGCTTGGGTTGAAATGAATGGCGACGGCACGGACATACTTCATGTTCAGCCCGAAGCGCCATGTGAAATATGAGGAAGAAGTATAATACCACTTGGCAAAGACACTCACAACACTAGCAGCTAATTTGCATCAGAATTTCATTATGTGTCTCAAATTTAGCATGACCTACATATCACAAATAATGCCACGCGTTGCATAACAGCAACTCCTTATTCCTTTATTTGCAACCCCGACAAAATAAAAGCCCGTCCGCCCCGTTAGGAAATGCTCTCTCTCAGCACCTGGCGTCTCAAAGAAAGGTTCCACTTGTGACAGGCAGCGAGCATCAGCCGGCTAGCTGGCTAGCTCGTGAGTCAGCCGGATAGCACCCACTATCTCCCATGCTTGTCATCCTGAGTGTAGCAATTAGCTCTCAGCTGCTAGCACGTTCCAGGCCAGAGCGAGCCGAGCATGGTGAGTCACGACCTTAATGGAAAGCTAGCGATGGGAATGTGGTGGGGGTAATTATGCTGACCTCCAGGGACAGGCTTTCAGTTTTGTTTTGTTTTTCCCAGCGTGTCGGCTCATAAACAGGCAACAGTGAGCTCCACTCCAGGGCAGGAAAAAAAAGGCAAATTATCTTGGGCCCTGTGTTTTCCAGAGGGGATTCGTTTTTCTGTGTTTCAGCAGGTTTGCAAAACATGATGGACTCTTGTGTTGTACCTCAAAGCTCTGAGGGGAAACCGAGCTGATCAGGTCCTGTTGATTTAGCCGAGGAAATGCTGACTGTTTACTTTGAAAATTCCTTTTCATTAAGTTTGATTTAGTGGGAGCTGTGGACGGTATTTATAAAGTTCATAGCCACTGTGACGTCCCCTGTTGGGTTGTGGACTCTGTTTTGAGGCCTTAAGTTTGGCATTTTTGGTGTCACCAGAGCTGTCAAGGAGTGAGTGTAACTGAAACTTCTCCATCCATCACCTGATGCTATAAGGCCGGAAAAGACTTTTTTACCATATACTTACTTGAAGAAGTTTAGTGTGGCAACAACTACGAAATGATTCGTTTCACTATCTGAATTTTATGTTTGATCTGATAACATTTTGAAAGTCTAGAAGAGCAGCACAGATCATTTTATCCCCAGTGAAGTCAGCGGAGGGCTAAACAGGAAGTTAGCCGAGGGAAGGTAGCTGCTAAACTGACTGGGTAAAGGCTTGTGCTAATAACGTTAGCATGTTGTATTTGTTTGGAAAACGTGTTTAGTATAAGACAGTTGTTTTGTCAGTCTTGTGAGCAGTAATGGAGCCGAATTTTGTAACATTGCATTTGTTAAATGTTGTGTTGTCCCTGGCTTCATATGAGTAGAGGAAAAGTCCACTAGCCGCTTGGCTAATTTACACAATGTAAAATGCCATAAACTTGTGCTAATAATGTTAGCATGTTATATTTGTTTGGAAAACGAGTTTAGTATAAGACAGTTGTTTTGTCAGTGAACCTTGTGAGTCGTAATGGAAATGAATTTTGTAACGTTACCTTTGTTAAATGTTGCTGTTGTCCCTGGCTTCATATGAGTAGAGGAAAAGTCCACTAGCTGCTAGGCTAATTTATACAATGTAAAATGCCATAGGCTTGTGCTAATAACGTTAGCATGTTGTATTTGTGGGGGGGAATGTGTCCAGATAAAGACAAGTGTTTGTCTGTGAATGCTGCTACACTTGTCTACTGTATACATCCATGAATCTGACAACCTGTCAATCAAACACAACACGCCCTTATTTATGCATAATTTAAACACTGCCCAAGTGGCGTATGTGGACACCCTGGGAGTGAGACCAGGCTGCAGTATGGGCCACACACCTTAAGAAAAACGCTGCCTTTAACCCTGCTGTTCGCAGTCGTCACCGTCTTTCCCATCTGCCGTGGTGACTCCTACCTCACAGGCTCCACTATAAAGATATTGGGGTTCGACACAGCTTCACAGTGTTATGACCAGGGTAACCAAACAAGTGCTCAGACAGGTTTTTAGAGAATTTTCTCTTCAGAGCATCTACTGGGAAGGTTAAAAACAAACTGCATCAAATGGCTCTGCACAGTGCGGCCCCTGATGAAAGTGCTAAAAGGATGTGCCAGTCAGCAAATAGGTTCTCCAGCACTTCTTTAATGTATCCTTGAGTCTGACCAGGGGGCCTCTGCTGTGTAAAAAAGCCTCCCACGGTGTTCGAGTGTTCAAAAATGGAAGCAAAGGCTTTCTGTGACAGCACGGAGGCCTCATCCTACATGGCAGACATCTGGTGAGGCAGCCTTGATCACCTCAATTTGCATACTAGTCATATGCACAAAAAACATGTCCAGATATACGTGCGTGATGCCAAGATGTCATCAAATATTGGGCTTGTTCCCGCTAGGAGTGGCTTGGGAGCTTGGCGAGAATCGTGATCTTTGATTTCTAGAGTGCCTTAAACACTATCCAGCCACTCTTGCTCAGGCAGAAGCTCAGAGCGATACAGCCTGATAACGCCAAGGTGTCCTGGATTATAGACTATCTCGCAGATAGGCCACAGTTTGTTCCCTCCCGGAGCAGTATATTGGATTTGCTGCAGCAGAGAGGCAGTGTGCTGTCACCTTCCTTATTCACTCTCTATCTTTGACTCGAGACTCAAACTGTGGGTCACACCACCTCCACATTTCCTCTGACGATTCCTGCGTTATGGGATGCATCCATGGGCGGGTTATGAGACAGTCAGGGCCACGGGCACAGACATGCAAAAGGCCCCACCACCTCATTTACATAACAGCAAGAGACTCAGAGACTTTGGGATTGTTTAGCCTCTTTTGGTTATTGTCTGTCTCTCTGTAGTCATTTTGTGTCTCTCAAGGGTCATTTGTGTGTTCTTTTGACCATTTTGTGTTACACGATACACATTTTGTGCCTTTTTTGGTCATTTTGTGTCTCCTTGAGGACATTTTGTGTCTCTTTGTGGTCATGTGTTGTTTTTTTGTTTCCTATTGTAGTCTTTTTCGTAATTCTGTGTCTCTTTGTGGACATGTTGTTGTCACTGTGTTGATGTTGTGTATTTTTTGGTCATTTTGTGTCTCCTTGAGGACATTTTGTGTCTTTTATGATAATGTTATGTCTTTATGGTCATTTTGTATTTCTTGGTATTCATTTTTTGTCTCTTTGTGGTCATTTTTTGTTTATTTGAGGTCAATTTGTGTCTCTTTGTGTTAATGTTGTCCTTTTTTGCCATTTTGTGTCCCGTTGAGGACATTTTGTGTCTCTTTGTGGTCATTTTGTGTCTCCTTGAGGGCATTTTGTGTCTTTTATGATAATGTTATGTCTTGATGGACATTTTGTATTTCTTGGTATTCATTTTTTGTCTTTTTGTGGTAATTTTGTCTCTTAATGGTCATTTTGTACTTTTTTTGTATTTGTTTTTGGTCATTGTGTGTCTTTTTTGGTCATTTGGTGTCTCCTTAAGGACATTTTGTGTCTCTTTGTGTTAATGTTGTCCCTTTTTGCCATTTTGTGTCCTGTTGTGGCCATTTTGTGTCTTTTTGAAGTCATTGTGTGTCAGTTTGTGGCCATTTTATGTATTATTTGAGGACATTTTATGTCTCTTTATGGTAACATTGTGTCTTAATGGTCATTTTGTATTTATTTGTATTTGTTTTTGTGTCTCTTTGTGGTCATTTTTTGTGTCTTTGTGGTCATTTTGTGTTTATTTCAGGTCAATTTGTATCTCTTTGTGTAAATGTGTCTTTATGCTAGTTTGCATTATTTTTGTGTGTTTTTAAGGTCATCTTGTGTCTCTTTGTGGTTATTTTGTGTGCTTTTGTGATTATTTTATGTCTTTAAAATCATTTTGTATCTCTTTGAGGTGTTTTTTGTGTTTTGTCATTTTTTTGTGTTTGTCTTTGAGATAATTTTGTGCTTTTTGTTTAGTTTCTCATCGTCATTGTTTGTCTCTTAGAGTTCATTTTGGATCTTTATGAAGTCTTTTTACGTCTCTTCGTCATTTTGTTTGTTTTTTCATTATTTTGTGTCGTCACTTTTCATAGTTATTTCATGTCTCTGCAGCATCTCTTTGTGGTCGTTCTGAGTCCCTTTCTCATCAGTTGTGTTAATTTGAGTAGCATTTTTGCAGGTGGCTACGGGAGGCCTTGACACTTTAGGCCCCTGGGCCTGTGCCCGTTAGGCCGGCTCAGTAATCCATCCATGGATGCATCCCTAAGAGAGAGGAGGAGGTGTATTTGAGTCTATGGGGAGTTAAACCAGTATCTATAGGCCCCTTTTCTGTATATTTACTCCTCGTGTGTTTCGGAGTTGACAGCATTCTAAAGAATACATAATAATTCGATGTACTTTGAACACAGTAATGCATGTACATATTTTTCTCTGCGTCCCTCATGTGTTTGTACGCACGCATGTGTCAACGCAAGGACATGCAAGCTGTGTGTGCACTACCCACGTCCTCTCCCCATCCCTAAGAGGTTTTGCATGTTGGGTCAAATTATGCAGCGTGAAGAAGCAAGAAGCCCATCTGAACATTTTCACCACCCTCTCCTCCCTTGCCTCGCTTCAGCAGCTCGGGGAGGGTGTCAGCGACAGCGGCACACCACGTCTTAAACATTCATCAGCGCATGATTCTGTTTCCAGCAAACAGACGCCACAGGGAGACAACAAAGCTCTTTTCAGTCATCACTCAAAAGTCGCATCCTGTCCTCGGAGCTCTAAATCCAGATTTGAATGCAAGTGGACACTTGAAAGCAAGTTGCGCATTAACATTCGCATGTATCACACGGATGAACAAGAAAGGGAGATGATTGGAAATGAAACCGGCCCCGGATTCGAGTCACTAACCGTGCCCCTTTTTCAACCCACGACACACACCCTTCTTAACAGGCCAGTTTAGCAATATAGAACTACAGCGCCATGGCTGGAGCCATACACAGTGTATTATTTAAAGCACCAGGGGCCCAATTTGTCACTCTGGCGGGCTCATCACAGGCGAACATCCTTTATGAAATGCACTTTTCACGCTGCCTGTCGGAGGGATCAAAGCAGCAGCAGGCTTGCCCGTTTCTCCCTCTTCAGTTTCCCTGCTCCGATTCCCACCGACAAAATGAGTCAATTTAAACCAAATGGATCCCCTATCAAAATAACGAGAGTGAGCGAGTGAGACAGACGGGGAGGAAGAGATTCATATCGTGGCTGGGTGAGGTTTGGACAGGTGGGCAGCAACTAGGGAATATGGACACTCAGCCTCTCATGTTGACTGAAAATGGTTGGATAAAGAACATAAATGCCGTCACTGTATTAGAGTTGAAGTCAGTTTTTGGCTAAATGGAGTAGACCATCAGAGCTAGTTGTAAAAATTCACTGTGTGGTAGAAATAGTTCAGTTTCTCAGCAGTTTCTATGACTCATAGTCAATGAGGCCTCGTTATTAAGCCTTTGGTGGATATAAGTAACCTTTGTGGACTATATCGGGTATAATCTAGACATTTCGTACATAGTTTACATCCCACTAGCTCATCGCTGCTGGTTTGCATTGCGCTCACACAGTTGTTACCGCTGATTTTCGTATGGCCTTGTCACTGAAGCGCAGCGCCCACCCTGTGGTTCCCCCCAAGATAACACTGTTAGCTCTGTCAGCACTGTTGTCGTTATTTTGCTTGTGGGGTTAGCATTGTTAGCTGCTAGCCACTGACTCAACATGTTGAGAACCGTGTGCAATGCTCTAAATGTAGCCCTCTTAAAAGTGAATATAAATATAATAGGATGCTTTACTTACACCTAGTGTATCTACTTTATTTTCCACACAGCACACACTGATAGCATTCAAGCTAGCTGCGGCTAAAGTTAGCATGTATTAGGTTTATCTCAGCCGTAGAGAAACTAATGAACAGCTAGCAAAAATGAGTGAGTACCATTCGATGTTTGCTAAATGTTAGCTAACATTGCATCATCAACAAACCTTCGCTGCTAGCTTCTGTGGCTAGCAAATCTTATTTGGCAACTCCAACAACTATAACTGGAAAATTTGTAGCTATCCCGCTTCTTTTTTTATTTTGCCCCTTTAAAAGTGAATTTAACATCTTGCGCTTAAAAACTTTTGGTATATTAACGCCTCGACAAAGCACACACCGACAACGTTCAAGCTAGCGGCAACCAAAGCTAGCAAAGGTTTATATCAGCTTTATGGAAGCTAATGAAAGGCTAGCAAAAATGGGTGCAACCAGTGTACCACTCAATGTTTGCTAAATGTTAGCAAAAGTCCCCTCGAAACATCAGATTTGCCACCTTAACCTTAGCTGCTAGCTTATATGGCTAACATAGCTTACGTAGCTAACATTAGCTGGGTGTGGGAAGCTACCATGGATGTATGAAAAAAACTCTTTCGTAACATGTAGTGGACGCTAGGACAATCTGTGTCGTCCCCTTTAGTTTACAGTATTTCAGTGTATCAAGCACACTGTGACTCAGATGAGGTGGTATCGCAGCATTCAAGCTAGCACAGTTAGCATGTATTGATGTACTGGAGGCTATGAGAGTTGCTTAGTGGTCCATGAGGCTGAATAGTTCGACTTTGGAAGTGTAAGTATCCATATCTTTTGCGTTTTAGGGCCCACAGAGTAAACATGCTAAAGACGAAGCTAACTTCCGTCAGTTGAGCGGCTAACTTTTGGTTTAGCCCTTTGCTACCTTGAGTAGGGATAAAATAATTGAATCATCTGACTCTTGTTGACCTTCAAAATATCATCAGTTATTTTGTCGTGGTTGTCACTGCCAAAAGAAATCTATCCACTCATGGTACAGACATCTCCTTCACAATGTAAGTCTATGGGAAAAAGTCTTTTTGGGCCCAGTGGCATCACATAAGGGACGTGGAAGTTATGCCACGTTTGGCCAATATATCAAATTGGCTTCGAAGTCCAGTGTTGCTCCTGGGGGCTGGAGAGCAACTCGAGCACATACTCAGAGCCCGTTAAGACTTCCTTTTCCAAAAGCTTTGATTTTCAGCATCCAAAAATTGTAATGCCACGCTAACCTGGCGTTGATCAGCAGCTACTTGAGAACCCCTGCTGATATTTGGTGCAAATATTACTGATTGCACCTAAAAGAGACACTTGAAGATGGTAAATTAATACTTGAAGAGTTCAAAAGCCCCACGTTCGCCCACATCGTTCTGTATATTCTTTCTGGCTCATATGATACTCAAATTAATTTGACATTAGATGACACAGAGTTCGTAACACAACTTCACCGTGCCTTTGCTCCTTTGCCTTTGAAGCACTGAAAACATGCTTCATTATTCACCCAGCTTGACAGGCCTACTTTTTCTCCCTTCTACCCCCACTGACTCCCCTCCCCCTTTTTAGCAAAGCTCTCGACCAATTGATTTTTCCTCTCTTTCCTCTGTCTGCCTCTTTTTCCCCCCGTACTTGATTCTAATGCTTCTGGGTTGTGGGAAATATTTATTCACATTGATCGACGACGGAGCTGATGGGTCTTTCATGAGCGTCAGAACTCAAACTGTTTTTGTCCCACCGATGTCTCCAAATATCAATCACCAGTGGGAGAGATGTGGATCGGACTGCAGATTAGGGCAATAAAGCCCCAAAGGCCAGACTCATTTTCCTACCAGAGAACAGAGGACAGAAAAATATACACCAGACAGCGATAGTCTGACCCGTGATGGAGCGTTTGTGTATTCTGCGATGCGTCCTGTATGAGCATTCGGTGCTCAGAGACAATGTTTTGAGAGATGAATGGAACTTTTTTTGGCGATTGATTGAAATACCTGAAGCAGATCCAGACATAGACTAGGCTCGGCCTGGAGTTGCAAGGCTGTTTGGGTGCTGTGCATGACCAGTTCTGGGGGCTAAAGGAGGCGCTCAGATGGTAATCCCTGCATCTGCGTGGTCTTTATTAAAAATGCAGCGCTCACAGGATATTTTCCGCATCAAATTTTCATAGCATCAAGCAGCCTCGACAGCCCCGTCTTATGAACGCTCACACGTAACAATGATGAAGTTCTTAAAGCCTGTGTGTCTCCGTTTGTCTCTCTGAATGAACGGCTTATGTATGAGGGATGCAGGGTTCACAGACGGTGGTATTCCTTAAGGGCCTTTGCTACTGTATGCGTGCTATCCCCCAGATGCACACCTTCAGCACTGACTCACATGCATGGATGCACACCAGCATCACTGTTTACTCGCTCTGCTGTCTGTTCTGTATGTACATAAACCCACATAGAGACAAGAATTATGCCCCAGTGAGGCTGAAATGTTATTTTCTAAATACCGACAGATAAAGGATCTGAAAGCAACCATGGTATCTAGAGACAGGTTCATTGATGTCCAGTGGTGTCTCCATGGTGAGGGGGGTCGCTACAAACACAGCTGGACATTTCCCAAACTGTACCTGGTTCAGTCTTTATAAACAAGGCTAAACATGTTCCAAACTGTTGTTAAAAAAATACCTTGGACCTGTCTCTGTAAACAAGGCTGAACATGTCTCTAACCGTCATTAGAAAAGGCCCAGTTTAGTCACTACAAACACAACTGGACATGTCCCAAACTGTTGTTTAAAAATAGCTGGTTTAGTCGCAACAACATGGCTAAACATGTCCCAAACTGTTGTTAAAAAATACCTGGTCTGGTCACTCCAATCAAAGCTTAGAATGTCCCAAGCTGTCGTTAAAGAAAGACCCAGTTTGGCCACCAAAAATAAGGCTAAATATGTCACAAACTGTTGTGAAATAAGACCCTGATCTGATGCAACAAACACAACTAGAAAGGTCCCAAACAGGTGTTAAAAATACCTGGTTTGGCTGCTATAAACAAGGCTAAACATGTCCCAAACTGTTGTTAAAAATATCCGTTTGATTGCTATAAATTAGGCTAAACAGTGTCCCAAACATTCATGAAGAAACACCTGCTTTTGTGTTTTTGTCTCCCAGTAATGGGAGGCTGACATTACTATATTTAAAAGACTATGGTGGGCTTTCATTTTTAAAGCTATTGAAGGTAGTAGTATCTGGAAAGTAGACAACCTAAGGCATCCATTCGCACCAACCATGTGGGCAAAGCTTAATAAGGAAAAACACTCTTAATAACACTCTAAATTTTGGCGAGAGAACAACTGGCAGAGGCATTTTCCCTTGAGGTCCCTTGAACTCTCACGTCAAGATTTCTGATTGAAAATGTTTTCTATGTGTACAAGTCCCCCCCTAAACTTGAGAAGGCTTGGTCCTGGTAAATGTCTTCCTCTTTACAATCAATGTGCTCCTTTAAATTAAATCAACCAGACTATTTGAAAAACAATGAATTCCCCAAGTAGTTTCCAACTAGCCTTTATGCTTCGACAGCATCTAACTCCTGAAATGCAGCTGTGACTTGCTTTGATTTGCATCCCCAAGTTCGTCAGTGGCCCCGTTTTGCCACCCCTATTAAAAATTCCTGGGAACACCACTGTGTATGCCAAGACAACAACATGTGTGTCACATGGAAAATATGCGATACATATTTAAACAGCCAGCAGCCCACACATGCATCACTGTACAGTCCATTGACATACAGTAATATACAGTACAGTCGGCAGCCAAACTAGTAAACACATTATGTCTAATCCTCATGAATATCACGACCCGATCTGACTCAACTGCTCTTTTCATATTTTCATATTCATATTCCGCTGTCACATCCAAGATAAAAGCACATCATTCCAGCAAAATAAAACTCTGCGAATCCCCCGTTCCACCAATTGCTGCATGCAAGGTCATATGTAAATAGGCCTCCCTTGCAGCGAGGCAGACAGAGGCATCACCATCCGTGTCAGCATCATAAAAAAAAAAAAAAATAATAATAATAATAATAATGGCAAAAGCCGCGTTTGATAAATACGCCTGGTGCACAGTCATACGCTTGGCCTGAGCAAGTAGTCTGCGAGGAAAATGGAGAGCTCTGGAAGTTTCGGCTCGGCACAGGGGCGATGGAGATGTAAACTCGACACATGGTCACTTCACCCTCATTATCGCCCTCGCAGCACACGCTCCTGTGTTCTTTTCTCACGTGCGCGGGCCAGAACACAGGCCTACGGCTCGTTTTGGGCCTCATTAAAACCCCTTATCGTGGAGAAAGCTTTCAAGAAAGAAGTTGTAGCCGTTGTAAAATGATATTAAACTAATAGTACTGGATTTATCGCTTTCTATGCACAGAGCTACAGCACAAAAAAAAGGAGGAAGCTAGAAATCCTTTTGATGACTCCCAACTTAATCCTAGCAAAGCTGACAGAGTATTTGCTTTCTATCCAGTTCACTGGTTGAAAGATTAGCATTATCTATGTCCTTTGATGAAAAGAATTCACCAAGAATAGGACAGAGGAGTTGAGACCGTAGCGTATACGGCGAGTGAGTCGTATGAGGGCCTGCTGCTGGGGAAGGCCACGCCGTGTTAATACCTGATGAGCGTCACTCCGTGCAAAAAAAAAAAAAAAAAAAAAGCAATAACATGTATTTACTTCCTTTGTTTCCTCTTGAGAGACGGATGGGAGGGGGCTCGTTGAGCTACGGCGGAGTGTGCAACCAAATTAAGAGAGGGAGAGAAACATAATCAGCGAGCGGTAGACGGAGAGTGAGAGTGTGTGTGTGAGGAGAGAGAGACTGGTAATATGCTTGGGAATTTAATAAGGCTCAGCGCTCCTCAATAATATCACCCGCTTCACAGAGTCCTCTGGGAAACATGAAATGTGCCGATAAAGGATGATGCCTCCCTCTGACAAACGGGGTGTGCTAAAAGCGCTGTAGAAAAAAAAAACAAAAAAAAAAACAGCCATGCGCCGCCGCCATAGCTAGCGCACATGCTAATGTGCCCCAGGCTACACTTTAAAGAATTATTCACTTTCTTCTCCTTATGCTGCGATTCTCCAAAAAAAACTCCCGTCTTTAAGGTCACACACGCCGTTCACTTGCTCCAGCTGAATAATGTCAGCTTTATTCAGCACAACTGTTAGTGGACATGGGCGGTGCGTTTCAGAAAGAGTTCCTGTTTGTGCTGTTGCGTTCAAGCCTGTCCGGCCATGTTGAATACACAGGAAGCTGCGGTGAGATTTGCACCACAGCTTTGCCTCTATGAATGATTAACTATATCAAAGAGCAGGAAGTAGTGCAGTGAGTGAAATGCCAAAAGTGTGTGATTTTTTTTTTTTTTTTTTTTTTTTTTCGAACGTCTTATTCCAAAACCATGGGAATTAATATGCTAAGCAAAGTTTAGGAACCCTGCTGCAGGGGTTTGCCTCAGTGAGGTCGGCTGCCACTGCTGGGCAATGCCGATGGTGTTCAGGTTCATCACAAAAAGTGTCTTTACGGACCTCGCAGATGAGACGGAGCAGCACCTTCTTGAGAAATTGTGACATTAAAGGAGCACTTCATCCATAAAATAATAATTTACGCATCCCGTGTTACCTTGAATTCTTTTAGAAAGGTTTTTTCGCTTGCCTTCACGATGAACGAAGAATCCAAGAACTGAGAAATTCCTGTTGAATTCAAGGCTGCCCTCAGACCTAGAGTCGTCTTGCTTTGGTTGGAATCAGGGACTGAGTTCGTCAAAAAGTTGCATAATTGCCTAGAGTTGGTTCGTGTTCTCACGGCAGCATTTACAAGCGGACCAGATCAAAATCCAGGAAGTAAAGCAAACGTTGAAGAAGAGTACACTTGCAAGATAAATGTGACACTTTCTAATGTCACAATGGAGGGACAACTACGCAGGTTGATTTTAGCGCTGCACATCGTGGACTATATTGCTGTCATTGTTCATTTTAGTCAAACCATACAGTTTGAAAACGAGGCGCGGCTCCAACTAGAAAACAATGTTTTGATGCATTGGATGTGCTGAATGTGCATATTAAAGGGAAATTTCAGTTTATTTCAACCTGTCTCCTATCGTCCTAAATTTGTTTCAAGCGTGTCATGTGACTGCAGTTGGTTCGGATCGAGGTCGGAACATCGACTCTAGGTCTGAGGGCAGCTTTGAATGCAACAAGAATTTCTCAGTTTTTGGATTCTTCGTTCATCGTGAAGGCATGCGAGAAAACCTTTCTTAAAGAATTCAAAGTAACACCAGAACCGCACCAGAGTTTGGTTGTAACCGGACCTAGACCACATCTTCAAGAAGGTCTTGGTCCGGTTGTTGTGGTGCACACCCGAGTGCGACTGCTGTGTTCACACCTGTCCGATGAACCGCACTCAGGACACAAACATAACACAGGGTGATTATCTGATATATAAATGACTTTTCCCTTCGCTGGAACTAAAAGGTCCAGTGTTGAGTTGAGTAGTAGTGACATATTATGAGGCACACAGTGACCTTTTCTGTCTTTCCTCTTGGTTGTCTGCTAGTGGGTCGGACTGATCAATTAACTCAGTGGCTCAGGTGTATTTATGTACTTAGTGCTCATGTGTAGCAGCATTTAGTCAACTGTTGCTGAGCTGCTGCTGGACTGCGTTTGATTTTTCTTTTCCTGAGAACTGTGAAGCTCACCACCTCCAGAGGGTTTCCTGTTTTGGACCAAACACCGAAATCAAACTTGGACATGTTTGAGAATCATTGGCGCGGCCACACACTGTGGTTCTTTTACAATATAGACAAATGAGTACTGTCAGCCGGTGTTCTCGTTCTTGAAATGTGTCTCAAGGCCACTTTTTGAAGGTCTCATCTTAGACTCGACTGCATTTTTACTTAGTCTTGTCTCGGTGTCAGACAAAGAGGACTCGAGATTTTATTTCAATATCGGTCAAGAACACAACTGCTGTTATCACTAAACTGCCTGTGAAAGAAAAAAAGAGTGTTAAATAATAACGGTCGAGATGATTTCAGCTCCTTAGTGTTTGTATTAGTGCGTTCATAGAAAACAAAGGAAAAATCCCACACATAATATTTACCTCTGCAATGCCGTTTGATTATTTTATTAATACACTTCTCATGGTGCACTTACACACACACACACACAGATAAAGTATGTGGCAATGAAGGAGATGGATGAAGAGGAGTGTTCATTTGTTTTCTGTGGGTGTTTTTATGGGAATGTGGATCTTTCAGATCAATTTGAGGAGTGACTATGGTTTGCATGTTCTACATTTTATTGTAAGTGTGTTGGTGTGGGAGTTGTATTGGTCTGGTAATGGTCTCAACTCAGTCTTGCCCTGCTTGGGTCCTGACTCAGACTGGATATACTTTAGTCTTGGTCGTGACTTGGGCTCAACCCCTCAAAGTCTTAGTTTTGATTCGGTTTTGATACACTCTGAACTTGGTCTTGACTTTGTCTCAAACTCTGAAAGTCTTGGTCTTGACTTAGTCTTGATACACTCTGGCCTTAGTCTTGACTTTGTCTCAAACCCTGAAAGTCTTGGTCTTGACTTAGTCTCAATACACCCTGGTGTTGGTTGTAATTTGGTCTCAACCCCTCAAGGTCTCTGTCTTGACTTGACCTCAACCTCTCAAAGTCTTGGTCTTGACTCGGTCTCAATGCACTCTGGTCTTGGTCTTCATCTTCAACTTTAAAAGTCTTAGTTGTGATTTGGTTTTAACCCCTCAAAGTCTTGGTCTTGACTTGGTCTCAGTGTACATGGTCTTGACCCCAAAACTTGTATCAGCTACATTTGATTCCATATGTCTGAATCCCTCACGCTTTACTTTCCCCGAGTTTTACCGAGTTACATTAAAGTGCAACCCCTCCTCACGTATGTCAAACCCGACATGTTCCATGTTGACACCAACACAACGGAGAGATGCACCCCCATGACCTGTCATGTCCTCTCAAACAAACAGAGAGAGACAGCCTCTCGCTCTGTTGAGTCCTATGACATTTACATACCACACTGCCTGGTAGTGTAGAAATCACCCTCGGGCTGTACCAGGCCTCGAATTTAGGACGGGCACTTTTTCAGTCACCCCCCTCCTTCGTCCCCTCTCTTGTCACTACCTCACCAGGACCTGCTCACGCTTGACAAAAAGAACCCCAAACATGTACCTTGCTCCACTGCCGCCAAAACGGGCTGCTGGCTTTCAGACGGGGGACACAAAGCGTGAAAGGGAAAAAAACATGGCCCATTTCTCTTCCTCCCTTCCTCCCCCCCTCCTCTCCTCCCTCCGCTCCTTCCTATCTGAGCAGACATTGATGTTCACATTCTTTCTGTCATGGCAACTCTGTCTATCAAGGCTCACCTGCTCCTTTGTCTTCACTAATCCGTTCTCTCACGCTCGCTCAATCTTTCCCAATTTTTTTTTTTCCTTCAGTACCTTTGAATATTTCCTCCCTGTTGTCCCTGTAGTCGCTCCTCCTCGCCCTCAACCCCCCTCCTACCTCACCTCTACCTCCACCTCCACCCCCATTTCTCTCATTATCTGCCTCTGTCTCCGCTGATCGGCCAACGACTCCCTATTGGCAAATTCATGAGATTGATCATTTTTACACGGGTGGGTGGATTTACTAAAAGGGCCCCCTCTCCTCCTCCTCTCCTCCCTGACACACTGCTCCCTACACAGCGCTCTATGTGGCACCCACACCCCTGCCGGTAAGACTCTGAAGCCCTATCACTTAACATGCACTGGGCTCAACTCCCAGGAGGAGCCGGAGAGAGGCTATGGGGAGAGAAGGAGAAGAAAGCGGAGCTAGCGTCTGAGCGGAATACTAATAAAGTGCAGCACTCGAGAAAAAGGAGTAGTGGTGGTGGTGGGGGGAAGAGATGGTGGCGCTACAAAATTACCACTTAATTTGATTCAATACTGTAGCATCTCCGTTTTCTCCCCGCCTCGTGTTTGTGTGCGCCAACGTGTGCGTCAATTTATGTGAATATGTACGGCTGTGTGTAAAGTGTGCCCACAGGCATGCAGAGATATAGAGTTATAGAACTCTCCACTTAAGATATTCATATGCCTGAGGGGACTTTGGGCACTCCATTCTTTCTCTTCTTCCGTGTGCCGATACATATACGTGTGTCGGCTTCTTTGAGCAGAGGGAGCAAGAGGGAGAGGGTTGCATTAGCATGATTAAAAGGACAGTAACAAATGACTGCTGTCTCCGAGAAGCCATGTGACTATCACAACAGGATATAGGCCAAGTATATCAAGGCGCGCGCTCCCTGGCGATTTGATGTTCCCCGTCTTTAAAGGGAGACGGATTGGCGGGCAAATGAGCGACGCAAAGAAGACGCAACGTGACACATCTTCTGCGTGCCAACTTTGAGGATTTCCTCGATTTGTATATGTTGTGTATGGTGTTTTAAAAGGAAAAAAAAAAAAAAAGGCTGAGTGTGTGTGTTCGGATGCATCAAATATTAATAGGCACATGGTCGCTGGTGAAGCCTCATTATCACAATTTCTTTTGGGGGAAGAATACAGAATACAGAGTTTTCTTTCATTGCTACAACTGCTGAGTTGCAGGCAAAAGCGGCCTCTAAAAATAGCCTCAAGGATCCAGTGCGCCGTAAGCCCATTTCTACGCTCTCATACTGGGTGGAAGAAGAGCAAGAGCATATTTTTATACTGTTTTTCCCCCCTCATTGTTATTCAACCACCATGTGGACTATTCCTCTTCATTACAGCTTTTAATCATTTAGCCGAGAATTACTTGCCTGGTGCTGGGAACTTCATTGGCTCAGCCTTCAATAATAACCATTCCGACTGGATAAAGTCATTAATTCCTGCCTATCACTTGGCTAATGCTCACCCATGGCTCTGCAATAAACCTTTGCTAGCCAAGTGCAGCTCTCTCGCAGTTCCACTCAGAATAAGAAAGCTATAACCTTGTTCATGTTAGCACAGTGGAAAGAACATGTTTCTATCTTGCCCGTGGCAGCATTCAGCTGACGTTCATTAATATTAGAAGCAGAGGAAGGGGTGAGAGTGAGAGAAAAAGATTCTGCGGTACATTAGCGGCTGGATTTATTGACGTCTTTGCGCCGTGGATGTGCTCTCAGGCTACTTGTGAACAGCGGAACTCCCCTCAAACTCTCTGCCTCTGGAGATAAGTTTCGGGCAAGGGGAGGGTAATACACACACGTGCACACATGCACACATGCACGCCACATTCTGTCAAGGTTGCTGAGACGTTGCAGGAACTTTTATGAATGTTCTCTGTCTTGTCAGGGCACAGTGTGCAGCCTCTCACTGACAGCAGGCACAAAATGATGGAGGGTCTGTGCACGGCGTTGCCAACGGCTGAAAATCACCTGCTGGACCTGTGGCCAGACCTTGAAAACAGACTTAGGCCACTTTTGAGGTCCCCGAGTCGTATTTTAAATGTTTCAAACTCCGAACGCTCGTCTATGAATAGCCACGGCTTTCAACGTGAGGCCACATCATTCCAGCTAAGGGTGTGGGAAGGACAAAGAAAACTACCTGCACGACAGCCTAAAAAGCAACAATCCTTTTTCCTCTGTTGATGAGTGAAGCTCATTTTATCCATTATAAATCAGTGCGGCAAGGCTCCTCTCTTCACTCTTGTTGACGTTTAGTTTCTATTGTCTTGACAGAGAACAGTTGGTGGTGTGACAGATCCACACAAAATCAGTCTTATATTCCACAAAACATCACGCCGGAGCTTGTTCATCAATCGAGAAGCCTTTCTTTGGCTCTAATTGCACAATGCGTCTGCCTACCTCACTATTTATGTCTGCTGTGACACTGGCAATGCTTAAAGAGTAACTTTTTCAACATACACCCTATTTTATCATAGTTTTGTGTCTATGTGACAAATGGAAACAGCAAGTTTTGAAACCGGGTTGCGATGTAACCACTGAGGGCGTTTGGGCAACGTCAATGTACGTCCACACAGGCTCAGAGTAATATTCTAATTGTCTGACAACATTATGGAAAGGATCCCACCAGAGATAGACCTTTTTGTTAAAGAGTAAGACCCTTTTTCTTTCACTAGAAACAGCCCCGAAATCGCTATCACCAAGCCCACCAGACTCCATTCAAGTAAATGGCGATTTAAGTGTGTATAGATCCAGCATATTTTTACATCTAACTAAGTGAACTGAGGGTTTATTGCAACTAAACGAGAGTCGGTGATTGTTGGAACAGTGGAAAGACAAACTGAGAGAGCTTTTATGAGTTTTATTTTGTTTCTGTCGACTTTGAATGACGTGTGTTTTATGATGATGAAATTAGTCTTTTTTTGAGTCTGGTGGGTTTGGCGATGGCGATATTGGGGCTGTTTCTGGTTAACCAAAAAGGATCTTATGCTTTAAAAGTGCTTGTTTTTGCCACTGACAGGCTCAAATTGTCATTCTAAGTGTCTGACATTATGAAAAGGATCCCTACAGAGATACACCTTTTTTAAAAGGAGTCTGGTGGGTTTGGCCATAGCGATTTCAGGGCTGTTTCTGGTTAAACCAAAAGGATCTTACTCTTTAAAAGTGCTTGTTTTTGCCACTGACAGACTCAAATTGTCATTCTAAGTGTCTGACAACATTATGAGAAGGATCCCTACAGAGACAGTCCTGGTGGGTTTGGAGATAGTGATTTCAGGGCTGTTTCTGGTTCAACAAAAAATATCTTGAATCTTTTACAAGAAGGTCTATCTCTGTAGCAATCTTTTCCACAAGTTGTCGGAAAATCTGAGCCTGTCAGTGGCAAAAATAAGCCCTTTTATTCATTCATTTCTGTACATTGCATCTCAAAGCCACCACAAGCACTTAAAGTCATTGTAAATTGGCAGTGCGCAATTGCCCCAATTGGTTACATTGCGGCCTGTTTTGCCGCTGCAGCAGTCGCACTCAAAACTGGATTGATTTCAGAAACTGTTGCTCCCATGAGTCACTTTGACACGAAAACATGGTAAAAATGGGATCCATGTTGAAAATTACTCGAGTTACCCTTTAACTCCAAAGGCCCATACACACACTGCATGTTTGACCTTTAACCCGGCTCCACTGCTGGATCTCACAGCATGCAGCTCATCTATTTCATCCTTTATGAGACACTTTAATATGGTTCCACCAGATGAATCAGCAACATCAGTCCTATTCAAATTACAAGAGCAGACAAGAAAGAAGAAGACTGCTACCAGCAGATGAATGTAATATATACATGCTCTATAATGGTCTTGGCTTTCTTACACTGGAGCGCCGCGAGATTCATTTCTTGGCCGTGCCCCAAGCCACAATCATAACCTTTTCACCCCGGCTCATATGTCTCTCCCTGGCCTGCGGCAAACAGCGAGCTCCATCGCTCGCTGGATGGGAACTGATGTATGGAGCAACACATCGGCTCAATACCATTTAATTGTATTAGGCCTAAAGTATGAGATTAGTCTTCAAATCTGTCCAGAAGGAACAGGGGATGGTACGCGAGCGCCGGCGGTACCGTATTAAATTGATGTGAATCCGACACAGTCTAAAAAAGAAGGGGAGAAGGCCCACTCTGGTCTCAGGAGATAATGACTGCTTGGTTTGTTTCTGCGGGTCAGCCCCGGCCATTTCAGGGCTACGGAGGTGTACTCATTGATGTGTCGAGACTATTTATCCCCCCCTACATCACTAAATATTCCATGCAACTTGATTTTCATCCCCGTACCTTGCTTAAAGCGGACCGAGCTCTGAGACTTGTTGTCTGGTGTGACGCTTGTGAAATAAATTAGAAAAGGGAAGGGGAGAATAAATCACATTTTCATTGGATTTCGTAGTGAGGGAGCCTCGGCAGGAATCAAAGGAATGAGTTTAGGCTATGAAACGCCATCTATTCTTGGATTGTGTCTGTGCTTTATTTCAGGGAGTTACTGTGTTGCTGCACGGCATGAATAAATATGCTATAGTGTGCTTTTTGTCATATGAAAGGCCTCGGTGTCCGCGGCAAAAGAAAGGAGGACAGTGCGTACAGTACCAGCTCATTCCTCTGTCTCTCCTTCTGTGCATTATATAGAGCATATTGTGTCATCCTTAAAATTGCCACAAACAAAGCTTTTTTTTTTCCTGTTTATGTTTCCATGTGTGGGAGTGCGATGACATACAAACGCGCCAACCAATCTCACAACACACACACACATGCACAGATTTTTGTAATTCAAACACAGAGGCATTCTGGGCGCTAAATCTCCACCAATCGATTGGAGCTGTGGATATCATAGCAAAGGCAGGGAAACCCACCAAAATATTTAATACACAACAAACATATCAGCCGCTAACAGCTGAGTATGGATTAGGCCATCTTCCTTGAAAGTGAGCGCGTATTTACCGACACAAACAAGCTATGGGAGCATATTACCGGGATGCTCATTGCTCTGTGCCAGCATATGAATGTTAAATTAGACTGTATGGAGGGTTCAGAATGTGCGGCTGTGACATTTGTTGCAGAAAATAAACAATACTGTTGCACATAAGGCAGCTTGGTTAAAGGAATGCTTCACCCACAGAATGAGCATTTGTGTGTCAGTGATTCACCGCATGCTATGTTGAATTCATGACGTTTGTTTTTGCACAGTTGTGCCAGGGGCGTGTCCCCACCTCTTTTTAAAACATACAATGCAACATAAAGCCCAGTTCAGACCAAAGATTCGCAACGAGACGAGTTGAAACAGACTTGCAATGCACCGTTCTGCAACGCTCTAAAAACCTGCCAGTTCACACTAATGCAACTGGATGAGATGGTGTATCATCGCTATGCAACAACTCTCTGTACTTCTGTTCTGATTTGCAGATTTTCAGGCCTCTTTTTGGTGGCTGAATATAATTTATAGCTTCTGAAAATATGAATAATGATAGTGATAGTGAGATACTGGCTACAGCTGCAAGCAAAACGAGCAATTAGATGGACTGTGTTCATAATAAATATGACACAATAATGTAAGTAAGCGCTGGCACACTGTGAGGATGGAAACAGAGGGTTCAGCAGGTACAGAACACCTGTCACACCAAGTGAACAAACTGTCTGCGGCCATTTTGACTTGACCAGTGGACTTCACCACAAGCTGATTTACGTTCTTAAACCAGTTGTCAGCGATTTGAGTTGCAGGTGACACCATCAGCCGGTTTGAGTCGAGCTCAGACCGGCCAGTTCACACCTCTGCAACGTTATCAAACACTTTTGTCTTGTTGTGAATATTTGGTCTAAACTGGTCTTAAAAATATAGAAGAAAAAAATGTGCATTCTCCAAAAGTAGTGTAATCATTTGAAAAATCCCTCTCTAGCCTTCTTTTAAAATACACATGAAATGAGCACGAGCCAATCCATAACTTGAACAAATTCTTCAAGTTTTTCATCCACTCTCTGTGAGCATGACAACACATATGAGCTGTTAAAGTTAAACAGAATAAAGTCATTGACGTGAGTGGGTGCAAAATGCACATTTAAAGTTACCTCTCCAAACAAAAGAGGACTGATGGGTAAACTATGCTAACATGTGTGCTAACTCAGCTGAGACAACATAAAATAAAAGAATCATTTAAAGATACAAAACAGTGTAAAAGTCCACGGTATAGGCAAAAGTCCAAAAATACTCTAGGTCTAAAAGCACCCTTAAACAAGCAAGAATAAAAGCAGTCAACATAATTATCATCATCATTCATAAAATCAGAGATAAATAGTGTTAAATAAATACTAGAAATATTAACAAGTGTTGTTTTTGGAGAGTACTGAGCATATGACTGGATGAATGAGACTTGGATTACACTGCATGAGTTGTGTGAGGGCTTGTAAACCGAAGTTTTTATATGGTTTCACTGTTATTAAACGTGGACCCCATTCACTTTAATTCATTTCGAATTTTCTCCCTTTTTGGATTCTTTGTTCACAGTGGATGCATATGAGAAAACCAAAGCTTGCCTCACAAATTCAACCCAACACAGGCTGAGTACCAGATATACAAATGCTCATTTCGTGGGTGAAGTGTTCCTTTAAATATCACCAGATTCAGATGTTATTCTTTTTGGGAAACGCTGAAAAGTGAGGATGATTTATTGACACATTTCAGTCATATTTGCATTGAGATAGTGACTGTTTTGGTTCATGCATTTCCTGACGAGTTGAATACATTGTAATGTTGGAGTTTTAATGCCAACAGAGATTAAAGCCATCTGTGCTCTGAGCTCTTCCCAACAGATGCTGAAATAATGACATTTCTCTTCATATTTGCTTTTCCCCCCCTTTTACCCTCGTGTGCTCTCTCCTCGCTGTTTAAAAGCGTTTTTGATAGAATAGCGAGCACCCGCCGCTGGTAAACAGGAAAAACAAAAGGGCTCTGAACTCATGGATGTAGATGGGTATTGTTTTTTATCGATTTCTATTGGTTGAGGAGCCGGTGACAAGAAGTCTCCAGTCATGAGGGCGGGTTATCGATTAGCCGGGGGAGGAGCAGCAGGGGTGCACGAGGGGGTCAAGCGTGCAAGTAGGGATGGTAAAAGTTGGAATGCAGCCCGCTGGGAAGC
Source organism: Epinephelus cyanopodus (assembly GCA_026686955.1). NCBI lineage: Eukaryota > Metazoa > Chordata > Actinopteri > Perciformes > Serranidae > Epinephelus > Epinephelus cyanopodus. The sequence continues at coordinate 10,421,275 of CM048934.1, forward strand.
TGGAAAGATTCCTGACACCGGTAATTAACGTGTGAAATGCAGTCAGTTTCTCCTCGGATGGAAAAAGGGTTGCTGCAAAGTCAACATTTTTGCTCGTATGAGGGCCTCACGTCCATTAATGAATTATCCTGCAGAAGGCGTCAGTCGAGCACAGCTGAATTGTAGTGCGGAGTCAGGTGGGTGGTCACACTCGCTGTTCTGGTGCCAGTCAGCATTTATGCACAAAAAAAAAACCACACAGCTTTTAATGAATGTATTGTACGACCATGCTCGCTCATTAACACTGCTATTAACAGCAATGAATTCATACCTTATTTATAATTAGTATCTTTATCTCTTTAAATAAACATCCTATGCTGTGGAAGTCTGCACTTAGAGGACACGGTACACTCAGAGGTAGGTGAGACAGATGACATTTTGAACCCCCGCAAGGACTGAATCATTACAAGCACCTCCCCACTGGAGGTGTGGTGGGATCAGCAATATTTCACACTGACAGAAGGACCTGACAGCAGGCGTCCACACACGAGCCCGACTCCTCTCCACCCCTTTATTTATTTATTTCTGCGCCTCTTTCTTCCAACTCGCCCCCCCCCCCCCCCCCTCCTCTGCACACACTCCACATATATTTGGGAGTTGCCAGATTGGATCAAAAGCAAATGTACTCTTCTCTTCTGCTCTATCTATCGCGAACTTGAAGAGGTAAAATAAAAAAAAAAAAAAAAGGCAGGGATGTGTGATTAGAAATCTCAAACTCCGCCGAACATTCCTCTTTATGTTTCTAATCAGCATCTGAATGTAAATGTGTCTCCGGCTCCAGCTGGAGTGATAGGACTAGAATCAGTATGTGTCTGCTTAACACCAAAGTGTTTAAAATGCCCGCTGAGCGCCCCCTCTATCTTCCTCCCCTCTTTCTCTCCCCTGACTTTGTTGCTGATGTATATGCAGAAGACGCAACATTAGGACTCTGGTTCAGCTGATTGAACCCATTTGCCGCCTCTATCCCCCGCACCCATTAGATAATACCTTATCGCACAACAGTCCGCTTGTACCTCTCCTACATCTTATAAAGAAGATGAGCTCATTTGATCTGAATACCCTGTTCTTAATGCATTTCATTCCTCGTGCCATTTATTTCTATTTGGGCCAGAGCCTTTCTTCTCCTTTAGGACCCATGAATAGTGCATCACTCTTCGCTGTGAGCGCTTTGACGCAAAAAAAAAGAAATACACAAAGAGCCTTGGAAGTCTTAGTTTGACTCCGGGGCAAGTGTCTTTCCTTGCCCCCCTCCCTCCACCATCTACTCGTGTACCCCGACTCTCACCTCTCAAATGAAACGAGTTGGAAGTAACAGCTCTGTCTTTGGCTTCTGAACATCGTAATTCTCCAAACAATCGAGGCGTATTAGCTTTGGAAGCCACTGACATGGAAAGATGTTTGCTGACAGAGACCACACTAAATCACTTAGGAGGAGTCCTCCTTTTGTTTCCTGGCTTGTACAGAAGAGGACACCTCTGCGTGGGTGGCCTACATTGCCCGTTGGGATTAAAGGGGACTGATTATGATCATTATCAGGTTCATGTCTGTATTGATTAATGTTCAAAAACACTTTATTTTCCTCATACTTTCTGCTGGAACACCTGTATTCACCCTCTGTCTGAGAAGGCTGCGTTTTAGCACCTGCTTCTAAAAGCCCCCCTCCCGCTAAAGCCCAGCCTGCTCTGATTGGTCAGTGTTTCCAGGTCTTCCATATCTTGCCATCTCTGCACTGTTATTGCAGCTGGGGTCATGACTGTAGTGGAGAATAGCAGCACTTTCTACCCTAAAAACAATCACCTATCAAAACTTTAAACACAGCTGGATGTTAGCATGTTGCTACATGTAGCAGTGGACTTGAAGGCAGGGACTAGCAGCATTTTGTACCGTGAGTAATCATCAGTTAAAGCTTCTTGACACAACCGGACATGTTCCAGCACATATATGATCTGAAATCAGGGAGGAAATAATCCCATCTGCAACCAAGATTACATGTTTCCCTGTCGTTAGCATGTAGCTCCATGTAGCAATATACTTGCAGCTGGAAAATTACTTCAATAGACTCCATTTTGGGGGAATTTTCTACTTTGAAAAATCACAAGTAAAAGCTCTTAAACAACCGGATATGTTCCAACAGGAATATGATGTGAAATCAGGGAAACAAAAACGACAGCTGCAATCCGAATAATGTTAGCATGTAGCTACTTTTAGCTGTGTACTTGGAGCCTGGGAATGACTGTGTTTATCCGCAGTTTATTCTGTTAAAAATCTCCAATAACAGCTTCTAAGCACAACCAGTCCTGTTCCAGCAGGAATATGTTTTGAAATCAGGAAGAGATTAACAACTTTTGCGACTGAGATGACACGTTTCCCTGATGTTAGCATGTAGCTACAAGTCACAGTGGACTTACAGCCAGGGAATGACTGTAACCAGAATAGAGGCACTTTCTACCATAAAAAAATCACTAATAGAGGCTTCTAAACACAACTGGACATGTTCCATAAGGAATATGATCCAAAATCAGGAAAAATAAACAACATTGGCAACTAAGTTCACATTTCCCTTATGTTAGCATGTAGCTACATGAGCAGTGGACTTGCAGCCGGGGGAATGACTGTAATGGAGAATAGTGGCACTTTCTACCTTGAAAAACCACTAATGAGAGCTTCTAAACACAACTGGACATTTCCAGCATCGGCAACCAAGGTTACATGTTTCCTTAATGTTAGCATGTTGCTACATGTAGCAGCAGACAACTACGAAGCACTGCCGCATGTTCCATCAGGACTATGGTCTGAAATTGAAAAGAAATGAACAATACTGGCAACCAATATTGCACGTTTCCCTGAAGTTAGCATGTAGCTACATGTAGCAGTGGCCTTGCAGCTGGGGGAATGACTGTAATGGAGAATAGCAGCACTTCCTGCCTTGAAAAATCGCGAATGAAAGCTTCAAAACACAACAGAACATTTACCATTTATTTACTGGCAACCAAAGTTAGATGATATGCTAGCAGGTAGCTACATGTAGCAGTGTTAAAGAAAAGTATTCAGAGTGCTCTGAAGTCTTAGGTTTTTGCTTACAGGGATTACTTTTATATATGATTAACTTATTATTTGAACTTTGGACACGTTTATTTCAGTATATAAGCAAAATAAGGAAACTTATAATGCTCCCCTTTAGGCTCCTCAGTTGTCTTTTAAGTGTAGCGTTTTCATTTGCTGATTGTATCTCGTCTTCAGTGTGTTACAAAGTCTGTCCAATGTTTTACAGATTCATTTCAGGATTTGTTTCTCGGTAAGCTATCGTGGCACCAAAGCTGGCAGCGACAGGTTCCTTGGGAATGAGTTGCCAGATACATGAGTAAATAAATAAGTTGTTGGATTCCTGCTGGTGTTAAAGCATAATTTAAAAATTTGCCAACATACTTCCGAGCTGCTAGAAATTAAATCACCGTAACCTCTCCAGAAATGATTCCACAATCAGCAACCATAAGCGGGTGACTACTACCATTTGCTGGGATCAATTAGGCTGATTGGCTTAGGCTCTGTCTTGGCCAGCCCAGGGGGTTGGCAGTTGCAGACAAGTTGTCCAATTAAGTGAGCACAAGTACTTGCCAATAATGGCTGAATAATGGGCCTTAAGGGGAGCGTGATTCATCTCCAATGTTAGGCACCAGGGAGGCAGCCACTGAGTGTGTAAAAACCATAGATTTCTCTTTTCAGATTACAATCAATATCGCCCCCATGGCTTTGACAATGGCCTCAATGAAGGATTAGACTGTAAAGATGTTGGTATCCTGGGCTGATGCCAATAGTTATTTTCAGACCTACTCCCCCAGTGCGCAGTGTACAAATGTCAACATCTGCTCTTCAGAAAAGGTGGATACAATTAGACTTGGGTTAGTATTTGCAAATGATTTTTTCTTTTGCTCACTTCACTCAGGGTACCAGATGCTTGGGATTTAATGCAGTGTGGCATTTAGGCTTTGTCGAGCCGTCAAGTGCCGCGTTTGACAGGTATACTCACCTGTAAATGTGATGTGTTGTTTTTGATTTTGGTCTGATTAACATGTGAAAAACAAGCTCCCTGTCACTCACATGGGAAAAGATTGTTCCATTGTATCTTGCTGCATAGACGGTGGTGGATTGTAACTCAGTCCATGCACTCAATTACTGTATGTCGGACTGGGCAATGAGGAGAAAATCAATTTCCCAGTCATGTTCCTTATGTGTTCAAATCCAAATATTCAATGTTTTTCAAAGTAATCCAGCCTTTAAAACCACAAAAGACAACATTTATGATATCATGATATCCAAACTCTAAGACGATATCCTGTGTTTAAATATAAATTCAAGGTATTTCTGCTTTACTACACCCCACAGGGATATTTTGTATGTATTAATCCACTAGATTTGTCTCATAGTTTTAGTTCAGCTGTACCCCCAGAGATACAAGTATTGGCCCCCACAGCGAAAATAATGTACATTGACATTACTGTCATTAAAAGGCTGTGGTGCACTCATTGTTTAAGCTAGCACAAAGGTAGTGGTATCTTGTGAAGCAAGACGACTTAAGGCATCCATTGGTACCAACCATTTTAGCAGGCATGTTGGGCAAGGGAGCTAAATAATGCCCCAAATTTGGGCTTAATTTTGTAGAGAGAACAACTGCCATGGGCGTTTTCCCTTGGGGTCCTGGCTGAACGTGTCCCGAACTGTCGTTAAAAAACATACCTGGTTTGGTTGCTATAAACATGGCTGAACCTGTCCCGAATTGTCGTTAAAAAATATCCGATTTGGGCGCTACAAACACAGCTTGAAATGCCCCAAACTGTTGATAAAAAACACCTGGTTTGGTTGCTGTAAACAAGGCTGAACATGTCCTGAACTGTCGATAGAAAAGACCAAATGTGGTCCCTACAAACACCTGGACGATTGCCGAACTCTTGTTAAAAAACACCTGCTTTTGTGTTTTTGTCGCCAGTAATTGGAAGGCTGACATTACTATATTAAAAAGGCTGTGGCAAACATTTTTTTCAAAGCTAGAGAAGGTAGTGGTATCTTGTGAAACTGGGGAACAACTGGCATGGCCGTTTTCAAAGACGTCCCTTGAACTCTGGCGTCAAGATATCAGAATGAACGTGGGTCCTTTGGGTGCCCACGAATCTCTCCTAAATGTCAGAGGCATTGTTGAGTGAATGTTTCGTCAGGTGGTTGACTCATCGGAAGATCAGCTGCTCCTCCAGTCGGCACGTCGAAGTATCCTTGGCAAGATACTGAACCCCAGATTGCTTGCGATGGCTGTTCCATCGATGTGTGAGAGTATGTGAATGTTACTGAGTAGTATGTATGGTAGTATGTGTGAATGGGTGAATGTCATATAGAGTGTAAAAGTGCTTAGAGTGGTAAGAAGACTAGAAAAGCTCTATACAAGTGCAGTGCATTTACCATTAAGACAGCCAGTGACCAACAGCCAAACCTGCCTCGACGTTACACACGCCTGTGCAGTCCAAACTTACTCAAAGAAACTTTCTGTGAAGTCACTGTTGGAGCATTTTCTCCCACTTCCCTATCTGAGTCTACAATAATAGTCACTAAGTAGTTGAAAGCCTTTAATTTCCTCTGACATCACATCCAGCGCCGTTCTCCCTCCCCTCTCTTTCACTCCCTGTATCTCTTTTGTCGGCGTGTCTAACACTGGCAGGTTTTCTTAATGTCACATGTAAGCAGCTGTAATTTAATGCGTCGGGTGTGGCGTCTGACTGTCGCGTGTTTAATCTCTCCCCGTCGAATGCTTGTTAGTGCCACCACCTGATCATAGGCCCGGAGTGGGAGATGCCACGGCGCGCACAAAAGGACCATTTGAAATGAGCGAGATGAGAGATGGAGAGTGGCTGCCATCTTTGACGCGTTCTTTTCATCTCCCTTGTTTCCGCTCCCTTGTATCTCTCATATATATTGTGTGATTATTCAAGATGTCGTAATGAGGAGAAGAAGAAGAAGAGGAAGAAGAGAGTCAAACCTTCACTGTGTTATTTGTTTCAAGTGCTCCTCTCTAACAAACCCCTCACTCTGCTCCTACAGCAGCATCGCCGTGCACTTGGTTACCTCTCTGAATTTATTTTTCCTCTATATCACAATCTCTGCTCTGAGTCCCTCTGTGTGCACTGGCTGAAGGGTGGAACATGTAACAGACCTGGATGTTTTCTTTTCTGACATTTTTCTGTTCTTTTCCTTTCTATTATCTCTCTCTCCCTCCGACTTCCTCTCCTCTCCCAGGTGGCTGTCTCCGGCCAAGCGTGCACGCTGCACATCGGGGTCAGCGGCAAAACGGACGACATTAACAGGGGAATGCACACTTGCACATGTGTGCATGCACGCCCCGTTCCCCCCGCGCGCGCATTTCCCTCGCTGATACCGCAGCTGTCAATCATGACGGCCTGGGAAATGTGTGCTTCAGTACAGCAACAAGCCGGAAATAATACAAATCCTCCGCGCGGCTGTAGGCACCTTTTTCCCCCGCTATCTCCCCTCCCCTCCATCACTCCTTGTCTTCTCCACCTCCACCTCCACCAGACACAATGTCCTTGTTCATCCTCCTTTTTGGCACACATATAATCCCTCTTTCACAAGAGGGTACTTGTTTCTTTACGTACCCGCTATATTGGGTGCCAGCAGATAATTGTTTAGAAGACACAGTGCCGTTTTAGTTAAGATTTAAAACTCACACACAGGGGAGACAGAGACAGAGAGGGAGGCGAGCCGGTGACATGTGCAGGCTGAATCTCATTAGATATATTTGAACATCAGGGCTGCATGAGATTCCGCTGACCACAATGCCATGCAGTTACCAGCGGGGCATTATGGGAGAAAAAGCAATTTGCTGCGGCAAGGCTCAATGGCCTCATGAATCAAGTCAATATGGACAAGGCGAGAGCAGTTAAGAGACCAGTACATGCTGCCTGGAGATTTCACTTAATGCCGTTCTGTAACAAAAAAAAAAAATACAGTGTCACACCTCGTGGTTGTATCTCGGCCCCGCAGGTTAATATGCTTTTGTGCTGTCTCGTTGTCATCGGCAACAGTTTTTACAGACAACAGGTTTTGGTGGAGTTGCTGTGAAACTTTATTAAAATTCCTTCACAGGTCCAATAGCTTATGAAGAGATTATTTAACCCTGCAGTCGTAAAAACACCTCAACTTTAATTCTGTTAGCGTGAAATTTGATGACTTTCCCTAAAGTGACCCAAAATGTGCAAAAATGATTTTGTTTTTTAAAGCCTGACATCAGTTACTAACCAATTAATCTTTCACAAAGAAGCACAAATGACATGAAAAAGAAGACGCTCCTTGACTCAGTTAGCTTTAGCACCAGATTTCAAAGTGCTATCCATTTAGAGGTGGTAAAATTTTAATATTTTAGCATGGCTAGCCATGGCGATTACCGCGAGTACATTTATTCTGTCATTGCTGTGGAAACATCATGGCCACCCTCTAGTCTTCCCCTCAGCAGCCTTGGTGACTAAGCAGCTTCATTTTAAGCCCCAAACCCACTTTAGCATCGTTAACTGTTAGCATAACTAGCGGTGCCGACACTGCTAACAGCGCGAATGGTAGTTAACAATACTTAAAGGGGTTTGTGGCTCAAAATTGAGCCATTTACTCAGCAGAGTGAACATAACAACATTGTTGGGTCGCGATGACTTTACAAGCAGCAATCGAATCAAATTGAATGAGTAGCTGACGTTAGCTTCCACCAGACCCAGGTGGTGCACGTTGGGTAAATTAATGAAAACAATAATGAAAAATATTCTCAGCGATTAACCACTGACCTACATGTAAATAACAAAATTAAAATTAAACACTAAAAAAGAATTTTGTACAAGCGCTACGAATTGAGGCCTTTAAAATCAATTTGTGGGTCAAATCAAAGAAAATGTTGGCTTTAGTTTATCTTGAAACTGTGAAACTGTTTATACCATGTCTGCGTATACATGGGACACTTCAAGGGGAACTTTGACACTGTCAGGAGAGCTGCCTGCATTCCCACCACTCTCGCCCAGAGTCCCACCGTGACAGGCACCTGTTGTTTGAAGTGTCACGGGGGAATCTCAAAACGGTGACAGAGTGAAACAGCACAGGCATGGTCATATATAATGCACATAAGAAACAGAGGCGCCTTGACACTGTCATGAGGTCTGCACCTGCAACGTTAAAAAATTCAATTCAGCAGAGCTTTACTTATCCCAAAGGAAATTCTTGTGCCAGAGAATGCATCGAATTACAGTAACACTAAGTACAGTAACAACAATTTTATGTAGGATAAAAAGGTGGGAAAAAAGAAGTAGTATTGCACATGATGTTAGTAGTTGTAGTATTGTATATTATATAAAGTAATAGTGCACCTAATGAAGGTGAATGTTGTTGTCAGTGTCCTTTGTTTCAGCTCTGCTCCCTCTAGAAGGGTAAGGAGGTTTTCAGTTTGATGGCCACAGGTAGAAAACATCTCCCGTGGTGTTGTGTTGTGCTCCTCGGTGGGCTTACTCTACGGCTGAATGCGCTCTGATATATATGAAATAACCTCGAAAATAACCTCAAAAATAAAATCCATCAATTCCCAGCTGATCAGCGGAGATCAAATGAGGAGTTCGGCGCTGCAAACGAGGACTGAGAGACAAGCACAACTCGCTGAAAATGTGGGGGAATATATATGTATATATATTTGTATATTTGCAAGGGCCACACATGCCACTGCTTTTAGCAATTTTGTTTTGTTTGTTGTTAAATGCTGGAATTTATAGTGAGTAGTTATAATGGGCAGCGTGGTGCTGCAGCGGTTAGCATTGTCACCTCATGATAAGAAGGTTTCTGGTTCGAACCCAGGGTGGGGATTCATCCTGGGGTGGGGGAGCCCTTCTCCCTGTGTCAGCGTGGGTTTTCTCCGGGTGCTCCGCTTCCTCCCACAGTCCAAACACATGCAGGTTAAGGTGACTCTAAATTGTCCGTAGGTGTGAATGTGAGTGTGAATGGTTGTCTGTCTTTATGTGTCAGCCCTGTGATAGTCTGGCGACCTGTCCAGGGTGAACCCTGCCTCTCGCCTGATGCCCCTAGCAGGATAAGCAGCTACAGAAAAATGAATTAATGAATGAATAGTTATAATGAGATGGCAGTGTTTGATTATTAAAAGGGTTATAAATGACAATATCATAAACCCCACAGTTCCAGAGTGTTCTTGCCCTTTTTTATGTCCAATGAAATATATTTGAGTCGTTGCGACTTTTGTTTTCATGCCTTTGGTAAAATAGGACATGATAGTGGATGTTTTTTGCTCCATAAACGAGGGGTGTAAAACCTAAAAAATCCACTCTCCCTGCTTTCTGAAACACCAATGAGGGATTAATCGGCCATTTATTAATGTCAGATAACATAGGTGAAGATTTCGAGGGGCACACAGAGGACATGTCCCCCTCAATATTAAGAACATTTTTCTTCCCTTAATAAAACACAAAAGTGAATAAATTAAGACAATCGCATCATGAATTGATGCAGATAAGGCACAAAATGGACCATTAGACGATGCAGGACCCCGAACATTTCACATGCCCCCCCCCACAATGTTAAAATAAATTGATCTGGGTTTCAAAATTCGGGATAGATACTTGTTATGAGGGGATTATTGGTCCGAGGGGGACTCTTGGTACTGTGAAGGGGTAGAGTATTAGCAGAGAATATACTGGCTTGTTTGCTTCCGAACAACAACCTGCAGGCTCCGGGCTGAGTTGAAACACCTGTCATACCCCACTGTCAACCCCTTCCTGGTTGGTAGCTGCGCCGCTCAAGCTCCTAATGATAATGACGGCAATCAAAACATTGGCACTAATGCTGTTAATAGCGATGATAGCGCTAATGAGGACACTACCTGGGAGGCTGTTTGCTTAAGCTGTTTTCCTGGCTCGCCCTCCGGGACCAGAGAAAGAGGGCCCTATATCCTGTTGCGTGGTCCCTCGGTGGTCCCCTGGATGTCCTTAACGGCTCGCATCTGCACCGGCTAACTTCTAATACACACCGCTAATTACAAACAGGGGAAAAGAGGCAACGGCGAGGGAGCCGAGCGAGGCCCGGAGATACACCCTGACTCCCTCCCTGCCTGCCGCAACCCCCTTACCCCCTTCCTCCCCGGAGGGTTGCGGCTTGCAACAGGTTTCTAAACAGCTATTTTTCAGTCCTCTGGCTGTTGTGAGGTTTAGTTGAAAGCGCACAAGGGTGAGCGAGTTGGAAGGAAATAGGCATGTTGTTATTCTCGCCAGCTCTCAGCCTCTCTGTGCGGCAATTAAAACCTGAAATATTAGTCTGCAAAATGGCTGCATTAATGACCAATGTGGCGGCGGAGAGGCGAAAAAAAAAAAAAAGAGACACAGAAAAAGGAGCTCTTAAGCTTGTCCATGTTGAGGAAAGCTATTTATATACTGTATGTTCTGTCTCCTCACAAAAGTGTGAGGGAGGAAAGGGGGTGGGGGATTACAATGTTGTGGGACCACCTTTGTAATGCTAAATCCCATTCTTAATCTGCCAGTATTGATTGGCCATCACAAGCATCCATTTACAAAACAGAGGATTGTGGGGGAATTGGGGACTGAGGGGGTGGAGGAGGGCTGGGGGGGGCAGCACAAGGCGCTCCCAAATGGCCGACACTGGATAAAACCAAAGCCAGCTCCACCGAGCCTGCGCAGACAGAAAACAGAAAAATCGAGGATAATGCTCTGCCTCTCATCTACTGTTTCCACTCGCCACAAGCACAAGGGAGAGCATAATCGCCAGAGCAAGACTGAGCGAAAAAAGAAAAAGAGGGAAAAAGGGTAGAAATGAGCCCTCCTGCCTCCATTTTGGCTCCGATATCTGGCAGTTGCCCTTTAAGAGTGAGAGTCTGCAGGGTCCAATTGGAGACGGGAGCTCAATCCCCTGTTCGGTCATTAAAAGCGGTTTCTAGAATGGCATCCATCTGCTGCTCCCCTCATTACTGCTGTGAGTGATGGTGGTAATGTTCCTAAATACGGTACTGGCGAATTGTCATCGTGACCCTTGACTCAGGAAGTGGACACAAGCCGGCTAATGATGCCAGCGCCGAGACAGAAGTGAGCTCCGGGCGTCCAAGTTGGACTCGACGCAGGTGGGCGCGCGTGGTCGCATCATTAAGCTTAAATGACTCGTCTTTTTGGTGACGTCCGCGTGGCCTCGCCGCCGTGTTCGCGGCGCCGGGGTCGATTGTGCGGCCACCTTGCAGCGGGGCTGCTAAAGCGCAGTTGAGGATTGCTCATCGCCGTCGGACGTCAATCAATGTCGTCTGGTTCTCCACCCTCCCTCCCTCCCTCCCTCCCTGGACCTGATTCTTTTCTTCGCTGCCTTTGACAGATGGAAAACTCAAATGTGTGAAATGAGTAATAAAGCGTTGCTAAAGAGCTAAGCTGTGACTCAGCAAACGGCACATTCACTGAGGATAAAAGCCTTTTCCACGGCAGCCATTTTGATTTCACATCCACGACGTCAAGTTGAGGGCTGGCGTTGTTTTTCTCCTCAGTAGTCTCTCCACTGCTCAGATATTTTTTTTTTTTTTTTGTGCAGCTTTCCTCTAAACTAGCCCCTCCTGCTCCTGCTCTCCATCCGTAGCTGCAGTGTTCACTCCCATTAATTACCTGCTTACAGAGGCTCTGCATTAGGCCTGCCAAGGCACCAACAGAAATAGAGCGAAGAGTGAGAGTGAGAGTCGCCCATGTTCTTCGGGCTTGTGAGGAATGTCTCGCACACGAACACGAAACCAAACCGCTCCTCGTTGTTTGCTTCACACACAAGCGTCGGCGCCAACAAACAACTTCATATGCATGCTGCTGCGAATCTGAATATGCAAATAGATACAGTAAAATCGAAAACAACACAGTTGTATGTGTACCGATATTACTCATCACTCCGAGGTACCCTGGTGCTGAGCGTATTTACCTGGAAGAGAGATGAACTATAGCGCACACTAAGGACTAATGAGCTCTCTGCAGCCCAATCCCCAAAGAGTATCACACTCTCACATATGCACAACTCTCTGTCTGTCTGTTGCTTCCCCTTCTCCAACCCCTTTCGTCATTTTTTGCAATTCCTCCTTGTGCGTCTCACTTCTCCTCCCTACTTCCCTCTTTCCTCTGCCTCCCCGAGGCATATCCCAGGGTAGCCCGACTGATCCAGCGGCTGTTTGTTTGGAGAGCAGTTGATAGGGCACACGGGTACCTTGGGGCGCAAAGACGGGAGGCAGGAAGAGGCATGTGAGGTGAAGGGAAGGAGGAACTAATGGCGGTGGTGATGCTCCACTAGGTGCCAGCCAGTGGAGGGAGAGAAGTCACGGTGTGTGTTTGGCACCGTGATTTTTACCCAGAGTTTGGGTGACACGAGCGCAGCCCTTGATCCTTAGTTTCTGCCACGTTCTACCCTGGAGCTATACAGGAAAAAACTTTGGCCTCACAGTCAAGGTGACCGACTGACTGCCTCCACACAAAAATACAACTTTTAGAAATGTAGTGGCACAGAGATTGTGGGAAATAATTTAAATGCTGTGGCAGAAAAAGCATGATATGTATTTTATACTGTGATATTCATACAAACTGTCAATTCAGAAATTGTTCAGTGGGTAAAATAATTGCATGATTGTGTGTTTTTGACTCGTCCAGCCATTGAAATACCCAACAAATAAAAATCACTGCGTCATATTGATCCAAAATCTCTCATGATGGACGCGTTTATAGCACAACAGCTAATCATAACAAAATATAACAAAGAAAAAGAATGTTCAGTTTTGACGCGCTGTCAGAGACGTACGAATTCAACATGTTTATCAGCAAGGTTGTAGTTTGCAGTGATGTGGGATGGACTTCATCTCTAGATGTGTTCCTACAAGTCTGTCCTCCCATTTATGTACATGAGAGGGGCAGAATATTAGAAACACATTTCAATATAATGCACTCCAGGACAACTATGACCTCAATAATAAAGGGAAACTAAAAATATTACCCTCATAACAGTGTCAACACAAACTGAAACAGGCTTGGTATATTATGTATTCATGGCAGAGCAGTTGTATTGGATCGTATTAAGAATATTACTGCACTGTGCACTAATGGGGTCTGGTGATAGCTACCTAGGCCCCGCCTATTCGGCAATTACCGCCAGTAATGCTGTCCAAAACATTGTGCCCACCCTTCAGTCTCCCCTCCAGGTTGCCCCATGACTAAATGGCTCATTTTCGAGCCACAAACCCCCTTTAGCATTGTTAACGACATCATCATCGTTGGCACAATTAGCAGTGTCGACATAGCGTGTGTTCCTATCATAGCTAACAATGCTAAAAGCCTTTTACAGCTGAAAACGAAGCTGCTGTCTTACGAGGGCTTCACAGAGAGCTCCAAAACCCAGAAATGAGTTAGCATTTTAGCGCTGCTGGTTCACACGTCTCAAGGTCAATGGGTTTTTTTGAAATAGTTTGCTGTCTGTAATAAAGTTTGTAGTTAACAAAAGCCTAAGAGACTTTAACGTTTTGTAAGCCACCTGTGAATTTAGCCACTTGTTAGCAAAAGGCTAAATTGCGATTGCAGTGCTTCTGCACTAATCCAAAATCCGACAGAAAAATCTCATTTGCATTTTGACAAGGGAACTAGTGCGATGCTAACTTCTGTGTTAGCCTACAGAAAAACATCAACCTCGGCACAATCTACGTGGGAGGGTGGCTACCATGTTTCCAAGCGCTAATAGCCGAATTAGCAACGGCATTAGCCGGCACTCACTATCCTGAGTGGGGGGCAGTGCAGAGTGGCCAAGGCTAATGTTTGCTAACCGGTAGAGACAGGACAGTCGGTAAAAATGGCAGAAAATAAAGCAAAAGACGCATTTAAATCACAAAAAATTAAATTATTAAAATTAAAATTATTACATTAAAATTTCATCACCACTCAATGTGTAGCATTGAAATGTAGTGCTAAAGCAGTTAGCGGTGATGAGTGTTGGCCTATATATGTCCAGATATATTCATAATAGTCAAACCCTAATGTAGTGCATAGTATGAAGTGCTTCTTATGAGGATGAGAAGTACAGTCGGTACGTTTCAGATGTCTCGAATTCAAGTCTAGTAAACAAATGTTGGCCAAAACATGTACCTAACTGGCAAGCATCAACCGAGCGGCTCCATTTAAAAGCTTTTATAAATACTCAAAGCAGCAGAACATCGATTGACAAACAGCAAAACTCTGTTGGATGCTGCGATTCTTCACGTTGCTAAGGAAACCCGAACACACACACACACACATGCACACTTGTTCCAAATGACAGGTACACAATGAAAAAAGGGACACTCTAATCCCATAAAAGGTGTCTTTGTGGTATATGAAGCGGCTGCACTGCAGTCTACTTCACTTTGCCGGTAATTATCACTGTCTGCCTGGAAGACAGAGACAGTAATGCTTCATTACAAAGTACAGGAAAAGACTGAGGACGCAGAGGAGAAGAGAACAGGCCAGGAGGAAAGTAGGCGATGAAGGGGTATCATTACTGGCCCATTTGTCTCAAAGCGCAGGGACGGATGGAGTGGAGTTTGAGGAAGAGAAGGTGCACAAGACGACGGCATGTATGAGAGAGAGACCCTTCAGAAACTAATCCAGTCCAGCCTCATGGGACTGCTGCCTCTCAGCGAGGACCAATTGGCGCCCGCAAAATGAACCAAAACCCAGTGTAAATGTAGTCGACTCTCCAATTCAATTTCATTATTCCACCTTTAATTACTCGCCCAATTTGGGGGCTATTGCATGCCTTGATTAAAACGGACACTATTTAATAACCCCGGCCCCCTCTAAAAGGAACGCACCTTGAAGATGGAATAATTAAAGCAGCCGTGAGATAAGATTCATATCGTCCCTCTCTAACTCACTCGCCGCAAATTGGATGTGCTAGTAGAGTGGAGTGAGCCGCTGAGGGGAGAGCGTAACCATGGGAGGGGGGGGCGGGAGGTGAATGAGCGAGTGGCGGAAGGATTTGATGGACATGTAGCCGGGTCTGATGAAAGCTGAGAGGATGCGTGAGGGAGAGACGTGTGGTAGGAAGACGGTTCGTGGAAACGGAGAGCAGGTGCTGATTTAGCATTCATTTGACCAATCTGAGGCCTCGAACTCTGCAGCGTCAAAGGTTCTTTATGTGTCTTTCTGAAAATCCCTGCTCTTAGCAACACCTCTCTCTGAGGCTGAGAAGCGAACTGAGGTCAGCATCCTAACACGATAACTAACAGGCCATTGTTGGAATGTTAATAGAATACTGAAAAATATTCTAGTTGCGTTTCGAGTGACGTTACTGTCTGTGTATTCCTTTATTTCATTTCGACTGTCGGCTTCATGACACTGACTGACCTGCTGTTTAAATTACTTCATCAGCTAACGTTACGAAGCAACGAACAGCAGATCCATGCCACGTAGCGTTACAGCTAGCCGCTAATCATAGCTTAAGTTACAGCCATTAGAGTATGTGTCTCAAATCGCATGCTTCCATTAGTATGTTTCAATTTTGTACACTGCGTACACTATGACATCGAGCAATATTGCCAACATTTGACCCATTAGCATCTATTCCACAACAGTATTGATATTTAGCGCAAAAACCAAAAAAGTGTTAAGAACACAAATATGCGATTTGAGACACACTGTGGCTGCCCATCTAGGTAGCTAACCTTAGTTTGGGTTAGTTAGCTTTTAGGCTGCCCAGCTATCTATGAAAAAGCTACACCGCATGGACCTAGCATTGGTTGTTTTGTAGTTTGTAAAGTAATTTTCAAACTAGCCCAAAAAGTCTGGATGAATTAGCTGATGTTGTCCACTCAAGACAGTGTTTTTGCTACGTCTGCTAATTAGCAATTTGCGTTTGAAAGCAAGCCACCATGAGCTGACATTAGCGTGCAATGATGCCGTATTGTTTATAAAGAATATAATAATATTCATGGAATTTTTAAAATTCATGTTTATCATTTATTTTATGTAATTTTCTAGTAATGTCCACTAATTGTCTACATCGACATGGTTGTGCCTCGTGCGAGGGAGCAATGTAACCTCCTCTTTGACCTCTTTGAACAGCCATGTCGTGTACCTTTGCCATGGCCGTTATTTGCAGCTGGCCTCACCTAATTTTACCACCCTGCTTTCGCCCGATAAAATGATACTGCGTTTGCCGTGTACCATCTCCCTGATTCTATGTGAATGCAGCTCAAATTCAGCCAGCGCAAACTGAGAAAGTTCTTAGTTTTCAATCTGTTCACCCAATAAAAAATGATCAAGTTACACGCGGTACCTTTAACACGGCTGAAACCAAAGTGTCTCCGGTGTTGTGAAGGGTAAATGTGCAGGAGAATGTGGGTGGGTTAGCAGGGTTGCCTTTGCATGTGTCCAATGGTGCCCCCCCTCCAGGGAAAGGCTATTTAAAGCAAGGGACGGACAGTCTCCCTCTCTACTCTCACCAAGAAATGAGGAGAGAGAAGTGGGGCAGGACATTTTCAGTGTCCTCCACGCACACTCTCCGAATGTGCACAAGCAGCATCTGCACTGTAGCTCTCGTTTGGCTTTTAAGGGCTCTTTGCGTCGAGAGGGGAACAAACCAGACATGTTCTTACCTCCGCTTAATCACCCCCAGTGGACCTGAGGTTATGAGCCAAAACACTAACAAATGTGGGAGGTTTTTAAAACAAGAATTCAAGTCTAGCTTTTGAGCCAGACATGTAATTTATTTATTTTTGCTCCTGATATTAAAAGCATGTCCGCATGGGGGTTTGGGCTCGAAAGGTCACGCCGCATCATGCATGCGTGTGCGTTTGTGCGCCACTGTAACAGCCACTAACCCGCGCGCCCTCGTGGCCTCACCTAGTGAGAGTGCCATGGCTCGTTAAGCTGGCAAGGATGATAGGGCCTGACATGTATTTACCGTAGCCACGCAAACAGACACGGACACACACAAATGGCCCACTTTGGCCAACAGCATCGCCTCCGGCCATTTTATGACTCTCACTCTTTTCCTTCCATTACACCCACCTCCGCGCCCACCCCCCAGTCACGTCTCTTTTTCATCCCTCGGTGCCTCCAACCTGGTCTGAAACGATTAGTGTCATACCTGGCTATGAGGTGAGTGTACTTTTCAGTGCCCTTACAATATCTTTTATGCTGTAATCTCACCCCACGAGATGGCTTCATGGGAATAAAATATGTGTCCAAAAAATATCAAATGATTTACAAGATGTGGCAGGTTCACAGAGTGCATATGAATTAAATGAACGCGCACCGCAATGCTAATGTGCATGTCAGCGTACTATCTTTTTTTCCCCGACGAACCCGGGCCTACTTGACAACACTTCATCGCATCACTGGTCGATACGTGAGGCTCATCTTCGCCGATCTGTCTGTGTGTCAAGGGCTTGCATTCACTCGAGCAAACACACACTTTGAACACTTGCAGAGACCTTGCGGATCTCAGCACAGTTGTGAGGAGGCTCCACAGAATACATTCACCTGAGACTTCAGCAAAAGCAGAATCCTGTGTGAAAGCAGCAGGTTGACTTTTGTCGATGTCGATTTCCGGTTTAATGAAAAAGTGCATGTTCTTCAGTGACTCACATTAGGTTAAAGGGTGACTTTTGTATTTTTCAACTTGGGCCATTTTTATCATGTGTTTTTGTGTCTGAGTGACTAATGGGAACAACATTTTTTGAGATCGGTCCAGTATTGAGCGAGAGGGCTGCTGCCGGCATCCACGACTCAGGGCAACTGTGCGCCGTTGCACAAATGCTTGTTTTTTGCCACTGACAGACTCAGATTGTTGTTAGAAGTGTCTGACAACATTATAGAAAGGTTCCCTACAGAGATATTTTATTAAAGAGTAAGATTCTTTTTGTTCAACTAAAAACAACCCAGAAATCCCTAAAGCCAAATCCACCAAACTCCATTTAAAAAAACAGTAATTTAAACGTGTATAGAGGCAGCATATTTTAACTTCTGACTGTTTGAATTATTGGTTTATTTCAACCTAACCAGAGTTGGTGATTGCTGGAACAGTGGAGAAGCAAACCAAGATGTTTTTTGTGAGTTTTATTTTGTTTCTGTCAACTTTGAATTAAGTGTCTTTTATGATGATTAAATTACAGTTTTTTTAAATGGAGTCTGGTGGGTATGACGAGAGCAATTTCAGAGCTGTTTCTAGTTAAACAAAAAGGATCTTACTTTTTAATAAAAAGGTCTATCTCTGTGGGGATCCTCTCTATAATGTTGCCAGACACTTATAATAACAATCTGAGCCTATCAGTGTCAAAAACAGGCACTTTTAGTGGATGTAAACTGACGATGCACAATTGCCCATTGACATTACATTTTCACTGCTGCCAGCTACAGCAGTCTTGCTCTATACTGGACCAGTTAAAAATACTGTTCCCATTAGTCACACACATGGGTGTGACCAAAATGTCTTTCTCTGTAGGGATCCTTTTAACAACTAGAATATTGGTCTGAGCCTATCAGTGTCAAAAACAAACATTTTAGTGGACATTAATTGGCAGTGTGCAATGACCCATTACACTGTTGGCTGCTGCCCTCTTGCTCAATCCTGGACCAACCTAAAAAATTACTGTTCCCATAAGTCACTTACATAGGTGTAGATGTCGGGGGGACACAGACCATGTGTTGCCCCCCCACCCCAAAATGTAATCCTGAAAGTAGCAGAGGACTATTATTTTGTCAAAATTAATGACATTTACACCATAACGTGACACAAAAAAGGACACAAATCGATGCGTAAAAATTCTTTCCGAAAAAGGTCTTTCTCTGTAGGGATCCTATAATCAATTAGAATAACAATCTGAGCCTGTCAGTGGCAAAAACTAAAACTAAAAATTCTCCAGAATGCAGGAAACTAAGTGTTTGATGCTCCAAATTTTCTAGAGGAGGATTACCAAACCCTTTGAATGTTGAAAACAAACCTACGCCCTTTGTCACAAAAACGTGTAAATAGGGTCCAGCTTGATAAATACTGAAGTTGCCCTTTAAAAGACTAATTATAATGTCAGCATCCCTCCATCAGATTCATGGTCTGCAAAGCTGTTTCAGTTTAAGCTAAGCCATGTGTCGATATGCAGTGTAATGTCCAAAATACATAAATAAATAAATAACATACCCACGTCTCATCTAAAGACCTATTTAAATTTCATGCGTAGAATTTAGCCTGCTCAAGCTTTTTAAAAGGGCTCTCAGAGCTCTCTGGGAAAGTGATCTAAATGAATGAAGCGGGCGGAGAGACTGATGTAGGAAGATGGCGAGAGAGAGAGAGCGAGGGAAATCACAGCATGCCACCCTGGGCTCAAGCAAATCAGCGCCGTCTAGGTCAGCATATTTGAAGTTAAAGTCAGTCTTAAATGGGTCTTCAGACACCCTCAAATAAAGCCGACAGACAGCGCTGACCTTTACAAACTAGTGTCTGCAGTGAGGAGAGAGGGAGAGGAGGAGGCGGTGGAGGAGAGGTGGAGCGCACAACCGCCATGGCTCAAACTCCTTCTAATTGAAACTTTTCAACTCTTTTTCGGAGTGGAGCTAAACTCTAGGGAAGGGAAATGAAAAGAGGAGTAGGCTCTGTTTTGACTTGTTCTTTTTCAGCAGACCCCCCCCCCCTCCATCCACCACCTACACCACATTTCCAATTTTTGTGTTTATGTTCAAATCTAGGTTGCTTCATGCAAGCGCGGAAGTGTGTGAGAGAGGGTGTTATTTGGAGCTCACGTTTTTTTTCCCACCCCTACACACTGCGCAATTAAATTTAATGACACAAGAGCTTTTCTAAATCGTTTGAAGTGACTTAGCTTTGTGCTGGCGAAATAGAGCTGGAGAGGGCCAAGGTCGAAGGCCGGATATGTCATATTTCTCCTGGTGTTGCATAATTTAATGACCCCGAGCGTTCGCTTGTTAATTCATTCACTCTGAGGGATTCGACGGAGATGTGGAGCAGCAGGAGGGAGGAATCATCAAGGGAAGAGAAGTTTTATTGTTGCTGAATGTTATTGATCTGCAAAAACCAGATGCTTTTAACTGCATAGTAAAGGGATTTTTTGGTGCTGGTGTGACCAGTGGCACACCCAAGGGGGCCATGATGCAATAGCTGGCCCCCTCCCCACTGATTCGTCCCTGGCCAAAATAATTGGAGGCTGACATTACCATCTTCAAAAGGCTCTGGTGCTCATTTTTTAAGCTCGCGCAATGACGACACATTCTCACTCCCCGCTCATCAAATCAAAACACTTGGTCAGGGGCCCTACACCTTGAAATATGACATGCTAGGTACCCTACCTGCATCAGATTTGGACGTTCAGGGATGAAGTATCAGTTTCCTCTTGTATCATCTTTTCAAAATAAATGTTGATTTTCACAAAAAATGCACCATCTCTGCTAGTTAAATGCGTACTTTTTCAAAATAACCTTCAGGGTCCCCTCAGTCATGGAAAACAAGGAAAAGTCATGGAATTTGTAAAAGTCATTGAAAGTTTTGAAAAACCTTCCACGTAATGTAACATACGGCAAATTTATTTTCTGTAGCTGTCAGCATAACGTAGCTCTGACAGCGTTGTGTTCACTGTCACGTACGTTTCTTCATTTTCTCCATCTGATAGGTTTAAAAAGCGCCAGGCAAGTTTGGCAAGTAAAAAAAAATTATAATGGGTCCTTGAAAAGTCCAAACGTTTAGAAATTTTGTCCATGAAAATGTGCGGGAACCCTGAAACTTACAACGCAGGCTTACGTCCTTAAGTTTCGGCAACAAAAGTACATGGCTTGAAATAAGTACAGTTGTCACTAATGTAATTTAATGTCATGTGATATACATCCCTTGGGTAGCATACTAGCTTACTGTGTTATTAAAATAACTCAACTGTCTTTTGGTTTTAAACGGGAAACGAACAGCGAGTCCCTGAGTGAAAGTGCCACTCAAATGACTTCAGACACTGATGTACAGAGACACCCTTATCACCCGCAAAGCAGTAGCTACTTCCATGTTTCAGATGATACGTCATGTTTGTCGACCAATGAAGATGAGTTTACATATCACCTTGGGTTCGTCCTTCACCTTTTCAAAATGATCCCAAACTTTGGATTTCCTGCCCGACATGTTGTTAACTAGTTTTTTGTTTTTTTCTGTGACCAAGCGATCAAGGAAATCTCGCTGACTAATGACCTTTCTGGTCGTCTATTAGGGGGCAGCCCGAACCGGCCTATTCGAAGAACAAGCAATAACATCGCTCAAAATGTAACTGTACAAGTATTAGTCTATGGATATCGGATGATTAGTAATATCGGTTGTAAAATGGTTTGGTTTTAGTGCAATGCTCCAGGATTTTTAGTTTCACCCATCTGGCCACCCCTCTGAAAAATGTCTTTGGGCGCCACTGGGTTTGGTCAGTGCTGTGGTTCGCAATTTACCAGAAATGATCCTTTTCCTGTGAGAGAGCCAGGCTGGGCTGGTCCCTATAAATCTCACCCATGGCGCATGAGTTATTTGTTTATGCGTGACATGTCTTGGCTGGGAAATGTGTGTCAAGCGAGCAGGTGGGGCGGTCATCAATGAAGACAATTAAACACCTCGGAGGCACTCAGCCAAATCTTCCCTCTGTCCCCTTGTTTCTCTGTACCCTTCCTCCCCCCCTCCCTCCCTCCTCCCGCTCGCCGTGTCTCTGACAGATGATAATTCAGTGGGAGTAAAGGGGTCACGGCCTGACAGAGAAGGGCATCATCAGCTGTGATAACCATCGCTGGACACAGACAGTCAACAACAAGTTGGCAGCTGAAAACAAACAACAGACGTGGAAGAGAACTTTTCAAAGGCACACACGGGGGCCTGGGTTTTAGTTACAACCTCACACACACTACTCTTTGAATGTGCGTGCGCTCGCATTAATGCTGAATCGGCGGGTTTGGATGAAGGGTGGTGCAGGTACACTCTGTGCTGCGGCGGCTGCACACTGCTTACTCATCCTAACTTGACTCCCCTGTGTACACCGAGACCCGGAGACACACAAACGCGCAGCGAGAAAACTGCTCAGCCCCTGTCGAGGTCAAAAGGGCTCTCAGTTTCTCTGGCATCATCTCAAATGCTCGCTAATTACAAGGAGTTGATGGGTATTATTGTACCCTCTCTAATTGCTGGAATATTCTAGAAGGACAAAAAATACTTCTGTCACTTGCACGTCCTCAAAGGAGGGATTATAGTCCCAAACTAGAGTGGGGGGAGGAAAAAAAATCAGTGTCACAAATGGGGATCGACTGTCAGCCCAGCTAATTATCCTCGTTGAAAAGAGCAAGCTTCATTTCCCGGACTTACGTCGGGGGGAATCATTTGTGGCGACCTCATCCCCGACTTTATGAAAAGAAACATTACATTCATAATATTGCCAACACACACACACACACACGCACACACACCCTCTGCACCCTGCTCCCCCCCATTCTTTCCAACTCTCTTCAGCTTGGCTCTCATTTTGACGGCTAATTCCGGTGTTTTCATTTCAGAGGCATGAGCTTAATTCTAATGCATATTAGCATTACAAGCGGGGTATCCGCGGCAGCGGCCCACACACATCACACTGACACGCGGGATAAAACATGTAAGCTCTCGGTCACAACCGCAGCCCAACGTGCGAACGCGTCTGCTGAGTGATGGCTCCGGCACGCTTTCCACATATTAGTGCTTCTTTAATGCACTCACACTGATAGCCCCCGTGCCTTTTTAACTGCTCTGCGAGAGGTGCAGCTCGGCTACCTCCAATCTGACTTCAGAGCGAGTGCGGTGCAGCAAGGTCAAAGCCGGGGCACTCACATGATCGATGCTAACGTGATTAGCGACACGCTAAGCGTTCAACCAGAGGCTACGCTGGCGCTCGTGAAGGTGCTAGTGTCGGGCTCTCTTTCCCATCACAGAGGCGTACGTGTGAACCCGGTAGCAGACATGTGTGCAGGTTAACGTGGAGCTGCCCATGGACCATAATCCATTTACTACTGTAAACATGGAGGAGGGGGGAAGGCATTTACTGTCAGACAGCACTTGCCACAGCCAGTACATCATCTCCCTGTCAGCGATGTGCACACGCTGCTGGCCTCCATGAGATCATCTGCAGCTACAGTAGTGATATTAGGCTTCTACCTTCTAATCTGCTGTGATTACAACACTCTAAGCTCATCAGTTCATTTTCCACATATTTTTCACCAGCCATACCCTTATTATTTATAAGGTGCAGATCAGTTTAAACAGATGTTTCGTCTGGATTTTACGTCCCAGCACACCAAAACTGATGTTTTCTGCAGCAGCAGGACTCAGATCACAGCAGTTTACAGTTAACAAGATCTTCTCTCAACTCCGACAGCTAAGAAAATGCTTCCAGTCATAGGAAAGAGTGTGAAAATACACACATTCCTGACTGTGAGCTCCTCTAAGTAAGTTTCAGAAAAACAAAACAAAAAAAGGGGGTTAAACTGCAGAGCTTTAGCTCCTCGAATCCAGCTTTCACCCCACATTTTGTCTTTTTTTTTTGCCCATTTTGAAAATTGTTACTCGATTAAAAAGGCTAGAAAAGTGGTTATCGGTGTTATAGATGTAGCGAGAAGGCTCCTGTGACACTGACTAGTATGCTAAGAATGCTGTTATCACTTTATTAAACAACCTTAAGTAGAACTGCACATTTCTTTATGTTTCAACAACACAATGGTAAATGTGTGGTCACAAAAATCACTTTGTTATGGTTAGAGAAAAAAAGATTATTTTTTGGCTTAAAACACAAACGCTGCCAAAAACACCCCAAAAATCACCTGTATTTTTGGGCTCAAACACCGCTGGAAATACAAGGACATGTTTAGATGAACAACATGCACATTATGATGCTCAGAAAACAACTTTTGGGGGCACAAATACCACTGCAAAAAACCTGGAAACACCCCAGTGTGTTGCGTAACAAAATTCACAGTTGAGGGCAGAAACACAGCTGGAAAAGCTGCTGACAACACCACTGAAAATGTGCTGAAAAGGCCATAAACGGTTGCTAAAAATCACCCATGTGCCAGTGGAAATGCAGGGACATGTGGCTTAAAAACATCTATATTTGGGGGAGGAAACGGCAAATTGTGACGCTAAAATACACCAACTTTGGGGGCACAAACACTGCTGAAAAAGCTGCCAGAAATGTGGCTAAAAATACCTCAATGTATCACTAAGAAATGCAGGGAAATGTCCCTAAAAACATTCACATTTAAGAGAGGAAAGAGCAAATTATGACAATAAAAAAAAACATCATTTGGGGGCACAAATGCTGCTGGAAATGCAGGGACATGTTGAGAAAAAAAAATCACATTTACAAGAAGAAACGGCACATCATGATGCTAAACAACACTAACTCTGGGGGCACAAATGCTGCCGGAAAGGCGGCTGGAAATGCTGAATGTGTCA
Organism: Epinephelus cyanopodus; assembly: GCA_026686955.1. NCBI lineage: Eukaryota > Metazoa > Chordata > Actinopteri > Perciformes > Serranidae > Epinephelus > Epinephelus cyanopodus. The sequence continues at coordinate 10,445,833 of CM048934.1, forward strand.
TTAAATACCCACATTTGAGGGCAGAAACGCCACTGGAAATGCAGGGACATGTTGCTAAAAACATCCATGTTTAGGGAATGAAATGGAACATTTTGATGCTAAACAACACTAACTTTTAGGGGCACAAATGCTGCTGGAAATTCAGCTATGTGTCATCAAAAAACGCCCACATTTGAGGGCAGAATCACCCAGAAATGCAGGAACATGTCACTAAAAAACACCCACATTTAGGGCAGGAGGCGGCACAATATGACACTAAAAAAAACATTTGGAGGCAAAAACACAGCTGGAAAAGCTACTGGAAACACCTTGACGTGTCACTAAAAACAGGACAGAAACGCCACTGGAAAAGCATCGACGTGCTGCTAAAAACACCCACATTTAGGGCAGGAAATGGCACAATATGACTATAAAAATCACAGTTTGGAGGCAAAAACCCCGCTGGAAAAGCTACTGGAATTAGCTTGATATGTCGCTAAAAACACCCATATTTGAGGGCAGAAACACCACTGGAAATGCAGGGACATCTCGCTAAAAAAAAAATCCTTATTTAGGGGAGGAAAGGGCGTATTGTGATGCTACAAAACACCATTTGGGAGCACAAACATAGCTGGAAACGCCACCTGAGGCACTGCTGGAAATGCAGCTATGTATCCCTAAAATAAACCCCACCCACAAATTATTTTTTTAACATCCTGTTCTTTAAATAAAATCTAGCATAATTTAATTTTATTTAAAAGAAACTGAGAATAATGAGTTGTATACAGTACACTGTGTGTAAGTACAGAGAGGACTGATACCAACATGTGAAATATTCACCATGAGAACAACGGTCACTACTTTTCTATAGCTCCGACAGTTCAGTATTAATCCACCGACCTTATGTGAAGTGAATAGTGGGCACAGTTTGGCAGCCAAGGTTAGAGACGTGTTAAAGAAAGGTTGACATTTACACACTAAGGTTCCTAAGCCTTTGGATTCGCAGCATTCATTCAGCAGCTTTGTGTCCTGCTGCTCACGTCATGGCATACCGGCGACCGTTAAGCCAGTGGAATGTACAGTACGTGCGCGCACAAAGATTTAGATGTGAAACAGAGAGAAACAGAGTGAGACAAAGAGTGTGTGATCCGGCCTCTGTTTCTTTTGTGCACACACACACTCCCTTTCCCATTATGCAAACCCCTCTTCTCACACTCTACCTTGCTCCCAGACCTTAACTCCTATTATTAGAGAAGGGCTCTCCAGCTACCGGTACTCCTTTTGATTTTCATTTGCGGCGGCTTCATGCGAGCAGGTGTGCCGGCCTTGCCTCGCAGACTCCACCAGCCTCGCTCTCACAGGGGAAACACAATTAACTAGCTCACAGACATTTAGACCACAACGAGCATGTCTGCTTTGCTTTTATTTGCAGGAGAAAAATACATCATTAATGACTTTTTTTTTCTTGCAGTAGTTTTGTCTATTCAGCCAGACCGAGACAACTTGAGGTCAGGCAATGTATAGCACAAATGTCTGCCCTCTGACAGCCAAGGTTGTCTGCGACGTCGAGATCGATATTTCTTCTAGTACTAGCTGCTGGAACACGGGGTGCGTCGGCTGCTGGGCAACATAAGCAGTGCAACACACCTTCCTCTACCTATGTTTCCAAAAGGAGGAGAAGTCAAGGATGCAGAGAGACATGGGGTTTATACACAATGTGAATTTTTAACTCTGGAAGTAAGAAAAATCTAAACTATTTGCTGCTTGTTTTTCTGCTGGACTCCTTTTTTTCCCTCTCCTACAGCAATGAGATGCTGGATGGACTTCATCACCAGTAAGAGCTTGATAAACAGAATAATAATGAGCAGTGGCTCTTCAGTTGGTGATTATAGCAGAGGGACTACACCAAGGCAGGCTTAGAGAAGACACACACACACACACACACTGTGGTGTTTGTTAGAGGTCCAGTGTGTAGGAGTCAGGGGGATATATTGGCAGAAATGGTTTATAATCTAATAATTATGTTATTCTTTAGTGTATAATCACCTGAAATTAATAATCATTGTGTTTCCATTACCTCAAAATGAGCCATTTATATTTACATAGGGAGCAAATCCTCGTCCCGGTGATTGACATTTTGCACGCCATGTTTCTACAGTAGCCCAGATCGGACAAACCAAACACTGGCTCTAGACTGAGCCATTTGCATTTACATGCCAGCCACCGTTGTTAGCAGCCCCTCAGTGATGAGCCGAATATCATCGGAAAAACACTGATTTTTCCCCTGAAACTGCTTTATTCTGCATTTTTACCCTTTTACATCACAATGTCTGTTTGTTTTGGAGAGGAAGAGACCTCTGCGGATAATTCGGCTCCCAGTAACAACTTCCTGTACGTCTAGATCTTAAGTTATCGAATAAACAGGTGGGGGGCATTACCACGTGCTGGGCTAGCATCAGAGAAACATTGGTTTGTGACGTGAAACTGCTTTATTCCGTGTTTTTACTGGTTCTATTCACCATGTCTGCTTGTTTTGGAGAGGAGGAGACGTCTGCTGATAATTCAGCTCCCAATCACAACTTTCTGAACATCTGGATCTTAAGTTATCAGAAGGAAAAGATGAGGACGCATTAGCAGGAGCTAAGCTAGCATCAGAAAAACACTGATATGTGACGTGAAACTGCTTTATTCAATATTTTTTTACCAGTTTTAATCGCCTAGTCCGTTTGTTTTGGGGAGGAGGAGGCGGCCTCTGTAGATAATTTGGCTCCCGGTAAGAACCACCTTTACATCTAGATTTTAAGTTAGCAGAGAAAAAAGATAAGGGCGCACTTGCTGGTGCTAGGCTAGCTTAGGAGAAACACTGATTTGTAACATGACACTACTTTATTCATTGTTTTTACCGGTTTACATTCACTGGATACATTTGTTTTGGAGAGGAGGAGACCTCTGTGGATAATTTAGCTCCCGGTTAAAACTTCCTGAACAATGAACACTGGAGGAATCCTAACCAGGAGTTGTGCTAGTTGTAATGTGCAATCCTGACCGGCAGATGGCACTAAATCATTTACACTGCTTCTTTAATATATTATTCAAATTCAAGTTCAAATTTGGACTTAAAAAAGACTTGCTTTAATTTGGTCGACTACCGTTTTGTGTATTAACAAGCAATTTTATGCCAGCAGGAAATGGAGTGTGTGGTGGGTGGGCCTCGTTGCCAGGGGCCCCCCAGAGTCCAGGATAGCAACTGGAATCAATGCATATTTGCACAGGCTGCTGTACAGTATATAATTTATCCTGCTGTCACATATTTTATACATGCAAACACACACACACACACACAAATGCAAATCTCAACCAAACACACTTGCAATAACAACCCGAAACTTTCCTCCACCGCCGAACATCTCATGGCGACGTAACACTGTCAGCACACCGTCAGAGTTATTAGTCTATTATTAGCTGCAGTAGCGGCTGCACCCCCCCCACACACATACACACACCAACACCCTCATCTCCACCCCTCCCTGCCGACAGAGCTCTGTCATCATAGATGACTGGCTTCTAATTGGATACAGAGGGGGCCGCATCCATGTTTCACACGCTGTGAACGTCCACCGAGCTGTGAGTCATATTTTCAATTAAGTAAGCCCCCAAAATGCACAAAATGACATTTCTTAGGGAGGTGGCGAGCTGATTACTCGTGAATCATGTTTAGGTTTTTGCATAAACAGATGATTACGGCGAGATGTTGGAGAAGCAGGAGGGAGGAGGAGGAGGGAGAGATAACAAGAGGGGGAGGGAGAGAAGTTTGTGGAACAAAGACGGACCCTCTCGTCTCTGTCTCTCTGCGCCTCAAACAGTTGGCACCTACTTTTTGTTTTTGCTTTTCTGCTCACATTGGGTAAAAAAGAGGGAAAAAAATAGTATGCAAACACACACACGCACACAAACAGTGAGAAGCACTCGCACGCGTATATACACACACGCAGCGGGAAACTGGAGGAAAGCGAGGCAGCTGTGAAAACATTGCTTCTCAGTATCAGAAGAGACTTGAGAGGAAATATGGTGCAATTTTTTACAGCTCTCTGCCTGTCAGGGTGAGTAAAGAGAGCGCTGTCCAGTGGACCTCTACAGTCTGCACACGCATAAACACACACACACATCGCGCTCCGAAATCCAAACCCTGGTGTCACTGAGTGGGTTGTGAACATTTGCCTTTCGCCTGATTTGAACCAACTTGTTGTAGATTATTCCTGTTGCCTACTTTCCTTTTTTCTGGGGAACACATCCGTCTGTGGCCTCATTCTCAGCACAACATAAACAAGTGATTTCATGCAGCAATAGTGGGAAAGTTTGTGTTTTTTTGGCCTATATTTCGGCACCAGGCGCACCACCGTTAACTTCCTGTTGTCGACCAACAGTGCATACACATCGGGCCTGCTGAATCTACTTAAATTTACCAACCCGCTTTCACTCCAGGGTGCACGTTACAGAGGAGCCTGGGGAGCTCGCCTCCTCTTAATAACATAGAGATTTGGGGTTGTCTCTAAAACATTAGCAAAATGCTATTTTTACCATGCGTTTCTATTTTTCCGTCGTCATAGATCATGCATAAAATGAGGCTTTTATTGGTGTGTGATTCATGCATGGGTGTGATTCATCACTTTAATTAGGATACTGGCATGCATGCTGTGCTCGCCATCACCATATTTTGGGTCCCTCTCAGAATTTACGTGTGCATTTGTCCCCCACTGTAAAAGCATGAGAGTAGCAGGGGACTTTTACATACATATATATAAGTCATATTATATTATGTGTTAACGAGTGTAAAACCTAAAAATATAACATTAATTAAGGATTAATCACCCATTTCTAAATGTCAGATAGCGTAGGTGTAGATCTCAGACAGCACACAGGTGACACGTCCCATTTAATATCTAGAACATGACCATTTGTGTCCACTAATTAAACATCAAAGTAGCAAATTACTTTTTTTGGACAAATTTAAAGGCATTTACATCATAAATTGATGCAGAAAAGGCAACAAAAAGGTGCGTGAACGCAGGAAATTAAATGTTTGAGGCTCAGAATTCTCAGGTGGAGGATCCCCAGACCTCTACTTCATAAATGTGCACCCCAATGTTGAAATTAATCCTTCAGCCTTGGCCATCACCATCAAAATATGGCAGCGCAATATCATTAACTTCACTCACTTTACCTCATAGATTAGTGACAAACAATCTTATTTACTGCCCACTTGGTTTCTGCACCAAATCGCCATTATTCATGCCTCTATTTGTCGTCAGCATTCAGATATGACAACAAGGAAGCTTAAAGCTTTGATGCTTGTTTATAATATCTATGTGTTTTTTGTGCTGATGAACCACAGAATATAGTACGATACGGTAATAGATCATCCCCGTAGGAAAATTTGTCTTGTCGCTGCAGTAAGTGAGCTGCTCAATTTGAGCCACAAACCTCCTTTAGCATTGTTAACCTAGCTCTAGAACCGTTAGCAGTGTCAGCATGGCTAGTGGTGCTAACATGGTTAATAAAAAAGGGTTTTCAGCTCAAAACTGAACCGGGTAGGCACAATGTGACGTTTTCTTCTTATTTTAAGCCAAACCATGATGTTTTTTCTAAATCTAACCACGTACTATTGTCGCTTACACCTAAGGAACTAACCCTAAAAACAAAACCTATGCTGGAGGTTTATTTGAGAAGCATTTATTGAGGAGAAACTGTACATTTCCTGCGAAAACAAAGGCTGATTTTGAAAATAAAATGCATGTAACAAGTGGATATTAGCATGCCGTCGCTGAGCGTCCAAAACTGATGCTAGAGGGGCACCAGAGGGTCGTAGTTTGACGTGCAGGGCCGCAAAGTGTCGGTGTTTGAAGAGTGCTTTCCTGCAAAGACAATATGTAAGAGACATATTTTAGCAACTGATTTCTTTATTGTTTTATCTGAAGCAGCTGGAGAGGGTAAGGCTTCATTTAGCGCGCGCATGTGTGTGTGTGTGTGTGTGTGTGTGTGTGTGTGTATGAAAATGTATCAGACACTGCATTTCATTAGTGGAAGTGCTCTCTGGATCTTAACTGTGCATTCTTTGTTTCTCATTATTTTTTGCCCTATTCACATCATCAGCACTTCAGATTAAACTGACACAATCTCCTGCCTGAGTGCGAGGACACGCACACACACACACACACACACACACACACGAGCACGTACACAATTAATCACAAGAAAAGGGAAGAGTCTGCCCGGGTTGCATAACACCTTGAACAGAATACAATCGCGTCTACGCACTCCCACATCCGCGCCCTCCGTCTCTCGCTCTTTCCTCTCTTCCCATCATCACCTTTGCCAGAGGATAAACTCTTTGGCTTGCAGGCTTTCTATCAAAGCCCCAAACCACAAAAAGGAGCTCACTGTCTTTATTCTCGCAGTCTCGCTGCAAAAAAAAAAAAAAAAAAAAAAAAATCTGTTTATACACTGTATACACTCTCACCCCTCTGCAGCCGGCTCTTACATGTGCCTCCTCAAAGCTCCTCCTCTGACGCGTTGGAAACAAATTGCTTTGTCCTCGCGCAGAGTTCAGCCAGAGAACATGAGTGTTGACAGCTATGGTCTTTTTCAGAGAAGAGGATGGAGGGGTGGGGGGGGTGGGGGGGGGATTACTGCATGTATGTATTGAGGTGGATTAAGACTTTGGCGCTAATGAAAGGTCCTGACAGGAGCATTTTTTGGAATTGGTCAGCGAGTCTTAAGCCCAGATAATGCCTTTAAGACCAAAATGAAATCAGCAAAAGCAGGGCTAGTAATAATAATAATAACAGCAAGGAGGGAGAAAAGAGCAAACAATCAAAAATGTCTGGAAAATGCAATTTTCACTCTGAAAACCATCTGTTCTTGGTGCTTATAATCTGCGGTTGCTTTTGATTAAGATTAAACCTCGCTCAAGCCCCATGAGCCGTTAAAGAAGTGCAGCCTCTTTTTTTTTTTTTTTTTTAATAAAGATGAGTGATTTGAATGGTGATTTGGGGAGTTCTGGAACAAGGTGAGGAGTGTGTATGTGTGTTTATACGTGTATATATATGCATAAGTGTGTGTGTGTGTGTGGATGTGTGTGTCCTTGCCCCGTCTGCAGTCGCTCAGGGATTAAGATGATTTATGCTGCCCTGGCGTGACTTCAGATTCACAACGTGTGGGGTGATGGAACCATCATTCATCTCGCTCTGTCTCTTTCTTTTTCACAGTCACTAAAAATCGGATACTCTTACGGCGTCCGCACATTTAGATTCATATGCAAATTCTTATCATGTGTGGTGTTTGCCCTTACACAGCGTTCGGGTCAAACTTGGCCTGAACTGTGTGCACAGCTATGGAGGTACCTGAGCAGCCGTTTCAGGGGCTTGAGGTCACAGCAACAAGACGTTTTTTCTCCATTTAAACTAAACAGAGACTAAAAGAAAATCTTGGCGAACCACAAATTTGTTACAGTTGTACATTTCATACCGATGTTTGTAAAGTGAGTAGTATATGAGCCGGCTTTCACATCAGGAGGTGTAGGAGAAGGTGCACGGTATGTAACCTAGGCACCAAACATGGGTGTTTTGTAGCAACTGTCACTGTTTTTTCAGCTGCTTTTTAGGCATGAAAAGCAGTTTTTTTTTTACCAAGACCTACTGGGATAGTGGCATGAAAAGCACTTGTTTGCTACTGCTTTTCCTCCTGATACAGTGGCACGGACATGATCAGAGACATTACTGCTTTTTCAGCAAGGATTGTGGCCCAAAATGCGGTTGTTTTCTGTAAAGAAGGTTGTTTTTAGGGAGGTACCACTGCTTTTCCAGCGGGGATTGCGGCCCAAAGGTGAATGTTTTTTACAGAGACACTGCTGCTTTTCCAGCGGGGATTGTGGCCCAAAGGTAAATGTTTTTTACAGAGACACTGCTGCTTTTCCAGCGGGGATTGTAGCCCAAGGCCGGATGTTTTTACAGAGATACCTCTGCTTTCCCAGTGGGGATTGTGGCCCAAAAGATTATTTTTTTCAGAGACACCATTGCTTTTCCAGCAGGGATTGCGGCCCAAAGGCGGATGTTTTTTTTCACAGAGGCACCGCTGCTTTTCCAGCAGGGATTGTGGCCAAAATAGTGGTTGCTTTTCACCCAGACATTACTGCTTTTCCTTCCAGGACAGTGGCATGAAAAGCGGTTGTTTCATACAAAGGCAAAGCTGCTTTTCCAGTGGGGATTGTGGCATGACAAGTTTTATCCTAAGACATCATTGATTTTCCTGCAAGGACCTTGGCCCGAAAAGCGTTTGCTTTCTTACTGAGACATCACTGCTTTTCCAGCAGGTATTGTGCCCACAACCGGGTATTTCAAGCCAAAACGTGATCCTTTCCTCGCCATTACTAAGTGGTTCTGGTGCCTTAAATCAAGCGACACATTAACAATAACATTGTTGAAATGTAGTTTGTTCGTATCTGCTACATAATAACGTGCAAATGCAACAAATCCGCTCTTTGCAGAATCATTAAGGATTAATTACTCATTTAGACAGGCTATGATGCATTGTAAATAGATCTGCACTCCACCGATTTAGCTGCAACACGGTCAGACTCGTGAACAACTATAAAAATCATTGCAGCAGAACCAGAGATTTCATCATCTTACTCTACTCATTCTCGTCAAAACCTGGTGCTACAATACCCACAATGCAACTCAACCACTGACAGTGACTACTGCTGCTAGAAGCCGCTTGCCCTCAGCAGACATGATAAACAGGTTACAGAGGCGTGGTCGGATTTCTTTCAAGTACAAGCTTAAAAAAAAAAATGGTGGAATTCCCCTTTAATTGGTTAAAGGCAGTTCTGTATTAGGTGGAAAAAAGGCAACGAGAGATCAAAACACTTCTGTGCGTGTGTGGCAGTCCTGATATGACACAACTACCCAAAGAGTAGCTTGAGAAAGAGTTCATCATAGCCGCTATAACTGGATAATGACTGTAACTTGTTTCCCAGCGCAGTGTGTGAACCCAATCTGTCACTTCCAGAAGATTTTTAAAATCCAAGCCGTACACTGTGTGTGGGAGGGCAGGCTAAACAGCGCTCCCCTGCATGCTACAGCCCCTGTGTACAAGAGCCGAAGAATACAGTAGCCCAGTGCAACAAAAAAAAAACCCTCACACAGTGTTAATTTGAGAACACTGTGCCCTTTTTTCCTTGTATTTTACATCCGGCTTTCACTTACACCTTCAGCACAAAGGATTCCTTCATGTCTACATATGCAAAGCTCTTGGTTTGTCAGACGCCTCTTCCCAATAGCATCCCTCCAACAATTACACAAACCCATTCACTCGCTGCGAGTTGCAGGCGAAACAATGTTTGCCGAGGCTGCCAAAAGCTGATTTCAGGGCATTCGCTTAAAGAGATAGAGAGTGATTTTGTCTGAATCTGGTCCCTCACATATGTATTTATGTGTGTGCTCGTGACTGTTGTGTTTGCGGGCATTGTGAGCAGACTTGGAGGCACATCATCTGGATTAGGATGCTCTGTTTTGTCAGGCCATCGGTGGCGGGGGCGCAGGCAGGGGCGTCTTTTGTCATCATGTCAAGCTCTTCCTGCTCCCTTTTCTCTCTCGCTCTCCTCACGCCTGATAAAAGTTGAAGGGTTGTTTGATGCTGAGACAATGTTGTAGCAGTAACAGTGGTAGACTTCAGCCCAAATCCATTTATTTTTCACCAATAGCCCTCGTTTTCTAGAGCCCCTCAGCTCCTGGGTGCAGAGTTACAAGGAGCAGTGGTTGAAACCCTTCAAGACTGTAGTCGTCAATGGCTTTTGCGTAAACGGACAAACTACGACAATAATGTTATTATCACTATGACATTTATCATTTATCAGATGGAGATAGAAGGCAGAACTTTCACGGCGAGCAAACAAGTCAAATAAAAAAAGGACATTGCTTCATTAGGCCGCTAGATCTTTCGGCTAACGTTAGCAACCCGTGTTCCTACCCTGCCCGTCTGCATTGATATTAAAGGAAGTGCGTTGCTCGCGTCGCTTACTCGTGCTGCATGCGTCAACTATGAAACAGCCCTAACACTTTGCTCTAGATGTGAGCGCACAAAATGGAGGAGTGTATTGGGATTGAGCCTTATAACCGAGGATCCCAACAGAGATAGACCTTTATCTTAAAGAGTAGAATCATTTTTATTTAAACAAACATCCCTGAAATCACCATCAAATGCACCAGACTTTATTTAAACTAATGTTTTTTTAAATGGAGTCTGGTGGGTTTGGCTGTAGTGATTCTGGGTTTCCTTCTGATTACCCAAAAAGGATGTTACTCTTTAACAAAAAGGTTTATCTCTGTAGGGATCATTTCCATAATGACACTTACAATAACAGTCTGAGTCTGTGAGTGGCAAAAACTGGCACTATTAAAGGATGTAAATTGCTCAATTGCAATCAGGGACTGGACCAGAATCAAAACTGTTTCCATTCGTCACTTAGACAGAAAAAAAAAAAAAGGAAAATAGGGTTGAAAAATACCAAAGTTACTCTTTACTATCAAATCTGTGACAGTTCCCGCAACAAAAAGTCAAAGAACAGAAAATAAGAATAACCTGAGGAAGTTTAAACTTTCCTTTAAACAACGCTTCAATTCTCTGTTGACCGTTGTTCATTAGTTAGTTTTTCCTCTGCTTAAATCTAATCCTGCGTGCCCCGCGGAGACACTCCTGTGACTAGTCCCACAACCTCTGCTAAAGTGGTTGCCTGAGGGTTACTTTGAGCCACAGACAAGATAAATGCCATTGTTTTAGCCTTCAAGGTAGCCATTAGTCTGCAGGCGGGACTGCAAACAAAAGGGCAGGAAGCAGACAAAGAGTCACACGCTTTGCCACACAGAAACAGGTGTGCCACTATTGCGTTTGTTCAAAGGGTTAATCTTTTTTTTTGTTAAACGCCCCCAGGGAAAGAAAAACAACTCACCTGGCTTTCCCTCATCAAATCCCCACCACATTTACCTCCATTGTTTGGTTTCGGTGTCGCGTTACTTCGCTCTGATTGTGTCCGCAGATATGTTTTGGCTCTCGGGTGCTTTTCTATTGTGGTTTAAATGGAAGCTTTTGACTGCCACTTTGCCGTTCCTCATCCCTCACAGGAAGTTGTGCTCAGGACCGCAGTCATCAGAGACGTGCATAGCTGAGCCGGAGCTTTGTGAGGTGATTGCTGCATTTCACAGGCTTGAAAAGACAGCTGGCCACGGTGAATGGCACACAAAGGAGAGGAGAATTCATTTCTGCTTCTTGTTTTGTGACCTTGAGGTGAAGAAAAAAAAAAAAAAAAAAAACACCTGGCGGGAAGGGTGCGCGTTTGGATGCTTCCTCGCCTTCACGACCAGGTGCACCGAAATTACAAACAACACGGGGAGAGGGAGCGGCGCCGATGATGGAGAGAGACTCGGGTGAAATTTGTCAAGTCACGGGCTCAAGTTGACGCGGCACTTCAATTACCGGGTGCCAATGCATATTCATCCCAGCGTGAGGGGGAAATGGCGCGTGGTGCCCCAAAATAATTCCCGAGCTGTCAGCGGGTTGTTTTATTCCACGACGAAACCCCGGCGATGCGTCCCCCCAGCTCTGACGACATTTCATTTCAACTGGCGTTCCAGGGAAGGGCGACGGAGAGGAAGAAAGAAAGAGAATGAAGGGAGGAGATAATGTATTTATGAGAAAGGACGAAGAGAAACAGACAAAAGACTATTTCCTTGTTGGGGGGGAAAAAAAGCGCTGAAATACATAGAGTTTTTTCCTTTGTGTGGTTTTATGCGGGCGCCGTATGTATAGGAATAAACTATTCACATTGTGAGAGACGGCACAATAGTGGAAAAGCCAAAGCCCTTAAATGGGTCAACAATGCATAAGAAAGCAGCTTCACACTCACAGGAGAGAAGCAAGCAAATATTAGCACCACACACACACACAGATACACAGTTTCCTCCTCATGCCACACCAATTTCACGGCCATGCGGATGGTTCGGCGGATGTTTGTCTTAAGTAGGGTGAGCTCTCGGCCTTCATAAAACATGTACGGTGCTAATGCCGACCATTATGTGGATTTCTGGCCTCGCAGTTTCCAGGGAAACCGGTTCAATGGACTCAACGGACAAGCCTTTGTAAAAAAAAAAAAAAAAAAAAGTAAATAAATAAAGAAGTGTCGGAAAAAGGCATTAAGTCACTCGCTCTGTGATGGCTCGGACCAAACCTCACCCTCTGTTCTCTTCAGACTTCTGAGAGAACCACAGAAGGATTGTTCAGGGTAGGAAAAATAATGAGTATCCTCTTTTTATTTTTTCCTCCCGCGAAATAGAAAAAAAAAAAATATACACACATCTACTGTCGGGAGGGGATTTTTTTTTTTTTTCCCCACTAATGCATATATGACCCTGAGTAATTGTGTCCATGAGCGCGGCGCCTTGAAAAACTCCCTCCGAAAGGAAATAAGAAGAGACGAAATAATGAAATTCCTCAGCCGGAGGAACTCGGGAGGATATTGTCCCTCCAGGTGGATTGTGTGCACATGTGTGCAAGCATGCGTCCAGCTGTATGAGAGGTGTATGTGGCTCTGTGTGTGGAGACGGGGCGATGTTATGAAACCCATCCCCGGTGTCAAAGGTCGCGGCGTGTGGCACTCTGTGACCTCTAACACCGGCTCTGCCACGGGGAGGCCAGAGAGCAACCTCCTATAAACAGTGTTTGCTTTTCATTTCAATCCACCCCCCCCCGCCCCTTTCACCTCCCTACCGGCTGTGCCCCATATGAGACACATTAACTGTGTCCTCAAAGGCAAGTGGAGGAGCGACGGAGAGGAGAGCGGGAGGATAACCCCCTTCTTCCATTGTTGGGCGCTTTCATCTATTTTTATAAGGCGCTAGAGCGGAGGGGCGAGAGAGACAGCGAGAGGATGGAGGGGAGTAAAAATAAGTTCTGGTGGGCCGCGGTAGTCTTGTAGCACCGCTGAGAGTATGATGCATCTCCGCTCGGAGCCACACACATGTGCACTGTACACTGCGAACACACACATGAATACACGGGGCACATTTTCTTCAGCACTCAGTATTGATCCACAGCACTTTCTGCAAAGCACAAGAAAACACTTTGACCCCACATGGCATTTATACGCAATTCATAAACAATTAATTAATGATTTGTAATAAAAGATGGGACATTTATAAGTGTTGATTAATGAAAGTGTCTGTGACTGAAGTATTGACAGTTAATGAATGAAGGCTTTGTGGAGCACTTGATTCTGACAGTCAGTTACAGCCATGGGCGTAGATTCTGGGGGGACGCAGGGGACACATCCCCCTCAATATTTTGAGAATGTGCATTTGTATAGCACCTTTCAAGTCCCATTCACTGGGGACCAGACATGCCATTGGGGAGCAAACCAGGGTTCAGTATCTTGCTCAGCATCTTGCTCCTGCTGATCTTCTGATCGGTGGATGACGCACTCTGCCTCTGCCGCCTCTTCCCACCCGGCACATTGTAAACCCCATGTGTTCTCTAAATACGTCCCCAAATCACTTCGATTTCAATTCACATGGAGCTAATATCATCACATGACCTTGTGTTTTGCAAAATATGGCAGAAAGTTGCAGTCAAATTTCTACTTGACAAATTACAGACACAGTAGATTTTCACCGGATCAAGATCACAGACCGTTCATCCATTTTCATCCACTTATGCGAAGGCCGGGTCGCGGGGCTGCAGGCCAAGCTAAGCAGCCCAGTCGTCCCTCTCCCCAGCAACACTTTCCACCTTCTACTCGGGGACCCCGAGGTGTTCCCAGGCCAGATGAGATGTGTAATCCCTCCAGTGTTTATGTGTGTACAATGCTACATTTAAGATGATAATAATAATTATTATTGATATAAACGCCAATAGACTGACATGAGGATTCTGACTCCGACCCTGATTGTCTCGCAGTTTATCTTAAGCTGCTGTTACCCCCACACAGCCCCCCGCCACACACTCAGACTGTCTCCCCACATGGAAACACACACACACACTGATTATCATTAGCTTTCCACATAATGCCTGCAGCAAGCAGAGCATTTGTTTGCCTGTGTTTTGACAGTTTTACAGCATTTAGCTGTGTCTCTGAGTCATCAAACCACCCCGATTAAAGACGAACATGATGTCAAATTCCTAAATAATACGACCTAATTGGTATCAATTAGTGGTAGCAGCCGACGCTGCTGGCACAGCGAGGAGTTTCCTGACAAAATCCCTTTTTCCCAGAAGGAATGCCAGTTTACAGCCATGCCTGCTGGAGATGTGGCACGGCAAGCTGTTCTGCAAATAGGCACACGTGGGTGAACTGACACGGGGTGGCGAAAGAAATGCCACGGAAACAGAAGTTTGTGGATATTTTGTATTGTTTCTCACCAGTTTGAACATGTGTTGGGGACAAAGTTGTGGGCGGTCGAAGGAGCATAATGCGAAAGAATCGGAGTTGTCAAAGGTTAAGCTGCTGCCGGGGCCAGATGCCGCACATACATAATGTGTAAGATAAACAGAGAAAGGTCTACAGCGTGCATGCGTCAGCTCATGCACAAACACGGCCAGAAAAATGTACACAATTTGCAATTCCTACCTAAAAGGTCAAAAAGAGAGTCACTGCTTGTATTCAAGCCGGAGTGCACAGGCACACTCAGAAACAGGAGGCAAACTTTCACTACGACGACACATTTATTCACAGGGTTCCTACACATATTCCCTACGGCTGCACAATAATCAAAATATTATCAAAATCGTAATATGCTAAGAATAATTTTTTGATAAAGGTAAAATAAAAAATGTGGTCCAACAGCGATGCTCCAGCCTACAAATCATATTCCAGATTTAGGATATCGTGCTTATCTAATACAGACCCCAGCAAAATCACATTATCGTCATTTCTCTATATTTTTTGAAAGGAAAATGAAATGTGAAAATCACTACATCATAAAGCATTAATATGTTACCACCTCCAAATGGATAGCACTTTGAAATGCAGCACTAAAGCTAACTCTGTATATTCAGCTCCGCTATGACAGGTGGCGATATGCCCCCTTTCAGCTTGTTGGTATTGGACCTTTTTCCAAACTGACAAACAAGTTAGGTACGGTTAGCTAGCTGCAAACTGCTACCATGGTGGACGACTTTGAGAATTAGATTTCGTACAATTTCAGTAGGACTGACATGTTTACATGTATTTCAAAAGTCCGGTTTCAGTCCAGTCTTAACTGAGTCAATAGGGCGCTGAACCAAAAGGAAAGGCCCCCTGTATTTTTTGTACTTTCCTTAGAAGTTAAAGATTCAGAGTCAGTTTATTTGCCATTTGCAGTAAAACACCACACTGGAAAACAATTGCTAGAGTTCATATTTAGGACATAAGGGACCATAAGACAAAAATTAGAATGAATAAATAATACAAACAGGTAGGTACATTACAAGGACAATGCCCCCAGCATACGCCCACATCATCTAAGAAATACAAGAAATTTAAAACTGCAAACAATAAAACTAAAGTCTTCCATAAGTGCAACATAAGTGCACGTTTGGCACCCTTTTAAAAGTATAATAGTAACAATAATAATAATAGATATTCACATTTGCACCAATGTGTGCAGGCACAAGGATGAATTCAAGTGAGCAGTTAGAGGTTATTTAAGCTACAAACAGCACAGGGAAGAAAACTCTTAATGAACCGAGAGGTAGAACATTTAATGGAACGGTACCGTCTGCCAGAAGGGAGTAGAACTAAAGACTAGAGGCAGGGTGACTTGTGTCGCTAACAATCTTTGAAGCCCGGGCCAAAAGCCTCGAGTTGTAAAGCTCATCAAGATCAGGCAGGTCGGTACCAGAGATTTTTTTGAGCCAGATTAACTACCCTGGTCAAGGATTTACGGTCCTGTGCAGTTAGGTTACCTAGAGGTAAATATGCTTTCAAAAACGGTTAGTTACTGGTTAATGGGTGTCAGGTTATCAAAAGCAAACTTAAGTGAGACTGACATCCCCAGTGGGAACCCTGTATAAACAGTGTATTGGCAGTAAGCAGGTTACATCTGGTTCCAGTTGCTTCAGTTGGCAAAAACGTGTCCACCTTTTGTGTTTTTCTCGGAAAGTTTTGCAATCACACAAATGTGTTTTATAATCAGCGGCGCATTCCTTGTGTGCAAAATGAAATTGCCGGCGAGTGCTTCAGACGCGTGGAAAGAATGTGTTTGAGCAGGAGGAAAGAGTTCCAGCAGAGTTGTTATGCATGGATTTGTGTATGTGCCTTAACTGTGAGATACAAGGAGGGGAGGGGCGGGGGGAGTGAGAGACGGTGTTTGCACATAAAGTGTAGCATGTTTGGCAAATGCATGAATGAATGCATGAGCGGCCTCGGCTTGGTGTCGGGCCTACAGAATGTGTGAACACCTGAATGTGTTTTTCTGAATTCTTGCTGTTTGTGCTTTTTTTTTTTTTTTTTTTTTCTCCAACAAGTCCCCGAAGTGAGAAAAATAATAATAATAAAAAAGAATGCCTTCATTCTTTCTCAGTGTTCCTCTCAGATATGCTCCTGGTGTGAAGTTGGTATGCTGTAACATATGCACATACATATGTATAGTCGTCCCTTGCAGTGGTCTTCTTTGGATGCGCAGCCAGCATTTGAGCATCAGAAAATATACATATAAATAAATAAACACTTGCAGGCAGCGAGTAAGATTATTGGCATCCCTTGCAGCGAGCCCCCTCCCATGCTATAAGACCTCACACTGGGAAAGACACGGCACCCACTGCGTCCCCGTGCTGCACACCTGATGTTCCTTCTGCACAACCTGTTCCCCTCATCTCGTCGACGATCATGCGCAGAATCCTAACCGCTTATTGTGACAAAGGAGAGGAAAGTTAGAAAGAAAAGAAGGAGTCGGAGGAGGTGGGAAAACAAGCAGAAGACAGAGTGCCTGGGAGGAAAAGGAGGGGGAGGGGGGAGCGGAGGGAGGGAGGCTTTGGCTGAGTGCCTTGGAGGTGTTTAATTGTCTTCGCCGAAGACCGCCTCACCAAACGCAACACCTGACACACATACCCTTAGCCAGGGAGCGATGGTATCGTGTGAGGGGGAAAAGAAAAGCACAAAAAGTAGGCGCATTCCAAATTAACAGCTGTCGGAGGAACTGATTTTATTCCGAACATAACAAATGCCCGTGCCATTTGGAGACAAGCCAAATTGCTAGTCACCGCTTCGTTGCACCTAAAAAGGCACAAAATGCACATGGCGGCGTGTATGACTGTAGGCTCTCATTGAAAATACAGTCATGTCTCTGCAGCGCCATGAAAAACCATTCTGCTCTCCTTCTCTTTCTCCTACAAGTGCTGGCTGAATCGTCCAGACTGCAGAAGACAATGCAAAAACACAACCGACCGAAAATCGACGCACGTATTCCCTCCAAAACAACATGGCCGCCCTGCTCGAGTGGGGCTTTTATTGCACGCACTTGACAGTAACACCTTTAAAACACATTTGCTGCCTCATATTCTGTAGGTACACACAGTCAATACAAAGTGGCACTTTTTTTTTTCCTCTCTCAAACCAAATGGGCATCGTGGCTGTGTGATGCTTCTCGGTGTATCAGCGTTTGTACTGTAAGCCAGCTGAATGGCTTTTTTAATCTCTGTCAGGAGTGGGTGTGAGCCGCCTGTAGTTACACAAAACACCACAGCAACAATTCCATTATCCACACTTGGACCTTTGCAGTTTGTGTGTGTGTGTGTGTTTCTGCACACCACATACATACATCAGTTGTTACTTATCCTTGGCAGTCTCCTCTGGATCTTACATTGCAGACAGTGAAGTATCAGAAGCATTACATCCATTTTTAAACAACGCTGTTTGTGTGACGCACTCAGTTGTTTCAAGTCAAAATCGTCCTTAACCTTGGAGGTCATGGTTTCTGTTTGGATTACAGAAAATCTACAGGCTGGATTTTCATCAAAGTCTGTGAAAAGGTGTAGCACAGGCCATTACCGAACCCATTAAAATTTGGAGCAGAACCGAGTCACGGGGGGGGATATACGAATTGGTTTTCACTTTCGTTAACATTGCAAGATAGGACTATTGGCCTTGGCACTGGTCTTCACTCTCTTGAGTGCCCTCCTACTTACAAAGTTGATTTAAAGAGTCAGTTCATCCAAATTCAAAGATTTGTCAATGATATTTCTTCCTCTGCTCAAATACACTGAAGATGACACCTAAAAATTGTTATTTACACTCTAGTTGAGTTGTTACAAATCCTTTTTGGCTTGCTTTTAGAGGTCTGAGGAGGTCGAATTAGTAATTCACAAAGACAAAATCTGAGAAGACAGAATGCTGTGTTGCAGAAATTCATTTTTTTGTTATTGTTCTACCCTGTTAATCATCTCATATCCTCTCAGATTTATCTTGTGACTCCTTAGGAGGGTTCTGATGCTCAAGTTGAGAACCTACTTGGGGCTCTAGATAATCTACAGAACTAGTCGTTGTCTTCGGGACTATTTCTTTGGTATAAAGTAGCTACAAAGAGAACTGTCCACACTGAGGTCTATGTATCATCCAGAGCTGTGGATCTCAACCTTTTTCGTGTCAAGGACGCCTAAAGCGACACACATTCGGTCATGAACCCCCATTTGAGAAGATTCTGTTTCAGGGACCTTCATCTGAGGAGATTTGGTTGTTTGACATGATCAAGACTGGAGATAGGTAGAGGAAGTAAAATCTAAGATCAGACTAGTCACACTCCTTTCTGTAGTGAATTAAATAGTGAAAATAAACCGTTCCCAATTCTTCTGGGGACACCCGAGAACTCCCTCAAGGTCCACTGGTTTAGAATCACTGTACCTGAGAAACATGGACTTTGTTTCTGGAGAGACATGTTGCAGCTGAATTTTTTAAACAATTGATCTGAAGTAGATCTCCAAATCTGGACAAATAAAGCCATGCCAGGAGAAAATATTTCCTTTAACAGGAAACACACCAAATTTGTCCGCACATCTGGTCTCTTTGTTTCAAAGAACACTTCATGTGTATATCAACTGCTCACCCTGTGTTGAGTTTAGTTTATTTGTACAAATTAAAAGTTAAAACGTTGTGCAAGAGAGGATACAGGCCAAAACAAAAATCTTACCAAGGTTCTTGACATAAAAAAGGTTGGGAACAGCAACTTTAAAACATCAAAGTCACACAATGGATCGAAGCCTGTGTTCAGTGAACTAAAATTGCTGTTTTGTCAATGCAGTCTGGCTTTGAAGTTGTATGTTTAGTTCACTTTCCTGTCGGAGCGCGCTGTCTCTTTGGGAAGTATGTCGGTTAAGAGTTCTATGATTTCAATTTATCAGGAATTGTCTTTGTTTTTGGATTCTTCCTTCACTGTTAAGTCATGCAAGTGGTTGTGGGTGAAGTATCTCTTTAAGAACAGGTATTCTTTTCAACTTAATTCTGTCCGAGTGCTGAGTTCCAGGAGTTAAGACTGCGCTGGGTGGGCTTTACAGTCCATGTGTGCCCGTGTGGAGAGACAGGACTGTGGATGTGACACTTGGGTATGATTTGAATACCTGCCTGCACCGCTGAGCTGTGATCAATCATCTCTCTGTCAAGCGCCACTCCCTGCTGGTAACTTCTCCACGCATGTAACCCCATCCCTCACTTTTCTCCCTCCTGTTTCTCATTCTCCGTCTCTCTCCTGTTTTTTTTTTTTTTTTCTTTTATTAATTTTCTCTCTATCTCTTGGTCTCTTTCCAACCTCCCATCCTTCGATCCGTTTCTGGGCTCCTGCACAATGTGTTACTCATTTACTCTGCTTTCCCTCAGTGCTTTCTCTCACATCATCTCACCAGGTCCTCTTGTTCTTTCTGTCTGGCTCGCTGTCGAACTGCCCGAGGATATCACGGAAAGAAATAAGGGGCGTGGGGTAAGGGACAGATGGAAATGAATGGGAGACACACGGCAAGAGGACTGTGCATACAAACCCTGCTGCAAGCATTCCAAATCTTTTTATGCACTTTTTATTATGCGCTCATTATTATTTCTTTCATTTCTGTCCTGATTTTAATTTTTCCAATTAATGTTGTAGTGTTTTTAACTTGTGTGCACACATGGCCTGCGACCTTGGGGAGGGCGATGGGGGGAGAAGCGTGTGTAACATGCTGATTGATAGCGCGAGTGCCTTCCGCTGGGTGATTTTTCACTGCACCGCTCTCCGCCGGGTGGTGATGGGCGCGCGACACACACACAAACACACGCGCGCAGACACACGTACTCCCAGCCCTCCACCAAGTTGGGGGAAATCAGACCTAAGACCAGCGCTGCTGCCGCTCCGCTCTTGAAATATGAATGGTTTTAATTAAACAAACTCGCTTTGCCATCTGGCCCTACAATTGGGCTTGCCTAATGAACGGAGTTACACACAAACACACACACGCACATTATTAACCAGGCTAAGCAGCATTCCAGCGGGCAAAGCTTCGGAAATAGAGAGAAACAACAACAATGAAGTGATCTAGTGAGGTGCTTCACAGGGCTGGAAAATGATGCAGTGCCTCATTGTGCTGAACGAGGGGTGTGCGCAAGTGCGTGTGTGTGTGTGATGGCTATTTGTTTTTATGTGACTGAGCATGTGTGTGCATTTCAGTCTGTCTGTCTTGTGCACATCAGCACAGGCTCAGACTGTCTGGACTACCTGCAACTGCTGAGATGTGCCACTTGTCTGTCCTACTCCACTGGGCCAGCTAGCCAACATTAAATGATGATGTTTGTAATCCAACGGTGGTACCCCAAGATTTCTCAGCGGGAGAGACAGGAGTGAGATAGAGGCTGGTGTGTGTGAGTGTGTGTGTGTGTGTGTGTGTCTGTGTGTGTGTGCTGGGGGGTGGTTGTCTGGCAGCCAAAGCGGAGAAACGTGGGAGGCATGCTAACGCTAGCAGCCAGTGGGACGTGCTATTACTCTCTTAGAGGCTACAATAAATTTGCACTATTCATCCGTCTTAGCAGCCAGTGTAAATGAAATCAGGCATCATCAGCCTGTGTGAGATGCACTCAGTGATGTAGTGGTAAGTAAAAAGTTGAGTAAACTGTTTTATATCCTGTCTGCTAGAAACCATGATGAGGGAGCAACAGGAGCAGGAAACTTTCCCTCTTAAAGGGACAGTTTAAATCAAAAACACATATTTTAACTGTTACCTGTTGCGGTATTTACCAGTCTAGGGTGAGTTGTCGATGGTTGCGGTTGCCTTCTCTCTAATATAATGGAACAAGATGGCACTAGGGTTGGGTACTGAAACCTTGAATTCGGTACCAGCACCCAGCGGTACCTTTTTTGGTGCTTTACGTTCTCTGTAGTAACAAAACGACTAAAGCGCAATCCACACACAGAGCTCATCTTTTGTCCGTCTGCATGTGTCTGCTCGTCTAAGAGTGATACCAGGCTATTACTAAAATAATCTAGAAAAGAAAATAGACCAGATGTCAAAACTATCACGGTGGATCCGCACTGCAGAATTAGTTTTGGCTCGTTGGAGAGCTGGCAGAGCTCCATGGCCGTATTTCCGGCTTTGGGGCACTTCCGCCTCCTGTCTGAAGTTGGACGCGGCAACTCCGTGGCTGGTTTCCAGGCTTCAGCTGTGCTTTGCTGCACTTCCGGCTCTTGTCTAGACTTTGTGGGTCTCGTCCAGATGTGCTCTGTGGTACCAAAGGACCTGATGTGAATCAGTACTTGGTAGGTCGGTATTCTATTCTGTATATACCTATTCTTAGGTGACACGCTTGTTGTACTTAAGTTGTCTCTTTCCAGAAATGATGACCCAGTTACTCAAGACAATCCACAGACCTTGTTGTGAGCAGTTTCATGTAGAGCTATTTCTCTCTACTGAAGTACACCCGCCAACTTCATCACCGCGCAGTAGGAAGCGTGCATCTACTCATGAATGCGAGGCCCATGCTTGTGAAAGTGCAAGATGAAAACATTAATTTGGAGGACACCATCAGTGTTCACATCTTGCACCGTCACAAGCACAAATCTTGCATTCTTTCGTAGATGCACACTTCCTTCTGTGCAGTGATGCTGTTGGTGATGCTAGTTGAAAGCTCGATGCATCTTGCAAAGACGTTAAAGGGTGTCTTTGGAGTACATAACACACGCAGCAGGTTGTGACAGTGTGCCACTATTTGATGATTTGGAAAAGAGGACAGGCTCTGCTGTTATGAAACTCTTGCCCATGAGTGAATACACGCTTCCTTCTGTATACATCAGGTAAATGCGCCACCTACGCTTCCTTCTGGGCAGCGATAGGGTTGGTGGGTTTTGTTTGGTAGAAAGAAAATAGTTCCTTCATGAAACTGCTCACAACAAGGTCTGCGGATTATCTTGAGTAACCAGGTCATGATCTCTGGAAAGAGACATTGATGCTGAGTTTTTCAGATGTGTTTGTTGGGCACTTTAAGCACCTCAAGCCGAGTGCCATCTCGTTCCATTACATATCTCTACGGCTGATATCTCCAACACCCCTTTAAAAATCTTCTTATTCTTTCTCTCTCCTCCAGATCACTACACACACACACTCGAGCCCACGTTGGTAGATTTGCTTTGCTTACCTGTGTGGAGCATTAGCCGCCGGCAACACAGCACGTACACACACGGTTGAACACCAGAAGGTGAAGCTAAAAGGTTAAAATTTTACATTAGCATTTATTTTCTCCATTAAAAAAAAAAAAGCCAGTCTATAGGATAAATCCTTGGCAGCGTGACCCACAGCGCAACAAGCACAGCTGCACTGATGCACTGAACAATGATATTACATCTCCAGCGCCGGGAGCTCTTTAGATTCGCGCAGAGGTTTCATATAAAAAAAAAAACACTTTGCACACCTCAGACACCTCGCTCATGATGAAAGGGCAGCGTGGAAGCGTGTTATTTTTAAGGTGTACTTGAACTAACACTGTAAAAATTGAAAAACCCACTCTGCGCCCCCCCCACCCCAACCCAACGGCAATGTGGAGATCAATAATAGAGCACGAGTCTTTGACCCAGCGATAACGCCGTACATCTGGAAGGGCTCTTTGACATCCATAACGGCCTAATCGGGTGTTTGACTCCAAACACTCAGCGTTTATGAATATCTGATGAGCACCGGGGTAAGCTTATGAATAAGTGAGGGGCCCAGCTGTGCATCAAAAAGATCAAGACTTCATGAACTGAAATGCCGTAGCAGGGGAATACATCTAGCTGCTCAAGATTTATGGTGAAATTGATGGATTTCTCGCTCCAAAAAACTACAAATTGACTTCTTTGTGCGGCGTTCAGCTGAACAAACTCAGATACATGTGTTAAGATGCAGCAGAATCCTCATAGGTTCCTGACATGCAGCTTTTTTAACTGTCTCTCACTCTGCCGAAACAACGTATGAAGAAGAAACTACAGAGGAGTCTTGTGGAATGGGTCAAGAATGTGTTCGTATACCCGCGATGACCCGAGCGCTCCCTGTTTGGAGTCGGTTCTGGAGGAATTTGTCTTGGATGGAGAGGTTGTTTTTTTCCTTTTCTTGTTTTTTCTTGTTTGACACTCCCCACGGAAAGAAGTCAACCAATAGAAAATAATAAAGTTCGAAACCTGACCTTGATGAAGGAGATGAGGAAAAGAAAACAGGGTCCCTCGGCACATCTGTGCATGGTAGAAAGAAAGGAAGGATGGAGGCAGAGAGTGAAAAACAGACTGAGTGTGTGTGTATTGTCTGTATTCGTACGGATGCCTGTATATATATATGTGTGTGTGTGTGTGTGTGTGTGTGTGTGTGGGTGGGCGTGCGTGCTCGTGCGTGCAGACAAGCAGTGGAGGATTGTTCCTGCGCACTGTGCGAACATCGATCGACAACGAGCGAGTTAGAGCTGGAAGAGGCACGGCATCAAAAAGGAGACACGAGCCTTTGTCCGCCGCTCACCCTGACACAAAGCAGTGGCAATCAAACATGATGAATCAGTAACGCTCTGAATGGAAAACAAAAAATCAAATCCTTCGGATTCAGTTTGCAAACTGACAAAAAAAAAAAACCCTCGACCCGAAAGGTCGAAATTTTCATAGTCTTACATTGACTCCAGTCGCTTTTATCTGCACGTTCATATTCTCTTTGACTTTCCCCTCTTCCTTCACCGTCAGAAAAATCACCGTCACATTAGCACGTAAATTCATGCAATTACCTGCGATCACTTATGGTGCCCACGCCAAGCCATCTGCTAACTTTTGTTCTCCCTCTTTCCTCGTAACTCCCTCATTTTGTAGAAAAGGGCCGGGGCTTCATATACAGCAGTGCTGATGATGTCTGCGTGTGCTCTGGCTACAACACAAGGGGGAGTGCTAATGACTGTAGTTAGCATCCCTCAAGAGGCTGAAGCACTTTGCCAATATTTGCCCTAACCTTAGATGATTGCATTTACTTTACACTCAGGTATTTAGCGGATGCCCTCATCCACTGCGACCTCGAATGAGTGAGCAAACAGGGGCTCAGCGTCTTCCACAAGGACACTAACAGGAAGCATATAGCTGTGTTTTTTGTTGTTGTCTGGGATTGAACGACAGAGCCTGCACCAATTACAGCCTCTCGGACCACAAGGCCACCCCGCTGCCGCCCTAACTGCAGATATCTCCTCATAGCCTCGGAGTACAAACTGTAACAAGCTCTGAGTTTTAAAAAAACTGCGGTTGCGAGAGATTCAGAGGTTGCTTTGAGATTGAAAAACAATATGTTGAACAAAACATTCACATGTGCAGCTGCCTTTCCATCTGCACACACACACTCACACACACACACACACCAGTTCGGCTGATCTCACTAAAGATAGCGAGCAGCAGCAGAGCATGTTGTTTCTCTTGGATGGAGAGCGATTCATGAATTGACCTTGACTCTGCTCCTCCAACAAATCTCCTTTAAAGCTCCAGTGTACTTTGCAATAGCACCCTCTCACACCGTGGAAAAAGGGAGAATTAACAACATATGCGAGCTGAGCTGGAACTAAAATTGATGGGGATTATTTTGCCAAATACTTCAGGTCACTGTGCTAATTGGGTGATATTTCACATCATGTTTTATGACACATGTTTGGTTATTTTCGTGGTATGCAAGATTCTGTTTTGTTTCATTAATTGTGCTGTTTTTCTTCTCAAGGTGGATTTGAGTTGAAGCCTCGTTCCCACACAGTTTCATTTTGTGTCTGTAAAGTATTAAAGTACGCGAGGAAATGTATCTCTGCACAGATGGATAAACACAGCACTGCAGAAAAGAGAAAAGCTCGTTCTGAGTGTGTTTTTCAGCACCCAGTCTCATGGAATATGTGCACGGAGCATCCATCCATCCATTTCCTGTACCCACTTATCCTCTTAAAGTTTTGGGTGCACCCAGATTGCCAGACTATCACAGGGCTGACACACAGAGTCACGCTCGCATTCACACCTGCGGGCAACTCAAAGTCACCACTTAACTGAACCTACATGTCTGTGGACTGTGGGAGGAAACCCACGCTAACCCATGCTAGCTCCAGGCAGAAGGGCCCCAGCAGGCCAGCGGGCTTAAACCCGAAACACTCTTGCTGTGAGGCGACAGTGCTAACCATTTTAGCAGCTTGTCACCCCCGCGTAGAGCGTTATCGAGGCGAAAACAGGACCAATTATGCATGGTGACAATTACGTGAGGAGGTTAGCCTGCCTCGCGTGTCGGCAGTTGGTGAAATATTTTGTTAAAAGACATATAAACCACTCTACCAGGGTTAGCTAAATATACCATCAAACTTTACTCTGGAGAATAAAGTATAAATTGAGGTGTCAACATAGACAAGCAAATGAAATGAATAACACAGCCTGTTCGCGAATTCGATTTTAGCTGCCTGAATTCAACAAAATAGCCTGTTAGCGAATTTGTTTTTATGCTCCTTAAATTAAACGGAATAGCCTATTAGCTCTTTTGTTTTTGAGCAGTTTGAATTCAACGGTATAGCCTGTTAGCTAATTCAGTTTTAGCTGCTTGAATTCAACGAAAAAGCTTGTTGGCTAATTTGTTTTTATACTGTTCAAATTCAACAAAAAATAGTTTGTTAGCTAATTTGTTTTATGCTGACTGAATTGAACAAAATAGCCCGTTAGTTAGTTTGTTTTTATTTAAATTTAAATGTATTAGAAACGTTTTTAAGCTGCCTGATTTCAATCAAATAGCCTGTTAGCTAATTGATTTGTCAGCGAAGTCATTTTTATACTGTTTGAATTGAATGAAATAGCCTGTTAGCTCATTTGTTTTTGAGCTGCTTGAATGTAACGATATAGTTAGCTAAATAGTTTTTGAGCTGCCTGAATTCAATGAAACAGCCTGTTAGCTAATTCATTTTTATGGTAACTTCCTGTTGCGAACACAGCCTGTCTGAAAAGTTTTTCAACGTACTAACGGCAAATTCCAGACCCCCCCAAAAAATGAAAATGGGAGTCTGTAAAGACATCGCGGAGGTTACCATGGAAATGAATGGACTTCCGGTTGACTTGCATATGTACACAGGCGATCTCAAGCCACCTTTTGTCCTATATTTAGTTGTTTAGTTGTCGCGGTATGTCGGACAGTATTGGCTGTTGAGAGACCAAACTGAGGCGTGACAGGTGGGTCCCACTTTTCATCTAACTGGGTTATTTTAGCTGCCGGCCGTCCCTTGTCCTATTACTTTTAAACAGGGACCAAACTGAAATGAGTCTTTTAATTGGGTCTAATTTGGCCACTTTAATGGGCGCCTATTGTCTGAGACAAAGGAGATTTTAAGTATCCACAAGGTAGCCGTATCAGCTCACATTAAAGTGGCTCAAATCCCTTTTAATCTGCGTTAAGGCCAACATCTGAGACGGCTCACTGTGGGGCACCTGTGTAACTGCCTGTTTGATGTGCACATCTGTCTGCTTTCTATCTCGGGGTCGTCGCAACCCCACCTTTGGATATCGTACCCTCCCAGATGTCCCCTAAAGGATGCAGAGGCTTCGCTGAGCGGATACGGCAGAATATTATATCGACTGCGCTGATCTAAAATAAGTTAAGACATCATCTCTGAAACAACTCCATCTTTAAAAAAATAAATAAATGAAAAAGAGAGGATGTGAATCTTTAAGCCATTTGAATATCCTTATCCTAAGCTGCAGCGGGGAAGCCTCTGCACTTAGGCTTAGCACTCTCAAGACAGCTCCTCCTTGTTAAGCATCGCCTCAGACTCCTCGACTATGAATGGGACCATTACCCCCATCTCTCGCTGCACACCCAGATACACACACCCACACATATTTTGGTCTTGGTAGGAAACTAGCTCAGGGTAGCTGCGAGAAGGTTCTGCAAGGGAAGATACAGCACTGTACCCAGGGACTGCCTTTACAATAGGCTCCTTTTTTCCACTGCTCCCACTCACTCTCTCTCTTTCTCTTTCTCTCTAGGCTGCAGTCTTTTTACATTACAACCTACAGAACATCATCTCTATCTCCCAATTGTGGAAAAATGAACTCCTTCGTAAGGGCCCCAAGCCAGCACACGTTGCAAATCAGCAGAGCAGATATCTGTATGGCTTCCAAACAACTCAAGTTTGGTATTAACCCCCCATTGTTACTCCTCCTTTACTTCAACTCAAAGACATCTGATACAAAAAAACCTATTCTCAGTCAAGTTGAAACCCAGATGACGAATGAAATTCAACAGGAATTGTAAAGAAAGGAGCTGCAAACTGAAAGGAAAAAGACGGCCTGAGAGGTGTTGATCTGAAAGCATATGTCTGTACATATATTCCCTGCTGTCGCGCCTTTGATCAAATAAGCCCGCTGTTTCTGGAGCACAACCATAGGTTTTATACTCGTCTCCACGTGTGTTATGGAAGGGCTTTAGCTTTAATGAAAGCTGCAACAGCTTCTGCATCACAGCCTCGACACCACATCACACCTGGCACGCTACAAAAACGAACCAAAAGCCAAAAAAGAGCTCGATGGCAAATTTTACTCACATGTTTTTTGTATGTTTCTGCCTACCGTCGGGCGTGCTACTGTACTGTACGTGAATGCTCTGGGCAGTTATGTGCGTGTGTGTTTCCTGTATCTTAACGCTTTCTTAATCTCCTTTAGTGTTTGCCCCTACCATTTTCCATGTGCTCTGCCTCACCGACACTGCCATCCGGCGTTGTCCTCTCGTAGCTGTCCTCGGGCAGGGGAAGGGCGCCCAGCCGGGGGCCCGACGAACTCTTGCTGCTGGGCGTCTCCGACTCGTCCAGGCCGCTGTCGTAGCAGCTCTGCAGCGATCCCTGCTGGTGAGGGTCCTGGGGCTGGCTCACCACAGAGAAGGTCACTCGGCGAAACGGCTACAAGAGAAACCAAACGGCCGGGGGTCACTATAAAAGGGACTGTTTGAACTTTTTGTCTTTTTATTGTTTGACGATAGCTGGGGAGTTGGATCCTCTGGAATTTTGGAAAGGGATTTTGGGTCAGGATGGTGGAGAAATAGGTTGGGAAAGAAGGGGGCAGGGGTAAGGAGACTATGCTTTCACTGGAGGAGTCGAACAAGTGTGCTTGCTAGATTTTATACAAAACTACTACACTTGTGATGTCAGTTTACTGACCCCAAAAAAGAAGACACACAACTCAATCTGCTTTAGCACAATAGCACACAAAAAGCCTTTTGTCACTACAAACAAGGTCATACCTTTCTTTCACCCTGAAAACTATCAATAGGAAGACATTAGAATAGGGACATGGAGGAAGCTGTACAAAGGGAGTCTTTCACAAGCTCGCTCGAGGCCCAGGGGACCAAGACGACATGGCAACCGGCAATACCTGTATGTTAAAGGAATACTTTACCCCCTAAATGACCATTTGTATATCCATTACTCACCCAATGTTAGGCTGGAATTGTAAAGAAAACTTTGAACGAAGAATCCAGAAACTAGAAAATCCTTGATAAATTGAAATCACAGGGGCGACCGACTCGTGCCATATAATCCAAGTCTTTACTCAGTGCTCCCCACACAGATGGCCTCCTCTGACAGGAAACTGAACATAAAGTTTTCTATGCTCCCTTCAAAGCCAGACTCCGTCAACAAAAATAATTAAAAATAATTTTACCTTGCTGAACGCAGGAACTGATGGTCTACCTTGTGGTTCTCAACCGTTATTATGTCAAGAACCCTTAAACTGATACAAATTAGGTGAAGGACCCTCATTTGGGAAGATTTTGGTTGTTAGATATGATTAAGACCAAAATTTTATAGTTCTCAACAACAGTTTATAAGGTAACCGTGGAGGAGGAGAAAACTCTTACTCATTCATTTCATTCAACAGTAAATTGAATAGTACAACAAAAATATATTCCCCAATTTACCCCCTGGAACCCCCTTAGGCCCCCTGCATTTCTGCACTCTAGGCTCCTGGCATTTTTGCTGGAGTGCTCTGAACTCCTTGAGCTGAAACACTTCAACTCCGCTTTTTTCCTATTGTCCAACTGGATAATTTGAGGGTCGGGCCTTATGTGGTGGTCACGACAACAAGTTTATAGATGGGAAATAATGGAGGAGAAACTGGTGGTGCTCAGTCGCGCGGCAGAACCACTGGGCTCCCTGTAGTTATGTACATTTTTGTTATGCTAGGCTGGACGATAGACAGCAGGTTGTCAAACTGTCCCAGAGTCATCCTAAAAGATGCGTCAGTCATCATGAAGGAGAAGCTCCTGGACCGCCCTCTTTCTAAAGGTCTCATGTACCCACACAGATCTGTTTCCTTGCACCCAATGAACTTTTTACTGACAGCCTCTCACCCTCATCCAGAGCTACAGCGAGTAGCCTCTGCCTCAATGTTTTAGGAGCTAGATACTAATTACTGACCGCAGATTGATTACAAGTGGTAGACTAGCAGCTCTGTTTTTTTCAATGGAGT
Organism: Epinephelus cyanopodus; assembly: GCA_026686955.1. NCBI lineage: Eukaryota > Metazoa > Chordata > Actinopteri > Perciformes > Serranidae > Epinephelus > Epinephelus cyanopodus. The sequence goes on from CM048934.1 coordinate 10,475,805, forward strand.
CTGGCTCTAAACGTGGACCCCAATGACTTCAGTTCATTCAGTATTTTCTCAGTTTTTGGATTCATCGTTTGTCATTGAGGCATGCGCAAAAACGAATTTTTCCACATGAATTCAACATCAAAACAGGCTGATTAACGGATATATAAATAATCATTTCGGGGGGTGATGTGCCCTTTAAATACAGTTAAGAGAAGATGCACCAGCCTTAATCACTTGTCACTAGAAAGAGAACAAGGTGAAAAAGTGTCTGCTTCGAACACGAGTACATACAAACAACATGTGAGCACACAAAAGCTTTAGCTCGCGGGTCCACGCTGTCAATAAATGGAGCCTGCCTCCAACACACTATTGAACAGTGTCTTGAGTTAAGCAGTAACACAGCACGTCAGTAAAGCGGAGGCCTCTTGCTCGCTGGCTCAGTCCGTTTCCTTTCCTCCCTCCTGCATCTCTCAATCCCTGTCTGAGCGTCGCACAAAGGTAATGGCAAAAGAGAGAGGGAGAGGAGGATGAAAGAGGGAGAATGAGCATGAGGCGAGGAATGAAAGATCAGGCTTGGTCATTAGGAGAATAAATGGCATTACAAATGGCTAATGCCATTCATTAATTAGATACAAACACAGTGAGAGCTCGCCTGTGTTGCTTCTCCTCCAGCCTCTTGCTGGACCTCATCACTTGTTCTCCGGCTCCTCTGCTTCTTCCCCTCCCTCCTTCTATCCTTCCATCATGAGAATATTAAGCAGGACAGAGGCACATTACTCAATCCTTTCCTCCCTCCATCTCCATCCCCGCTCGTTCGCTCCCTGATTGTCTCACCTGATGATGCAAAATCTGTGCATCTATCCGCCCCTCGATCCAAAACGCGTCGAGCTCTTATCGTGACGACAGCGTGAAAGTGCGTCTTTAGAAAAAGGGTGACAAACGAAAACACACACGCAGATACATAAGGTGCGTTCTCAGCAGGTGTTGACAGGTCGCCATACGACGGTGAGCCTCTTTGTTATTTTGTCAACCTCAGCCACTTACTGTAAGCACCTCTGAATCTCTGCCAGGCACATACCGTGAAAGATACTCTTTTTTTGATAATGAAATTTCCCACAAGCCACTGGGAAAAAAAATGGGCTTCCTTTTGAGCTGCGTGTGTGTGTGTGCCTAGTGTGGAAATTTGCATTTATTTATATATTTCCGCCCCGGTTCTTTTTCTCTCTGGCTGGCTGGCTAGCACAGCAATCTTGGCAATAAATCATGTTTCCATGTAATTACAATCAACACTCAACAAATGAATTGGTATAAATATTCATGCAAATTTCACTTGGATAGTCAAACATTTGTTGCATAATTAAAACCGGGGGCCCAGAAGGAGAACTGCTCTCTATAAGTGTAATAACACTTGAAGAGATGCTAAAATATTAAACCATGTTTTTTTTGTTTTGTTTGTTTGTTTGTTTGTTTGTTTGCTTTTACTCTCTGAAAAACACTTGTTTGGTGTGAGGTGTGTGTTAACAAGTCCCACAGCTTGTGTGTGGTCGAAGAAAAGGAAAGAAAAAAAAAGAAGAAGTACTTTGTCTGGATCAGATTTAGTGGAGTGCCACACTCCTTGGGAAACACGGTTTTCTAATGATACAAATTAAACGACTGTTGCCTAATGAATTGCTGGCGAGACCGTCGCAAAGAAAAGAAACACTCGAGCAGGCGCGCGCCGAGGGAAAATTGAGTTTGGGAGAGAAAAGAAGCTGACGGGGAAGGAGAAGAAAAAAAGTTAAATGAACAAATAGATTTTATTCACCTGAATTTCCCCTTATTTTGACTGGAGGGAGAGCGAGATAGGAGAGAGAGGAGGAGGAGGGAGGAGAAAAAAAAAGCTAATTTGTTTGCAGACCAGAAATGGAGTTCATGCGGAGATCGCCGGAGGCTTTGGATTAGAATCTGCAGCAACCACCGTCTGCACAGCGACCTTCGCTCCCTTCATTCTGTGTCTTTTAAATAAATGAATAAAAATAAAAAGCGATTCTTCCTTAGTCATTTTTTCCGTTATATTTGTGCGTGCGTGCCTTGGTGTGTGTCTCACAAGTAGCCGAGGAAGAAATGCTCCAACGTGCCGTGTGAAATCACATACGGCTTTCTCGTCGTCACAGGGGGCAGTTTTTTGGGGGCCAAACCGTAGGGAAAAATTAACAATTATCCGCCATGCACACACGCGCAATCACAGCTGACGGCGATGGCGAGGGGAATAAAAGCAGGCTGTGGGTGTTACAGTGAAAGCTGGCCCACGCTGTCACATGGCGCCGCGCTGACCCCCTCGCACCAGATACTGGTCATTTTCAGACCCGGTGAGTTTGTTCAGCCTCACTGAGTACATGCCCTCTGATGCCGGTCCCGCTACCTGCTACCCTGACCTCCCTGGCCTCGTGGCCCACTCAGCTGCCAATCAATCTAGCAGCGCGCACTCACACACACAAAAACACTCAAGTGTCACGACCTTGGTAGCATTTAATTTTAAAGGGGAGCCATAAAGAAACTGCATTTTATTGACTGATGGGTTTTTAAAGTCCTGGATTCAGAGATCATAAGAAAGCCGCACAAATACCAGCACACAGCGTCGCTAACCCTCACTGTGTCCTGTCAGAGTGGCCGAGCTTCCATTGTGTGGCTTTCACTTCAAGTTAGCACTTTATCTTTACCAGATGCTGGGACCCCTCTTTCCGAGGGCCTCTTTAGGGGTGCGCCTGTGATTGAAAGCCAGCTGCGACAGCCACGGGTGATTGAGCAAATCCGTCATCCCAAAAAATGAACAATGCAAACAGGCCACAGGTTTACTGGGAGCTCTGGCCGAGGCTTGGCCCGGCCTATTTCCTGGATGCTAAAGGGGAAACACATGGGGGCTTGCCTGACTCGAGCGGAGCTGGAGCCAATAAAAACAGGACCTTGCCACTGGTGTCAATAATGTGTGGCCTCTTGGATTTGGCCGCCCCCCCTTCCTCCAACCCCCCAACTAAACGTTGAGCTGCTGTCAGCAGCAATCTGTTCGAGCCTTACTGCTTTTATCTCCCAGCAAACCTTGCAAATATTGTTTCCAGGTAGAGCGCTCTGCCTTTGCATGAAGCCTCAGAGTTGTGAAGATCAATGACACTCGTCTGAAGGCTGTGCAGTAGCTTTAACGTCAAGTGTTTTCTATAAAGTTCTCTATCAGATGCCTCACACGGGAGATAACACAGCAGAGGAAAGTCAGCATCGTACATTTCTGTAAACCACAGATACGTAACATTTGTACATCTCATACATACCGTCACATCAGTGTTTCGAAAGTGACGTACTTCAGACAACATGTATATGAGCTGAGTTTCTCTTTGTAGTGACGAAAGTGGATATTTTTAGCTGTGTCTGTTGCAAGAGATCTGGACATGTGTAGCTGTGTTTGCAGCGACAAAAGCCAGTTTTTTTTAACTGGAGGTCAGGACATTTCCAGTCATGTTAGTAGCATCAAAAGCAGGTTGAGGTCAGGACATTTTCACAAATGTGGGTCTTTTTTAAATAGAGATCAAAATATTTCTTATTCTGTCGTAGCCACAAACGTGGGTATTTTTTAACTCAATGTTCAGACATTTCCAACCGTATTTGTATCAGAGAACATCTGGTATTGATTAACAAGAGATTTCCAGCCATGTTTGTAACAACAAAAGTGGGTATTTTCCAACAAGAGGTCGGGGCATTTTGATTTTGACTTGTAGCAAAAACAGCTCTCTCTGATTAACAAGAGGTTGGGGCATTTGCAGCTGTGTCTGCAGCGAGAAAAGCAGGTATTTTTTAACTCGAGGTCCCGAAATGTTCAGCTGTGTTTCCAGCATTTTTAACTGAATGCTTAAATGCGTCCAACTGTGTTTGTAGCAAAGAACAGCTAGTATTGATTAACAAGAGGTTAAAACATTTCCAGCTATGTTTGTAGCAACAACAGAAGGGATTTTTGGACTAAATGTTAAGACGTTTCCAACTGTATTTGTAGCAAAGAACAGCTGTTATTGATTAACAAGAAGTTGGGGCATTTGCAGCAACAAAAGCTGGTGTTTTTCATTAAATGTTGGAACATTTCCAGCTGTATTTGCAGCAAAGAACAGCTTCGATTTATTAACAAGAAGTCCGGACATTCATAGCTGCATTTATAGTAACAGGAGGGTATTTTTAAATGAAAGGTTGGGATATTTCCAGCTGCTTTTGTAGCAACCAAACTGGGAATTCTAAGCCAAAACATGTTTTCCTAACCCTAACCAAGTGGTTTTTGTGCCTTTTGTGCCTAACCACACATTAACCACAGTATTGTCACTACATTGAAAGTTGAAAATTGAAGGGTAAAGTTTGAGTGCACAAAGTCAACATATCTGTGGCTGCAGGAACATATAATGGCATCATTTATTCTGGATTGAGTTTGAAACACAATGGTGACTGTGTTTACGCTCTGCTGCCGCTCCACATCCACCGAGGAAGCCTTCTGAACCCGTTCTCTCTGGATGTCTGGATTTATAATTAAGCCCACCTTCGCCAGAGCCTCTGGACGGAGCGAGGGATAATGGAACGGTGTAGGTAGGCCTGCTTGGAAAACACAGTGTGTGTAATTTCAGCTGTAAATACCTTTGACGGATGGCAGTGACCCACTACCGTGAACCACAGGAAGTAATTGTGGCTAGGCAGGACTTGGGGCAAGGGGAGCAAACATAAACTGCAGGCCTAGTGTCTTATTGCAGTCAACCAAGAGTGATGGAGGGATACAGAGAGAGGAGAGAGTATGAGTAAGTGAGATGGAGAGACGGATAAAGAGGCCAGTCGAACTGGTCGGGGGGAAGAGACTCGGAGAGAGTGAGAGAAGGCAGCGACACATGAGCACGGCCACGATTGCCAAAAGTGCCAGTCGGTAATTAAGAAGCCATGTTTCATTTTTAATGGGCAAACAGACAGCGACCTGTGATACGCCACCTGAGACGCGCACAAAGTGCCAAATAGCCACGGTACACCAAACAACATACTTGCTGGGATCTTAAATTGCCTTAACCCAACCGCGGCCGGCCGGCTTTGCAGAGCTCAAACGCAGGTTAAGCTTGCTGTAATTCCAGTACTGGTGAATTAAAAAGATCACGAGATACAGCGATGCTGAAGCGATAAATGAGACAAATGCCCTCAAGGTGAATGTCTGACTGGAAATCAATTGGAATCTGATCAGGGGTGGATTCAGGTTCTGTTTGGGTGCTCCTCAGTTGCACTTAATTACTATGCTAGGCTAAGCTAAGCCCAGCACGCCGCCGCCTCATCAAAAACAAGAGCTGAATGTGGATGATCTCTCAGGTGTGCTAGTGACGAGGGGAATTTCAAAAAGGGTTTCTGTCAGGGCCGAGTAAGTTGTGGGAATTCTGGCGTTCAGTCGTTGGCTGGAGCTTTGTTAGCGCAACCGCCTGCAGAGTCTCAGGTATCATGTTCTAGCCTGACTGATAGCTTTGGCCCTGTCAAGCTCCAGCGCTCCTCTTCACTTCCTCGCACCCCCCTTCTCTCCCTCCTTCCTCCCCATCCCCATCCTCTTCACTCCTCCGCACACATTCCTCACAGGTCACTCGGGATGAAGAGGAGAAACTCGGGGTAACGTTTCCAAAGAACACCCAAGACTCCGGGAGAAAAGAAAAACAAAGCCGAGATAAAAGAGGCTCCTGCGAGTTCACCGCCTGAATTTTTCCAACATCATCTTCTGAGTCAACAAAGATGCAAAGAGTGTTTTTTTTTTTTTCCCCTTCGTCTTCTTCTTCTAGTCTGCTGAGTTTGAAAAAAAAAAAAACAAGCTCTTTCACATCCTTTTAGACAGCCACCTTTACAAGGGCATCCAGCTGCCTTAACTGTGCCCACAATAATGGATTGGAAAATAATAAGAGATTAGATTTGGATGGCAATCTTTCATTTAAAATCATGTCAGGGAGCTGTGAGGTCATCCGATCCGCACGGGGCCCGGAGCTTGATAATAACATTTTTTTAAACACCTTTAAAAATACTTTTATTACAGGAGGTGCAGACATTACGGGCAACACGGCACACAGCCTCGTTAAGACTTGATGATGCTATTAGCACTCTCTTGTCGATCTTTCAAACCGTGTGCATTCTCTCTTTTTTTTTTTTTACCCTCCCATTTTACCATGTGGTCGTTTTATGATCTCACCGAGCTCCGATCAATCGAATGTCCTTCAGCGCTTGTCCACTGAGTCTTTACTGACCCTTTACGGCGCTCTTTGGCAGCTGTATAAATATATGTGCTCCGGTTGACTGTTCGATAAACACAAGCAAGAAACCCAAAACACAAACTCCCTGATGCCTCCAACTGTTGTGCGGTTGGGGTTGTGCCATAAAAAGTGGTTGCCAGGCACAAAAAGTCCTCCGAAAGAACTCCGGAGGGACGCATTCTTAGTCGCAGAGCTTGCGCCTTGGGAACCACTTTGGATTGAGAAAAAGGAAGTGGGAATTGAAGAGAAGAGGGGAGAAGAAAGTTGGAGACAGTCTAAGAAAGGGAGAAAGGAAGGGAGAGCGATGATAAGGAAATGAGAAAGTGGGTGATCCTTGCATCCCGAGCTTCATTTTCTCCCTTCATCCACATCACATCCCCCCACCACCACCACACTTTAGTCTTTTCCCAGTGTGTTTGGAATGTCTTTGGAAAAGTGCCACAGCTAGCACTTTCCTATTAGCATGCACCCCATGTGCGCAGCCGGAGAGACAGACCCGCAGGAAGAGAAAAAAAAAAATGGAGAGAAAAAAAAGATCACACATGGTTACTTTCTTAAAGTCTGGGCTAAACTTTTAATTGCTCTTCAAGTGGCGGATTAGGCCATTGGTGTAACAGAGATACTATTCAGGGGGGATGCGTTTGAACATCTTCAGAAGCTTAGCCCAACCCCTGACCTGCTCTGAATGGCAAAAGAGAAGTGTGGATTTTTGGTGAGGGGGGGGGTTGATGGGTTAGGGGTGGGGGTGTTGAGTGGCAGTGGATTAGCTTCAAGCTGACAAATAACACCCTTTGTTGGATTCTGCTGCTTTTCTGCTGGGCTGCAGAAGCACCATCGCAGCCGGAGCCTGGTGTCATGTAGCTGATAGCACGAGGCTAAAAAGGACACAAGAAAGAGGACATGAAGGCTTCATAATTCATAAAGGGAGGCTTGTCGTTGTGTTTGCGTTTATGCTGTGGTGGTAGATTTTTTTTTTTTTTTTTGTGCCGGATTTCCACAGCAACATCCGCGTCTGTCAGTGGCGAATTATGTTACATCCTCTCATTATGAATGGATGGGGACTTCTCCTGTGTCGCCATGTTAGAGCCACTGCTGCTGACACAAGCGCTGGCAGACACTGGGAACGAGTGTCAACCAAAACCCAGACTCTGGTGTTGCTTACATAGAGTCTGCCGGCAAAATCTTGAGGTCGCCTTTCCTGCTCTTTATGCCTCCGCAGGTGATTTGGGGTTGTCCGTCTTTCCATGTGTCTGTCCCATTCTCATGAATTTTTTTTCAACTTTTGGCATTCGTCAATGTGACCTGCATCTGTTTGAGTTACTTGAACACATTATCTCAAGAACACTTTAAGGGAGTTTCCTCAGATTTGGCACAAACATAAACTAGGACTAAGCATAAACTGATGCTGAAACGGTGTGACCTTTTGTGAACCCTTCATCTTATGAACACCTTGAGGGAACCTCAATTTTGGCACAAATGTCCACTTGGACTGAACAATGAACTGATTAGAATTTGTTTTTTAAAGGTTGAGATCAATGTGACTTTGTTTGTGTTTGTGTCATTCTCGAACAAGGTATCTAAAGAACACCTTGAGGAATTTAAATTTGCCACAAACATCCACTTGGACTTAACAGACAACTGATTGGAATTTAGTCAATCTGTGAACATTTATCTAAAGAACACCTTGAGGGAATTTCCTCAAATTTGGCAAAAATGTCGACTTGGATTTAGAATTCGGAGGTAAAAGGTCAAGGTCAGTGTGACCTTGCTTCTGTTTCATTCTTGTGAACCTGATACCTTGAGAACACCTTAAAAGAATGTCCTCAAATTTGGCAAAAATGTCCACTTAGACTCAACAATGAACAGGTCAGAATTTGGTGGTTAAAGGTCAAGGTCAGTGTGACCTTGCTTCCATTTCGTTCTTGTAAGCACATTATCTCAAGAACATTTGGCAAAAACGCCCACTTGGACTCAACAATAAACTGATTTGAATTCTGTAATCATAAGACAGAGGTCAAGGTCAATGTGACCTTGCTTCCATTTCTTTTTCAAGAACATCTTGAGGGAATGTCCTAAAATCTGGCACAACTGTCCACTTTGACTCAACAAAGGAACTGATTAGAGTTCAGTGGTCAAAGGTCAAACTCACTGTGACCTTACAAAACATGTTATTTGGCAAACACTAAAGAATCCATGCCCTAATTGTGACAACATTTCAAGTTAAGTCTCAGGAAAACTGATGAAATGATGACAGTTTATATCCAAAAGGTCAAAGGTCAGCTTCACTGTGACATCATAATGTCACATTTGGTCAGATACTAACTAATCTTGGGTGTCCACCTTGAAACTGTGCTGATTATATAGATCCTCTGTGCTGTCGGGGGGAAGGTGTGTGTGAAGCATCAGTGTTTCCACAGACATGGATATAAACTATGAGCGCAACCTGACTGGTGAGTGGAGTCGCACGACCAGGAAGCGATAATTCTCGTTTTATTTTGATTTCAGCTCCTGTTTGTACGATGACATCTGAACGGGGTGCCGCTGACTGCGCGCGTGCACACGTGCGAGTGAAATTGCTCCCTGCGCACCCAGGCGTGCGAGTACCTCTTGTCTATCTCTGAGTGAAAGTGTATGTGTGCGTGTCATGTCTTTGGCATTGTCATGTCATTTCACATGTCACCCTGCCATCAGCTCAGGTTCCCAGTTCTGGCACGGCATTAGAGGGGAGGTGGAGGTGGTGATGGAGAGGGGGAGTTAGGTGTCGCATGTGGGGATCCATCACAGCAGTGGCAGCGCTGCATCTGACCAACGGCCCACTACTGTCAGTCTGTGACGAGCCTTTGGGGGGGCGACGGGCTGGCGCTAACGTTAGCTTGTTGTGACACAGGTCTGGGTGTCAGCAGAAAGCATGACACGGCATCAACCGAGCCAAAGCGGCCAAATGCCACAGAGCTACGGATATGAGACACAGCAGCTCGCTTGTTTTGCTACCTGTCCCATGCAAGCACAGATGGGAGATTTAGAAGCCTTCAAACGCCATATCTAAAGAAATGAATGTCAACGCAAAGAGAGAGAGAGAGAGAGGGGGCGGCGGTAGATAGCATCTACGGGGATAGACAGATTTGTGGAGAGAAGGATAAAGAAAGAAAAAGCAGGAGATAAGGGAGGGGGAAAGATAAATGATTCTTTATTTACCATCCTGAGTCACTGATGACAGATAACCTGCATTTAGGGGATCAGGGCTGCCATCCAAACAGGCAAAAGAGCGAGTGGCGAGATAGATTGGGGGAGGTTAGAGAGCATATCCAGCTTATCCGCTAATGAGGCGTTCTATTTGAGTATGATCATGCGGGCATGTATCATTCAAGTGGGATAAGTAGTGTGTGTCCTTGTGTGTGTGTGTGTGTAGCGCATGTCCGTGTCATCTTCACAATCACCCCAGGACGGCACCACCAGGTGGCGCGTCTCATTGCAGGCGAACGCCACGTCCTCGTCATATCACTCACACGCTTCCCTTACAGGTCCCATCCGCCACCTGTTCTGCGACGACGACAGAAGCAGGAGACAATTACGATCCGAACAATTATGAAAACAATTATTACAAATGAGTAATTAAACCCTAATGTCAGGGTAAATAAACTGACGGTGAGGAGGGAGAGGAGGAAGGAGGATGTTGGGGGGGAGAAGGAAAAAAAAAAAAAGCCCAAGGCGAGCGAGGGAAGGAGTGAGCGAGGAGCGGCGGGATGGGAGAGGAAGTGTGCAGTCGCTAACGTGCCACACTCTGCTGCTGCGACATGAGGATTATGAGAAATGGAATGGCTTCACACACTTACTCGCACATTTAACAGACCTCGAAACTTGGCATTGGAGATGTTCTCCCCCTCCACCTTTCCCCACATTTCTTCCTGTCATGTTCCCCATCCCTCCATCCCTCCATCCCTCTGTCCCCTCGTTCATCATCTCAACTCGGCCCCCTTATCTCCAAACCCCCCCTTCCCTCCGCCCCAAACTCCTCTATCTCCAGTCTCTGTCACTCGCGCCCGCTCCCTCCCTACCTTGCTATCTTTGTCGAGATCACGCAAGGTCAAACCTCCCCGACGTTTGATGGATGAAAATGGAATTAAGATGAAAGCACACTTTCAGATAATGAAGATATGCGGCGGGAGATTAGGAAGCTGGGGAGGCTGCCGAGGTGCCGACCAAATTAATATTGAAATTTATGTGTGTTTGGCTCAGGCCCAGACAATCCCCATGTGTTATTTTCACCAGGGGGCCAAAGTGGAAAACATAACAAAAAATTTAATAGCGTTCGAGGGGGGGCAGCGAGTGGAAAGGCGGTGCCATTTTTTTTTTTTTTTTTTTTTTTCTTTGCAGCTGACAGTGTTCATTTTGTCTGATGTTGGAATGCAAAATGAAGTAGCTGAAGTGCACAATGCAGCCATTCAGGAGCAGAGGAGGGATTGTGCTGGGAGCGTTAAACATGCACACCTGTGGGGCTTTGTGTTCGGCGCTCAGAAATTAAATATCTCGACTTTGTGTGGCGTGTTTGAAGGTAGTTGAGAGTGCGGATTGGATAACCTCTCCCATCCGTCGCCAGCGTCCGAAACAACACTCGAAACTTTGGCTAAATTATGGCGAGGGCAAACTGGCACCGGCGTTTTCATGGGGTCCTTGAACCTCTAATCTCGTGAGTGGTTTCTATGGGTACCCACTAGTATCTCCCTTACAGACATGCCCACGTTTTACTAGTCCTACAATCTACCCAAGCTTCAAACTGTTGTAGTCAGTAAGAGTTAAGGAACTGCATACTGATACACTAATATTACTAGTCATCTGATGTGATAGTTCAAGGGAGCCCTTTGAAAATGGCCTTATCAGTTCTTGCTTCGCCAAGATTAAGCCAGATTTTGCAGCATTATATCAGTACTTTTCCGACAAGCTAGCGTGACATGCTTTGCACCAATGGATGCCTTTAGTTGAATAGTTTCACGAGATAACAGCATCTTTATTCTGGCGAGAAGATGAAAAAACTACAGCTTTTTAAAGAAGTAATGGCCAGTCGGGGAAGCCAACAATCAACTTATAGGTATATTGACAACAAAGAGGGTTTCTCAGCAGTTTCTAGAACGGAAGTGCCATCGAATTGCTTAAAATTCGTACGGTAACGTTTAAGTTTTTGACACAAAATCACAGCGTGGAGTTTTCTCCGGGTCCTCAAGTCTTTGTGTCTTAGTGTGGTACTTTGGAGGCAATTTTCACAACTTGTCAAAAGGTCAAGACGCTTCAATTTGGCATCAGACTGTCTAACAGACGGTATCAGTGAAAAAACTACTGCAAAAACACATACACATACACACAGTGCTGAGCTGTATCTTAAATGAATCTTCAGGTTCCCAGCTTTCAGATGATGTATCTCACTTCTATGTTTCACGTGCTATCTGCTCCTGAAGGTCCTCTGTCCCCTCTAAAGAAAGACGAAATGGGTCTCTGGAAGGGCAAGGCGGGGCAGAGGAGGTGAGGCGTGTTTGCATACTGACACGTGCCTATTGAGACATTTGCGTTGACTTTGACACACTTTGCAAAGAAGTGACACACACACACACATATATACACACACACAGGCACGTACATCTCCCGATCCAATCTTCCCCATCTCAGCAGTTCTGAAGGGCTGGATCAGTGTACGTGTGTTCGAGGAGCGTGCTACAGCAGATAGGCGAAAGGGATAAGGGGCGCCCGTGCCTCGGAAAAGGCATCAAAGACAGACGGCCTATCACGGCGCCGTATCGCTGTCTGATGACGGCGATATGAACACTAATCCGCATGTAAAATAGTCCTCTCCTCCAAGGCACTTCTTGGAGTGCACTTAGCGAACGACGTCTCTCCTCTCCGATCCCTCTTCCTCGTTCATTCTCTTTGACACTATTCCCAGCGAGCGAAGATGCGCAACGTGCTCTTAAGGTCTCGTTTTCGGCTCCAGCCCTATTAGATCTCATTACTCAGCTGTTGACTGGGCCGCCATTTTGGGGCAGCTAATGGGAAATTTGATAATGGCGTCAGGTTGTTTTGGTCCCCGCTGTCACGAGCTCTCCAGCTCGCCGTGGCACTTTGTTAAGGGGGCACAGGAGCGTCGAAAAACACAATTAACAGTGCGGCCTGTTTGCTCCCTCTGGTATTTCCTGCCCGATAAGTCAAAATAATGCAGGAAAAACATTTGGACGGAGGAGAAGGAGAGAGGAGTACAAAAGAAGCTCACGCTCGGTGCAATTTGGCCGCGTTTTTGTCCTCCTCTAAGCTGCAAGCTGTTCCCCCTTATTGAATAAGAAGGAGGGGGAAAAATGGTCAGGTTACACGGGAGATTGCCAACAATGGCGCCTCTTTGTTAAGACATTAAGTAAACAGGCAGAATGCTGAAAATATTCTTCTTGTTTTTTTTCCTGCCGCCGCCGTAATCAAAGGTTGCAGAGAGGTCAAACAGGCATGATTACCGGACACCTGTGCCTGCTCTCTGGTGAGCTCTGTACCAGTGTACCGATGCCCCTGTGCCATCAATCCCCACCTGAAATTGTGTGTGAATGTGCGCGTGTGCGTGCGTGTGTGTGTGTGTGTGTTTCACCTATCACCTTACCGGCAGCTGGTATCCTAGGAATAAAAGGGCCGTCAGAGAGATGGCCAGCGGAGGCACAAGATGAAGGGGGGATAGCGGCGGCGGCGGTGCGCGGGGTTAGCAGATGGAACGGATCCTGTGTCTCGCTGAAATCCCACCTTCCCTTCGCCCCCTCCTCTCCTCACGGTGCAGGTGAAAGCACCTAACTGTATGCATGACCTCCCTCCCTCCCTCCCTTTCCTCCCTTTCCTCCTCCTCCTCTCTGTACTTCTAATCAAGGGTAGGACAGAAATGAGAGGACAGCGAGCTTTGAGGGGGAACAGAGGAAAGAATGGCTGTTATTGAAGTAACCTAAGCTAGCGGAGAAAGATAGCCACATCAGACGGTGCTCACACACATGCACACACACACACACACACACAGAGTCTGGCAACCCGTTCTGCTCACTGACCCCTTGTGTGTGTGTGTGTGTGCGTGTGTGTGTGGGGCAAGGAGGGAAGAGAAAGGGGGGGGTCAATGACTCCGAGATGGTTATTGATTCAAAGTGACATCGGCGTGACAGATAATAGTGACGAGTGGTAAGAACGGGCGCAGTGCATCACACGCAGCATCATCAAGGATCCATGATGCCCGGATCGATACGGAGGCATGAAAGTCGGGTTAGCGATATGTGTGTTTGCCACCAATCGGCTTTCCCTGCGTCCTTGTGGATTTTTCAGGGGAGGAACAGAAGAGGGATGCGGTTCTCTGACTTGTCTCCCACCTTCCCTTCGCTTCCCCTCCCTCCCTCCCTCCCTCCGTCGCCCCGCCACAACAAAACTGCTTGAAATAAAAACAAAAAACAAAACACAACATCAAAACTCAAGGCCAGAATTGAGGCTGTCACATAAAAAGACAAAACATCCATTTAATTTGAGCTCGTATTACATTGCCATTTTCCCTCCCTTTGATCTGAGAACAATGCCCAGGATTCGCCTCGGACTGTCTCCAAACCTAGTTTCTGCCGAACAGGTTTTTTCTCCCCATTCACCGCTTCACAGAGCAAACTGCTAGCAGCGTAGCACAGCACCCCACCGCACTAATGATGGCCCTCATCAGGCTGGCTAATTTAACCCCCTGTGTAAATTGAGAGGTAGAGGTCGCAAGAGGGGGGGGGGGGGGGGATGACGGGGGGGCTGCAATGAAGCCGAAGCAGCTCCTGCTTAAAACAATAATCAGATCTCTGAAAGAAGAAGGAGAAGAAAAAAAAGAAAAGCAGCCGCTTGGCCCACATTTTTATGCTAACAAGAAAATTGAGTGTGTTTTATTTATCTGCAGTGCAGACCACATTATTATGAATTTGGGGCATTGGAGGAGCAGTTATTTAGGAGGCTACAGTTTCTGTTATCCCCCATGTATTTACTTTGCCCCCCCCTCCACCCCGTCGCTGTGCCTCTGGTCCTCTTCTTCGGCCAGAAAGAAAAGCAGGTCAGGCGTAAATGACAACTCAATAAGCTAAGTATAATACACGGAAAAATGGAGCTGAGGCCGTCGAGGGCGGGGGTTTGTGTGGAGACACATATGAAATGGGGGGTTTTGGGGGTCCACCAGTGGAAAAACTGCATTCTGGTTATTTTTATGCACCAATTCTGCAGCAATTTATGGTGGAAATGTCTTTTTACACCAAAATAAAAGCCCATTGCTACTTTTTTTGCCCACTGTCACTTTCATGTTTTTATTAAGGGGGGGGGCATGTTGTAAATATTTACGGGGACATGTCCCCTGCATCCTGTCAGAAAATTTTAAGCATCAAACACTTAATTTCCACATTGTGGTAAATCTTTGCGCAATTTGCATGATTTAAAGGTGGAAATGTCAATGTTCACTAAAATAAAAGCCCACTGATACTTTGATGTTTTTGTTGGGGGGGACGTGTCCCCTGCGTCCTGTCAGAAAAATCTGATCATCATTAATTTCCTCAGTCTAGTTCATTTTTAGGCACCAAGTTATGTCGAAATGTCACTAGATTCACCAAAATAAAAGCCCTCTGCTACTTTCATGCTTTTATTTGTGCAGGATATGTTGTAAATATTTAGATGGACATGTCCTCTGTGTCCTATCAGGAAATGTTGAGCATCAATCTGCATTGTAGTGAATTGTTACGCACTGATTTTCGCATTTCCCGCATCAATCTGTGGTGGAAATGTCTTTACTTTCACCAAAATAAAAGCCCCTGCCACCGTCATGTTGTATGGTGCGCACTGTTGTGTAGGACCATGTACTGAAGCCAGGAATAGAGGCCATTTGCTGTATGTGCGTGCGTGTGAGCCGCTCCACCCTCTTCAGATGCTACAGCGCCATTACAATGCCAGTGAAGTACCAAAAAGACTCTGCAGGTGCATCTTGGGAAAAAGGACACCTCTTCAAACCGCCTCCCTCGGGAGCACATGTCAGCGGTTAGAATTGCTACAAAGGCAGATTTCTAGCAGCTGGAATAATACTCAGAGATACACTTTGCCTCACAGTGGTGCCGTGTTGCATGCTAACAACAGTGGACTCCAGGGGTGTGCACGACAGGAGGAGAGGCTTTTATTTTGGTGAAAATAAAGACATTTTTACAATAGTTTAATACAGAAAAAGCACAAATTGGCGCATAAAAACTTACTAGACCGCAGGTAATTAAGTATTTGATGCTAAGAGGACACAGAGGACACCCTCCAAAAAAACATGAAAGTAGCAGAGGGCTTTTATTTTGGTGAATCTAGTGAGATTTCTACTAAAAATCAGTGCATTAAAAACTCACTATAATGCATGAAAGTAAGTGTTTGATGCTTAACATTTTTAACTGACAGGACACAGGGGACACGTCCATGAGAACATGTCCCCCCAAATAATTCATGAAAGTAGCAGAGGGCTTTTATTTTGGTAAAAATGAAGATAAGCCCACCATAAATTGATGCAGAAAATACACAGATCGGTGCATAAAAATTCACTAGAATGCAGGAAAACGAGTGTTTGACACTCAGAATTTTCTGACAGGACACAGGGGACACGTCCCCCTAAATATTTACAACGCATCCCGCCCAAATAAAAGCACGAAAGGTGAAACTAGTGACTGTGCATAAATCAGTGCATAAAAACTAACTATAATACATGAAAGTAAGTATTTGATGCTGATATTTTCTGACAGGACACAGAGGACACGCCCCCCTACAGATTCAGAACATGTCTTCCCAAATAAAAACATGAAAGGAGCAGAGGGCTTTTATTTTGGTGAATATAAAAACATTTCCACTGTAAATTGATGCATAAAAACTCACTAAATTAAGTGTTTGATGCTCAAAATTTTCTGATAGGACACAGGGGACACTTCCCCCTGAATATTTACAACATATCCCGTGCAAATAATTCATGACAGTAGCAGAGGGCTTTTATTTTGGCAAATATAAAGACATTTCCACCATAAATGGCAACTCTTAAATGAAGGAAATTAGGTGTTTGATGCTCAAAAGTTTCCTGGCGGAGAACCCCAAACCCTCCTTTCATATGTCTCCCCTCCAATATTAAAACAAAACCTACGCCCTTGAGTCTGACGCTGTTTTGTTTTTCCCCCCTGTAACCATGACATGTGCCAGGTACCAGCCCATCCAGATGTGATCATCACCATTAGCGGGGTTTGTTTTTTCAGCACCGACAACTTTTCATTTCTCATCCATCTGTCAAGAATATTACCCGCCGAGTCATCCATCACACTCAATCCACTCCCTAATTCTCGCGTCTCTCGCTCCGCTTATCTCCATACTTTTGTTTTTTTGGAGCCGAGGCGTAATACTAACAAGGTGGAGGGGAAAAAGACGAATGGCTTGTTGGGTCGTAAATCCGCAGATAACGTGCGCGGCGTGTTTCACATTTCGCGTCCTACCTCGGAGGAACTTTCTGCACGCTGGCATGCCTGTGCACACACATGAATAAAGGTCCCTGTCATCCTTCCCTCTGCACTAATGAGTTCCATTTCAGTCGCACATTCCTTCACACGACCCTATCAACCTCAGCCGTGTTGAGTTGCAACGCCACCACCTCTCCTCCTCCGCTCCTCCGCTCCCTCTCTGTCTCTCCATACAGTGCAGCTGATCTCCGTCGAGCCCCGCAATCTAGTTAATATTTCATCAAGTGGGGAATTTCACATCTGTAGGTCACATTCTGGGCCTTGGCAATTAGAAACTCAAACAGCGACCTGGCTTGCTTCTTTAATTCTCCTTCTTCTTCTTCTCCTCACCCTTCTGCGCACCCTTCTTTTTTTTTTTCAAAGGGAATTAACAAGTTGAAATTAATTTGAGCCCGAGCTGAAGTCCTTATAGCGCAATCGCCATGAGTGGATGAGAGCAGGCGGCGGGAGGGAGGGGAGGTGGAGGGCTGAGGAGGGAGGGTGGTTGATGTGAGAGATAGAGAGGCAGAGATAGCAAAGAGACCACCCGAATCCACATGAATAAAATAGCATCCCCGGGTTTTTAAAGTGTTGCGCGGCTAAATGAGAAGCGACCGCAGCCGTTTGCCGGCTACAGATTCTCTTTGGTCTCGGACAAATCTCTGCGTTTAGCAAACCGGGGACGTGATATCGCCGTGGTTGCCGGGGACACAATGAACTGGAAACCGTGGCTAATTACGGCGGCATTCACACACAAACTATGATTTGGAGAGTTTAATATTTCATCGTGCGTTTGCTCGTTTTAATAATGAATTTCTTTTTTTTTGTTTCTCCATGTTTGGGTGTGATTACATGTGCGCTCGCTAAAGGACATCTGTGCAGACGCATTAAGTGTCGTGTGGGTCTTAAGTGCACGCCGGAGTCTGTGGGTTTACCCTAGATACAGTATCCGAACTGGATTAACAATGCCTCATTCACTGCAAGATCTTTGATTAACCCCGCCTTTACCTCGCAGCATTACCAGGCTTAACAATAGATGCCTGGTCTTAGCATGTTCATGATAACGCCGGAACAAGATGGTGATGAAATGCAAACTGGGGGGGAATTTGTTGTGCTCCTCACACAGGACGCGATAAGAGACGTGATCAATGAGCCATTTGCTGTTATTTCCACCAGGAAGTCGCCACAGCGGCTCTGGGATGGATTTAAAAAGATCACTGGGCCTTTATCTGCTTAAGATGCTGAGGCGAGTTTACATAACACACACACACACACGGGCTCATCGTGCTTTTATGGAGCACTAAACCATAAACAATGCTCTCATTTAAGGTCTGTTTAATGCTTCTGACGTGGGTCAGGAGTGCGTCCGCGCTGCCGACGTGGGACCGGTGATTATTAGCAGTGACCACTCGGAGCTCTGACCTGCAGTGCACTCTCATGCGCGACCTCTTGACCTTCCTGTTTGCCGGCTTGCTTAGAGCTAATACGTATTGATCTGTTTGTTAGGGAAGGGAGTGTGTGTGAGGAAAAGAGATATGGACAGAATTAATGTTAAAATTCAACCAAATAAAAATCACTGGCAACTACAGGTCCCTGCTGGGCTCATTTAAGCCGGCAAACAAGAGAGGCAGCCCAGCAATCTGGCAAAATAAAAACCAACGCTCCCCGCTGCAGCCGGCCAAGCAAGGTCACCACGTAGAGAAATGGCGAAAATCCACTGAAATCTTCCTCCAGAGTCGGAGCGCGCAAAAACCCTCAACTTTGATTCGGCCGCCGTGTGATCCGAGGCGCCAGCAGACACACCCATCCCACACGCAGCCCAGATCTGTCCATCAGCCATGTGTTTAGCCAACCTGAAAAAAGGAAGAAGAAAAAAAAACCTGCCCCAATCAACACAGAAGCCGAGGCTTGTCAGTCACACATTAGCAGCCAAGTCACCACAAGGCAGAGGAGGAGATGAGGCTGAATGCTTATTAGTGGCTGTGAAATCTTAGCCCCAAAGCCTCTCTCGCATTCACGGACGGGGCTCCAGTCGGAGAGCGCCGTTGCTTTTCTTTAAGAGGATTTTTTTTGGTTGCACAAAATCACACAGGAGGGGACGAGGCACTGTTGTGTCCAAAAACCTGACGTTGTAAGCGCATGGATATCTCCCACTAACTCACACTGTTACTGTAAGCACAAGAAAAGAAGCAGTTTAATATAGTATGTTCCCAGAGATTAGGAGGCTTCTCTTTATCCCACGCAAATTTACTCAGCGCACCGGAGGAATGCTGATTGGCTGTGCAGACTTTGGCCATCGACTGAGAACATTTGCTGTACATTCAAATTCACAGTTAGAGACAGTGAATGGAAATTGCACAAGTTCAACCCCCACAAGGTGGTAACACAATCTCAATTTTGATCCTTCGCTATCCTCAAAAATTGCTTGGACAGCTCGCAAACACCAGCAAAGGGATCCAGATCTTTAGAGGGAGCCCACACGCACACACACACACACATGCCCGAAAACATTCATACATTAATAAAAGCGTACGACCACGCACGCCCCCGTACACAAAAATACAACCCCGGCTCACATCTGCGCCGCTCGCGAGCCCGACGGACGTGGCGTTTAAATGGATGTGACATTAAAACAGGCAGCCCCGTTCGGATGGCGGCTGGTTCAGAATCACACTCCCTCAGTGTCTCTGCCACTCGCTCGCCGCATCAATGTTGAAATAACGACGTCTTAACATATTTGTCAAACAGATGCAGCTACTTTACACTTGCTGGAGGAAGATGCAATATGCGCGGCTTTATGTGGATGCTGTTTTCCACGACGATACGCGGCAGCTGTCACTCAGAGCTCGACCGGATTTCCAAACACACACTCCCACTCGCCGGTTCCGCTCAGTAGTTGTCGTGAGTCACAGCCACAAGCAATTAGTGCAAGAATAGAAGTGAGATACAAGTGAGTGAAGAGCATTAAATCATACATGAGATCAAACAGGTGGACACACACAGATCAGGTTGTTGCAAACTGAGCGGCATCAAGACCACCTAGACCGAGACCAAGTTACTAAGGGCTCAAGGCCGAGTCACTACCAAAACCAGACCAGTGTGAGTCCCACACTGCATACAATGTGCAACATACCAACCACACACTCCTTAATTTGATCTGAAAGCTCCACATCTCATTAAAACACCCACTGAAAACATAAATATTCCTCTTTATCCACCTCTTTTTTATCTCCACAGGGTGAAGTCAGGTCATGTGGGTAATTTCAAGTGGTGATATAATGGTGTCCTCAGCAAGTATATTATTAGTGCTGTAATTCAGCCTTTGTGTTGTGTTTCTGTACAGTACAGTATTGTGTTGTGTTTATGTGGTGCATGTATTTGGTTCTGGTACTTTGTTGTGTCATTAAAGTGTACATGAAAATTAAATAAAAAATGTAATTTCGGATAGTTTGTGGTAGATTACCAAGTAAAAAAAAAACAACCTAATATTCTGGCGTCGACCTTAAGTATTACTTTTGGAACTTGTCATGTATCTCTGCTTAATTTCTATTTAATTTCTTTTTCTCGTTACGATACGATGTGATATATGTTACGATACGATATGATGTATGTTATGATACAATAAGATACGATATGATATGATATATGTTACAATACAATACGATATATGTTGCAATACAATACGATACAATATGATATATGTTATGATATAATACGATACGATACATGTTACGATGCGATACGATATGATATCTTACAATACAATATATATGTTACGATACGATACAATATGATACATGTTATGATACGATACAATACGGTATGATATGATATATGTTACAATACGATTCGATACGCTTCAATTCAATTTTAATTATAAAAATAAAATGGTGGATACCTCGGGAAGAGCAACTGAGGAGGGACCCCTCTTCTGCATGGGATGGCAATACAATACGGACAGATACGACTGCACTGTCACTTTACACTGAAATTCATTTTGCCTCCTCACACAGCTCTGCTCAAGACGTTCACACACATATTCGACATACACTTACACACACAGCACATACCCGTGAAAGCACACCTAGCAGTCATGACCATTGAACACATAACGTAGTTTCCTCAGATTCAGATCCTAATTTGCAGCACACCGATTCTGGTTTGGCAACAAGATAGACTGATGTACGAACAAATTATTCAGCTTGTTGTATTTAAGTGGAGCGACTTGCTGGAGGGCAAACGTTGGTGTTTTCCGTTTGGAACATGCAACGAGTCAACACAAATGCTGATAGCAAGTCTGAACATGCTCTGTTTGTGGTTTGCCTGAAGAAGAGTACAAACTGAACTGAAACAGCATGTACTGGGTGCTGGACAGAAGAACAAATACAAAAACAAAAGCAGGTCCGAACACCAGAAACTGCTCCTTTTTGGAAATTTTAATCGTATCCCCACATGTGATGTTTGGGCAACAACGCTCCTCTAAGTGGTTGCTTTCTAATGTCCTCTTTTTTGGACCCAGAAAAAGTTTCATGTAAAGCACATTTGTTACAACAATCCAATAACATGTTTGGTGACCTGCTTCCAATATGTAAGGGAGCCCAAGATGTAAAACCTTATTTAGCCCGTTTCAATTGATGTCCGAATTTACCTGGCTTCACCCTGCTGTATATATGTGCGTATGTAAAGGTGTACCATAAGAAATGTCTTGATAAAATAATGAAAAGGCATTGCAGAGGTGAAATTTATGTATCGGAATTTCCCTTTGTTCGAGCAAACAAATACAGACACTAGAAAGCTGAAATCAACTTGACTATCTTCATTCAGGCAGTTTTTGAAACGTCCCCTCAGACGTGGTCTTGACCGGTCTTGAAATAAAATCCTCGTTGTCTGTAATAGAGACAAGACGGTTGATTCCGAGACGAGACTTCCAAACAAAAAAAACTCCGAACTCGACTACTACAGCACTCCTGGGCAGCACAATTGAGATGGCAAGCTAAGGGGAGAAAACAAAACATATTTTTAGATTTGTCTCACAGTCTATGTGCTTTGGATCGGATTCCACAAGAAGCGGAGAGGCGCGTACCCCCGCTAGCATGTTTCACCACTTCCTCCCCGCCTCTCGGCGTGTATCAACCCGAGGATTGACCATCAATCGCGCACCGTCCCCGTTCAATCTGCTCATTGTTTGATCTCAGCGAGGCAGAGCCAAAGAATAAACAACTCTATCACAGAAGGATTTTGCATACAAGAGAAAGGCAAAGAGATACAAAGCAAACAAATAAATGTGCCAGCCCGTATGAAGAATTCTGGGCTGCGTAATTAGGCAACATTCATAATACATGACCGGAGGGAGAGAGGGAAGGAAGGAAGGGAAGGGAAGGGAGGGGAAGCGAAGAGGGGGAGAAGAAAGGTAGAGGAGAGCATTTCAGTTTGCAAGCAGGAGTGGTAATGCTTGATCCGCCGTCATTGATCAGATGTGTGTACCGTGCGCGGCGAGTATTTCTGTTTGCTTCCATCACGCAGCTATCGGTGTGTCTTTGCACCTGTGTGTTTGTTTGTGTGCATGGTGTGATGGAGGCAGAGGGCCTGTGGCAGGTAGAAAATGGCCCGGGCCTTTTCATTTGACACCGCTGCGCCTTCAAACAAACTACCTAGGGCCCCTGCGCACACCCATAATCCATTCAAGGTAGCAAGCAATTTTCATTATTGACTGGTGAGAAACACAGGCAGAGAAAGAGAGACAGAAGAAGGAGGGAGGGGGGGAGTAAGCGAGACGAGATGGAAAACAAAAAGAGAATAGCATGGCTGAGCGGGGGAGAGATTGAAAGTAGTAAAGAAGGGAGAAGTGGAAGAGATAGCAGGGCGAGAAAGAGGAAAAAAAAAGGTTGAGTAAAGGAGAGAAAATAGATTACAAATAAAGAAGGGGCTCAAGAAAGGGGAAGGTGGGAGGAGAGCCGCAGAGACATGGATGTGATTGAGAGTGATGCGTCTGGAGGAGGGAGGGAAGGAGGGAGGGTGGAGGTGAGATGGAGAGAGGAGATGGAGGGGGATGCAATCATAGGAGGTGCTAATGTATGGGCAGACATATAGCGAGTGTTCTCGTATACCTTTGCTGCATGTGTAAGCAAGTGTTACCTTTATATATGAACACATTCTTTTACTCGTTCCCCGCCATTTATGACCAACACGTTCTCACTCCGACCTCGTCACGTTGACATTTGGTCTCCACGTCCACGTGCATCGTCTTCTTTCAAGATACACTTCTGTTTTCACAGGAAATTTAACGTTTAAATACAGTCTCTTTCAAAATAAAAGAACTACATCGCTACAATGCCCCGAATTGTTTTTTTTTTTCCCTTTCAACAACAAAAACACGTGGTTAGGTCTAGGAAAAAAGAACAGGGTTTGGCTTAGAAGCTTACGGGA
Source organism: Epinephelus cyanopodus (assembly GCA_026686955.1). Lineage (NCBI taxonomy): Eukaryota > Metazoa > Chordata > Actinopteri > Perciformes > Serranidae > Epinephelus > Epinephelus cyanopodus. The sequence continues at coordinate 10,498,987 of CM048934.1, forward strand.
CGTGAAAACCGCTGTCTTGGGTGAAAGTCGTGGTTCTGTTAGACTTGTTGGACTTTCGCCGCCTTCGCTTTCGTCCTTGTCCTGCCACGTTTCCTCTGACGCCGATGGCAATCAGCCACGTATAATGCCGACGTTAAAGGACGCCTTTTTTTCATTTGTCACAAGCACCAGATCTCGACGACTTTGGAGTGAGACCGGGCTCTTATGACCAAAACTCTCCCCACCATTGACGAGATATTCCAGAAGAAGATCCGATGGAAACCGGAAGAAAATTACGGAAATGTAGCAGCTTGTAAACTGCACAAAAAAGCCGGCGCCGATAGCAAAGTCTATGGTTGTGCATGTCATGGAGATGTTGATGCACTCAGACTCTGACAATTCCTGTTTCGATCAACATTCTGGATCCAATTTGGACGAAGAAGCAAACGTGTAAACGTGTGTCAAACATGTAACACCCTAAGAAGCCATACCATAAACCCAACAGGAAGTTGTAATTTTGGTGCATTTTTGGCCATTTTTCAACGTTTCGTCACCACACAGGAAGTGGTTTGTAACTCCAACATGCACATTAGGTGTCATGGCGATTGCCCCACCTTCTCGCAACAGGAAGTAGGTATTTTCAGACACTATGTTTTGGTTTACATTAAATTTTCATGGTGGGGTCCACAACTGATGTACAAAAACATCATGCATCATTAGTGCGTTCTCAAGCACCACATTGTGGAAACAGGAAATGGTATAAATGTAAAATAGGTCATTCCAGCATCCACTCTATACAGGATATACCACCTCACTCCAGCATGCAGTGTCTGACCAGTTGGGAAAGTGTTAAAGCAGAGGTTTTCGGTGATCACCAGTAAAGCGTGAGAGAGGGAAGGAGTGACGGTATGCAAATCCAGACCTTGTAAGGAGGGCCAGGGTTGGGCGGCAGACATGGTCATGACCGTGAGCTGATGGATGGCGGAGGCAGAATGCCTACACGCACACTCGCTATCTTCTTTTTCCTCCAAAAAAACTACAAATCATAAATACAGATTTAAAACTCAGGTGAAAGTCTACCGCTGCTTGTCTCTTTTTTTCCTCCTTCCTCCTGCAGTTTTACAGTATCGCGCTTTAAAGTTCTGTCAAGAATATTGACGGGGCAATTTGGGACAGGCTCATTGAAATGCAGCTCGGCGAACCACCGAAGAAGAAGAAGAAGAAGCCGAGAGAGGATAGATAGAGAAAGGGAGGGGGGGTGCTGAGAGTTGTTAATGCTTGAACGAAATCCCTCTGCGCGTTATATAAAATCACACAGATTTGTACTGTTTAACCCCCCTCCAACCACCGGTACAACCTTTTCAAAGTAGGTTACCCCTCCAGAACACATCGCAAAATATGTTTTATGATGGGGGTTTATTCACCGCGGGCCCGGTGGCCCGAAACAGCAGTCGACAGGGAGCATCCTCTGCTTTTAAACATGGAGGGAAGTTGCGACGAAAAAGGGAGAATGGGGTAGAAAATGAGAGAAATGATTGATATTCCGTCCCCGTCTTGTTCCAGTCAAGTGACGAAATTCCTCTCGCTGTTTTTCTATCTCTGTCTCTGTCTCTCTAACAACCTGAGCCAGCAGCCAGGAAATGAGCCTGTTTTGTTTTGTTGGAAGTTTTTTATTTCTTTCTTTTTTATATTCTAAATAAAAAATGACAGTTGATTTGTCACCCTCTCTGCGGTATTTGCAGTGTGTGTGTGCTTGTGTGTGGCTCCTGCAGCTGAAAGTGCAACCTGTGAGAGCGCCGATGCCTCTGACTGAGGGATCATAGACGAAGGGGGGGGGGGGGTGTGTGGCGGGAGCGTGTGCCCCGTACCTCGCAGAGAAGGTTAACATCACTCCCCTGTGGTGCATTGCTGTAGCATCCATCAAACCTCAACAAATACGTAATAACGGCGGCGATCACGACCAAATTTCTCCCTCGTTTCGCATTCACGGCGGCACTTCCTGCCTTCCCTTATGCTAACATCCCAGTTCTCTTTCGCCCTTATCTCCTCCTTCTCATCCTTTCAGCCTCCATCCTTTCTCTACAGTCATCCCTCTCTTTCCCTCTGACACACACACATTACACTCACAGGGAGTGTGTCTAAGATTATGAGTCTCTCTCTTTTCTTATTTTTTTTTTTTCTTCCTTTACGACCGGGGCCAGGGCCAGAAGTTGCCTCTGTCAGCACAATAAGGCCCTATAATGGATGGTAATCATTCAGCGAGCGTGGCAGCTACGGCTAGCCTAAAAAAAAAAAAAAAAAAAAAGAAAGAAATAAAGTGAGTGAGTGAGAGAAGGGAGGGATGGAGGGAGGGAGGGAGAGTAGCCTGGCTCCTCCGCTGCTAATCTCAGCTAATGGCTTCTGCAGAGCCAGGAGAGAGCTATACGCACTAATAATGCAGCGGGGGAAGAAACGGAGGGATTGGGCGTGTGGGGTGGAGAGGTTGGTGCTGCTGAGGGTGGGGGTCAACTGAGTATTCAGACTGTGTGTGTAGGGGCGGGCGGGGCATTGGGTGTAAAGAGAGACAGAGATGCAGGAGGGTGGGGGGGGATAACGGAGGAGGGAAAAGGAAAGCAAAGTCAGCTTAAGCGCCGGGTTTAATAGCATCATTATTATGGGGAGGCACCCACTATGGGATTTACAGCCAAACACACACACACTCATACACACACACAGGTCACTTGTTCACCCGCTGCTACGTATCAATGCTACGCTGTGTCAGGTATTTCCTCACAAACGTCACACTGAATGCGTTAACAATAGAGATTGTGCGATGTTTGGGGAAACCACTGTAGTGTTTGTCAGGTAAATATGGCTACAGCAAGCAGCTGGCTAGCTTAGCTTAGCATAAAGAATGGGCTAAGTTAGCCTGGAAGTTAGCAGCTCCTAGCCACAAAACACTCAGACACATAACCCTGTGTTGTTTTTGCATGTTGAGTTGGGTATAAGGTAAACGAACAAGATACAACATAATTAGTTAGCAGCAGGTTCTAGTAGCTGGCTTTTGTTAGCTTCGGTTAAAGCCAGGCTAGTTGTTTCTCCCAGCCTCCAGCTTTCAGGCTAAGCTAAATGCTAAAATGCTAAATAGTTACTGCTTCCCGCCAAAAAACAGTCAGATATATAACTCCTTGTTGTTTTTACACTTTGAGGTGTGTATAGGTTAAACGAACAAGACGGTATGTGTTAATAAGTAGTAAGTGTTAGCTTCAGACAGAGCTAGGCTAGCTTCCCCTTCACCCCCTAGTCTTTAGGCTAAGCTAAGCTAACTTGCTGTAGCCTAATATTTTGGGCTTCAATTTCTGTATTGTGCTGAGTTAGATAAGAACATATACGACTGTTGTATCTGTAAGGTAAATAAAGCTAAAGCCAGTAGCTAGTTAGCTTAGCTTAGCCTATGGCCACAAAGTAGTGAGATACATAACCCCTAGTTGTTTTTACACTTTGAGATTTGTCCAGGTTAAACAAACAAACTATAAAATGCTGATTACAGAGCTTTAGGTTATGCTCGCCGTCTGTGTTGTAGGCTGTTGATTTACTCACCTAACTTAATATAACAATACTATTTAACTGTATAAAGGCTAGTGAAAAATGCTAATTCATTAGCCTAGCAATTGCCTTTGCTGCTCTCATAGTTTAAGATGAAATTTCTTGTACTATTTGGGAGATTTTAGGATTCCCAGTGGACTGGATGTAGCTCCATAAATGCTTTAACCCTGTACAGGACCTTTTGTACCAATCAAACATAACATCTGACATGTTGTATTTCCCAAACTAAAACCCTGTGGCAAGAAAAGAAAGTCAATAATAAAACTATATTTAGAAGCAAATGTTTTAAATATAGGACTGTAAACAATCATGATTTGACAATGCAGTACATTGGCTAGTGTTGCAATGAGCACCATGCTTTGAGGGATTGGACGTTTGTCTAAAGGGATTAGCTCAGGGGATAAGCAGAATGTTTCCCATATCTCTTTAGCCTAACTGAGCAGAGAGACAGCAAAATAGTACTTGTTTGTGCCTGGCTCATTTTCCATTTCCAAATATATATTTATCCTTTTATCCGGTTTTCATCATCTGCAAGGTTATGCAAGCATGAGCAGAGACGAGGCTACGAGGTCGAACGTATGAAAGGCTGGAAAATTACTGTTGTCCAGAGCTCATGCACATGCACAAGAACTGAAGGCCGGGGATTGGAGGAGAGACCAGCGGGCGTTTTTCCCTCATTACAACGCCAACAGACACAGATGGCCGTGGCCAGAGCAGGGGATCAAATCCGTTGGACAGCACCCAATGGGTGAGCCATGAGCCTTCCCATGGTCACAGACGGCAGTAATTGGGAGAAAGAAGCTTGAGAGAATTAGTAGGTGTAGGGAGTTCAGTGTGTGTTGCGACAAACGATGAAAAAGTATAAAAGAGTTGAATTAAATTTAGTATGAGAGATAGCTGTCTGCGTTGTCAATGTCGCCTCAAATCACAGACGAGCACTGGGTTTCACTTAGCACTGACGGGAACATTTATCCATATTACCTTGGTGAGGTATCTCAAATGATGCTCGCAGAGGGATTCACAATAGATGATGCGGTGAGGATTTTATACAATTTGCTTTGCTAGACTGGCCTCAGTAAAAGAAAAAAAAAAACTGCCTCCGAGTCTTTCAGCAAGAAATAGGTCATATTTTCGCATCCAGCACAGGGACAAAACAGACGTCTTCTGTACTGTGTCAACAAAAAGCCTCGCAGAAGAACAGAGAAGAATGAGGAGAAAAAATACTTTGTGCGCGTGAGGGAGAGATGAAGGGGTGACTTTAAAAAGTGATACAGAAAAGAAGAAAGCAGGTGAAAAGAATGATAGAAGACACGGAGAGACGATGAAGAGGGGGATATGGAAATGGAGGCGCACAAAGGAGCTTACAGACTGATGTGCGCCTTGTGAATGTGTGTGGTCACACTGAAATATCTCAGCAACTCTTTAATGGATTGCCATGAAACTTTCGTGAACCCTGATGACTTTGGCGATCCCTGATTTTTCCTGTAGTGCTACTATGATGCTGCCATTTTCAGTTTTGAGTGAAATATCTTGCAGACCGTTGGATGACTTGCTGTAAAACTTACAACAGATATTCAAGGTCCCCGGGGAAGAAATACTAATGAGTGTGGTGATCCCCTGACCTTTCATCTGGTGCCACCACAAGGTCAAAATTTCAAATTTATTTTTGGTTTATGACCAAGTACCTACAAAGCTAATGACATTCGCCCATCAGCCAGCAGTACTTTCTCTTTATAATAATAATTATCTGTATTCATAAGGCACTTTTCAAAACAAAGTTACAAGTGCTTCACATGGTTGATCCCAGATTTAAAACAATGCCGAATTCGAGCAAATAAAATACAGCAAATTTAAGAAAATACAAAGAACATAAAATAAAATACTGATAAAATACTGCCACTGCAGCAGATAAGCAAAGTTGGCAACTAATTGCCCTATAGATTGCCCTGAGGTATAGCAAATCAAACAATTAGAGTAATATTAAATAAAAGAATACAAAACTGCTGATAACACAAGATGAAAACAATAAAATAATCAAATGAGACATATATAAGATAAGCAGTGGGTCTTTAGGTCCAATTTGCAAGCGTTGGCATTAGAGGTGTCAACGGTTAATCGTTGATCTTTTAACCGGCAAGAATATTTTTGATCAGCATGTCGATCGATGGTTTAATTTTGCTATTCTTTAGTTACTGTACTGCGCACCACCCGGGTCCAGTGGGAACTAGCTTATGGCGCCACTCAATTGGCGATTACTGCTAAGCACGAAAACACAAAAAATTTCCAAGACAATCACCAGAAAAAATGTTGGTAGTGATGTCAACAGGATATTTACAGCCACTTTCACGTCAGTCTATATGCTAATTTTTAGCTCCAAACCCTGTTTAGCATTGTTAACTACTATTAGCTGTGTCAGTACGGCTAGTGGTGCTAACATAGTTCAGTGTACACAATGTTTCTTGCCGTCTCTGTTAGCCCAGCCAACAAAATATGACAAGCAAGACGTGTACATCACAAATATTTAAGTTTCACCACCTCTTAATTAACAGCACTTTAAAATGCGATGCTAAAGCTAAGTGAGTCGATGGAGCGCCAGACTAATAGCAAAGGCCTTTTGTATTGTGCGTTCTGTGATCTCTTTCTTTAAAATCAATCGGTTGGTTAATGGGTGTCAGGCTATCGAGAGCATATTAAACTGAAACTGACATCTCTCGCTAATAAGCTTAATTAAAAGGATAAACATACCTGCTACACATCAGCATGTTAGCGTTGGCACTGTGAGCATGCTGATGTTAGCATTTGGCTCAAAGCAATGCCGTGCCAGCCTCACAGACCTTGTTTATGTTGCAGTGCTAATCGATTGCATCCAGTGTGTCTTGCATACATTTTCGCAAAGGGCAGCGGGGGGGCCCTTTATAAACAAAACCGATGGAACATGCCGGCAAATTTGCCTCAAAGGCATCTCCTTCTCTCTCTTCTTTCATCTGTCTTTTTCTACGTCTGTCTCTTTGCCTCCATTCCTCTCCTCTCCTCTGTCACCCTCCTTCCTCTCCATTTCATCCCTACTTTGTACATCTCTCCGCCTGCCACTCTTTCTCTCTTCCTCCCACTCGAGTCGTTTTTGCGACTGTGTGAAGACTGATGTATGAGATGGAAAAAGAACATTAATCAACAAAGAGTTGCCTCGTCATTTCGCTTGAAGTGTGTGTGACTGCGCGCGTAAACAAAGCTAATACTATCAGAGGCATTCGACATCTGTGTCTGAGTGTGTGTGTGTGTGTGAGCGTGTTGGTGTGTCTGGGTATAAACACACCTCCTTGAACCTGCTTCCACCTGCCGTGACTGACTGGAGGCAGTGTGTTGAATGCTCTCTTCTTCTTTCTTGTTGTTGACATTCAAACAGTGTAGTAGGTTTTGTTGCGAGTGAAGTGCCAGAGGTGGAATCCATCTGGCATTATAAAGAAATGTGTTGACAAAAGAGTGCATTTTTGAAATACGAGAACAGTCGAGAGCGTGTGTGAGCATTCACGTGTGTGTGTGTCGGACTAATACCCACAAAGGAGCCATGAATCATGTTTACACCCTTGGCGTGAGACCTTCCATCCATCATCGCCGCGTGTTTGTGCGCGCACACAGGTTGCCGCTCTCCTAATTTGACCGGAGAATGAGCGAATGTTATCATTTTCCTGCCCTTGACCTGTTCCCGCACCAGTAGACAGAAACACCAGATTGAGAAAAGATTGAATGAGGAGGACGGGAGAGAAAACTAAATAACAGGAGAAACAGGGAGGGCGAGAAGGATGCTGCTTCAGGAATCAGAAGTACAAGACAACTACAGGCGAGGAATATTATAAATAGTTTTGTTTTATTGTCTACCGAGGCTTTTTCTATCCACGATGGAAAATCTCATTTTCAATAACACAGCGGGTTGCAAATATTAGATCTTCTCCAAACCCAGGATGTCGCCATACTCATCACAAAGTGTCATCAAAAAAGAGTTATCCTCAGCAGATGGATTAGCTTCACTCTTCCTCACGCAGACTTTGACCTCTGGGTTGTAACTTGCAGATGGTTATCAGCAGACGAGCAGAAATAAAATGACAACCGAGAGTGGATTTGATCCCTCGGCTAAAACTTTGGGTCTGTCAAAGAAGTCTGAACCCTGAAAAGTTTGTTAAAATGTGTCCGGGGCGAGTTTTTTCATCCCTTTCCCCGTCAATTTTTGACATTATCAGGTGTTCTAATAGGATTCTGGCTGATGCGCACAGATGTGCGCGTGCACGGTGGCACTGCGTTTGATCTGGCTCGCGCCGAGGTGACATCCCGCTGCCAGTAACGAGGCCCGCTCTCGAGCAAGGAGAACCTGAGGTCAAAGAGGCAACTACAATTCCACAGGCTTTCATTTAGCGCTCAGCTCAACCACCCCACCTGTCTTTGAGCCGAGATTAAAGACCTTCAAAAATAGACAGAGAGAAAGAAAAAGAGAGGGGTGAAAGAGAAAGAGGAAAGGGGGGGAGGAAAAAAAAAAGTTCAATGACAACAAAAACACCCTCAGCTGTCAAAACTCAATGTCATTGGATCTCAAAAGGGAATTGGTAATTGGCCGGGAGAGCAGGGGAGAAGGGAGACAAGAAGGGACCAGGACGAAGGTTCTTCAGCTGTGTAACGCTGTTGAGGTATGCTGCACGCGTCCTCTGTAGCCCCAGGCAGAGAGAGGCCAGCTCGGCTGCTTCTCAACAGCATAGTTCTAAAACGGTATTGATGTCAAAAGGGGAATAAAACTCAACGGCACTTCCTATTGTTGTTGGGTGTATGAAAGACAAAGTGGTAGCCCCCCCACCGCGACGAGGGAGAAAGATGTTGGCGTGAGTCATAAAGAATCACCGCTAGGTGCTCAATGGTTAACCAAATCACTTGCTGGGAACAGGGGGAGGGTGTCTTATGAATAGAGACAGAAATATTCCAACATTATTCTGTGGGCAAAATGTGCCAGGAAAGAGGCACTTACTCTTTGCAACACAATGCCACCTTTTTTTTTATTCACAAGGACACCTGTTTGAGGGGAATCCGTCTCAACCTCAGCAGGAGGCTCTTGTGCAAGACAAGAATTTTGCCTATAACGGACTGCACCAGAACCCTTTTAAAAAAATCTGCGTCATCACCCCCTGAAGTAACAATGGCGGGGTGATGGCCTCTATTTATCCCTGTTCATTCAACCTGTTCTTTAATTCCCATGTTGCGTGTTGTGGGGTGTATAGAAATGCTTTGAGTTAAGAGTTCAAGGGAGGCCAAGGCAGAGCAGATCAAAGGGCAGACTGAGGGCAAGCGTCACTTCAAAGGGGCAGCCCGGTTCCATGGAAGCAAGTCGGACAATGGCTTAGCAAAGGGGACACTTAACTAGGCTTGCAGCACACTCCAGGAAGATAACGGAAGCTTTGACTAAAAAGCTGAAGTGCATCTCACTTGAAAACATTTTGACTAGAATCCAAATCAATCCGGAGTTATGTAGCGACACAAGCAAAAAAAACACATTTCAATTAAAACAAGGACGCAGTTCTTCACACACACAAAAAAACTAACTACACTCCAAGAGCTTCGCATTTGGTGATCATCGGCATCGCTTTGACATTCCAGTCCAAACAAAGCACAGCGACAAGGCCCCTGATTAACTATTAAAATCTACGTGTAAAATAGAGTGTTGACATAAAAGCCTGTTGTCGTGGAGCCAAGGCCTAAGCTCTCACTCAACCAAAACAAAGCAGCTTGTCAAATAAAACATGTCATGTTGAATATTTTAGCATTAAATGCAGGCAGGTTGAAAGCCACATTGCTCCAGTGTCTTCGCTCTCCCAACGCCAGATTGTTTGGGTTAAGCCAGTCGCTCCTCTGACCCCCCACCTAATACTTCACTGGGAGATTTACTTTCTTTGGCCATTTGGATATATTACTAAATCCTACAAGGTTTATCCAGATGGTCGGCATCCAGTTTGTGACAGTCCAAAAATGCAATAAAAGGCAAAGAAAGGATTCACCCAGATATCTTTGCAGCGCTCTGCCTTTAATATTTCAAGGTTGTGAGCATAATACTTGCATGCTCTGGGACAGAGAAATTCACTTCAAAGGAAGGGTGTGTTTAACCTAGAAAATATAGCAATTCAGTAAAATGGATGGTTTCAAAGAGTGTGTATCTGATACCGTGCGCACAGCCTAGGGTTTGGCTATGAACCCAGATTCAACTCCTAATTGTGTGAGGAGGCAAGGTGAGCACGTGACGGCAAAGCCATCAAATAGGGTTGATTTGTCGCCCTTATGTAGGAAACACGCTTAGAAATAAGGGTTTTTTTTTTGAAGGGCAGAGGTTCTACCCAGAAGTATTGCTCCTGAAGAAACCCTTTTTCAAGAAAAGGTTCTTAATGGGTTTTTTGTAAGACTGAGGGGTTTCATTAAGAACCCTTTTAATCAAAAGAACTTCAAGGATTGTTGAAAGCATGAGTGTTAAAATATGCTCACCCTCAGATATTCAAATGTTAACCTATATTTCAAGGGTGTTCAGCCAGAGTTGATAGCTTTACCATTACTTGCAATGCCATACAATAACACATGGTTTTAGTGACCAACCTTACGGCACCATGAAAATAGTTAGCAGTGATTTCACATAATCTCCACCCCTAAAAACATGATTGTGAACCATGAGGGTTGAAGGTTACGCTGGACTACGTCAGCCCTTTAGGAGCTTCCTGAGGCTGCTGGACGTGGTTCCTTTGGCCCCATGCTACCCTTTAAAACTAAAATCATGGTTAGAGGTAGAGAGATCTCAGCGCATTATGGTCAGTTTCTATTTCTAGCGCCCCCTTTGCGTGGTTTTCAGTTGAGACCCTTGAAACTTTTTGTGCCCAAGACACACCAAAGGACATGCCGAAATCTCAAGGCACAGTTGTATTCATATCCGTGCACAATAGCTTCCATAACCTTATTCCATAACTCATGATTTGTCACTTGATTTTCTGGAGAATACGACACACCGACTGATGTCGTCATGGTTGGTACCAATTCTGAACCAATTTATTTTTGGTTGAAATGCTCGGTGGACTCTGGGTAGAACCTTCTTAAACAGCTTCAGGAGGAACCTTTATCAAAAGTTCTAGAGCGAATCAAAGCAATGGGGACAAGCTGAAGAACCATATATGGATCTACTTAGCACCTTCATTTCCAAGAGTTTATAGCAGCATCTTTGCCTGTGATTGCACACATGTATGTGTTTGTGTTGTGTGTGTGTGTGTGTCAATATAAAGACACCAACAGATAAGCTCCGAGCTTTTCAGCGAAGATGTTAAAATGATGCGGTCTGTGTGTGTTCCCTTTCTCTCAGGCCCTGCATCCACTGCCTCATCTTTTGTGCCTTTGACACGCTTGTACGTTCTGGGTTCTTTTTTTCCACGGTGCAGTGTCATGATCAATTTACCGCTCGGCACATGACGGCCCCTAGCGCCTCAGAGGATTTTCAGGACTTTGTGTGCAATCCTAGCCTGCCTCGCTTTCTCTCCCACATACAAAACGGGCATTTGTATTCTTATCCCGCTTTGGCCGCTGAGCGAGATTGTGTCCCAGCTTCTGCCTCTCTGATTCCAGGTTATTGTTTGGAAGAGAAATCGCACCAAATCTCGCCGAGCAGACACCGACCGGCGGCTCCTATTTTGAGGCAAATCTCGCTCATTTTCGCTATTTTTTTTTCCCCACTCTGTTTCAAACTGTGTGAGGTCGGGGGTCAATCTGGTAATCTAACGGAGCTCTGGCTGTATGTGTGTACCTTGTTGTGTGTCTATGTGCGAGTGTGTGTGTGTACAGGGAGAAGAAGAAAGAGAAAGCACTGGAGCATTTTGAAAACATCAGGCTCAATCAGTGCTCATTTGTTCAGGGACCCTGAGAAACTGAGCTCATTGCCTCACATAGTGACAGAGTGGGAAGGAACCATTGACAAGTGTTGTTCTATGCAGCTACAGTATGTTTGTGCACCTGCTTGCTTTTTAATGTGGCTCTGCCAGCGCCGAACACAAATACGGCTTGGCACGCGTTGAAACATAAAGCGACAATGTTCCAGACTTCAATTCTGCTCATCACTCAAGCTCAAACAGCAGCCAAAAAAAAAAAAAAACGGTCTTGAGCTCCCTGACAAACGCAGAAAACATGTTATTTCGCTTTTTACTCCGAGAAATGAGTAAAATGCAAAATAACTGGGTTAATAATCCGCCGAAGCAAGAACACGCCGTCGAGGACATTTGCAATTCAACGACTGTCATCAGCGGTAATGCATGCTACGCCAATCCAGCCAAATATTATATTATCATTCTGCTTTCGTATGCAGGTTGGTGCTGCTGCCACTGGCAAGGCTATGGATGCCTGTGTGTGTAGGTGGGCCCACGTTATTAAGCTGGCCGGGACTGAATGTATTCACGCAACCTGCATCGTGTGTTGCGTCGCTCATTCACTTGCTCCCCTTCTATCTCTCGCCTTTCCTTCCTCCGTCACACCATCGTCCCTTTTCTCTCCGCTCCTTTCTTTCTTCTTCTCTGATCCTGCAGCCACCTGGCAAGCATCCCACGGTGGAGACTTTTACAGCCGAACCTCCTTTACGCCTTCCTTCTAATTGAATAATGCACTGTAGTATAAAATCCCACTCATTAAAGGGGCCTTCTATGGATTAAAATGCTGAGGCGAACACATTTTCCGCATGCAGAGGTAAGTTAATGTATTCGGTTACCTCCAGTAATGAAGCGAAAGTGAGAGTTGACCAATGGGCTCCGATTTTATGTATTTGCTCGAGACGAGTGCTGATGGCACGTTTTGATCTGATGGTACCTGGTTTAAGCGCCGTGCTGAATGATGCAGGTTCATGTGTGCCTGCATGCGTTTGTCAATCATGAGCATGATTACTTTCTAAACGGCTGATCATCCCGTGACCTGCCAAATATACCTCCAAGCTGAATCTATATAAATGCTTAAAGAAATATTGACCTGATCGATAAATCGTGCTCACAGCATCCTTACTGCGGCCAATCCTGAGCATCCCAAGGTGATGCCCGCCGGCCTCAATAGCACTGTGAAGAATCAGTTATACAGTACATCATCACTGTATCTTTTACTTTTAGTACTGTATGGCAAAAACGTTCCATTAATAATTAAAGGTCGACATGTTTTAATTCCCCAATTTGTCCGGATATTCCAGAACATGTCCAAGTGGAAATTAATGCATATTTCTGTTTATTTATTTTGTTTATTTACTTGCTTACTTGTTTTTGATCTCCATTCGGCGCGGGGTGCAGGATCTAGGTTCTTCCAGTCACCCATCATTAGTGTTAAAATGACATCTAAATTTAAATTCACATTACATCACCCCTGGATCTCACCCACAGCACCACTGCAGAAAACCATGATCAACAGTGTAACATGTCACATTTCCACATTACAAAAACGACTCTACGTGTTATTTCTTAAGTTGTGTCCTTACATTATCCCAGTTCTTTCCAAAAATGTTCTATCCAGAGAAATCTGTGGTTTTATTCAGGACATGACACGTCATCTGGTAACCTGTCAAAGGCGTCGTATCCCTTTACCCCTGCTAGTTTGCTCTAAGTAGGGTTGCAGTGGTATCAAACTTTCACGGTAAGATAACCGTCTCACAGTATTACAGAATTTGTTATCATCGGTCACAGTGACACTTAAAGGAATGAAAATGGAAGGGTTATTTTTAGTTAGACAAACGTTTTCTTACTATAACTGAAATTTAAAACCATTTTGTTAATCTAAGTATGTGTAAAAATCTCCCATTCGAAAAAATTAAAAGAAAGCGTAGATTATCTTTCCAGTTCCACACTGTGCAATAACCGTCATCCTTTTTTTACCTGAAACCAGTTATTGCTAAAACTCTAGCTCTTAATAACATAATTTTACTCCATTAACTTCATGCCAATTTGCAGCACAGTAGTTTAGTAGAGATCTAATTTACTGATTTCAATGATAATGTGGTAAACTACAATGTGCTACAATGACAAGAGGCCAGGGCCAGCCATGAAGCTAATCCGTACAGTAAAATAATCTGTCCAGACTACCACATATTTATTTTTATCTATTTAGTTTAATATTTAAAATGACTAGAATCATATTTTATGTAGAACCTTACGCAGCGCATTCACTTACCGCACCCTCAACCTGTTTATCAAAACACAAACGAAACAAGCTATGAGAGAAGCTTAAGTAGCTAAGCTAAGCTAACTAAGCTCCCTGGCTAAGAGCTGACTTTGCCTTGGGGAAAAGCAGGCTACAGTAGCGACTCGACTTTAGCCAGCACAAACCACATAATGTTTTCTGTAGGAATTCGCATTCAACATGCTCATCAAGTTATAAAAACATTGGGCGGGGCACGGGTGGCTTAGTGGTAGAGCAGGCGCCCCATGTACAAGCGGCCGCATGTCGCTCCCTCTCTCTCTCGCTCATCTGTCCTATCGATTAAAGGCTTAAAAATGCCCGAAAAAATATCTTTAAAAATAAATAAATAAAAAATAAAAGCATTGGGCTAACATTGCCCGACAATTTAATTAGCCACATAACGTTAACTACAGTAGCAGTATCGGTAGTGTTTTTGGTGGAAAACACTGTTCAACACTGTAATTTGGTTATTTTTAATAGGATTGTATTGACCACAGATGAAGCACTAAGCTAATGTTACTGCACAATTTAATTAGCCACATAACATTAGCTACAGAAGCGCTAGGGGCAGTTGGCTTACCTAATGCTAATGGTAAATTAGCAAGTTAAAGTTGCGTTACTGCCAAAGCAGTAATTGTAATACATATGAGAGGGACTATTCACTTTCTAACTTTCAAATATGCTTTTGAGATAAACAAAAAAACTTGGATGCTAAAACAAGCAACCCCGCACTGCTGTCTAAAATAATCATTCACAAATGTAATCACTATTATAAATACACACGTAAAAATTGCCGGTTTGTCCAGGTGATGTTGGCGTACCCCAGCAGAACGCAGCGGCTCACAGGTGTATTTAGCCAACGTTAATGTCTTTATGACCTTATATTTGTTAGTTATGTTATGCAGACTGTGATGGCTTCCATTTATTGCATATTTGTATAGTATACTGCATAACGACACATGGTCGTGATATAATATAGTAGGAAATGAGTTTTCAAATTCTGACCCCAGACCCCCCAACAGATTTTGGCTGATTTTGGTTTCAGCTATTTAATTACAAGGATGTAACATGAGTGAATGTTAAATGAATAAAACTGACGGCGGCAGAAATTACGTATTGTGCGTTTACCGAGAAAACAAGCTGAATTACAGCTACCTGTCTTTAGACTGGTGGCCCCAATACTGACCGACCTGAGACCAGGTACAAAGCCGTGGCAGCTCACGACAAAGACCGAGCCTCTGTCCTGCTCTCTCAGCCCGCTTTAGCACATCCTGACTGGGCACACACCAGCTCCCTCCCTCCCCGACCAACAAGCTTCATGTAATTCATTTAACCAAACCTACACGGGCCGACTGAAAGCAAACAGCCATGAAAAAGGGGGTGTCAGAAATGTGGATGCCATTGATAAAGTTTGGTAACCAAATCCTGTCTTTTTTGCCTTCCCTGTTTGAAAAGCACCCACAGTATAATTCCGAATTAACCAACCTCATCCTGGTATGGATATGAGATTTCTTCGCCTAATATTGATATGCAGAATTTTCTCATTATCCCAGGCGAATGAAACCGCCACAAACAACACCCGGGCAACCGTGTCTCATGCGAGTCGCAGAGGGGGAAAAAAAAGAGGAGAAGAAAGAAAAGTTAATGTTTAATTTGTGAAAACAACGCCCTGACTAATGAATTTCCTAAGTTTGTTTCCTCGCTTACAGCTCCTTGTTTGGCTTTGTTTTTAATAGAGCATGCTGATTTAGAAAAATGAGGGGCAGGAGTGCAGAGAGGAAAGAAAAAAAAAAGGTGTTTGTGCAGAAAACACCTTATTTGGACTTTTTCTGAGCTGATCCGACCGTGCTCTGCCAAAATGAGATGTCGGAGCTAAGTGTAAGACAAGAAACAGCTTACATGAGGATTGCATTGCCAGAGGCATTTTAATGATCCAGGGGTCTAGAAACGTGAGCAACAGACGGGGCTCCTCTGAGCCCCAGACATGAACTGAATTATTACTGTGTACAGAAGCCAACATCTCCTCGTAGCATCGCATAAATCTAGCAGAAGGGAAAAAAAAAAAAAAGACAGGTAGCCGAGTGTCACCGCGGCCTCAAAGATGTGAGGATATGAGCCGAGGAAGAAGGCAGGATTCGTCTTCTGTGGAGGAGTTCAGCACGAGTTCAGAGGAGACATTTCTCTGGAGTCAACCGGAAAAAGCATTGTTTGAGAAATCCTTCTCGTCGTGCGGCAGCGTTAAATGCAAGGCCACCATTACTCTAAATGCAGCAATTTGAATAAAGAATATAATCAAGTCGCACCCAAGGATTTCACAGAAATGTGTTTGCTGTGAAAACGTCTTTAAATCAGAAAAAGTATTTTGTAAGAGTAGATATAATTTCCCCCAGATTTCATTTTAGAGGCTGAATGTCTTTATTTCATGCTATTATGTGCCTTCGTCTAAAATATGCAGCACCAAAATTTATAGGTGACTCATACTTCTTCTGTGACTGTACCTTCTTCTTTTTTCTTTTTTTTTTTTTTTTAAACCTTCACAAAGGCGAAGGAAATGTCTGGAATTAAAAAACACTGTGATATGAGCAGCCCGCCCGTTCCGTCTCCTCGGCTTTCAACTCCTCGCTGATTCTTGTTACTAGAAATACTGTAGCTCTGAAGTGGAATAACTTTGCCGAGTGCTGTGACTTTGTTGCACTCATGAAAAGGAGCGCTCTCAGAATTGCACGCAACAGCTACAGACGGCGAGGCATACCAAAGAGACGCACGCTCACGTGTACACGCTCACACACACCTAGCTCTGCAGGAGAGAGGTTGAGCGGGAGGATATGAGGGAGGGTATCTGAATAGCTGCGTGCACATACCTCCAGACCACACGACAAGCTACTGGTAAATTCTTCTTTGACAGCACGTCATTGATGATGACACACCGACAGGATGGACGCGCCCTCTCGAAGACAAAAACAACACGGAGGCAGCAGTGAATGCTGTCGTTTCACCTTTTGAACCCCAAGACAATTCATTTTAAAGGCACAGTCCACCTCAAATTTAAACATACATATTTTCCTCTTACCTGTGGTGCTGTTTATCAGTCTAGATTGTTTTAGGTATCGGCCGTAGAGATATCTGCCTTCCCTGCAATATAATGGACCTAGACGACACTCGGCATGTGCTACTCAAAGCGCCGGAACATACATTAAAAAGACTAAAAAATCATGATGCATTTACTCGAGATAATCGACGGATCTTGTTGTGAGCAGTTTCATGTGGGAACTATTTTCCTTCTACCGAACTACGCCTGCCAACCGTATCACCGTGCAGAGTTTCGTGACAGTGGGGCCTCACTATTTCACGACCAGGGAATGAGAATGAGTCTGCTGTCAACGAGTAGATGCACTCTTCCTTCTGGGCAGTGATGTGGTTTGCAAGTGTAGTTTGGCAGAAATAAGATGCATGAAACTGCTCACAACAAGGTCTGTGAATTATATTTAGTAATCAGGTTATGATTTCTAGAAAGAGACACTGCTGTTAAGCTGAGCACCACAAGCTGAGTGCCATCTAGTTCAATTATATTGGAGAGAAAGCAGACGTCTCCAACTCTCTGCAACTCACACCAGAACAATCCAGACTGATAGACCTACAAGGAAGATGTGTATGTAAATGTGTATTTTTGGGGTGAAGTGTCCCTTTAAGAAACAAAGTTTGCATGTGCAACTTCACGCCCAACTCTTTTTCCGCCAAATCATTATGTAGTTAATCCAAAGTTCACTGTAACCGTCGCAGTAATAACCTGCCTTGAGCCACAGAGGAGAGACGCACGAAGATTTGAGTCATCCCTCTTCCTCTCCAGTTAAGCTAGGTGTGCTGAGGCGTGCGTTCTGGGAGTGGAGCTTGCGAGGGGGTTAGCGGTTGCCACGCTCCAACCTGGCAGCGAGCTTGGCCTAGTTATGGCACCGTCGCCCCCTTCATCAGCACCTTCTGTCAACATGAAAGCATCCTTGTTTATTCCCATCACACTTAACAGCACGCCATTCCCAAATTGCATGCTAATGCGTCTTCTAGTGGGGTTCGGAAATCACTGCAAACTCCCAGCAACGCTCTTAACTTTGACATAATTCATTACTTCAAAGACCTATTGCTTATTACTCAGATATCAGTGTTTGTTTAATAAAATAAAAGGGATTCATTTCCATCCACACACACACACACACACACACACACAAGTCCTTGGAGGATGAGAGGAGTGTGTTTGTTCCAACTTATCACAATAAATGTAATTACACTGGGTATTTAATGTTTTTTTCATGGCTTTTTTTTCTCTTTTGTACTGCTTTTTTGGGCATTGTCAGTCTGTAATTAGTGATCACTGAGAGGAATCAAAAAACAAGACAAACTTGTTTTTGTTGAGCTGCTTGCTTCTCTCCGTCTTCCCTTCCTCCCCCGAGGGGAAGACACCTCACACGCAATTTGATTCAGAGCCGAGTGCCGAAACCAAACTCACTTGACTTCAGACAGCGTTACCCCCCCTCCCACACACACACACACACACACACACACACACACACACCACCACCACCTCTGTATGTTTACAACCTTGCTATTAATGAAAGCAGACGTGTCCGCGGAAAGGATGAGACACCGAATCCTGCGGGTGTCGTTGATGTCTTAGTGCTTTTTTTTTTCATCCTGAACAGAGCGAAGACCTGGGCGGCTTCCATGAGCGTTCAAACAGGCCTTTGTCTTGTGCGCTTTGGTACATGTCGCTCTCCACAGAGGTGACACCGGCGTAGGGCCGGAGTCTTGAAGATGCTTAGAAAAAAGCTGCGCTTCAGGGCATACAACCAGTGTTTTATTTTATTATTTCTTTACTATATCGAATATTTGATGTCAGATAAAACAGGGATATGTTGCGCCTCGGCTGGTAAAGTAAAGTAAAAGTCTTTCAAAATGTTAGAAATCTTTTTTCTTTTTATTTGTCCATCACCGTGTAGATGTAGGCACCCTGCTGCTCTCTCCGCTGTGTGTTCCTCCCCGCTCTCCGTCTTGTAGGAGTTGAGCTAAACTACTGTAACACAGACAGCTGGCTCCTCCGGGACATGTTTCTGGCCTGAGTTAATGTTTATTAAATCCAGATCCTCTCAGAAACATAAGAAAACAAGGCTACAAAAAGGGATTTTTTTTTGGTACTCTAAAAGGTCAGGAATGCGCCAGTACTAACAAAGTGAGGCAAACAAGAAAGCCCTTAAAGATACAGTGAGGGGATTTTGAGTTTTTAACCATGAAGAAGAGAGATCAAAAGGCAGGGGTGGTCAAAAGGAGAAGGTACAGGTACAAATCCACAAAAAGGGCTCAGGTTTTTCAGATACCTCGACTCGAGATAGAACAAAACACAGCAATGTTTGTCATAATTCGGAATGTCCTTTTCTTTAAATGGAAGGTCGAACCAAAATATAAGTGATTAATATATGAAAAGGCACGGTGGTGCAGTGGGTAGCGCTGTCACCTCACAGCAAGAGGGTTCCTGGTTCCAACCCAGTGCAGAGTTTGCATGTTCTCCCTGTGTCAGCGTGGGTTTTCTCCGGGTGCTCCAGCTTCCTCCCACAGTCCAAAGACATGCAGGTTAATTGATAACCCTAAATTGTCCGTAGGTGTGAATGTGAGCGTGAATGGTTGTCTGCCTCTATGTATCAGCCCTGTGATAGTCTGGCAACCTGTCCAGCGTGTACCCCGCCTCAGGGCCAATGTCAGCTGGGATAGGCTCCAGCCCCCGCGACCCCTAACAGGATAAGCAGTTACGGAAAATGAATTAATGAGTGACTACCCAATACAGATTTGCAAAAATTCTATGTTATTCTCATTTCCACACTCTCCATTCATTCACTATATCATTCCCTACAACATATAAGATATAAACACCATCTCTTCTTCCGTACCTTCAGAATAACACACACTTGTGTTGTGATATTTAACTTACAGCCCAAGGGGCAAATCTGGCCCGCAATATGGCGCCAGGTGGCCCGCCATATTTTCAAACACACAACTAAAAGAAAATGATTCTCAATGATTTTTGTCTTTGAATGTACATTTTTAAAAAAGCACCAACATCGAGCTTTTTCGAAACCCCGAATGTCCTCACATCCTACAAACGCCCCTGCTTCCACCTGCCCTGCACAGGTCTGCCTCCACTGGATTTGCCTCTTGGCAAAAATAAGCACGGACAGCAACTGTAGAGAGGCTGAACACAAGCAATTTATTTAATACATACTAATCAATATTATTAATGTTTATTTATTAACCGGCTCCTGGCCTCCTGTCATTTTGCAAAAGTGGCCCCAAGGCAAAGCGCGCCGAGTATCCCTGCACGACTGCGCGAGATAAGAAAAGATAAGATAGAACTTTATTCATCCCGAGGGAAACTGCTGTGCAGGAGCTGCAATACAAAGTTGGAGGAGTGGAGATACAAGGAACGCAATGTACAAGGACTAAAAAAGAAATACATAGCCGGAAAAGCAAATATAAAAACAAGATAACAGTAAGGGGGCAAAATATGAAACTCTAGCAAACAGCAAGATGCAAATAAAGTGCGACCCAATATAAACAATAGATACAATAAACTGTATGGACGATAAATAAAGCAGGCGTGCTTGTTTCTTTATTTAATATAATGTTGTTTTTCAGACTGTTGAAAGTGGAGGGGTCGATACTGCTTTCTGGAACATGCCCATAACATCCTCTAGATCAGGGGTGTCAAACTCATTTTAGTTCAGGCCCAGTTTGATCTCCAGTGTGCCAGACCAGTAAAACCATCAAATTCAACAGTATGTCCACATTCAGTCCGTCCACTACTCTTGACGTAATCAATCTACCGTTTATTTATTTTAGTTATGTCCAGTAGTTAGCGTGTCTATCGTCAGGCCGTATAGCTCTGGGTATCCAGCAACCGCAACCACCAGTGTCTCCTCCATTGTTTACCAACTGTAAACTTGTTGTCGTGACCACCACAGAAGGCCCGTCTCTCAAATCATCCGATTGGACAATGGGAAAAGATAAGATAGAAGTCTATAGTGTCTATTCTAGTTATTCTTTGGTAGTGAAGCTGCTGGTTGACAATAGTTTGCACAGTGATGACCACAGAAAGTATTCAGCATTAATTCAGAGAGCTGTATTCTGGTCAGGGTGGAGAAGACTCCGAGGCGGGACTTTACATGATGCTCACTGTTTAAACCTGGCACCTCTTCGCCTTCACGTGCGCATCAATATTAGGTGTGCAAAGTCATCTAGTGGGCCGGATTGGACCCTTTGGCCGTACACTTGACAGCAAACAGCGAGAGCACACTGCAGAGCTCATGCTCCGACACATCTGGTGGACAGCCGGGCCACGTAGGAGGAAGAACATCCACCAGTCTGGAAAAAAAAGGCTGAACTCTGCGGAATACTTGCAGCCAAAATGTTTTTCTTTCTGTCCTATCAGACCCGGGAGGTTTCTCCGTCACGAGCAACAGGCGAGGCTGACAGCAGCGTCCGTCTAGACAGGGTGGGGTGGCGGGGGGGGGAGGGAGGAGGTGCAGCAGGGAGACGCTGCAGAGCCAGGTGCTCTTTATAAACACTCCCATTAGAGATTGGAAGTGGCGCTTGTTGGAATAAAAATACGAAAGCCTGGTGTTTATCCGCCATTGATCCCCCCCCTCCTGTCCATTACACCTCAGTGGGAGGAACCGGCCATTGTCAGTAACTACCATTACAGGAAATCTATACCTAATACCCTTCTTATTATGAATGCTCATTTTAAAACTTCAATAACAGAGGAGCCGCAGCGTGGGCAGCTATCATTATTCCTTCAGGGGAAGGTGAGGATAAGTGATTTCATAGAGGTTGCTGTGTTTTACTCTGTTGTTTATATTATTTTCATCCTCCATCTTTCAAGAAGAAAAAAAAAAAAAAAGAAGCCACCCCCTTCAGTCAGAATCACAGGATGCAGGCAATATCTCCGAGTTGTAATATGCGAGGCCTACATATATGCATAACTTCTGTAAATTGTGAATTTCAGCCTCATTGATATGCCAGTGCAAAGAAACATCTTTTAGTAGCTGCGGGGGTCCGGGGTTGTGGCTGCAGCGAAGCGCAGCAAAACAACATCGCCGAGGGAGCGGGCGGCTTTTCAATTGAAATGTACATTATAGATGTATAGATAGGCAGACTTATGGAGTCAAAGCGAGCCCGGGAGCCGTTCTGGGCTGCGATGAAACAATGACCCAGGAGCTGCCAAATTTAGAGACAAGCTAGGTCTCCCAGGAAGCATCTCCATTTGGGCTGGAATGGCAAGTGTGACCCTCATCTCTCTGCTCCTCACCTCCTACTAATTGAATCAGGCTGCTGCCCAGGATAATTCAGCGTGTGTGTGTGAGCGAGTGGGGGTGTGTGTTTGCAAGGAGTCTGTTAAACCAGGTTTAAAATCGTTAAAATGTGTCTTCCAGAGCTGACCCCTCGCTTCAGATAACCATCCAATATATTTCACACGGGAACGGGGATGGGAATATTGCGTGCACACACACACACGCACACACACACACACACACACACACACACCCTGCCGGGCCTCATGCCCGTTCCTCCCCGAGACCCAGAGGGCAAATATATAACTCCACTACAAAGTCATGAGAATCTCTTTCTGAAAATATCTATTAAAATCCCTCATAGACATTCCCAGGGAAATTATGCATTATAAATTTGTCTACTCCCCTCCCAAACCCACTCCTGATACCAGGCTCTTTTTACTATATTCAGATGCATGGATTTAATTAAGAAACAGCGGAATAAACATTAAAAATGTATGATTGGAAATTGCCGCAAGTTCTAGATTCCCTTTTTCCCCCCCTTCTCCTTTTATATCGCCTTCCGTTGAATATACAAAAACAATGTTTAAGCACTGTTCAGAGCCTTCCCGGGCATTAATTAAAGTTTTTCCTCCTGGTGTGAAAGTCCAATACGTTCTGGAAGAGACTTGGCATCATCAAGGCCAGACATGGACACAAAGCGGGGCTACGCTCGAGGGGGGAAACACTCTTGTTAGGTTTTCCCGTCTAATTTCTGCCGCGTGCTCACCAGCCACGACACTGGCGCTCTCATCAGTGTGCGAGATTTTAAACAGGGCTTTGAGGAGCTTATGCCTTATAATTAGTCAGTAGACTGCTTTAAGAATGGCGAGGTAAACAGGGTTTAATTAGGAAGGGTAGAGCAATCTGGGACAGATGTTGTGCAGGAGGGATCACACTGTGACTGTTTTTGGTTTGTGTCGCTGTTAAACAAGCGAAAAAAACAAAAAACTTGTTGTTCCAGAAAGACAAAAATAACTAATTGTTTCAGACAACTTCCTGCACACACGCACACACACACACACACACACTTGCACATGCATGCATGACGTGTCTGGAGCTGCGAGTATGGACTTGTTGTGTTGTTAGGGAGCTTATGTTGAAAATGTTGCACAACTGCACCCGTGAAAACAGAGAGGACAAAAACAAAAGACATTCTCAACACAATCACCAGAAAAAATGCTGGTGGGACGTCAAGTGTAGATTTACGGTCGATTAAGCATGTCGGCCTACATGCTAATTTTGCTATTCTTCAGTTAACTGCACTGCGCATCAACCGCCTCTGATGCAAGCTAATGCTAGTGACCTGTGTTGGTCATTCATTCAATTAGTGCGCTGTGTAAACTTTATGGGTATGAGTATGGGGCTATATTTTTAGCCACAAACCTCCTTTAGCATTGTTAACACTATTAGCTGTGTCAGGAAAAAGACTCATATTTCATGTCATTTTTTTTTTTTTTTTTTTCTCAAACATTAACCAGTTAGTCAGCAGTTATTGGGTGTCAAGCTATCAAAAGCAAAATTAACCGAAACTGACATCCCTAAATGTTGACATTGAACATTTATGCAAACCACCAATATGTAGCATTAGCATTTTATTATGCAATTGGAATGTTTTGTTGAACCTTTACGTTTCATCGGAGCTGTGGTTACAGCGTGGTTAGATTTAGGCCCGAAAACCACTGAGTTATGGATCGGAACAGATCATGTTTTGGTTTCAAATACTCCATATGGGATACAATCCTTACAGGAAAAGCAACGATGTCCCGGTAAAAAACATTAGCTTTTTGTGGCACTATCTCCATCGATGGGTCGCTACTAAACGAGCCTAAAAATGACTCACTAAAACACCACTGCTTTGCTGTGTTTTGGTCTTTAACAGTGGTTTGCAGGTGTGCAGGCCTGTCTCCTAGGTGACAAACCATCCACCATCCCCTCCACCAGTCAGCTAATACATTACATCACTTTAGATATGCTGATGTGACGCATATGAAACACGCTAATGTAATATATTTGCAGAGACGCGCAGGGCCAGCATTTATTTTTGGCCACTGAGCCAAAGTTCCAACACAGAGCAGTTTTAGAGAGCAGGTGCCAAAATGTCACCTCTCCAAACTACACCGTGTTGCTATAAATCTGTATCCGAGCAGTAAAGAGCTTATGTCCGCAGCCCGGCAGGGTGGGTCTCTGACAGTTTTCCTTCAGGGTGGAAAGGAAAGCAGGGACAGGTATCCCGAAAATGTCTTCCTGACTTCCCCGCTAAGTGGCAGCTGCACCACTTAAAGCCTGCTGATGGGATCGCAGGGCTCCACCTCGGCTTAAGTCACTGCTAAACCACATGAAACTCTCCTCTGACGGGCAGTGGCTGAACGAGGATCAACAGCTAACAATGTGGCAGTCAAAGCACCATTTTGGGAAAGTAACAAAAGCAAACACACCTAAGGCGGGTTTTATGGATTCTAAGCCTCAAATAACCACGTCCGCTAAGCTGGAAGGAACAGAGGAGGGGGAGGATGGCAGTGTGAGAATGAAGAGAGACGGAGGAGGGTATGTTGGTGAGAGAATGGAGTGTTAAAACAGAGACGGTGAGAAGCGGCGAGAGAAAAAGCAAGCTTTGAGGGGCAGATGATGAGGATGACAGCAAGCAGTGGGAGGGAGGGAGGGAGGGAGGGGAGGGAGGCACAGAGAGAGGAAAAAAAAAAAATCACGCATTCTTGACAGAAGCAACATGGCAGGATCACACAGCTATTTTTCATTCACACTCCTCTGCATTCGCACATGATTCCAAAGGTACCCAAGCCCCAAGGAAGCCTTCCAGCAAACACTGTTTGCCAATTTTTCAAACCTGTCACTCCCTTTCGGTGTATCAGCTCGTGTGCTGCACAAAGGGGCCTCCTCGTAGTGCTGTCGCTATTGTTGTTGTCATTGTGCCGACGCGAGGTAAACACGTGAGGCAGTGTCGTCCATTTCTCCCCCCCCTCCAGATCACACTGTAACATGACTGTGGGAGGGACTTTTTGACAGCACACAATGTCCGCGTAGCATATTTCAGTAGGTGTTGAAAAATCACATGAACGCCTGGAAATACGACTTGTGTAAATAAGCGGGACTCGTACGCATTGCCCTGTCAGTTCAACAGTGGCAGTTTGAAGTGGCTGCTTGGTAATCCACATCATTTTTTTCCCTTTACCTCTGTCTCAACCTTTTTACACCTCCTGGCTGTTTAATAAAAACAGCTGAGCCTCAGACACCGTCTCGCCTACGGTGAGCTGCACACTAAGCCGTGAAAGACAGACCAGGCCACTGCGGGCGGGCAGGTGAAATTTAGTCGGCAGCGAGTGTTGGTGTGGCTGACGCCTGAGGAACATGTTTCCCACATGCAAGGACACACCTTTGTTCTCCAGCGCTGCTCACAGTGTTCTTTATGAGCTTTGACAGAAAGCCTACAGAGACGCTGAGGCTGGTAATCAAACAGGAGCCGCAGTGTGTTCCTGTGTTTAAAGGTCCCATATTGGAAAAAGACAGATTTCCATGTCTTCCTTTAATATAAAACAGGTAACGGTGACATATAAATACTGTCAAAATGCTCAATCCAGAGAGAAATACACACAACCCATATTAAAAAAACTGTGCCTTCAAACAAGAAGTCAGAACTTCTGTTAAGTTGTGATGTCACAACTTAACGACTGATCAAATCACAGTGATCTCAAGCACTTCTGGGTTTTAAACTGGCAAACTGTTTTATTTCTGCTGCTGTAACATTTAAACAAATACACTGACAAAAACACATCTGACATTTCTGCTGTGTGACCAAAGATTTGCGACGAGACAAAACCGTTTTAGAACGTTGCAGAGAAAAGTTGCAGCGGTGTGAACTGGCTGATGGTGTCACCTGCGACTCGGCTGCAGGTTTTAGAACGTAAAGCACGTCACCTGTTTCTACAGCCAGCTTGTAGCGAAGTCGCTGGTCAAGTCAAAATGACCGCAGACAGTGTTTCAGTCCTCACGGTGTGCCAGTGTGCTCGCTGTATGTGCTTCTACCTGTTACACCTACGCCGTTTCATCACTACTACAAATGCAGCTGTAGCCAGTATCTCACTATCACTGTCCTCATTCATATTCCAGGAAGCTACAAATTATATTCAACCACAAAATAAGTCTGAAAAGATGGAAATCAGAACAGAAGCACAGAGAGCTGTTGCATAGCGATGATACACCATCTCATCGTGGCAGGTTTTAAGTTTCGACCTGAAAGTTATTGCAAACAAACATTGTGATTTGGGACTGTTTCAAACTAGAAACACAAATGTTCTCAATAGGTCCATATGAAATCCTTCATTGTAAAAAGAAACTACTAGTTTTAACTTTTTAAAAAAGAGTGTTTGAGCTGCCGTAAAATTTTACATTCCCTGAATTTGAAAAGACGAGTTCAGCTTGTCTTCTCAAATTCAGACAGCTTAAAATTTCGAGGCAGCTGTGACACTTACTTTATTGAGCTAAACAAATATTTTCTTTTGTTTCCTTTCGGAGTGTTTTGCAGCGTATGTAAATGACACCAGCAAACAGGAAGTAAATAAGGACCCAATCTGTTTGCTGGCAACAGAATTCAAACGAAATAGTAAAAATAGAAAGTGCAACACAAACATGCCAGCGTACAGGAGACCCGAAAACACTGGCCAATCAGAGCAGACTTTCCAGGGTTCTTAAAGAGACAGGCGCTAAAACGGAGCGTTTCAGACGGAGGGTGAATACATAATATACTCGGGCAGACAGTGTGAGAGAAATAAAGTGTTTTTTGGACATTAAAGCATGTAAACATGTTCTAATAGAAACCCAGAATACAAGTATGAATCTGAAAATGAGCAGAATGTGGGACCTTTAATGAATGTGTTCTGTGTCTTTAATGAGGAAATACTTTATGAAGCTCATGTGAGTTCATATTTCATGTTTGATTAACATTTGCATTTGTTAAGAATTAACATTGGGCTTTATAAATAAAACTGAATTGAACTGATATCCCTAAGAGGTGCAGTAGAAATACTACCTGTTCAAACTGGAAGAGGGCGTGAGCTAATTGCACCTGTAACACGAAATGACGAGTGAGTTTTCATAGTTAGACGGTGTAAATACACAGAGCAGACATGTTAAAACACCGCAGGCCATCCCAGGGGGCAATTCTACAACAGCCCACACACTTTCATGTCGTCACATAGTCCCGCTTCAAGAGTCATAACAGCAAAGAGACGCACCTTGGGCTGGATTCCCACACAAACACTTCTCATTCCTGTCCTTGTGGCTTCTGGTTTTTAAGCTCTTGGCAGATGAGCCGCCTGCATACCTCTGAATATGATACGGCGCCTTCCAATCTACACACGCGGCTTGGTCATTTGGTTTCTATGCGTAAGGAATACATGCAGTATTTATTCGACACTCCTCCTGTTTGATCCCTGACACCAGTTCCTTTAATCTGTCTGAATGAATTCATTGCTATTCAGCCGTCACGCTGCTCAGATATGGGATGAAATATAGAGGACTTGTTTCATCCTTCTTTAAGATTCATGGCTATTTGATACTACTGGAATGTTTGAAAACGGCGCAGAACATCAATAATAGACTTGACCTTGCGAGAGATGTTTTTTTTTTTTTTTCTCAAAAGGGTTTGACGTGTGACTCGGATCTTTTTAAATGCTTTTGTTTAGTCACATCTAACTCATTTTTCTCTCGTGGTACGGTGGACATAATGTGTTTGAAGTCCAAATGCTCGGCACATTTCGCAGGCAGGAAGAGGTGTGGGAAATGGTTAACCAGCAACCTGAGGTGGTGTCGGAATCATACTTGGCAGCCTTGAGACCCCAAAACAGGGAGGATTGAGGGGGGTCTTGCCCCTTAAATAGTGCACTGCGTCAGCATTTTTATGTTAAATACATTTAATTTGATTCAGTTTTTGATTCATGACCCTGCTACTCCAACAGGAGGATGGAGGCCAGGCTGTAGGGTACCACAGCTGGCTGGGCCACAAACCTCGACAGTCGCTGACTATCCATTGCACCAATGACCCCAAAGTCCGAAGCACATTTCTCTGACGGCCTGTTATCCTAAAAACACATGGCCAATGCTATGAGGTCCCTGTTGCTTCACAAGAATACACACGCCCTGTGGGTTAGACGAACCAACTGCAGGGAAAATGTCGTCAACAATGCTGTGGTTAATGTGTGGTTAGGTTTAGGCACAGATAAAACTTGGTAATGATTATGAAAAGGCTTAAAACCTCTACATTTGATGGCTCAAACCTCGCTGGGAAACTGGAACAAACTGCAGGGAGTGTGTGTTTTTGGAGAAACAGGCTTTCATTCAATGGTACACTGGACCATTGGACAACTGGGGCTTCAGAATGTGGGCACGTTGGAGCAATGGCGTGGCACCCAACAGGTGCCCCTCCAGGTCCAGGGGGTGAGGGAAGGAGGTAGGAAACAGTACAGTTTTAGAGTCATGCGGCTCGATGTGTGCCAGAAACACATTGTGATAGCTAAATGGGAAAAAAGTTTGTCATAAATCAGGTGAACGAGGAGAGTACTGTGACCCTGGGAGGAAACAGAAGAGGGCAAAGAAAACCGGGAGTCTCCTGGGAAAAAAAACGCAAGTGTTGGCAGGTATGGTTGAAATAGCAGGCTTGAGCTGAAGAGCAAAGTATTGTGCAGCCACTGATGTTCCCCTCACTGTCTAATTTGATCCCATGAATCAAGAACTCAAAGTGGGGAGGGCAGTAAATTACGGGTCCCTGAGGAGCTGTGACACCGGGAAGAGATGAGCCCATTGTGGTGAGGCAACTGCTGCCAATTTGGTGTTCAGGGACCTTCATCTTTGAAACGCTCCCCGCTTGCCCAGGTGGCTTTATCAAAAGAGTTTAGTGGAACATGACGTTCCCACGCCTAACCCAACGCCAGGCCAACGCTGTTAGAATACCGTGACTTTTTTTTTTTTTTTTTTTTTTTTGTTAACGAGAGGACGTCGCCCCCGAGCTCTGATTTTGGCAGTGATGTGTCTAAATTACCGGGTACAAGCAAGATGAGAGAGCAGTGAAAACCTTTCGGAAAAAAAAACTCCAGGCATATGGCCATGGGAGAAGTTGAGAGTGGGTGGGGGCGAGCGCGGCGGAGGTATATTGCCATAGTAACAATGGATAGCCCACCAAGGATTCCTGAGCAAACACAGGCATACGGTTTAAACAGCGACTGAGGACCCTCCGCCAGTGTGCCTCCTTGTTCAAACAGAAATCATGCTGGCACAGATAACGCTGGCATTTTAAACATAAATTACAAGGTCTCCGATTGTCATGTCGTGTCCCCAATTCACGGAGAGAAGAGGCTGCCTCTGCAAAGAAAAGCTTATTCAAAGAGATTCAAAAGAGCAGACACACACACACACACACACACACACACCCTGACGTAAATCTTTCAAATGTGCCGAGGAAGGAAAGGGGAGGCGAGAGCGGTTTGCATGTTAAGCACATTTGCGTCGACATCAAACGATCGCCCCGCAATTGGGCTTCACGGGGGGAAAGTAATCTGCGCTGCTCAAACATTTGCCGCAGCGCCCGCAGAATCCTGATGGTGATTAAACAGAGAAAAGTAGCAAGTCTTCCCTCGAAGTCCGGCTGGGGGATCTCCACGACACACTCGTAAATGTCACCCGTGCAGCCACTTAGCTGCTTGTCAAAGTCGCTGCGAGCTCCCCTCACGTCACCGCGCTCATAAGAGCTCTTCACTGTGTGATAGGCTTCCTTTATGCACTTATGTTCCCAGCAGTTTGCCTCCTTCCGCCAAGTCTGTTATTAATATATCATCACGGACGGATTAAACGTGATGAATCTGACGTTAAGTGAAGCTTAATAAGCAGAGGCTGGGTTTGGAATAAAGTTGAGGTAGAATATAAGGAAAACCTCGTCTTTAAGCGGCTTTGTTTACTATTATTCTAATCATTTTACCGCCTCCGGACACGTCAACGTGATTGATGTCCTCGCCTTTTCCCCCCCTCGATCCCAGACCTCATCAACCTGCAAAAGAACGGCAACAAATGTAACATCGTTCCCTATTTCCACACGCCTCTGTGGACCAACCCCCCCCCCCCCCCACCCTCCACCCCACCCTCAAGGCACTTCTCACCACTGAATCCACTCTGTAATTTACAATTGGCTATTGTGTCCCAAGTGTTGCATTGGACCAACTCCGAGTAAATGAACCATGTCAAAGACCAGCCTTTCGGTCTTGATTACGTCCCCCTTGTTACTCCCCTTCATAATTGCGGCAAACTGAGCAAAAGCCACACCGGCTCCGCGCGCGCTATTATCCGAGCACCTGAGTTCACCCACCCACGCGTTCGCCGAACCAAAATGGCCGTTCTTTGCCAGTGGCTGGTTTGATTGACTATTTGTAGTTGTTACTAAGAACATTGTTGCTGGGGAGGAGAGAGGGAGAAATGAGGAGGAGGAGGACTCCATCTCCTGAGATACTGTGGAGAAAAGGAGTAAAAGGTGAAACCAAAGCTGGATAATAAACTGGCTATAGGGCAAGGTGCCGCAAATCAATACCTGAAACCATATTAAATGTCTGGAGCTCCTCAATCCACAGTAGAATTTGTCTGACTAAAGCCAGCATTACAGTCATCTCCACTTTATTTTGCAGTTTCCAACAGGGCGGGCCGGTGGGAATATACAGTGGATATGAGCAACTGTGTCCGACTATATACAGTTTATCCTGGCAGACATTTATAAACCTCCGCTATAGAGCAAAACTTCTCAGCTCACCGGTGGGGAAACATCGATACACTTCAGCATCACGGTCTAATAATCTGTGATATCATTATCAAGATTTAATGAACAGTTAAAAATTCATGGCAGTGGTTCGTCTTATGTTGTGTTTAAACCCTTGACTACTTCATAGCAGTGTTGCCATCAATCTTCTACTTCAACTTAGCATATCGCCGGCGTGCTATAAATAAAAATGCAGATCTGACTAATCTGATTGCATAAAAAGTCATTTTTTTCTCAGATTTGATGCATGTACTGACAGTTTTCCGAATATTTGATTTCAAAAATGGCAATACATCACGAATTATTAAATCGTAATCGTATCGCCGGATTCTTGACGATACACAGCCCTGTTAACAATTTCTATTCGGTCTTAAATCTACAATGAATCATCACGCAAGATACAATGGCGTGTTTGTATTGCAGTTTCACCCGGTATTTGGACGCAATTGCTCCGATATTACCTGGTGCGACTAATGTTATTTTTATTGTGGAATAATCTCGTGGAAAGTAGTGCGATACGTCCATTACAAAGGTTTTTTTGTCCACCAATAGTCCTAAAAAATCTTCGAATTTAAGTAGCTGGTAGCAGTGGCGCTCCTACGGGGTGGTCAGGGGGGCCATGGCCATGACTCCCAGTAAATGTTTTGCTCCTTACAATCAATGCACTCCTTCAAATTAAAGCTGTATATTTGTCTTTGAAAGAAAAACACAACTAGCCTATTCGCCAACATGTAACACATTAAACTGTATTGTTGTAAACTTGAACATTTAAAAAGCAAAAAGTTGCCGTTGGTCAATGTCAGGCCATTGGTGAGCACCTGTTGCCCTTGTTTTTGTGCTGTGTCCAACACCACTCAGCCCTTATCTGCTTTTTCTTTGGCTGATTCGGCATCAGAGACGGCAGAGCCCGAAGTTCAGCTCAGTGCACGAGAGGAGAAACATTAGTATGAAAAGCAGCTACATGCAGGAGGGAGTAAGAACGAGACAAACTTGCTGTATTAGACAGGATTAAGTTTTTAGCTTTGAGCTCTTTGGCAGAAACGGTTCATAATTGTTTTATTGTTCACTAGCACACAGTAAGAATCCTTTCATCTCCCAACACTGGACTGTGTTGATTATTTTTCACTGTCGATTAACCTTGTGAAAAGGAGCGAGAAGCAGTGGCGCTCCCAAAGGGTGGCCTGGGGGGCCATGGCCACCTCTGTATGGTGCTTTTAACTTTTTTTTTTCCTTATAATCAAAGTACTTCTCAAAATTAAAGCTGTATATTTGTCTTTTTAAGAATAGGAGAACCAGTGGAACATAAATTGACACATTAACACATTAAAACAGGATTGCTCTGCACTCAAAGGTCCAGATAAGGCAAAAAGTCGTCCGTCTGTCGTTGGTGAACGTCTGTCACCCTAGTTTTTGTGGCGTTTCCCGCACCGTTGGCACTAATCAGCCCTTGGGGGCTTTTCTTTGGCTGATTCAGCATGTTGAATCTGCATCAAAGGTGGCGGAGTCCGCCAGTGAGCCGACTGGCGTTTCAGCTCAACACGAGAAGAAGGTTTATAGTAGTATACGTCTTTTTTATTAAGCTTTGGGTTTGTAAATGTTTGTGTTATTGTATGTTAGCGCACAGCTCTTTCAATATCTGGTTGCTAATATGCTAACTAGCTGACTAGCATCTTAAATTCGTCCTGATTGTCTTCCTGTTTCCCTTTTTTATGGACGAATATAGACTACTGGGGCCTGCTGCCATGGAAAACGTACATGCTAGTTGCCCGCTGGCTGTATACTTTGGAGTGTGCTGAAGTGCAACTTTTTGGCTGAGAAAGAGGCGACATGAGACACAACAGTCGGCCTTTAACGCCTCCAGTTGTTTGATGTCGCTTTGGTGTGTCTGGGCCTTTAAGGATATCTTGAGGACTCCCTTTTTATGTGACATTAAACAATACTAAAGGTGGTCTAACACTAAAGGTCTGCCATCAGCATGCCAAAAGAACGAGCAGAAGGAAGTAGAAACCAAGACAGAGGCAAGTTGGAAAAATTAGCATTTTCAGAAAAGAGAAAAAAAAAATGGCTGGACTTCATATTTCATATGATTTGATAGCAGCTACCCGGCGAGGACGCTCGTAACTCCAGCTGCCCTGTGACCTTCATTCTTCAGCGAGGCAGGCAGACTCCTCCGGTCCCTGACAAGAGTTATCGGGCCCGGCTAATAGGCTGCCAGGTAAGGCCTCGTCGATACAGGCGCTCCTCCTGCTAATGAACGCCTCCCCCTTTTTTCCCCCAAATCTGCACAGCTTAATACAGGTGGTTGAAACACACATTATCAGTCACAGCCGCGTCCGATAAATAACTCAATCGGGGCGAGGGAGTGCCTTGCTCGAGGACAGTCACGGCTACTGCAAGTCACCTCATCCGCGCCGACTACTCGAGCTTGTCGTGGGGGTTTTTTAACAGTTGAAGATAAAGTATTGCTCTAGCCTTCGGGCTCCATCTGCCTCCGTACGCCATGTGTGTGTGTATATGTAATAACCAGACACACATACAAATATAATGAACTGCATTCCTTGGGTAAACACAGCGGCGCAGGCACACAAACACACACACACAGGATATTGAAACCCTCTCAGGCATGTCGCCGCGCGTGTGCCTGGCGTGCGGGATGATGGAGAGGCTGAACTGTGGAGGCCCCGTTTGCTCTCCTCTCTCCAGCCCTCACAGGATACACAAACACACACACACATACACATACACACATGTGTTCCTACTGTACACCCACACGCTTTATCACACCCTCACACACACTTGCGTCCGCACAGTGAGCGTACCCGATGAGTACACATGCACAAACTTTCACACAGGTCCCCCCAGGCTTTGATGGATGGTCGGTGAGTGCTCTACCTCCTGTTTCATACACATATAATCTCATTTGGGGGCCACATGGTGGGAGCCGCACCAAAACAGGGCTAATAGAAGCAGTCAAGCTGTCCTATCCCTCCCCTTCCCGAGTCGAGTCATATCCATTATACTCCTCTGCTTAGCAAATATGTATGACTGCAGTCAGTTAATAAAAAAGCTATACCCTTTGTACCAAAAGGAAAAAAAAAAGCTTTCGGATGCATTATTTAACCCGGACAATTCTTAATGTGTCTTATGCAGTCGGGAGATCTCAGCGCATCTTAATATTTCAGCACTTTCTTAATACAAAAGAGGAAGGTCAAAGTCAAAAAGGGAGGCAGAACAGGTGCATGTCTGTCAGAGCCTTAAAAAGAATCAATGTGAACCTGAACCCGAGGTGAAGGTTGGACCCTGTCAACGCGTCTCTCCTTCTTTGGAGTCAACGGTACAATTTCAATTACTGTCTCAGAAAACATCACAGCTTCACGGTATGCAGTCAAACACAAATACTTTTATTTGCAATCATGTGGTTAGCATTGTGGCCTCACAGCGTGGGTTTTCTCCAGGTACTCCGGCTTCCTCCCACAGTCCAAATACATGCAGGTAAATTGGTGACTCGTAATTGTCCGTGGGTGTGAATGTGAGCGTGATTGGTTGTCTGTCTCTGTCCACTGTCGGCTGGGATGAACCTAACAGGATAAGTGGTAACGGAAAATGAATGAGTTACAATGATCTTTAGAGGAACTTGCACACAGAATTACAATCAAAAACAAGAAACCTTTTTGTTATGTTAGTACGTGTAAAATGAAGGTTAGATTCTCTGTACCGTCACATTGTTTTCAATACCCTAGATAATGTTACGTCTCTCAGTGACAGCTTGCCAAACTGTAGTTGGGAACACGCTGGCTTATTAACATCGGTTTTAGCTTGGCTTGGTATTAGCTGGCAACTAGCTTCTAGCAGTTTGGACCACTCTGCAGAAAGTCGAATGTTGAGGCGTTCGGATGCCGTTCACCAACAATGGCTTTATCGCAGTCTTTACCATGAAACCACAAGCTTCTCGTGAGGTTGAACAGTATCCCTGAGATCATCTAGACACTTGACTCGACTGCTATCATCACTATTTGCCGCATGCGTCTTCACCAGGACACCCTGAGACGGCTGCTTCCTTCCATACATACAATGACGTCACACCCTCAAGGCCACCGCCCTTGAAGGGAAAAAAGGGCGAGCCGGTAACAATGAGCATTATAATAATAATACCTCAGTATACCTTGAAGCAGGTCAACAGCCTCAACCCTAGAGACAAGTAAGGTTGGGTACCGAACTCTAGGGGTAAAGACAACCACTGCTGCACGAATGCAATGAATTTTGATACGATTGCAAACAAGCTGCTGGCGTTAAATCTACTGGTGCCAGGTGTTGGCACCTGAGACTACATCTCGGTAAGAACAAGAGGTAAAAGTGCCGCAAAGCACCCTGACAACCTGCCACGGAGCTTTGAGGAGCCGCCAGGTCCGGCTTCAGACAGGAGGCAGACACGCCCTGAAGCCAGGAAGCCAGCCGCAGAGTTCTGATGATAGTTTTGGCGTCTGGCCTGTTTTCTGTCATAAAAGCTGACGGTTATCATACTGTGCTACAGGATAGAGAATCCTTTATTTTAGAAGAAGTAAAAGTTTGATTATGATAAAACATCTGTTCGACCTCATTAATAAATCCCTCTGTTTTCATTCCCTTAAAGTTCACTGTAACTGATAATAACAAGTGTGTTGCACCACATACCATGGAACTGTGATATTTTCTGAGATAGTAATCATACCATGAAAATCCCTAACCCCAATACACACACATACACAGCAGCAGACAGACTGAGACAGAAGATAAGCTGTATGTGTGATTAAAAAGAGCAGAGGAGCAGAATTAAGTCGACAACGTCCCCCTAAAGCTTGATCAGAAACTGAGCACCAGTGCCAGAAAAAGGTACTGTTGGGTGTTGGTACCAAATTCCAGGTGCTGGTATTGGTTCAAATGTGAACAGTACCTGACCCGAGAGATACCTTCTTGGCCCGTCTTTTCCTTCACCTGTCACCTTCTTAATAAACAAGTACCCGTTGCGCTAAGCTGCAGCCAAAGGTGGCACCTGGGGGGGTAAATCATGGATCAACGTGTCTGGCTTTCATGGCTCTTATTCTCATTTTCACGAAGGCCACGTGTGACGACATGGCCGGATGCTGGATGGGGTTTAAATCGCCGCCCCCCTGACGTGGGGGGCCACGGACCCTGCCGGCAGTTCCCTTGACACCCTGGACCCGTGTGAGCAACACTGACAGGCAGTGATTCATCCGATTCATCACCATGTTTCCT
Source organism: Epinephelus cyanopodus (assembly GCA_026686955.1). Taxonomy (NCBI): domain Eukaryota; kingdom Metazoa; phylum Chordata; class Actinopteri; order Perciformes; family Serranidae; genus Epinephelus; species Epinephelus cyanopodus. Next base: position 10,535,185 of record CM048934.1, read on the forward strand.
CCACAGTGAGGGAGGAAGGGAGAGCGACGGAGAGACGGAGAGGCAGAGGGAGGGAGGCGCGCAAAAACAGAAACTTTGCTCATCAGAGGGGGAAAAAAACACAACGACCTCTCTGCCACCTGTTTGAATCAACATCAAGACAACAAATGGCCGATGACCTTTTCTGCAAAACAACAACCAAAAAAAAAAAACATCACATCATTACTGGACTGACTCTGCCGGACATTTTTATTTATTTATTTATTTATTTTTGCAATTTTGATGAGGTACAGTGTCACAGTAAACAAAACTCCATTGTTTTGCCTATTAGTCTCACAAACAACAAGCCTCACGTCTGATCCATGTTGCGATCCGGCGCGTCGACACAGAACTATTCCCCAGGGGCTGCACGGCAGAAGGGCTAAGCGATGTTCTCATTTAGTCGGTTCTAGCATCTGCAGTCGATATGAGAGGACAGCTATGGAGAAAACAACAAGGCTAGCGTGGCATATCATAGACCTTGGGAGCCTTGTAAAAGTCAATTTGCTGTACAAACTCCTCCTAACAATTGCCTTGAAAAACAAGTCTGCAATATGGTGAGTGCGCGATGATTGATAGTGCCACAGGAAAGGCAAATCTGCAAAAAATGAATCGGCTTTATCCTGGTGAGCCCTATCTAATGCGATCGCTGCCGAGTATGAAATGAAATTCCATTTTCGACGACGTCAAATTGAAAGAAGCGGCGAAGAAGAAGGTGGCATCCCCGACACTGCCACTTACAATCAGCGGCGTGGAGAGCAATCAAGGTGGCATGCGGCTTAAATTCCTTGTCACCCCCCCTCCCTTCTCTTTTTTTCTGTGTGTTTTGGCATCTTATCATGAATAAGTTGGGGCCCCTTCAATCACGAGTATTTATTTTTAAATGTGAAGACAACGGAGCTCATTTATTGTATGCAGAGAAGCCAAGAAACACTTCCCATGGTTCCCCCTCCTATAGAAACAGGATGTGAGAACCTCAGTATTAACACATTATGCAGAGTAATATAGCAGCAAGCAGCTATAGCAATCTCTCCCTCCTGACTTCCTCCCTCAGTCGCCACCGTTTCTGCCGGCGTATCAGGTAAGTCTAATCCTTAGATTAGTAATTGCCTTAGAGCGAATGCATTCAAATCACCAAACCAAATTATACCAGAAAATGCTGCCCGCTGCAATTTCATGAGTATTACTGTGCACTCTTACTCCTTCCATTTTCCCTTCAGAACATAAACAACAAAAGCCCGAGCAGCCATAGAATGAATTAAGCCGTAATAGATCCAAAACAATTTTGATAAAATTAGCCACAGTCGGCGGTACGCAGCGCCTCACAAAAGGGCAAGCACTAATAATAATGTGGTAATAAACAAACCAGCTCATTGCACATAATCTCATTTCTTACTAAATGCAAGATTTCCAGATTGTGTTTCATCCACCTTTGGCACCTCTTCCTGGTATCCAGTGAAGTTGCTATAAAAACTGTTCGCATATTTTGTTCTAACGTGGTAATCAGCAGATTGCTTTACATGACTTTGCTCCTGGAGAGTCAGATTTAATGGCAGCGAGGAGAAAAGTTTCTGCTTCCTCCGCTTCCTCCAGAAAATAAGCTGACCTGTGTCGGCGACCCTGGAGGGCGGGGGATGACCAAACATTGTTAAAGCTCCTGTGGAACCTCTTATCAAGTAATTACCTAATTGAGCTCAATGAGTGACTGACTGCCACAACAGCTCCACAGATAAAATCACGCCATCAGGGGAGTTAAGTGGTGATGACTGCCAAAGAGAAACACAGGTTCAGACAATGGTGGCATGATTGCTTAATCCTGTGCAAAGGCTTTTTTTAATCAACATTTTGTAGAACGTCTTTTACTGGATGTTAACAGTAAACCCATCTATCAGCCAAAAAGTCATTAGAATATAGCAGAGTATACCTACTTCCTCTTCCTAGTAGTACACCAACCTTATCGACTACCACCACACCAAAACCATTAAAGTAGCAGATGACTTTTACTTTGACAAAATAAAGACACTAGCACCATTAATTGATGCAGGAAATGAAGTGTCTGATGCTTAAAATTTTCTGGCAGAAGCCCCTAGAACCCTCGTTCCATCGAAGTTCTATTACCTCGTTTGGCATTTTGCTAACGGCTAAATTTACACCACTTACAGGACGTCAGCTCTTCTTTGCTGCTCTAAAACAGTGACTGTACAGCCCAACTTGTTGTGTAGGCTGCTGATTTAGAGCGGCAAAGAACTGATTCCCAGGACAGCTGCTGTTGTATCTGGATGTGAAACTTCCTAAAAATACAGTGACACCAGATAGGCGCATATTCATGTACTTGCCGATGCCCAATCCAGAACTTTAGGCAATTTCCGATGCTCGTATCTGTATCGGGGCAACTCTATTTATTTTCACACACCAAATTGTGCCTTTTCTGCATCAGTGTTTGTTGGAGATGGTACGATACTTCCTGATTCAAGTGTGCTTAGTGGCTTCATCTGCTTTCCAGCTTATCAGAGATCGGAACGTTGCTTCTGAGGTTGTATACGGCCACAAACTACTTTACTGGAGACATCTTTGAGTCATGTGCTAGCAGTTCTTCAAAGTAAAAGTCCTCTGCTACTTTAAAGGTCTAGTGCAGTGGTTCTCGAATGGTGTGCCGCGATGCTCATCCAGGTGTGCCGTGGGATTTTGTCATAACCATACATTATTATTGCAATACTCAACTGGGCCTATACCAAAAAGTTATGAATGAATTTACGATTGACTGTATCAGTACGCTGTGTGCACCTATTTCCTAAAAAGAGGCAAACTCAAGCTAAAAATGTAACTTCATTTAATTCAGTTTCAAAACCTTCATGAGGAGCCTATTTGCTGCCGATTGCACATGGGAATTTTCATTTTTTAACATTTAAAGCGAGTGGGACAACAGATCGATTTATGGTACGGAGCAAATTACAACAAAGCACCAGCAAAGACAACCTACCACTGCAAGAAAAGAGTATCACAAAAGCTACCTGCCTTGAGATTTTGGCTTTGGTGTGTCTTGGGCACAAAAATTTGAAAACCACTGGATTAGTGTGGAATTTAGAGGCAGGTGAGGTTGCAACCAAGTGAACTTCTCCTGTGTGCCAACATTTGGGGGAAGTGCAGTGGCTAATGCAAAAATGCTGATGGCTCTGTCTAAAGTCAGTGTTTGGTTGGTGAGTGGGAGACGACTATAAACGGCTCGTTCTAAGTTAACAAAAGCACAATGATTTTTTGATTCAGGTGATACATTTTACACTCCATTTCTGCTAATATAACCCCCTTAAATCCCACACTGGACCTTTAATGTCTTATTCGGGGGCATGTGCCCCCTGCGTCCCCCCCAGAATCTACACCTATGATCCTGCGTACAGCTGTTCCTATAAAGCCAAAGACACCTGGAATGCTGCGTCACTGGGGCTTTGCAAGTTTCAATTAGGTCAGTTGTGGCTTTTCGTAGGTGTTTAGGCAGCTACATTTTGTAGGTTAAAACAAATGAGGCCAGAGGCAAAGTACCGCATTTCCATATTGGTTTCCTGATCTGCCTGGAGCCTGAAGGGCAATCACATCCTATGTTTTGGCTACAAACACCATCCAGGTGACCTCCATTTGCATGGTTATGTTGTTTGTCCTATGCGGAGGGGGCGGGTGAGGATTTGCCCTATGCAAATCAGATCCTCCTCGCTCGGCTGTATGCGGCTCATGCCGGAGAGGTTGCAGCTACAATAAGGCACAGGAGGAACAGCTGGCCAGAGCGCGGGGGGTGAACACCGGGGGCTGGGTTAAGGACAATGTCCAGTTATGCTTGCTGCATTGGCCCCGAGGCAGAATATCCTGGTATAAGTGTGTGGAGCGGGGGCTTTGCCTGCCCTGAGGGGCTGCGCTGCGAGAGCACAGAATACAAGCTGCTGTGGCTCACCACTGATTAAAAGTGATCCACCTGGGCACGAGTGGCGCTTTGAAGTGCAATGATAAAACAAAGGCTGATGGCTTGTGCTAATTCGATGGCTAAGTGATTTCATTCCTCACTACATTACGGCTGGACAGCATTATTTTCTGGCACTGGACAGAACAGAAGCTACTGCCAAAAGTAATAAAGTTAAGTGTTCTGTTAAGTGCACGCACTACTCACCAGCCTTCACATATAAGGATCAGACACGGGTGTGCAAGGAGCAGAAAGGCCGAGCTACATGTTGCGAAAAAACAGCAAAAAAATACCACTAAAATAAGTTGCAATCAGAGGAGTAACAGGAAGAGATGAAATGTCAAGTCTGTTGCCCCTCCTGCTCGAGCCCTCAGCAGATGCTGGGTGACACGCTGGCTTCTCCCTCTCAGTTAGATCAGCTTAATGACTGTTTAAATGTCTGACGGGCTAAAAAGAAAGGCTCGCCTCGCCGATAAACTCCCTCAGTTGCCTGGTTACCTGCCCGAGCAGGTTGCCTGTGCAGTTATTGTAAGATTAGGTAGGCGAGGAGAGAGAAAGACGGAACCCGATACCTCGGGGATTACAGTCAATGGTCAGCACTATTCTCCCTCTTCCCCCTCCCCGTCTTTTCTCTCTATCTTTCCACCCCGAGTCCCTTGTGAAACAGTGGGGGCCATTCTCTGCGCGGCTAACAGGGCCGTCTTTCTTGTGCCTGTCTCTATCTCTTCCCACAGACGGACAAAAAGAGGGGGAGTGGTGAGAGAGAAGGGGTTTGTGGGCGAGGGAGTGCTCGCACATATCATCACTTGTAATAAATCTTAACCAAGCAGGTTCGACGGTGTTTGGGGCCGGTGGTGGAGCTTTGTGCAGGTGACGTAGACAGCTCCTGGGGGGGCACCAGAACTGACAATTCAGACACAAGAGCATTAGAGGAAGAGAAAATGAGACGTTCATTTGTGATAATTTCTCATTAGCTCTTGTTTCTGTACGTAATAAACACAGTAAATATATAGTATTTCATGGGGGGGGCACCAGGGGAACTGAATGTCCTAGGTGCGGCTCTGTTTGAGGCCAAATGTGCCACAAAAAGATCAAATGAAAATACAAACTCTACAATACAAGCACATCTCGAGGAAGTAAAACTAAGAAAACATAATAAAAATACAACCTTAATGCTATTCATTGACGACTCCATTTCCCACCACTAATCCAAATCTTGCACAAATTGTTCTCTTAACTGAGAAACACGAGTGCCCTTGAGTGTTTTATTATGTCTTTAAGCTGTAGTGGCACTTACGGAATATTTCTAGATCCCTAAAAGCGAGAGCATGACCGCTCCGCTACTTAATCTAATACAGAGGTGGCCGTTTAATGCCATAATTGGAGCACATGAACACACACCTTCTCTTCAATTAGCTCTCTTGTGCAGCCATTAAATTACACTCCATTCACCCCAACAGAACGTATCAACAGTGAGTATTTACCGAGCCCGTGGGATATAAAAGGCAATTTGAATACCTGCTAGCTATTGTATATTAAATACCTAACAGGCTGCACCACACAATAAACACGGATGATATTGCCCAGCAGACCAGTAAACACTTTCTTCACCATTACAATTTAAATATCCAGGAATCACAAGGAAATGCTCTTTGTGCATTATGTTTTTTTTTCCCTCCATGACATCGCCTTCTAACAAACGCACAGTCCATAAAAGTTACCGCAGCATTAATGTAGAGAGTAAATAAATAATTATATAAGTGGAGCATAGTGACACACAATACATGCTGCTGCCGCAGCAGCAAATAGAGTGCCCTTTTAATTATGCAGGAGACATCCGAAAGCAACAGCACTCCTCACACTCTGGGAAGCAGCTCAGTGAACACACCATATTAGAAGCTGTTAGAGACAGAGCAGGGGGAAGAGAAGGGATAGAAGTAAAAAGGGGGGAGTGAAATGATTTGAGAGGAGTAATAGCGAGAGGGAGGGGAAGAGGGGATATAGAGAGATGAGAGTGGAGATTTAAAAAAGAAACCACTGCGAGGAAAAAGGCAAGGCGGAGAGAGCATTGTAGGATGTGGCTGCAGAAACAGGAGCACAGAGAGGGGAAGGCGTGCGAGGATGCAGGGCCGGTTGGTATGGAATAAATAAAGGTGAACAAAGAGATATCTGGAGGAGAAGAAACAAAAAAAAATTGGGCGGAGGAGAAAAAAAAGGCAACAATCCGGCTGAGAGAAAACAGCACTCCAGAATTCTAAAGTAGTAGTGCTGACACCAAGTAAAAGAAAGATCAATAATTCATTAGACTGCCATAGAAAACACATAAAACAATAGTGTTCTTTTTTTTCCTGCAAATCAGCTGACTTCATTATGTCTTTGTTTCTCGCTGTTGTTGCACATCACAGCGGAAAAACAGCCAAAAAAATATAAAGACTGAACTGATAAAAGCCCACATTTGAATATCACATCATGCCACCTACACCCTTTTTTTTTTTTTTCTACAGCTCTGCAAATGGAAGCGAAGAGTTACTGGGAGGGAGAGGAGAGAGGAAGGGAGAGGAAAAAAAAAAAAAAGAAGCAGAGACAAGAAGGGAGGTAGCTGGAGGGTCGATGGAGGAGCGGGAGAAAAGCAGGTAGAAGACGGCAGACGTTTATATATATATATATATATATATACGAGGGAAACAGATAAAGGGAGTAAAGAGGAGGCACAATATGGAAGGTGATATAAAAACGTCCAATTTCACAGCGAGGTCAATGAATTGATGCGGACCCCCCGAGTGCAGGAGAATGTTAATATGACCTCCTGGCCAGATGTTCCTGCTCAAGCCGAGACTGTAAAACTGACTCACAGAGCCATGTTTGTGCTGCCGACATCTACCTTTCTCTGTCTTATCCTCTTGAAGACAAGGCAGCCTTGTCGCAGGCTTGAAGGGGCAGGGCAGGGCCTGACGAGGGGGAGTGTACCCCGGCCCCTGGCAGGCTCCCCTCTGGGATAAAATAACTGCAAACCAAACCCTTATGTGAGCTGTCTGCAAGCCTCCAACACACGGCTGCTGAGGTTTGCAGACGTGACACGGCACACGGCAAAAAGGCAACACATGCCGTGATGAAAGGGGGGGAAGTTGGACGCGTTCGTTCGAGGGGTAACAATACCCCGCTCGTGGGCTAATCTAAACCTTTCTCTTCCTTTTCAATATTACATGTGAATGGCACTCCAAACCAAAACAGATCAATACCGCTAACTTGACACACATTAGCACCATAAAGGCAACAAGACTACTGAGACTAGCCCTGTCAGAAAGCATTATGGTGGAGAGAACACTAAGAGGAAGAAACAGAAGACATTTAAGAGTGGTGGAGGGAAGGAAGGAAAAAAAAAGAACATGGAGACGTGTCTTCTTACCTGTTTGTTGTACTTGTTGATAGTTTGACTGCTGTATTCGGAGCAGTGGTCAGATCCAAGGGAAATGTTATCTCCGGTGCCAACAAAGGTGTTGGCAGGGGGCAGGTCCTGAACCGCCTGGTGCTTTTTCCCAGCCGTCGGCGATTGCGGGTGAAGCTGGACGGTAGGGAGCGGGGAGCTGGACTTGTAGTGCCGGGCCAGATCTGGGCTCCCCGGCCCTCCGTTGACCGAACGGTAGCGGCCCATGCCGGGGCTGTCCGAGAGCTTCTCGTTGACGCCGTCGTAGCGCTGCCCGTTGGGTTTGGAGGCCTCCACGGTGACGATGCTGCTGTAGAGCGGCTGTTTGGACTTCTGTTTCTTCTTGTCCTTCTTGGGCTTCTTGGACTTGTCGTGCTGCTGTGGCGTGAAGAAGTCCTCGTGGTCCTTCTTGCCGGCCTCGTAGCCGTTCTTATTCTTGGGGCGGCAGTAGCGGGCCATGACCACAACTAGAATAATAAGAATGACCGTCATGATGCCCGAAACGACTCCGATTACGATGCTCAGCCGCTGCTTGCTCAGGTCATAGTTGGGGTCGCCGGCGATGTTGGTGTTCAGGGACGTGCTCAGGCTCTTTGCCACCTGGGCCTCCACAACTGTTGAGTTGGAAAGAGTCTCGTTGACGTACACGTGCACGAGCGTGGTGGTGCTCTGAGAAGGCTGGCCGCTGTCGTTCACCTGGACGACCAGCCTGTGGAGGCCGTAGTGCTTCTGCTCCAGCTTCCCCACCAGCGAAATGACCCCAGTGCCCCCGTCAATCTCAAACAGCTTGAAGGGGTTCCCCCCAATGATGCTGTAGTTCAAGTCGGCGTTGATGCCAGTGTCTGTGTCAGTTGCTATGACAGTCCTGACTACTGTTCTGATGTTGCTGGAGGGAGGGAGGAGGGTGTAGGAGCTGTTTATTGGGAAAGTGACAGTGGGTGCGTTGTCGTTCTCATCCATGACAAAGAGTGAGACTGTGGCGGTGGCGGATCTGGGGGGGTCGCCGCCGTCCACAGCTTTGACACGGAAGGTGTAGGTAGTTTTCTGCTCTCTGTCAAACGACAGGGTGGAGAAAATAGTCCCAGTGTCGTTCTCAATAGAAAAGATATCCTCCTCTTCCTCAATAAAAAGGCTCATCTCTGCATTCTGGCCCTTATCTGCGTCTATGACCGTGACCATGCCGACCGGGCTGTTCGGTTCGAGGTTCTCTTTGACGTAGAAGGTGAACACATCCTGCATGAACTTTGGCTCGTTGTCATTCTTGTCAGCCACGAGGACGACCACTGTCGCAGAGCCCTGTAGAGTGTTTATGCCCTTATCTTTGGCTATCACTTTGAATTCGTAGCGCTCCGTTTGCTCTCTATCCAGAATGGTGTTTACTCGGATGTCTCCACTGTCTGCATCGATAGAGAAAATCCCATTTACCGACGAGTCCAGGGAGTAGGCGATTTCAGCATTCTTCCCACTATCTGCGTCGATGGCCGCCACTGTTGTCACCCTCTCGCCAGGGGCATTGTTTTCAGGGAACGACACCTCTACTACATTCTGGCTGAAGATAGGAGGGTTGTCGTTCGTGTCGCCCACTTTGACGATAAGAGAGTTATTACTTGCGAGGCTGGGGCTCCCAGAGTCCACAGCCACTATGACCACATTGTATTCCTGTGTGGCCTCGTAGTCCAGCGGCGCAGACGTGTGCAGGAAGTATTTCTTTTTATTCTGCTCACCCTCCATCTCACTGGCTGGTTTGAGCTGAAAGGGAACATCCCCGACAACAGTGCAGGTCACAATGCCGTTCTCCCCCTGGTCTCGGTCTGACACCTGAACCAAGGCGATGGGTGTGTCCACCACCACGTCCTCAGCCACGTTGGCGATGCCATCTTTCAAGAAAATGCGCCCAATTTTCCGTATCTCTATCGCGGGGACGTTGTCGTTCTCATCCTTGATGTTCAGCACCACAGTGGCCTTGTCCATTTTGGGCGGCTGGCCTCGGTCACGGGCCATTACCGTGAACCTCAGTTGGCTCACTTCTTCACGGTCGATGCGGTGCAACACACTCAGCCACCCTGTGTTCTCATCCAACCTCAGCAGCCTCCTCACTGACTCCGTGGCTGCCCCGAACACATACTCTATTTGACCGTTAACCCCCACGTCTGCGTCAGCCGCTTTGAGCTGCAGTATGGGGGCACCGGGGGAGCTGTTCTCCGGCAGGTCAGCTTCATACACGCTCTTCTCAAAGCGAGGGTTGTTGTCATTCACGTCGGTGATCATCACCCTCAGAATGGCCTGCGAGGAGCGAGGGGGATCTCCTCCATCCCTGACACGCAGCGTGAGCTCATAGGAGTCTCTCTGTTCCCTATCAAGGGCCCCTTTAATGATGAGTTGAGGCTGCTTCTCGCCATCAGTAGTGTCAGCAACTTGCAGTTCAAAGACGCTGCTCCTGCTCGCGCCTTCCTCAAATCTCCTCTTCCCAGAGAATGAATCCCCAGAAGAGCCCAGGCGCCTTGAGTTCTCCCCATTGTCCTGGATAAGCTCATATCTCTCTATTCCATTTCTGCCAAAATCTCTGTCTGTGGCTGTAGGCAGCAGATAAAGGGTTCCAATGGGTCTGTTTTCCTCCACAGACAGTGTCAGGACAGGGGAAGGGAAAGACGGGGTGTTATCGTTTATATCTAATATGATGACTTTCCCCTCAAAGAGGTCGACCCAGCTCTGGGCCGGTCCAATCACTGACACTTCAAAATCTATAAAGCACTCGTTCTCATCAAAGATCATTTGGCACTGCTGTAATTTTTCACGGTCTATGCGCCTCTCGTTGGTGGTGAGCTCACCTGTGATGTTGTCTATTTTGAAAAAATCAGAGCCCGACTCCAGCGTGAATGTCACCTCGCCGGAGCCGGCGACGATGCCCAGGTCGCCGGCTACGTTCCCGACTCTGACATCGGCGGGTCCCTCCTCGGCCAAACGGTACCGGAGCACTTGCTTGGCAGCGGGCTGATGCACAAGCTGCAGGATGAGCATGCAATAGTACAAATAGTCCACTGCACCAGTAGTCCTCATTGTTCTCCAATGCAAAAAAATGTCCACTTAGGTGTGAAAAAAATGTCCAGAGAAATAAAAAAAATTAATCACCAATAGAGAGTCCAGATATGGAGGTTAAAAAAAAATGTGTTCATAAAGAGCAAAGCCCTCTGCTGCGGGATGCGTGAGACTTCATCCTCCGGACGACTTCCTACATCGCTCCTGCTGCAGTGCAAAGCAGCAAGTGCACGGGCTTCTCGTCTGCTCTCTGCTTTTCCTCCTCCAGCTCTGGATGTTAGTTGCTCTTTCCTTCTTTCAGTATCAAAAATAAAAACACCGCAATGATATCAAAGAACACTCACCACACAGAGGCTCCGTGCGCTCCCGCGAATATCTCAATATCATGCGCGTAAAAGCCAAAAATTATAGTCCGAGCATCACATCACCAGAAAGTGAATTCAGTCCATATCCCGCCGTTTTACTCACAGTTTGTGGCTACAATCTCCTCTCCTTTTTTTGGGGTGAGGCTGCAAAAATCCCAGCGTCCACACAGGATCATTTAAATACCCGCGCAGTGTTTTTTCCACCCTCCAAACTCGGCGAGAGTGTTGCCTGCGCGGAGCCTGTCAACTCTCCGATCTCTGAGGATGTGAATATGAAGCAAATTACCTGTCCGGCTGCTCTTCCTCCAAGTCACTTGCAGCCAGCACGCATACTTCTCTCCTCTCTGCTTTTATTTTGTGTGCAACTCCACAGCGCAAAGCAAAGACGGCAACAAAAAAAAAGGGATTCACAAACATGTATATCCGCAGTTTGTTTGTTTTTTTCTTGAATCAGGAAACGTCGGTTGAATTCCTTAGTGTGTGTCCAGCACATTCAGCCTGTTCCCTCACCTGCAGACGCGCCGCATGTGTTGGCAGCCCCTATCTGCAGCACTGTGAGAGGGATTCACAAATGATATTGCAGTCTCTCCCTCTCTCTCCTTCTCTCTCCACCTCCCTCCGGTTTCTCCCCCCCTCCCTCCTCCTCATCCTCCTCCTCCTCCAAGCAGCAGCAGCGGCAGCAGCGCGCACGTAAACAGGGTCGGACTTGGTCTTGATCGCCGGGTCCAGACGCCAGCAGACAATATTTGGCGAAAAGAAGGGGGCACAGAGGAGGGAGATGCCTCAGTAATGGTGGTTTTGGTAAAACGGTGTGTTCTGGAGACGTGGCTCCGCACTTTGTGAGCACATCTCGGATGCTTCACGTGCATGTAACGCTCCTGTGGGCGATATGGCGATTTTAAAAAAAACCACAATTGCAACGTCTTTCACTTGATAATAATAAGAATCATTTCATCCTGCGGTGTGACGCGGGGAAGAGATGCCTCACGCAGCCGAACTTTTACGCACCAAGTTGTGCTTTTAAATGTGACATGAAACAGTTCCAAAATCTCTGACACAGGCGAGACAGGACGGGACGGGACGGGGCTGGCTGTGTGCGCAGTGCCGTGGTTTCCCTGTGGTTACTAATATGAATGCGTGTGGTCGCCGGTGGCTTTCCGGCGCGGCGGGCTCGGTGTCTGTCTGTCTGTCTGTCTGTCTTTCGCCTGTTCAGTCCACTCAGCATCCAGGAATGTGAGCCAGTAGCCATTTGAATGCATTTGCGCGGCGGGTTTCTCATTCGACCACTGCGCAAACCCAACTCCCTGTGCACGGCCGAGTGTGCGCGGTGTGTGTCCTGCCACATCCAAGTCATGCGCAAACATTCATGTCATGCACGCGCTCACTGTGGTCAAATCCCCCCCCCCCATGGGCGCACCGTGTTTGGTGCGTAAATGTGCGCGCATGATCGCGTGGATTCATATCAAGTACATTTGCTGCGTTAAGTGCAAAAATCAACTTGTGCTTTAGTGCGCGTGCGTGAGGATCTCCTCCTCCTAACTTGGATTTGGGGATGCTCTCCGGTTTTGAACACAGGGACGGTGCGGCGCGGAGATTATACAGTGAATGAGTGAGTGAAGGAGTGAGGGGCAGAGTGGGATAGAGAGGAGGAGGAGGAGGAGGAAGAGGAGGAGGGGGAGAGGAAAAGAGGCAGCCAGTCTCAGCAGCTGCATCTTTCTCAGACGGCTGTCTGAATTCCAGCAGTGGCTGTATCCTTGCTAACTAGCGCCCTCTATCGTCGGATTGAACTCAAGCCTCCCTGTAAAGGTTGAAGTGGAAGTACAGCAGACTGTAAATCCACGGACACTATAGATGTGTTGTTTTCATCCTTTAGTTGCTCGGTTTCGCTCACAAGATGCTTTGTAGTATAAAATAACAGAAGCATACACAGTAATGTTTGATCAGAGGGAGGATGTGTTTTCAAATATGACTCAGAGGATGTGTATGAGTGAAGTGAGGCAGTTTTAATCATCACTTATTAGAGTAGAATATTTTCAGAGGGAACTGGGCTGTAACTTCTCTCAGAATAATAGTGTTTTGCTCAGAAAATGTAGAATGATAGTGTAATTAATAGAGAATAAGGTTAAAATATATACACACTAAAAATGGCTATTTAAAAGCTGATGTAGTTTGAGACATTATAGTAGGTGTGGGTGATGCCATTCTTTTCATTTACCTGATACGATTGTGGATGGATTATCGAACAGGCCTACCAGGCGCAGGCCCAGGGGCCCAAACTGGAAAGGCCCTGAGGCCTTGACTGTAAAATGTTACTCAAATGAACATGTGTTGACCAGGAAGAGACTCAAAACGACCACAAAGACACAAAACAACCAAAAAGAGATGCAAAGGAACTGTAAACAGACAAGACATAACTACAAAAAAGGTGAAAACAATCAATAAGAGACACAAACCAACCAAAAAAGACACAAAATTACCTCAAAGAGACACAAAGTTACCTTAAAAGGACCTAAAACAACCCCAAGGACACACATAATAGCTACAAAAAAGGGGAAAACAACCACTAAGAGACTCAACATGGCATTAAAGGGACAAAACAACCACAAGTAGACACAAAACAACTACAAAAAAGGGGAAAACAACCAAAAATAAGGCATCAAATGACACAAAATGATCTCAGGGAGACACAAGGTTACTTCAAAAGGACCTAAACCAACACAAAAGGGACACAAAATGACCAAAAAATACATAAAGGTCCGTCAAAGACACACAATGTTTTCTTAAAGGGACCTAAAATGACGACGGAGAGACACACAATAACTACAAAAGGGGGGAAACAACCACAAAGGAAAATAAACATAGTTAGGCGTTATCATATTGCGTATTTACTGTGGAGTAATGTAGGCTAAAGTAGGTTAGAGTAGGCTGAATTTTGGGGAAACAAACATGGTGACAACATGCCTTTAGATAACCTAAAGGTCACTTGGTTTCACACAGGAGGAAAAGTCCTGTGTTTGTTTGACCCATCCACTATGCAACCGGCCTCCCTATGCACATGCTCTTTATGTCATTGATGGGGCACAAAACAACTGCAAGAAGGGGCAAAATGACCACGAGGAAACACAAAAAAGACCCAAAAATACACAAAGCTAACTCATAGATACACAAATTTACGTCACAGAGACACAAATTGATCTTAAAGGGACACAAACAACCACAAGGACACACATAATAACTACAACATAGGGAAAACAACCACGAAAGACACAAAATGATCTTAAAAAGACACAAAATTATAACTAAGCAACACAAAACAGCCACAAGGAGACACAAAATACAACAACAAAAGTGGAAAACAACCAAAAAGAGACATAAAACGACCAAAAATATAAACAACATTATCTCAAAGAGACATAAAGTTACCACACAGAGACACAAAATGACCTTAAAGACACAAAAACTACAAAGAGGCACAATATAGCTACAAAAAACGGGGAAACAGCCATAAAGGTAAGACAAAGTTACCTTAAAGGGACTCAAAACAACCACAAAAGAGACACAAAAGTACCTCATAGAGACACAAAATGGTCGCAGGGACACACTTAATGACGACAAAAAGGAAAAGCACCCACAAACAGACAAAAATGACTTTGATGGGACAAAAAACAACGATAAGAAGACACAAAATGACCAAAACAAAAAGGGAAAACGAAAGAAAAGAAAGAAGACCAAAGAATTACCCAAAATGGCCTCACAGAGACACAAAATGACCTTAAAGTGACAAAATGTCTACAAAGAGACACATTATAATAGTTTCCACAGTCATGTGACACAGACTCGCTCAATGTCAGGGCTGCAAACATGACACAAAAGACTGAGAGTGAAAACATTTTATCAGGCTTTAAATTGAAAGAAATCAATTCCAAATGAGTAGCTTGTGTGTATCAAAGTAAAGATCTTCCAGGATCAGTCCATCCATTCCTACAATATGTCATGATGCATGCACGATGGATTGTTTTGACCCAGGGTTGGTGTTATTGTTATATTATTGTTGGTTTATTTACCCAAACTAAAATATGGTTATTCTGACCTGGTGTTAAACATTACACAGTCACACTTCACCTTCAAACTGCCACAAATGTTCTGTAAGTTACACAAAATAATGCAACGTATCCTCATACGACAGTTCATATATCTAATAAACACAAATGGCATCGTCACATTACGTACATAACTTAAAGTTACTTATCATGAAGTTACATAGGTTGGGTTTAGGAAAAGAACAGTTGGGTGTTATAACGTTACATAATTAATGCAAAGTTAATTACTTAGGGTAAAGTTGTGTAGTTTAGATTTAGGAAAAGAAACATAGTTTGGTGTTATCACGTTATGTAATTAACGTGAAAGTTGATTACTGAGGGTAAAGTTGCATAGTTTAGGTTTAGGAAAAGAAACAGTTGGGTGTTATCACGTTACATAATTAACGTAAAGTTGATTACTTAGGGTAAAGTTGTGTAGTTTAGGTTTAGGAAAAGAAACATGTTAGGGTGTTATCACGTTACATAAGTAACAAAGTTAAATACTTGCGGTGAAGTTGCATAGTTTAGGTTTAGGAAAAGAAACATGTTACATAATTTACATCAAGGACTTAAGGTAAAGTAACGTAGGTCATGTTTAGGCAAGTAAAGTTTCGTAGGTTAGGTTTCGGAAACCAAACATGTTTGGGTGTTATCACATTACATAAGTAACATAAAGTCACATAGTTATGGTAAAGTTGCGTAGGTCGGGTTAAGGAAAAGAAACATATTCCGCGATAAAATTAATTACCAAAGGTAAAGTTACTTGGGTTAGGTTCAGGCTATTAAAATCACATATTTAGGTTTAAGAAAAGAGACATGGTTGGGCATTATCACGTTATGTAATTAACGCAAATTTATTTACTTAACATAAAGTTACCTTAGTAAAGTTTAGGCAAGTATGTAAGTAAGATTTAGGTAAGTAAGTTACGTGGTTAAGTTAAGGAAAATAAAGATGGTTAGGTGGTCATGTTACATAATTAACATAATGTTATGTAGGGTAGGTTCAGGGCAAGAAGGAGCATGTTTATACCACTTTCATCTCTGCTCCTTTGAACAGATTGGTCATGTGATCACAGTCATCCTGGCGCATAACTTTTTGTAACTTTTTGTAGTTTTACTTAAAGTGCATGAGAACAACCTGAATAATGAGCATATGACATTAAAACTGCAAAACAATCAGTAACACCCAGTAACATGTAAGTTTAAAAGAGCAGATTATTAAGTTTGCAACCAAAACCTTTTACTTCACTAGTTTAGAGAATTAACTCAACAGTAATATAAAAAATTCACTCATTGTGTAAAGTAGCTTTTTATTCATGCACACTGGGCAAAAGTAAAACCATTATTGACCCAAATGTGGTCGATCTTCACTCAATGATTTTTACTGTGGTGATGCCAATAAACAAATGAAACAGTCACATTGATTAGTCTGCTTTTATTGGAAATTCTGAATTATATCTGAAGGCAATTCAAAAAATCGAAACATCCAAAGACTCACATCGAACGCACGACTCTTTATCTCCAGCCTCACATACAAACATGTACCTAACACATCAAACAAGCCCCACATGAAGCAACAGTTACTGCTCTGTGGGCCGAGACCTTCGGTAGGACCGCACGAAGCGTTGGACTGAGCTCGTAGGCGACTCCGAGGCGGCGTTTGCTATCAGAACGGCGAACATCAAGGCTACAAATTCATCACTGAAAATCATTAGCTGTGTGTAGCATTGATTCTGCTCTGGAGTGGATGAGTGGTGTAAAATGATGCTCGGGGACGGCGTTACAAAGACCTTGTCGGTGTTTTTGGAAAACGAGGTGTTCAAAAAAGTGACTCATACTCCCACATGATGACTGATAGCACACAATTAAAAACTTTACAGATATCCACCTGTTCGTATTCCGTTAATACTCTCTCCTTCCCGGTCAAACTGCACACGATCGTTACATTTATCACACACTCTCCAACAAGGAAAATGTTGCTGTGACAAATGTTGCAGGTCAGAATAATTACCTTAGTGCACGAAGTGACTGCAGTCGCAGGTAAAGTTGCTGAAGAAGTAGATTTCAAACCAGAGCAGAGGCCCTGACTCTCCTGTGAGTATGAATAGAGAACAACACAGAGGCATAGACGAAGAGGAGATGAAGAAACAGCTTTAATGTGAGAGTATATTTACCTGTTAGAGAACACATTTCACACCTTAAACGGAGGCTTTGACAACATGGTACTGGCACCATGTTATTCACACATACAATTGGCTGAGCTTATGAGAGTTGTTGGAACAGTCCCGCTTGCCTGGTGACTTGTGTCTTGAGTGGGAGAGGGGTAATCACTTCGCTGGGGTCATCCGCTTTTACCCCTCATGTCGGACTTCTCGTGGACCAGCTGAGGTCCTTCCTCTTCGTCCGAAGCCAATTTCTGCTTCGCTCAGCAGCCTCTGATAGTGACTGGAAGGCCTGTCCACGAACCCACGTGCTCTTCAGAAACCTTGTCGATGATGTGGCCGCCAATCCTCTACAGGGAACATCTGGGTACCCTACGTTGTGGACTTTCCACGTCCACATACAGCGTGCGAGTATTGGTTGCTGACGTTCTTGGACGCCGTGTCAAGTTCCGCCTGGTACATGCATTGTCTTCTTTCAAGATCTTTCAAAATAAAAGCACTACGTCGTACAACACCAGAATTGACCTTCCCAAAACTGACATGAGCAGGACACGGCCCATTCATGCAAACGTTGCCCTTTTGCGCTCCGACTTACCTGACAATAAGACCACATGGTGTGCGAGAACTTTGTCGAAATCAGATGCTTTATATTGGCTGTGGAGTATCTACCATCTCGAACATGGCTCCAATGGTTGCTCATATTAGTGTGAAAGAGTGACTAATTTTTGAATATAGTGCGACATTGTTCTTAAATGTGTAATTATGGCGATGAACTCAGAGATGAGCAATCTACCACCTCTCGCTTGGCCGCCGTCATTCTGTCTCTGCATGGATTCTGGATGCTGGCGATGATGGAGGAGCTGGTGGTTAGATGTTGGCACAGGGAGCTGGAAGCGCACGCTGCAGGTGCAGCTAAGTGGATTGATAAAAGGGTTGGTGATTAGTGATTGGCTTTAGGTGAGGGGGATATTACCTTAACTTGATTGGGATGTTAACCAGGATGTAGTCGCCTCTTAAAATTGGAAAATCTATGAATGGATGAGAGGCGAGGTGTGTCTGAGAGCAACCAGAGGAGTGAGAGGTTTCTTTTGCTTTTTTGACTGATGCTGCTCTTGAAATTTGAATGCAGGTGATTTGGCTACTATCTCTTTTTACATGTCCCGTGTTGCTTTGAAAACTCAAACTGTGTGATTGCAAAGTCCTCCTTTGTGACAGAAAAATCCTGCTAATTGGCATTCAGCTGTGATGGGGTTACCACAATGTTAGCAATTTCCAGCAAGCCATCAGGTATTTTTTATTTTGGTCTAGTTTAGTGAAGAGATTCCAAACGACATGACCAAAACTGAAAGCTACTCTAAAATGCCGCATGTTTGAGTATTTCCACATTGAAAACAGACATTTCGCACATTGAACAGAAACAAACAAGAAATTACGAATACAACTGCTTAAAAGCAGATATTTTATGATAAACACACTTTACTATCAGCATACCAGGGGATTATGTTGATTTGCATAGAAGATCAGAGGAGAAAGGAGGAGAAGATTGTCCACTGTAGTTGGACTGATTTGGTTTTGTTTGCTGTGTTTACAGCTTTGAAGGTGTGAAAGTTAGTTTGGAGAAACGTGAGAAAAGTGTAAGTGTTATAACAGGTCCACCATCAGCAGGAAGCTGTGACTCCAACACAGGTTCTTTTTTGTACCTTCCTCCATCTAGTTTTTATTTTCAGCTCAGCACAAAAGTTGGGAAAAAAGCCCTGAGTACATGTTGGTGTTGTACTTTTCTGCAAACCATAGGAACATTTTTTTCCATTATTATGTAGCACATATGTTGAAACCAACAACACTGGTTAATGTGTGGTTATGTTTTGATTAAAAAAAACACTTGGTTATGGTTAGGGAATTATGTTTGGTATTAAAACACCTGCTTTTGGTGGCACATTTGCTGCTGGATATGCCACTAATGCCTCTAAAAACACCCAAATTTTGATGGCCAAATATCCTTTTGGTTGTGCATTTGCCGCTGGAAATGCTGCCAATTTCGTGTTTAAAACTACTTGCTTTTTGTGGTACTTTCACCGCCAGAAATACAGTTGATGTCTCAGTTAAAACACACGCCTTTGGTGACACAATCTCAACTGAAGATGCCACTGATGTCTCAAAAAAAATAGCTGCATTTGGTGGCACATTTTCTGCTGGAAATGCTGCTGATGTCGCACTAAAAAACATCTTTTGGTGGAGCAATCACCATCAGAAATGATGCAAATGTCTTGCTAAAAATACCTGCCTTTGGTGGCGCATTTGCTGCTGTAAATGATGCAAATGATTTTGCATACAATACCTGTCATTGGTGGCACAGACGCCGCTGGAAATGCTGCTGATGTCTCACTAAAAACACCCAATCTTGATGGCTAAATCATGGCTGAATGTACTTTTGGCTGCACATTCGCCGCTGGAAATGCTGCCAATATCTTGCTTGAAACTACTTTCTTTTTGTTGCACTTTCACCGCCAGAAATACTGTTGATGTCTCAGTTAAAACACATGCCTTTGGTGGCACAATCACAGCTGAAAATGCCACTGATGTCTCAATAAAAATGGCTGCATTTGGTGGCATATTTGCCGCTGGAAATGCTACTGATGTCTCACTAAAAATACCTGCTTTTGGTTGTACATTCGCTGCTGGAAATGCTGTAGATTTCTTGTTAAAAAATATCCATTTTTGGTGGCACAATCACAGTCAGAAATTACGCAAATGTCTTGCTAAAAAATACCTGCCTTTGGTGGTACATTTGCTGCTGGAAATGCTGCTGATGTCTCACTAAGAACATCCAATTTGATGAAAGAAATCGCAGCTGGTAATGCTGCCGATTTCTTGCAAAAAAATTACCTGCTTTTAGTGGCACAATCACAGCTGGAAATGACGCAAATGTTTTTGCAAAAAATATCTGCCTTTGGTTGTACATTCTCCGCTGGAAATGCAGCCAATATCTTGCTTGAAACTATTTCCTTTTTGTGGCGCTTTCACCGCCAGAAATACTGTTGATGTCGCTAAAAATATTGGTGTCTGCAGCTTGGCAAGCGCCTCGCTTAGGTGTCACCTCATCCGCCATTCCCTTCACCTCAAGATAAGAAAGCCAGCTCACGTGCATGGGCTGCACTTTGAATCCAGCGTGGATAAAACTCCTTAATTTGCTTTTACTTTTCAACTTTCCGTATGTACATTAATAGTCATCTATAGCTGGACTGCTTTATTCTTCACTCCCTAAACATTTACAAAGAAATCCGGCACCTTTGTCTCTGTATTGTGAGAGCTGCTCGGACTCTTAATGACACAGTAAATAGACTCTGTCGCTTTGAAGTGGGTGCTTGACGGATCACATTGCTGTGTGTTTTTTCGCCGGTGCTGAGCCACCAGGTGTTTGGGACTTGGGGGCGAATGTACTCAATTAATTATGACATTGCACTTTGCAGCAGGAGTAAGACTACATTTAAGAAAAAAAAAAAGAGAGAGTCGAGAAATGTTCACGTTTGTGTATTTTTAAAACGTAGCAGAGGTTGGGTGTTAATTTCCGTTAACAGCAAACCAGGGGTTTTGTTGAGTTCATCAGCACGTGTTTCCTTATTGGACTGTAATTAACGCTTCGCTCTTGTAGCTATTTGCAAAGTGGAGATAATTTAGTTATTCCTGTCTCCTGTGTGTGTCTGTGAGTGCGAAATGGAGGCAGGAAGATGTCATTATAAAGCTTTGGACAATGCCTCTTGGTGGACCACAGCCTCCCCTATCAGAGCTGTGTTCGTACAGCTGCACACACTCTTATCAGCCAACACCCCCTGATGTTCGAGGGATGAGCCTAACCCTTAACACTGCATCTATGTATGTATACGTGTGTCCTTATCTTCCGTCCTGCCTTCCTGTGTGAATCCGTACGCTATCTTTGCATGTGTGGGTGCAAGCATTGATTCCCTCCTCCGATGCATATGTGTAGGTTTTCCCCTGTATGCTGTGCGGATGTGTCGGCCGCTGTCCCCAGTTGAGCCTGTCGCTGTGTATTCTCTGACCACGCGCGCCCCCAGGAGAGAAATACAACCATCCGTCAACAGTGTGTAAAAAGTCAGCCGATGGCGGGCAGCCAGCCAGGCCACTCTTAGGCGACTCTTTGTAGTGCTGCCCTAGCGGTAATATGTCACGGCATCCTCCACTTTGAGCAGCTACAGAGAAACATCAACAAGGAGTGACTCAACGCCGCAGACAAGAAGCGTCCAGCACTGTGGCGCTGTGTAGCTCGGCAAAGCCTCTTTCTCTCCCAACTCCCTCTGGCGAGTTGCTATTTTGGGACTTCCGACGCCTTGTTCTGCCTTCTCCCCCCCTTGGGCTTTGCGAGAGCTGTTGAAGAGATCACAATGCACAATAGAATTGGTTCAGAAAGTTTCAATACCGCCCAGATCATTCAGGTAGTCACAGGGGGTAAAATGGATGGTGCCATGCTTTGAATATGAAAAGGAAGTAGTGTGTCTTGTTCTTGTTCAGTGGAAGTAGAACTCCTGTGGGATTATTGCTTAAGTTTTATGAGTCATATTGACCTTGATTTGACACCGTGAGTAATATAGCTTGTTGGTTTGCACTATTGATAGCATATCCATGGGTGTACTGTGAATGTGGAGGGTGTCTACGTGTCTCAAACTGCATCCAAAGGGCTTTGTTCATCCACCCAAGCACATACACACTGATGACGGTAGGGTTAGCAAGTAAGGTACTTAATTAACCATTGGGAGACATCTGGGTTTAGTGTGTTACTCAAGGACACAGAAAAGGGCGAAGAAAAGTAATTTATTGTGTTAGTCTGACTAAAACATGTAAACATGTTCATCAGACTGATGTCGAACTGAATCCCATTTCTCAAAGTCGGACTAACACCCAGATAAAGTGACTGGGAGTCGAATTACTTCTGTATTTATACCATCAGTCGGGCCCAAACTGGCCGAGGCGCTCTGAGCACGCTCCACAGTTTGCACTAGTTGACTAGTAAGTTGATAGTATTAAATGCGTATCATAAAAAGTAAAGCATACAGCATGTACAAAATGTACAGGGCTGTAAAGTTGACCAACGCAGACTGTTGTCCAAGAGACTAAATCAAAGCATTTCAGATCAACACATTCTCACTCCGATCTCGCCACATATTGACGTGCTTGGTCGTGGACTTTCCACGTCCACATACGACGTTCAAGGTACCCTGGCTGTGTTGGTTGTTGATGTTCTGGGACGCCGTGTCAAGTTCTGCCTGTTGCATGCATTGTCTTCTTTCAAAATACGCTTCTGTTTTCACAGTGAATGGACAGTTTGCATACAGTCTCTTTCAAAGTAAAAGCACTACGTGGTTGGGTTTAGGAAAAGAGAGCTGGGTTTGGCTTTAGATTCTTAGGGGAAGCAAACACAGGCCTCCAAGGTGAAAGTCCAAGGTTGTTGGACCCCTTCCCTCCGCCCTACAACTTTATTTGTTGTCCAGTCGCATGACGATGTGAAAAGAAAGCTTTTTTTGTCGGCGTCTGACGCCGGAAGTCAATGACCAATCACCGGATTTTGATGACTTTGGTGTGAGACCGGGTTTTCAGACAGCAGTTGAATACAGGTGTTCAGCACAGACAGTTTAAGGGAAAAGAAGTTGTTTTTTTAGATATTAAAGCACATAGACACAATCTGGTAAAAAAAAAAAAAAAAAAAAACTGAAAATGAGCATATGTGTCCTTCAATATTTATTTATTTGTTTTTTTTTTTTCAATCTTTTTCTCAGTTTTTAAAGTCACAGTTTAATTAATTACATTTTTCTTTTTTTTCTCAATTTTTTAAATTAATTTTATTCTTGTATTTTATTGGTTTCAATCGAAACAAGTACTTACAAGTACTGACCCTATATCGCTCCCATCAGTACAAGGGGCATATACATTGTAGGCATTAGCCCCCCCCCCCTCCCACACACACACACACACACAGTCAGTCACCCACCCAGTCACAACTTAATCACTGACACCAGTGACACAAGGGACACCCTGCTTTTCAAAAGCCCCTCAAACATCAAACAGGGCCTCTCAAAGCGCCCATTCAGAGGCTCCTCTCTTCAATGGGACGAGAGTCGCTGTGTCCGCCATGAATGGATTGATTTGGAGCAAATGTGGTCGGAGGCAACTTGTATTGTGATAATTCCAGTGTCAACACTCTGTACTCCTCCCCTCCACCCGCTGATCCTCAATGAGCTCGGCTCTCGTCGCGGCGAGAGAGCCTCGGAAATCCGACACTTAAAAGGGAAGTTTGGCACAATAACCCTGCTAATTCCTCGCCCCCCTGCCCACCCTCACCCCCCAGCCGGCGCATGCAACACTAGCTGCATTATTAGGGTCTGTTGAGGGAATAATAAGGATGAATTACCCCTCCCGTTGCTGTGACCTAAAAATCGCAGAGCATACTAAATCTTGCCCTGGTGTCAATGGCTGCCTGTTATTTGCATGCATTAAAGTGAAAATAGCGGCTCTGTTTTGTGACACTCATTTTGTGTCAGAGCGGATAGTCCCAGATTGTCCCCCGCTCTCTCTCGCGCCCTCCCTCGACTCCAGCAGACGTGTGGAAAACATTACGTGTGAAGGGTAGTCATTTCCAATGCATAGTTACTTCTTGACTGCTATGTTTATATGCATGTGTGAGTGAGTGTGTGTGAGTGTGTGTTTGCCTGTCTGTCTGGTCTGCTGGTGTGTTTATCTGTTTATGAACAGCGTTGGAGTGTTTGTGTGCACTGTCCCACTGTTTCGGCAGGAAAATAAGAAGACACCTGCTCGGCGATTCGGAGCTGGCTGTCAAAAACAGGAAAGAAAGTGTGGTGGTAGAGGAGAAAAAAAAAACTCAGGCAGCCCCGAGATATATCTATTCTGGCTCCCCGCTTCCCTCAAGCTGCCGGTAGGAGACTTCAAAATGGCTCCACTCCCCGCCACAGAGTGGGCTCTGCCCTGTCAAAACGTCTTTGAATGGAAAATACAGGCTGAAAAGTTTCCTCCTTTCTCTCTCTCTTCCTCATTGTTTTTCTCTCGCGCTCCCTCATTCTCTCCCCCCCCCCTTCTGTCCATCCTTCATCGCACACAGAAAAGGGCATCTCATCCTCTCCAGTGAAGCTCTCATTGAATGCTGCCTTTGCTCTGAGAAAAATACTCTCCTCCTCTCTCCCTCTCGCTGGAGCCCCGCCAGAGCTCTCTGTCTCGGTGAGGTATCTGCCAGTCACTCAGAAGTCCATTCTTCACTAAAACATGATGTCTATCTCCTGGGTGCTGTCTGTAGAACAGTGCAGGTCTTGGTACCTTTTGTCAGAAGCGATTATGATCTGTGTGTAGCCGACAGAATCGCAAACAAAAACCATGTGAATGAAATTAATCAGTCAGGGTCAATTAACAAGGCACGTTTGAAAATTGAGATTTGAAATTTTGATTTTTTTTTTTTTAAAACAGACTTGATAGCCAAAAGTATATGGATGTCCAAATATTTTACCTGTGTGTATTTGCACGCCATCTCTTGGTGATTATTAACCCCATCGCCAGAGTAAACCAAGGATTGCATGTTTCATATGTAGGGGATGTGTTTAAACTTTGTTTCTTTACGTTGCAATTTCCGATTTTATTGTTGAGCTATGCAGTGGTTAATGTGTGGTTAGGTGAAGGTATAAAAACCACTTGGTTAAGGTAAGTAAAACATAGTGTTTTGGCTTAAAAAACAGGTTTGGTCATGACAAATTTGCTGAAAATATCACAATGTCTCTTTAAAATTATCCTGTTTTGTAGCCACAAACACATCTGGAAATATCCAATGTCTCATTAAATATACCCAGTTTTGTAGCCAAAAACACAGCTGGAAATGTCCTGATGTTTCATAAAATAACATCATATAACAGCTGGAAATATTCCAACATCTCGTTAAAAATACATGGTTTGCAGCCACATTTTTGTCACCACAAACACAGCTGAAAATGTCCCAACCTCTTGTAAAAATAACATGGTTATGTCACCACAAACATGGCTGGAAATGCCCCAACATGTTTTTAAAAAATACCAGGTTTTGTTACCACAAACACAGCTGGAAATGTCCCAACATTTCGTGAAAATACCCAGTTTTGTTACCACAAACACAGCTGGAAATGTCCCGACATTTCGTGAAAATACCCAGTTTTGTTACCACAAACACGACTGGAAATGTCCCAACATTTCGTGAAAATACCCAGTTTTGTTACCACAAACACGGCTGGAAATGTCCCAACATTTCGTGAAAATACCCAGTTTTGTTACCACAAACACGGCTGGAAATGTCCCAACATGTCGTTAAAAATACCCGGTTTTGTTGCCACAAACACAGCTGGAAATGTCCCAACATGTCGTGAAAAATACCCGGTTTTGTCGCCACAAACACAGCTGGAAATGTCCCAACATTTCGTGAAAATACCCAGTTTTGTTACCACAAACACGGCTGGAAATGTCCCAACATGTCGTTAAAAATACCCGGTTTTGTCGCCACAAACACAGCTGGAAATGTCCCAACCATGTCGTGAAAAATACCCGGTTTTGTCGCCACAAACACAGCTGGAAATGTCCCAACATGTCGTGAAAAATACCCGGTTTTGTCGCCACAAACACAGCTGGAAATGTCCCAACATGTCGTTAAAAATACCCGGTTTTGTCGCCACAAACACAGCTGGAAATGTCCCAACATGTCGTGAAAAATACCCGGTTTTGTCGCCACAAACACAGCTGGAAATGTCCCAACTTGTCGTTAAAAATACCCGGTTTTGTCGCCACAAACACGGCTGGAAATGTCCCAACATGTCGTTAAAAATACCCGGTTTTGTCGCCACAAACACAGCTGGAAATGTCCCAACATGTCGTGAAAAATACCCAGTTTTGTCGCCACAAACACAGCTGAAAATGTCCTAACATGTCGTTAAAAATACTAGTTTTTGTCACCACCAGCACGACTGAAAATGTCCCAATGTCTCTTGCCACAAACACAACCAGAAATGTCCCACTGCTCATCAAATATACCAGTTTTTGTCCCTATAAACACGACTGGACTCTATAAAACGTATGCCGTTCCATTGCCACAAACATGGCTGCAGATGCCTCAATGTCTTGTTAAACATACCCAGTTATTGTTACCATACCACGGCTGAAAATGTCCCATCGTCTCGTAAAACTAACACGGTTCCGTTGCCACAAACATGGTTGGAAACGTCCTAACGCTCATTAAAAAATACCCAGTTTGTGATGCCACAAACACGACTGTAATTGTTCCAACTTCTCTTTAAAATCTACCCGGCTATTTTCGGAGGGGTGCTTAGAGGAGACAGGCTGAGACAGAGGATGAATGCAGGTGTTCGTGCACAAACAGTGTGAGGAAAATTAATTGTTCCCTGACCATCAAAACATGAAAACAAGTTGCAATAGAAACCCACAACACAAGTATGACCCTGAATATGAAGACAATAGGTTCCCCTGTCAGAAGCCAATCAATCATTTCATGCTATGGATACTTGAGAAATCTATCCACTGAAATTTTGTCTCCGGGGCATCTTACATTTACGGTTAATCTAATTCTTCTCCTATGAGCATGTTTAAAAACCCCATTCTGCTGCTTCTCCCATTATTTCAGGTGGCTTCATCACCTGTGGCCAGAAGGAACCACCTAATGGCCATTTTCATTTGATAATTGGTTATCTTGACATTTCAAACTGGCTCCATAATTTGTTCGTCTCTATTGTGAGTGGCTCGTTAATTAGAGTGTGTCTGTGCTTAGCTCGTCATTCCCAAAAAAGGATTCGAGGTCACTGTCGAATTACACGGTTGGCATTCTTTGGACACGTTCATTAAAATATGGCAGTTTCTCCTAACCATCCGAACACGGGATCTTTGGAGGATCTGATAACCCCCAACCCCGAGGACGAAACCACGGAGGGAATATTAATGTCAAAGGACCTGACGAATTCCAGCAGCATTTATTCAAATATCTGCACATCTTGTGAGATATAGTCTTCAGGACGGAGGGTGATATGTGCCCTGACAGCGGTGAGAGAAAGGCAGATCCACGTTCGCCGAGTTAACTCCGAGGGAGACGAAGTAAATGTCCTTGTGAAAGTCTTCAGATGAGTGATGCCTCGGACTAAGCCTTCAATCTCTCCACAATGCTCATCTCAGTAATAATTCATTCTGCATCCTCAGAAATGGAAAATATTGATTTTCAATGAATAACACCCCAAACCAGCATGCAGCCTCAGATTGCCGGTAAAGTAAAAAAATAGTGTGCCCTCTCCTCCCTCGGAGAAGCACGCCTCATGCATCCGCTCCAGGCGTGATAAAGCAGCCGCCTGCGAGTCACCATCCAAACTAGTCGCTGTTATTACAACTAATTAGGAGATAAGTCCTCGTTCCGTTGGAGAGGCTCAAACTGACAGATAATAATTGCCGTGCATACTCGCTGTTATTGTTGTTGGTGTATTTTTTTTTGCCGAAGACACAGCTGTCAACAACAAAGATCTGGTTGGAAATTAAAATCTGGAAAGGTTGAATATTTATTTGGCGTCCGTATTCACAGAGTCGTCAACAACCTGTTTGTGTCGTTCGCACTGGCACAAACACGGTGAATAGCAAAAGCATGTTTTTATCCAACCTGAGCTGATTATAGTGGAGTCATTCATCTCCTAATAACACAACTTTAAGATGTATAATTTGATTTCTATATATATAGGCTAGCGCCCTCCTTTAAAGGGACAATTCATCTCCAAATCAAAGATACATTTCTTTCCTCTTACCTGAAGTGCTATTTATCAGTCTATATTGTGCTGGTGTGAGTTGCTGATCGTTGTAGAGATGTCTACCTTGAAGTTGTCTTTTACTTTATCTTAATTTTCTTGAAATCCCAAACATTTTTAGCCATCCAGATCTGCTCGTATACCCCGGTGTCACTTCATTACATGCCCATATAAGGGCAGGTGTTGTGCCATATACAAATACCAACCCGGTCCTGCTCCGAAGTTGTCGAATGCTGGCGCTTGGTCAGTGACTTCCAGTCTCTCCGGTATAATGGAACTAGATGGCACTCAGCTTGTGGTGCTCAAAGCACCGAAAAAATACATTGAAAAACTCAACATCAATGTCTCTTTCCAGAAATCATGACCCAATTACTCAAGATAATCAGACCTTGTTGTGAGCAGTTTCATGTAGGAACTATTTTCTCTCTAAAGGGGACAAAATAGAGACTACTGAGAAGTCGGTGGAGGCTATATCCTGTATTTTGTAAAAAGTATAGTTTTTTAACCATTTGTTGTATTGCAGTGTGTGTCTTTTCGCAGTATAACAGTGTTGGGACAGCGTTACAGTAACTCTGTATCTAGAAGTTACTCAAACGCAGCAGTAAGTGGACAGTAATGGCCAGGGCCAGCAGAACTATTGACACCAGAAGCACGGCCGATGACCATGTCCTCCATGCGGTTCAGGGACGAATGGATGACAGGAATGGATAGGTCGGCTCCTTATTTCCCACTAGCGGCATCTCAGATCACCATTGGCCAGATCGGTCGCTGGCTTCGGCAAGAATATGTTTGTCTGTTATACTGCGCAAGAGCGTGAAGCTACTGCTAGCTCACTTAGCACTTGACATGTTTTACCTTCAACAACAAACACGCGTAGTTAGGTTTCGCCAACACATGCAGATGGTGAGAGTTAGGAAAAAAGAACAGGGTTTGCAATCTTACAGGAAGCAAACACCGGCCTCCCAGGTGAAAGTCCGTGGTTGTTGCACCCTTACACCACCCCTCACACCTGCCTTTCTAGGACTTTTGCAGCCTTAACTTATGTTGTTGTCCCGATGCGTTTTCCCCTGATGCCGATGTGAAAGGACCGCTTTTTTCATTGATATCTGTCGCTGGAAGTCACCGACCTAGCGCTGGTATTCGACGACTTCGGACTAAGTTGGGGTTGGAATTTGCACACGGCACCACATCTGCCCTTAGGTAGTGTTTAGGGGGCGTTACCTGTGCTAATAGGCTGCTTATAATCAAGTGAGATTCTTTGCTGAGCACACGTGGTTAAGGGCAGATTTGGACAGTTAAGAGGTAGGGGTTTTTTTTTTCTTAACAGAAAATTAAGCGAAAATATAAGAGGATATTGCTGCTGAGGTGCATTTGACTTTTTCCAGTGTGTTTTTTTGGCACTTTGAGCACCACAAGCTGAGTGACATCTTGTTCCATTATACAGACACTCAGCGACTCACACCAAAACAATCTGTACTGATAAATTACACTACAGGTAAGAGGGAAATATGTGTTTTTTAAGGGTGAACTGTCCCTTTAAATCCCCCATACAGTACCAGTAAAACCCACACTGGCATATATTCAGCTCTGCGGACAGTAATCCATTATGTGGCTGTATCAATGACAGTGATTTGCCAGGATTAATGCGATCATCAGGATTGATCAATAGATTATCTTGGATTAATGTTTCAGGCCAGAGCCCAGCTCCAGGTCCACTGTAAAGTTTATCAGCTGCACTTTTCTGGCCTCCTTTTAACCTCAAACCTTCGCACCTCTCACCTGGTTATCTAACGTGGCGTACAGTACTCGGTCCACATCACAGAGAGGCTGCGTGATACGAGGTCTTTGGAAATAGCAACAGGAATGTTTTTAGGGATAAAAGGCTCCGGCTTTACTGATTAGAATTAAAAAGTATAATGCTTTAAATCCCCTCCATGATCTCTTTTGTTTCAAAGCACGCAGAGATGACAGACGGATTAAAGAACGTTGTTAATTTTTTTGTAGATGTGTGTGCATCAATTACAGCCGGGGCTACTTTTATACCGTTTAGTATTCATACATTCATAAGAGAAAGTATTCAGCAGATGATGAAAACGGCAAATCTGCTCTCTTCAGTGTTTGGCAGACTGAATTTAAAAATTTGATCCTGTGTGCACTTATGGAAATTGGCATCCATGTAATTCACGCTGGAAGCTGAGGAATGCAGTCTGTCTCAGTGAGCTGGGTTTTAATCAATTAGTGTAAAAACATTTTATGTGCGGGGTAATTATTTTGTAACAAAGTGTGTTACTGTGCCCAACATTTTCATTCTTCCACCTGGTCGGCCCTCCCCGCCAATCTCCGCGGAGCCACTTACTGTTCTCCAATGTAAACTTTATAATGGGCAGTGTGGGGGAGTGTGAGGCCGCATCCCAACGGTGTCGACACTTTTCTGTCTCCGCAGATCACTCTCTAAAAGTTTGCCGCCCACACTGAAGCATCAAATCTATAGAAAAATGCTTTTATTCTAATACCTATTGGCCAACAATAAAATGGTGAGTTTGAAAGTTCACTCCTGAGCTTGGAAACAGCCGTCCATGAGAAGAAAACCTCACCTCGGGGTCAGTTTAGCAGCTGGAGCTTTCAATCAAATCACACACTCTTTATCAGCGGAGGAGCTTTGTCCGGTTGTCAAAGAAATTAATGAAGTTATTACTGTATTAGTTTAACTGCATCACCAGTGGCTGCATGGATGTTTTAATCCCAAGTAGTAGATAATTACTGCGGTTTCTTAGAGCAAAGATCTGCTCTGTCACCTCTTTTATGAGCTCTTATTTTGTCTTTCAGTGGATCATGTAGTAACTTCCTGTTGTAGTTGGACAGACAAGTGTAGTTATATTCATTTGAGTGGGAGCCTAAAGAGGCTTTCACATCAGATCTGGGTACACTTGACCCCAAAGTCCAGTTCGTTGTACGGTACCGTACCTGGATCCACCTGAAAATGTGGTCTAGACTACGGTTAAGTGCGGTTTCCATTGTGAAAAGTTGTGGATGATACCAATGAGGCCGTTTCGTACTGTCCCCATTTTTGGTCGCCCCTCTGTTGGGGGACCTAGCACACAGGTGGAGCTGTGAACACTGCAGTCTGTCGATCGGTCAATTTACTGGGCCGACTGCTGGCGACTTTTTAGGTGGAACGTTAACTTGTTATGTTGCGAAGACCTGAATCAATCAACACACCTTAAATTTCACTGTGACAACTCACATTTTAGCCATTTTTTAAGCATTTTTCTGTTGTTATAGAGCCACCCAGTTGCCAATTAGAGTTAAATTTCTCCAGTCACCTTGAGGCATCCTGTTCTACATATCTACCAAGTTTAGTAAAAATCCATATGGCGGTTAGGCCTAGATAAGAAATGAGCTCTCTAGCGCCCCCATTTTGTTTGATGGGGTCAATAATGGAGGGGTCCCCTCAGATTATGTGTGGTCATATGCCTACAAAGTTGCGTGGTGATGGGTGAAACCCTTGAGATGTTATACACCTTTATGTGATGAGCCACGCCCTCCGCAATATTCATTGCCTTATAGAAGCTCAGTTTTAGTAAGTTTTCCAACTTTTGCCAAGAGGGAACTTTAGATATTGGTCCCTAGATTATGTTCACCCAGTTTCCTGCAGATCGCTCAAACTTCCTAGGAAGAGATCGATTTGAAGTGTTTTTAAAAAATTCAAAATGGCAGAAAATCTATATAACTGGAAGTTATGGGTTCTTGAGGCAAATGTGTTCCTCATGAGGAGAGGCATCTCTGTGCGAAGTTTCATGTCTCTACGACATACGGGGCATGAGATATGCCCATTCAAACTTTGACATGATGTAATAATGCTTCATTCACATCCTCCCATGACCCTCTACCACTGTGCCAAATTTCACATGGATTGACCAAGTCAGTGACGAGAAAAATGTGGAACAGACACAGACAGAGTTTTCGTCATTATATGGTAAGATTAATTTTGACGGGGCATCTGGTGCTCGCCAGCAAGCCTCTGGTGGCCGGGCCTTGGGCTCCGGGGTCCGTTTGTGTTCATCCCGATGATCCCTGGCGTCGCGGACTCGTACACCTTTAGGCACATTAAAAACATACTGTACGTCAGTGGCAGCATCTATATCGTGTCATCATCGTAGTGGTCAGAAATAGGCTAAAATGGAAACACAGTTTGTCTGCGTCACAGAGGACAGGGCCTTTGTCAAACTGATTGCGCCTTACGAATTTACCGCCGGAGAAACTCCAGGCTTTGCCCTTTTAAATGACTTCCCACCGTGTGTTTGTGTGTGATCTTTCTCCCTCCTTGGGCCAGGCACTGTCTCACTTTATACCCGCTCAAATCACTCAACTCGTCCCCCGGTTACCGCATTACCCCCGTAGCCCTCACACTGTCTCTTATCTGTCCCCTCTCCCCTGGCCTTTGATACACCCCTCTCGCCTCCGCCACTTCCCCAGGAGTGCAATCTGCTGTCCACTGGTATTGATCAGCCACACAAGGTTTTGATTAGCACACTTGGCTGGATAACAGGGGGCTTCACTGCATGATTGTTCTCCGCCATTCCACTGTCTCGTTCCTCTATTGGCCGGGGAGTACTTCACTTCATTGGAGGCGGTGATTGGATGCACCCTGGACCCCCCCTCACACACACACACACACACCCTCTGTGGTAAAAGATCCAAGACTGTGATGCTTTCTTCACTTGACTGAGTGTTTTTCTGTTGGTTTTGTCACATGAAGGCAGCAATGTGCAACCCAAGGAGCGGAATAGATCTAACCGTACACACAGATGAAAGAACTGATAGTGGTCACATTTGGGAGAAAGAGAGAGAGAGAGAGAGAGAGAAAAAAAAAAGGCTAAAACCCCCGATGTTCAATAAAGAATTCAAGAAGCGATTCGCTGAAGAAAAGCCCCCAAACAAAAGAACGGGCATGAGGGGAGATGTGAGGTCGATACGGATGTTTAATCAAGAGGGACGCCCGAGCTTTTTCTCATTTGCGGGAGAAAGAAGGAGACAAGGGCGAGCCGTTGGACGGTCAGGCATTCTGACACCGCAGCCTAAGAGTCAGCCACCCATTGGCCTATTCACCGGTCAGCCAATTAGGTCGTGGCTGTTAAGGTTTAATACCTACAGTTAAGGCTACTATTGTGTGCCAACTAATGCTATTTCAGGCTTTCACTCACTTTGGAAGCTTTCATTAAATCCAGAAGAATGCCGGGGCTATTCACACAGAGGCTCCAGTTAAAAGCTCTGCATTTTTATATTTCCTTAACATTCAAACCCCCCCTCCGGCCCCACGTATCCCCATCTCCATACTCAAAGACACAATCCTTCAACTAAAGTCACTTGTAAGAGCAAAGAAAGTTGAATTTCTCGTTTGACTCTCGACTGTTTTTCATTTGACTTTTCCAGTGTCGGGGCTGCAGGGGCGGATGTGAGACAGTGGGGGCCCTGGGCACCGATATGGAAAACGTCTTCCTCATAGCAGCAAGACACACAGACTTTGTGGTGGTTTTGTGCTTTTCTGTGTCGTGGTTGTGCATCTTGTTGGTTCTCTGTAGTGTTTTTGTCTCCTTTTGATAGTCTTGTAAGCATTTCGTTTGCATCTCTTTGTAGTTGTGTATCTGTAGGTTCTCTCTTTAGTCCTTTTGTGTCTCTTTGAGTTTTTTTGTTTTTTGTGGTTGTTTGCCTGTTGTAATTATTTTGTGTCTCTTTACAGCTCATTTGAATCTTTTCATGTTCTTTTTGTGTCTCTTTGTAAATGTTTTTTTTGTCTTTTGAAATGATTTTTAGTGTCTTTGTGGTTGTTTTATGTCTTTTTGTAGTTATTTTGTGTCTCTGTGCAGCTCCTTTTCGTCTCCTTATGGTATTTTTGTGTCTCTTTGTCGATGTTTTGTGTCTCTTGTAATCAGTGTCTCGCTGTAGATTATTTTGTCTCTTTGGAATTTCTCTACATATCTATTTGGTCGTGTTGTGTCTCTTTATGGATGGTTGGCCATTTTTGTAGTTACCTTGTGTCTCTTTGCAGTTCATTTACATCTCGTTGTGGTTGTTTTGTGTCTCTTAGCAGATGTTTTGTGTCTTTTTCTGGTTGTTTGGCCCATTTTTGAGGTTATTTAGTGTCTTTTTCGCTTTCTCTACATCTCTTTGAAGATGTTTTGTGTCCTTGTGTCTTGTTTTGCCCATTTTGTAGTTATTTTGTGTTTCTTTGTGGTTGTTTTGTGTTTTTTGCAACCATTTTGTGTCTCTTTGTGCTTGTGCAATATCTCTTTGAAGATGTTTTTTGTCTTTTCGTGGTTGTTTTGACTGGTTTTGTTGTTGTTTTGTATCTCTGCTGTTCCTTTATACTTCGTTGTGGTTATCTTGAGTGTCTTTGTAATTATTTTGTGTATCTTTGCAGTTCCATTGCATCTGGTTGTGGTTGTTTTGTGAGTCATTTGTGTCTCTTGTGCTTATTCAGTGTCTCTTTGTAGATGTTTTATGTCTTTATGTGGTTGTTTTGCCCATTTTGGTAAGTGTTTTGTGTCGTCTTGGAGTTCCTTTGCATCTCTTTGTAGTTGTTTTGCACCCCTTTGTCGTGGTTTTTCTTTTTGATATATTTGCCCATTATTGTAGTTTCTTAAAGTCTCTTTGCACCTCTTTGCTGTTGTTGTGTGTCCTCCCGTAGTCATTTTGTGTCTCTTTGTAGTCGTGTTGCCCATTCTTGTGGTTATTCTGTTTCTTTGCAGTTCCTTGGCACCTTTTTGTGATAATTTTGAGTATCTTTTTAGTCAGCGCATGTTAATTTGAGTGACATTTTGCAGATGAAGGCGAGGGGATCTCTGATACTTTGGGCCTGTGAGCCTGTGCCTGTTGGGCCCGTTCAGTAATCCATCCACGGATTCTTTACTGGGTCAGGATGCTCCCACTGTTTTGAAGTTTCACAAACTCCTGCTTCTTTGTGAGCGCGCTCACTCGGGATTTTCATGTGATTCACTGACTTTCACTCTCAAAGAGTCAGAGCAGAGTTCGGGGTTTCATTTCAGAGGTTTCCACCAAACATTTCACGGTCATCTGACTTGATGTTTCCGCTCCTTGTTCCGGACTGAGACATTGTAAACAGTGCCCCTATTGAGAGTGAAACTTATCAAACAAAAAGGCAAGGGACGGGCACTGGCACATTCCTTCAGTCGTGTTCATTAGTTGCACGCTCGCTGTGATGCATGCTGGGGGATGTTGGCTGGGCTTGGCCGACCACTCGAGCGCTGAGCGCGCCAGCAGATGTAGCGTAGCCTTTCCAAACAGAGGGGATCTGACTCGCTCAAACTTGGCCAGGAGTCTGGGGAGTTGTTGATGGAGCCGGAGGACGAGGAAAGAGAGAAGGGTATGCAGAGAGAGGAGAAAAAAAAAGTGGAGAGAGGGAGGCTGGGAGATAAAGAGAGACAAACAGAGAGGGGTGGGGGTGGGAGGTGGGAGAAGAGTTGTTCCCCAGAGGGATCACTCTTGGTGTCTCACTCCACTGGTCCTTCTAATGTGTGACGCTCAGGAGATTGACAGACTGTGTAAAACTCAGCCCACAGGAGAAAACAACAACAACACAAGTCAGACACATGAAAACGCCAACTCGACCGGGCTGTGGTGAGGAGAGACTGCGGTGGGGGAGTTGGATGGACAGCAGCACTGGTTGATGTAACCTTTATACATTCTGGGAGGGTCAGCTGAGAACACAAGCTTTTTTCTCCCCCCTCCACCGCTGCTGCGCTCCATACTTGCACAGCAACATGACTTTGAATCTGGGTGTTGCCTTGCACCACCTCAATGAAGCAGACGGAGGAAGTGCTCTTGTTTTTCACAAGGTCAGAGCCTGATCTTTGAAGTGTCCCCATGAGGGAACGCTGTTGTCAAAGGGTGTCACATGATATTTGATAAAGTAACTGCTTTCCATCTCCTCTGCCCTATAGCGTTCGGTCATATGTAAAGGGTCAGTTCACCTAAATGACAGAAAACAAACACTTTTTCCAGTTATCCCAAGCAGTGCAAATAAACAGAGGTGTATTCTAGCTTCAGGCTTGCTGATTTACAGTCAGTGAACCTTGTGAGCTGTGTAGAGAATCTCTCAGCTAGCCGCTAATTTATATCATGTAAAATGTTCACAAACAAAACAAATGTCCTTGGCTTGACATGTTTCCCTGCATGTACAACATGCTAACATTATTAGCATAAGCCTATGGCATCTTACATAACAGAAATTAGCCAAGCTGCTAGCAGACTTTTCCTCTACTCATATGACGCCAGGGAGAACAACCGTTTTAACTCACAAGGTTCACTGCCAGACACATTTCCTCCACATATACAACATGCTAATGCTAGCCTGCTGCATTTTACATTGAAAAAAATTAGCCTTGCAGCGAGTGGACTTTTCTTTCACTCACATGAAGTCACAGACAACAGCAACATTTAACAAAAGTAAAAATTCAGCTCCATTATAATCCACAAGATTCACCGACAAAACAACTGTCCTCTGCTAGACACATTTCCCCCCATGTTCAACATGCTGACATTATTAGCATAGGTGTATGGCATCTTGCATATCATAAATTAGCCTAGTGGTAGCAGACTTTTCCTCTACTCATATGAAGCCAGGGACAACAGCAACATTTAACAAAGGTAACGTTACAAAATTCAGCTCCATTACAACTCACAAGCTTCATTGACAAAACAACTTTGCCAGACACATTTTCCCCACATATACAACATGCTAATGTTAGCCTACTGCATCTTACATTGCAAAAATTAGCCTCGCAGCTAGTGGACTTTTCTTTTACTCATATGAAGTCAGGGACAACAGCAACAGTTAACATATAATTACAAGGTTCACTGACAAAACAACTGTCATTTGCTAGACACATTTTCCCTTATATGCAACATGCTAACATTATTAGCATAGGTGTATGGCATCTTACAGAGCATAATTTAGCCTAGTGGCCAGCAGATTTTTCTTCCACTTATGTAAAGCCAGGATGAATCACACAC
The DNA here is from genome assembly GCA_026686955.1 of Epinephelus cyanopodus. Classification (NCBI taxonomy): domain Eukaryota; kingdom Metazoa; phylum Chordata; class Actinopteri; order Perciformes; family Serranidae; genus Epinephelus; species Epinephelus cyanopodus. Next base: position 10,572,077 of record CM048934.1, read on the forward strand.
TAGACTGTATTGTCTTCCTAATTTCCTGTTTCCCATCTATAAAATAAGAGTAAATAAACGCTTACAATTTTCAAATAAAGAGGTCTGCGTCACCGCAATCTTTAGTTACATTTCTGGGGAGGTGCACGTCAGTAAGAGCAGTGTCCCTACTTATTGAACCAACCATAGATATAAATATATAGGCCCAAAAAAACAATAGATAGTTTCAGAGTCACTTCCACAGGTTGTCACATCTCTTATTTCACACTTTTTTGGGCCGTTTTTATTTCTTTTTTTATCAGAGATTTTGTCAGCTTGAGATGACTAAAAATAAGATGAGAGATATAAGGAATGTCACGCATCAAAGGTCTCAGCCGGACTCAAACCACAGACGTCACAGTGCTGTATATGGTCCATGCCTTAACCCCTAAGCCACTGTCTTGTCCACTGCATGGGAGAGATTTATCCTTTACTGGAAGAGATTTCAAACGGTGGTTTTTAAATGGGAGACATCCGAGACTGTGTCCCATGCAGCGGATGAGTCAGCCTCAGACCTTGATACTTGCATACAATGGAGGTGAATGGAATTCTGTTTGTTGTGCTCATCGTTCCAGGAATAATCCACAGACACAACTCAATGTGGACATCTTTTACAAGGACTACTTATTAAGTAAATTAATACATATATTCATATGTAATTTGGCTGAACTGCCCATTTAAAATATAATTTATTAGCCGGCATGATTAGGTTTAATCAGCTACATTCTTAAACACAAGCGTAATTTGAGGTAAAATATGTGTTCATCAGTTGCTCCCCCCCCCACACACACAAAGCAGTATCCTCTTATGTCTTATTATCTTGTCCACAAAAACCAAGACGACAGAGAGAAAGCAGGATAAGTCCCTTTTTTATGGGCCTGTACGTCTCCCTATCTCCCCACTGGCACACCTCGCATGATATACCTCCGTATCAAGCACTGTGATGCCCCAACCTTAAAATTGAAAAATGCCATAGGTCTCCACAATCCAACATTCCCACATCCTCTCCATCATGTCCTTGACACCTGAACATATAATTGACTGCAAAAAGGGGAGCCTTTCATTCACATGTATCTCTCAGCTTGACCTTCAGCGGTGATGGAGTGAAAACAGCCGAATGAAGATGAATGGCAGGCGCCGTCAACGCCGTGACCCCGGTGCTCCTCCGCCTGACTAGCAGGTTTAATACGGCCATGGGCTAATCCTTATTTAGGAACCGTCATCACCGCCATCATCACATACATTCTCAGAGCCATTAATCAAGGTTGAGCGGGGAGCATCTATCACGCACAAGCGGGGACGTGTACACACAGTGCGTTGTGTGCTCGTCATTAGCATACAAAACATGCTTTTTCACATGCACAGCTGGATATGCAAACAGCATCACAACTGGTAAATAACAGGGTATTTATGTATTCTTAGGAATTCATTTTTGCTTGGGATGGATTTTTTTTTTTTAACTATCAAGCAATTTGCGGAGCACAAGGGTGAGTTCAAGGTAACAAAAATATCAAACTCAAATTACTTTACTTTGGATAAAGCGGAGGAGATATTTCTCCGAGATTAGAAATTCCAAGGTTTTTGTTGTTATTTTATTAGAGCTATGAGAGCAGTGTAAATGAGTCATATATATACAGATATGTGTGCTTTTTACTCCTGCTTTTTATATTCAGACGCATGCTGGACCTTGCACCAAATAATGTGTCTCCTGTGGAAGACTAATGATAGAAAGGTTAAATATTAATGAAAGTATAACAAATGCCAAAAACAAAACACAACAAAACTAAAGGCAGTTTGTGCAAATTTGTGCACTTCATGCAAATTCTGTCAACAATTTGGTCATGGTTTGGGAAATGATCACGTTTGGGCTTAAATCATAAACGTTTAGTGGCTCAAAAGTCAATGGAAAAGCAGCGTTAGGTGGGTTAAAACATCTGGAATCGGTGGCTCAGATGCCACTGAGATGTGCCACAAAGGGTGGGTAAAAATATGCGTCTCTAACGTTGTGAAGGGTCAGGAAAAAAAAACACCACAAGGAAGCAGGAAGTGGCCGCATGGGGTGTGTATTTGCAACACATTCTCACTCCGACCTCGTCACATATCGTCGTTTTGGTCATGGACTTTCCACGTCCACATACAACTTGTAAGGTACCCTGGGTGCGTTGGTTGTTGACGTTCTGGGACACTGTGTCAAGTTCCGTTTTCACAGGAAATATGGTTAGATTTAGGCAACAAAAACACGTGGTTAGATTTAGATGAAAAGAGCAGGGTTTGGCTTTAGAATCTTAAGGGACGCAAACAACCCTCTTCCATTCATATCCGACACATTATTTGAAAACAACATATCCTCATAGATATGATATCTTGTGAGTTAGTGCCCCCACCAATTAGCTTAGGTTGGGAAAAGAATCATGGATGGACATTGTAACGTGATGTACTTAATGAAACGTGAGGATGTAAAATTAGGACATGATGAGATGTGACATTATGTACATACATATCTTAAAATAATGATGGCTTTTAGTTTTACATTGGATACAAACCCTAATCTCCTGGGTCACAGTCCTGTGTTTGTTTGACCCATCCATCCACCCTGACCGCCTCACTCGGCACCTTACTTCCACCTTTATTCCCAACAGCCTGCAGTGCAAAGGTCACATGATCACAGCCTCCTGGCTCATAATTACATTTGTTACGTGTAATTTAGAGCGCATTACTTTTCATAGATATCAGCACAAGCAGTCCAGATGTGTGTGTTGGGATGCACATGTATCTCACACTGAGGGTGGGCTCCACAAAGAGTCCTACACCTGGGTCTGTCTTAACCGGCAGCTGTGTATTTGTGTGTGCATGCATGTGCTGAAAGGTGTGTGTGTGTGTGTGTGTGTGTGTGTGTGTGTGTGTGTGTGTGGGCACTTGTGTGTATTTATCTGTTCTCGCCGGCACCATGATGGCTGCCATATGGGAGCCATAACGATATTAGCACGTAAACAGTCTGCTAGGTTTCCTTGGGTGGGACACAGAAGCTCGACAGCAACACACACAAACAGAAATAGCTGCGAGTGCACCGTCACACATGTAGCCGGTTAAAGGCACAGTGTAAGTGGAGGTGTATGGGCTGAAATATGTGCCACTAGAAACTGAATTTGAATTACATAATTTGAAATTGAATCATTTATATTTGAATTTGAATTACTAGAAACTGAATTTGAATCACATAATTTGAAATTGAATCATTTATATTTGAATTTGAATTACTAGAAACTGAATTTGAATCACATAATTTGAAATTGTATTGTTAATTTGAATCATTGCATTGAAAAACTGAATCTGAATAGTATAATTTGAAATTGAATTCATTTCTTTATATATTCACATTCAGTTCTCACAATTCAAATTCAGTTCTCACAATTCAAATTCAGTTCTCACAATTCAAATTCAATTTACTGTGACAGACATCCGGGTCATTTAAGGACGAAGGAAGAGCAATCGAGCGCAGATACACAGGACTCCTCTTCGGCCAATCAGCACCTACGTTTTTGAGCACGTAGGAAGAAGCGCTTGCTCGCTTTGACCCTTGACCCATACTGGTTTGACCATGGATACGACTGGGACAAATATGGTAATTTGGCATTTTACCATATATTTTAACGACCTTTTTTAACTGTTGTTAATGTTACAGCTACTTTGTAGGAACGTTTCGTTTCGTCAGCGAGCATAAACAAATCATGTTTACAATTACATTAGGCGACTAGCACGTTAGCATTGTTTCAGCTATCATTTTAGCAACGCAGCAACGAGTGCCGGAGCTAGTCTACAAGTCACATGTGATGTTACCCATTTAACGGTAGTGTTCTTTCTTACCATGAATGTTTTGCTGATAGCAAACAAGAAATTCAAGTTAGTAGTTGGATTTGCAATGTGCATAACGGCTGACTTTAAAGATTATATCCTTGCACCCACACTGCTGTTGCAAACAGTGCGCATATTTATGATTTTGACATTGATTAAAGTCCGAAGGGGACTGAAATGTACATTACTGTTATGAACATAGAACATGTTAAAGAAATGTAGAAGTTGCAAAAGAAAGGCAGTGTTATACTTGTTACAAAGATGTTAATTTCTTTCAGTACATCGCCGGTGTTGAGGTCATGGCCACTTGCACCACGCCTGCTACACACAGCAGAAACTGCAAGTACCAGTTTTAGCTACTTGATTTTAGACAGCTAATATTACATTGTCTTCCAAGGACAAAAAAAGCATTTAAAAGACATCATCAAGTCATCTATATTTTGAGGTGTTGCTCCTGTTTTATTTTACCCTACAGATGTGACATAATAGTATTGTCAACAAAAAGGAGTGATTCACCCTTTATAGTTAACTGTTTTTTATTACCTAAAGCAGTTATTACACTCATTTTACTTTCATAGGCACAGTGTGCATCATTGGTGACAGCTATGTCAGAGAGCTGCAGAGACTCTGGGAAGCAACCTCAGCATGCCAGGTCCATGTGCTGGTTTGGTTGGGGTGGACTGCAGAGAGGCCTTCTCCTTCTTTCCCCACTCCCTGCGAGGAAGAGCAGCACACAGATGTCTTCGTCATCCACTGTGGCGGCAATGGCATGGGGAAGGTCAGCAGTGTCAAGCTGGTCAGCATGATGAAGGAGGACCTGCACCAGCTTCACCTCCAGCATCCTGGCATTAAGATAATATTTTCTTCATTGGCCCAAAGGTGCAGGTGGGAGGCTGGTGGCAATCCAGCAAAGATTGATAAGGCCAGGAAATTTGTTAATAGTTTATGGCTACATTTGTTCACAGTTTAAATGGTGCCATAATTGAGCACCCTCACATCAGACATGACAGGGGGTATTTTTGAAAGCTGGAGTTCATTTCACACCTAGGGAAAATGAAATGTTTTTAAGTAAATTAGTTACTTGTCTTAAAGACCACCTCCAAACGCAGTGAACTGCTTACAGTTGGCAGTGTCACTGCTTTTGAATTTGGCCTTTAGGACACATTTTGTTAGGCCTGAACATAGCCCAGGCTGACATGGCCAATGTTGAGTTTTTGATATTCATCTATAACTTGTTTAAAATTTCAATAAATTCTATTTACAGTTGCACTCCTTTTGTCTTTATTTCTGACTGAATCTGACTGTCAACTGAAAAACAAACAAATCATACACTACAGATAAACCCTAAAGCATTAATGTTCAACACTGTCATTGGCAAATAATTAAGCAGTCCATTTCTGTGTGGGCCTGATTTTTTTAACTTTGTACTTGAAGGTAACTAAGCACCTTAGACCCAGCAGCAGAGCCTGAGAAGATTTTGGAGAGTAACCTTTGTTTGCTGCTCTGTTAGAAGTCTAGTTTTAACACAGAAGAATGTGACTCGATAAAGGGCTCAAAGTGAAAACAAACAATTAGCTGGACACAACAGTTTTGAAGCCCCCAAGGTATCACTTGTTCGCCAACTCTGAGGGGTCTCCTTCAGGCAAAAGGTACTGTGACGTTTTTATAGTGAGGCAAATATAAACATAATCAGCCAATTGTGTTATGTTTTTTTTAGCCTCACTATATAAGCCTCAATACCGAGCAGAACCTTCTCATGTCACAATGTCACAAATAAATAATATCTATTACGGGGCTTAAAACTATTCAGTGTGCAGATATTTCCTTGATTTTCACAAAAGGAGAATCGTTATTCAGTGAATTTTCTTCATTTGTCTTAAAGAAATGTTCAAACAAAACCAGCATGTAACATCAGCTTTTCATTTTTTCTTTACATTTTGCTAAGATAAATGCAAACTTGGGTAAATGTTAAAACATAAATGAAAACATTAAGATGCCATTAATAACTATTATATTTTGTTAAAGGTTTAAATCACCACTATATTTCCACTCATCACAGGAAACTGATGACAGCTTTCAAAAAATGTGCTTTTACTCTAAAGTAAGTTTTGTCTGATCCATTTTATATAGCAAAAGTTAAAGTTAAAGTTTAACAAAATTAAGTCAAAGCTTGCATTCATGAAATCATCACTATTAAAAGGTTACAAAAAGTACACATGAAATAAATGAAAAGATTTATAACAGTAATTATAAAACCTATGAATTAGGACCAGTGTCATAATTTGCAAAGTCGTAATTTCTTGTGAAACAACTTCTTTACTGTGGAGTAAATATCATATCATTGGTCAAGGCGTTGTAACTTTCCTCAAGTGTCCTACAAGAGAGAAAGATGACAGGTTAAAAACACAGGTAGAAAACACTGACTACAGCCTGTCTTGGTTAAAAAACACTCATCACCAAAATAATCTTACTGCTGAGTAAGTGGCTGTCATTCATAAAATAGTTTTGTGTTCAAGTTCTGTAGATATTCAACTTTATATTTGAATGTGATTTTAAATTTAACAGTGTACTAGCAAGACAATTGGAGTATGAATGTACAGTATGGAATTCATCCACATTAACATAATAGTTGCTATCAAAAGGAAACTGAACTGTTCTCAAAGCTCACTGCCACTGTGGAATCATGCTATGTTCAGCTATCTCATTATGAGAATAGTTTTTCCATTGGTTCTTCACAGACTGTGTGTGGGGGAAAAGGTAGTAATTCTCTATGATAAAGGGTCTTTGCATAAAATGCACTAAAATGTTAAAGTCGGTAAATACATGTCATGTTCCTTGATTGATAAAATCTTCATTTTCCCTTTGCATCAGGGAAGATTAAACTGCACTGGTGTGTCAGTAATTTCACCTTATCAGTAATAGTACAGAGCAAGCTGTGCCCTAATCGAGTACTTATTAATATATGAAAATTAGTAATATATACAATGAATTTAAATGAATTATGGTCAATAATTTTATCATTTTAACTAATAAGTTTCTTGACTCTTTGTGAGGTACTGTATGAAAAAGGTGTCTTTATTCTGGAGTCAGTGCTGAAGTGATGACTCAAAGTGTTCACTGCACAGACGGTAAGTCTTGTTTGGAGTCCAGTTCAGTCTTCTGGTGTTGAGTGTCCACTGGTCCAGTCTGTCTGGGTCACCTAGAGGAAAACTTTACACAGACAAATAGATATTAAAATATATGTGTTAGCTACCTACTTCACAGACACCTTTACATGCAGACAATACAACTTAAATTACTTCAGTGTTAAACAGATCATAATCAATTTAATTTAGCAAAACAAAAAGGTGGTGACCATCACAGTCCCCATATTCTGTCTGTGCATTATCTATTGTTGTGTAGTTACAGGCCTGTATCATACTTTTATTTTCTTAATATTTTATATGTGACAGTCAAATGTCACATTAGCCTTTTTTAATTATGTTACACACCTTATTGTAATTTCACACAGTTCGCCACTTTTTAACAAGTTAACATTGCATCACGTTAGCTAACTAACGTGGTGGACCTTTATTTTCAGAACTCACACAGACGCCTTTTGTTCAAAATATTCTCTCCCTAAATGCCTAAATCCTAACACTTCTCTGTCAGGCTCTGACTTCAATGCATCCCGGACTGGCGTCTTGCTTGAAGGCTAAATGTTAGCTGACTGGTTAGCTAGTTAAGGAGCTAAGCTTGTGTTGTATCGTATTGTCTGTTGCTCTGTAACTTGATGTGGATGTTGCTGCTGTGATACAGGTCGCACTTGAAAATGAGACCTCCGGTATCAACGTGATTTTACATGTATTAAATAAAGGCTTAATAATTATAACAAGAAGTTGACAAACTAGGTGGTGACCGCATACACCGATACCCGCTAATTAGTGCTAACATATAAACGATAAACGCTACTAGAATTTCCGAATTTCACTTACCAAAAAACCTGGAGCACAGACTTCTTGAACGGTCTGTTGGTATAATTAATCGAACAGCAAGTCATATTACTCCAATATTTGCCTGAAAACATATCCAGAAGGCACAGACACGGCTGAGAGGACAGATTCAATGCCTTGAACATGGACACGAACTGGCTGAGATGATGCCGAGCAGACGCCGAGTCTGAGCTCAGCTCCGCACAGCAGAGCCAGCGGCTAGTTAGCATGCTAGTTAGCCACCCGTGACAGTGCCACCTGTCACTCAAAGTGGCGACGCCCTTAATTATGTGCAATTTTAAACCTTAATAACATTGAAACGGATGAGATATAACACCCCCCCCCCCCGTTGTCATGAAAGGGGAAATTAACTATAGAGACCAAAACCATTACTCGTCACCCCTGGAGGTTGCTGCTTGGTCAAGGCGAGCAAGCGCTTCTTCCTACGTGCTCAAAAACGTAGGTGCTGATTGGCCGAAGAGGAGTCCTGTGTATCTGCGCTCGATTGCTCTTCCTTCGTCCTTAAATGACCCGGATGTCTGTCACAGTAAATTGAATTTGAATTGTGAGAACTGAATTTGAATTGTGAGAACTGAATTTGAATTGTGAGAACTGAATGTGAATATATAAAGAAATGAATTCAATTTCAAATTATACTATTCAGATTCAGTTTTTCAATGCAATGATTCAAATTAACAATACAATTTCAAATTATGTGATTCAAATTCAGTTTCTAGTAATTCAAATTCAAATATAAATGATTCAATTTCAAATTATGTAATTCAAATTCAGTTTCTAGTGGCACATATTTCAGCCCATAGAGGTGATAGCACATTATTTCAAAAGCATCAAAGCAGTGCGACACAACAACAGGTATTTTTAAGGGTCAGTTCGGCCAAATAAGGTGGTGCGGAGATAACGTCTTTTATGTAGGCCGACCCGGAACTAAGCGTTAGCAGGATTTTTACGTTAGTTTCTGGATTATTTAAAAAAAAAAAAAAAAGGCAATAAAGCAATTCAAGGATTATGACAGTCACACATAGCTTGTTAGTCATTAGTCGCGGCTAATCCAGGTGATGCAATGCAACAGTACTAACCTGGTTACGCTAACAAGTGGCTAGCTGAGACTATACAACATAATCATGCCGACCACGGCTTTAGTGTCGTTGCGGAGGTGACGTTAAGTCATGCGACTGTGGTGTAGTTACTCTAACATTAGCTTTACTCATGCCGATCACATTTAGGCTTCAAAAATCATAAAGGGTGCATTGTAAAGACTATTTTGCTGAACAAACCCGTAGATATCGTAAACTTTTGTTTGCCACGGAGCTTATTTTCTGCAATAATCCAAAATCTAGTGGTGGAAAAACCACCACCACTTTTTGTCGAGGAAACCAGGGTGATGCTAACTTCCGTGACAGCCTTGTAACACTTTATTGGTTGCCAATTTGAGACGGACTTTGAGTTGTAACGATGCTGCGCTTCAGCCAATCACAATGGAGGGGGCGTGGCCGAGACGTGCAGGTGTCCCCAGGAAATGTGTACCTACAGAAACAGCAAGCTCCACGTTCATAGCGACAGCTCCACCCAAAACGCCATCTCGTCAACGTGAAAAAAAATAAATAAATTACCAGCGGATGTCTGAGTTACAACATGATTGAGCTAACTGGAGTAGTTTCATGTCGTATCCGATAACGGGAGGCTTTTAACAGATGACGTCCTGATGTTAGCTTTGCTAACTGTCCCCGTCAGCTGCTAGACATTGTGATTTCCCATAACTGAATAAATACCACACATAGCAACACAGAACTGCTTTGCTAGCTCAATCATGTTGTGACTAAGACATTCGCTGGAAAAAATATTTAATTCACGGACCGTTTATTGAGTTATTACCTTACAGTCTATGGTTATTACAGACATCGCTAACGGCTAACGTTAACAGCTAACGGTTAGCCCAGCTAATCTACGATAACCATGTTAATTACAAAACGTGCACACAGAAATAGTAACGTTTGTTCAGTCATTGTGTTTATAGACTTTATAAACACCAGATTATTCTACACGGTGATATAGTGACATGAAAAATGTGATAAATAGCTAAACTCTGCTTGTTTTCTACCCGAAGTATTTGTAAACATACACAGGTGCATTAGTAATGACTATTTTGTTGAATAATACGTGTAAGTGTCTGAAACTTTTGTTTGCAACACATCTTATTTTCTGCAATAATCCAAAATCCAAAGGGAAAATTTGATTGGTTTTTGACAAGTGAACCACGGCGACGCTAACTGCTACATCCGGCTACAGAAAAACATCCCTGTAGCGCTTTACACAACGGAGGTTTCAAAAGCAAACACGGCTTACAGCTTGGATAAAGCTTAACTTCGAGGTGAGTCATCAAAAATATATATTTTGTTTTACAGGCAAAGATGACTGACCTTCAAGTTGTTCAGTTTGTGTCAGAAAAATAATTTGTGAGGCGGATTTTTTGACATAAAAATACGAAAAAATCTATTTCACACACACTTAGCATGTAGCAGGCAATAAATGAATAACCAACACAGGGATTTCTTTTTCATTTCGCTGTATCTTTCAGTGTGAAAATGTAATTTGAAAATCTAACCAGATTACATATCCACAGCCCTCACTCTCAACATGTTCCTTTTGGGAGGAAATATGTCTATTAAACCTGTTCAGAGCGAGGTATGTGGACTATCCTGAGGTTTTCAAATTCCAATTTTAATTCTTCGGGCAGCCCAAACTAAAGTCCATTCACCTCCATTATGTCAGGAGGAAGCAGGAGTTTCAGAGGTGATATAAAAAAATGTAGGCGCTTACAACTCAAACTGTCTTCATGGCCAGCTATGAAAATTAAAACACTTGTGATTCAGGTGAACCAGCCTGAAAATTCTCGCCATGTAATTCAGCTTTCATGGTGGTTCACATGTAACTGTGTGGATCCATCAGGTTGTCTTCTATGTGACATGTACATGCACGCTGCGTGTCAGTTTCACATGTGACAAAACGAACTGATCTCTGTCAAGTTGGTCACCATCTGTGGACACGTCTAAATCTATACAGCCTCTCTGCGACACACACACACACACACACACACACACACACTGCTGCATTTTAACATCTCATCACCGCTTTGACTCAGTGACAGTCATCTTACTTGTGACACCCCTGCTTGTGGTTACATATGTGTGACACATCTTCCATCAGGAATCGGCAGCTCGTTCCGATGTGACAACAACGCCTGCCTTGAAGTCCTCTGTGTGTGTGTGTGTGTGTGTGTGTGTGTGTGTGTTGTGTGTGTGTGTGTGTGTTGTGATGTCGGCCTGGTGACCACTCTTGACACCCACACACAGAAACTGACACATGAGCACAGTTTGACCGTGTGTCACACATAACTTGACTTTTTCGGTGTCATGTGACGCGCACCGATGGGGGCTGTCGTCGAGCCGGGTGGCAAACAAAGCGTGCGTTGTTCCGTCGTCACTTATGCTGCTCGACAAGAGGGCTGAAATTGAGTGCATTTCTATCTATATTAGCCCGCTGTATTTGTTGATACATGATAGCGCCGCATCGGTGCTGAATGCGCGCTCGTCTGAGGAGTTAAGCCTGCCTGAACACTAAAGAGCAGGCCAATTACATAGCCGGGATTAAACGGCAAATCCCAGCTATAATGAGAACCAATCACAATGGCTGCGGGGTATCTTAGCAACCAGCAGTGCTCGGATGGTTGTTTGGGCATAGTACAGAATATTGTTGTTGTTGTTGTTGTGATGTGAGCACAGATGGGGAGGAAAAAAAAATATATAAATTGAGAAGAAAGTGAGTGTGTATAAATATGTGCTGGGAGACAAAGAGAGGGCCAGAGAGGAAGATGAATACAGAGAAGGCAATAACAATACTGTGAAGTGGGTGAACTGACAGGCATGTGAAAGGCGATGGAGACGAGACATGAAGGAGAGATACACTGTGCGAGTGCGAAAGAGAGAGAAAAACAGCAAGACAGACAGAAAAAAGAGAGACAGTGGAGAAAACATTGAGGGCTCTAGAAGGAATTAGGCAGCTTAGGGGGCATTATGTCAGTGTACATAGGATTTAGAGTATAAGTCTGGATTATGGCCTTTTGCTTTGATAGAAAATGCCACCTTATAGGCTACGGAGCTGTGTTTTGTTCTTTGGGCAGATATCAAAGAGGGCACCCTGCTGCTTTTTGGAATGCACGGTCAGAAGGTGGGCACTCAATCCCTTTCGCTGAGGAATGCCGATGGGATTTGTAATGCCAACCACTCCGTTTCTTACTGTGTGGGGCCACATGGACCACAGTACAACAATGGCCGACGAACCAGAAGGGGCGGGCAGGTGTACAGGCATGCGGACAAATAAATGGACACACACTCGTACGCGTATGGGGGGGCGAGGTAGCTCGCTTTGAAATGCATTGCATTGTTCTGTTTCATTTCACTTCATGTTAGATGACCAAATAAATGTGAAAGCGTGGATGAGAAAAAGTGAAGTTTAGAAAATGTATTTCAGGCTTACATTCAAACTTTTCTTGTGTCACATCTCAACTCAACCCCAAGAATTTATGTTGGTATTGTACGTTGCTGTTTAATTTCTGTGTTTCATATGCAGCGGATATATTTTTTGCTGTCACAGTGCTGTGGTTAACATGTGGTTAGGTTTAGGCACAAAAATCAGTTGGTTAGGGTTTGGAAAACACAATGTTTATGCCTAAAATACCTGGTTTCGTCGCTACAAAAATAGCTAGCTATGTCTCAATCTTTTGTTAAAAAATAGCCGGTTTGGTCATTACAAACACATCTGGCAATGTCCTGACATCTCATGAAAAATTCCCGGTTAAGTCACTACAAGCAGGGCTGAAAATGTCCCAACCTCTTATTAAAAATAACCAATTTGGTTGCTACAAACAAGTCTAGAAATCTGACCTCTTGTTAAAAAATACTCGCTTTTGTTACGGCAAACATTGCTGGAATTATCCTGATATCTTATCAAAAATATCCGGTTAAGTCGCTACAAACACATCTAGTAATGTCCCAACCTCTCGTTAAAAAACACTCACTCTTGTCACTACGAACATTGTTGGAAGTATATTCTCAGTTTGGTCGCTACAAACAAATCCCGATCTCTTGTTAGAAAATACCCACTTTGAATGCAAACAGGTCTGAAAGTGTCCTGCCCTGTCTTTAAAAATTACCTTCCTTGGTCACTAAAAAACATCCAGAAATGTCCCCCTCCTTGTTAAAAAATACCTGGTTTGGTCCCCACAAACAGCTGGAAATGTCACAACCTCTCATTAACAATTACCTGATGTCACTGCGATGAAGATATCTGGAAATGCCCCAGCCTCTCGTTAAAAAAATACCTGGCCGGGTTACAGGAAACACATGTGAAAACGTCCCGACCTCTCAATAGAAAATACCAACATTCAACCAAACATGCCCAGAAATGTCCCAAACTCTTGTAAAAAAATACCCATTTATGTCGCTGCAGGAACTATCCTGACCACTCATCAAAAAAATACCCGGTTTAGTTGCTACAAACATGCCCAGAAATGTCCCGAAAATTAATTGCCACAATCGGATCTGGAAATGCCCCAATCTACCGTTCACAAATACCCACTTTTGTCACTGCAAACATTGCTGGAATATCCTGACCTCTCATAAAAAATACACGGTTAAGTCGCTACAAACACGTCCAGAAATGTACAAAAAATACCTTCCCAAAGTTTTATCACCACAAAAACATCTAGAAATGTCTGAACCTCTTGTGTAAAAATACCTGGCTTGTCAAATACAGCTGGAAATGTCCAGAAGTCTAATTAAAAATATTTGTTTGCACTACGAACATGATCGGAAATGTCCCGACCTCTCATTAAAAAAAAAAATCCCGGTTTGGTCGCCACAGACAGAACTAGAAATGTCACTAGTCTTAAGCAGTGGTCTGTTGCTGGGGGACCGTACGTATGTTCCCCGGGTCCTACGTTTCCCCATAATATAGGGAACATGGGGAACATGGGACCCTTTTTCAATAAAGGGTCCCATGTTCCCCGGTATTATTACTCTGGGCAATCTGGGCAAAACATGGGACCCTTATTCTAAAAAGGGTCCCATATTCCCTGGGTGCAGAACATAGGGGGAAAAAAGGATCCTATGTTCCCTGGTTGCAGAACACAGGGAGCAACATAGGACCCGGGGAACATGGGGATGACCCCGTTGCTGGGCAGCCATCTTGGTTGAGTCTCACACCATCCTCCATCCCCTCCTCCTCCTGATGATGCCCAGTTGGCTGAAAAATTCTTCCATATTTGAATCTCCTGCTTTCTAGTCATCAATTATTCCTCGAAGTAAACATCCTTTATTATTATTCACAATGTTCTTTCACTGTGATTATTATATTTAGGTGTGCATTTACTCTGTTTTGTATTTAGTGTGTGTGACAGTGCAGCAGGTGTATAAACAACATGTACAGTACAGGAAGATGCAGGATGTGTCCCACACAAACACACATGCCCACATACAGTACACACACATCCTCACACAACGTTTGATCTATATAAAAAAAAGCAGATTCTCTGTCATCCATACAAACCTACATACATGCACACGCTGGAATTGCCACTCTCCACGTTGCCCCCTGCGTGTTTATTGTCAGCCGCATGAAGGAAAATGCGTGATTGGTCTGAAATCCTACACAGTCCTCCTACACAGTAATGTGCTGTTTTGCAGCTCTCTTTCAGGTGCCTCAGTAAATACGGCCATTGTGTGGAGTGCATTACCCAAAGGTTTTACTCCCATCTCTCCCTAGTGGTTTGTGGCTAGTCTCATATTGGCCTCACTTTTCACTGTTGCAGTCAAAAGCATTACGGGGTTAGGGCGCGGAGAAGGCTTTATATGTTGGAAGTGGGTGTTTCAGAACACTGCAGAAGAGTCATGTTTTATTCTTTTCCCTTTTCACTGTAAAATGGCTCAACAGCATGATTAATGGCACAAAACCGAAATGAATCACGTGGACGAAAAACTAATCAAAGGAGCAAGCTGAAGCTTTTGCATGTCTTAGCCCATTAACTGCTAATTATGCATGCTACGTTTTTGCCAACAGTCTCTCAAAGCATACCGAGCTTTTAGACTGATTTCATACCCGCCAGGCAACTATTGGTTTCCATCTATTTCAGAAACAGTGTGAAAATCACCTTGCAGAGATTTTCTTGAGATGGTAATAGTCATGTTAGCCTGCAGTGACAATATGACACAGGCAGGAACCAACATCTCTTGGTGGTACAATTTCTGCAAAAGCATTGCCCAGAGTAAGAATACAATCGGCAAATACAGATGTTGTGCAGAAGGTAACATATGTTTGTTTCTTATAGTAGAACAATCCTTTTTGGTCGCTGGGTTTTGAATTGTCCTTGAACAAGTAAAAATGGATCGTTGAAGGGGATCTACTTTTCCTTATATTGTGTTCTAGTGTCAGGTGTTCATATTAAACATGGCCATACTTTCAGATCATCAGGTAAACTTGTGTAAAAGTAATCCACATTAGCAAAAACCCCAGAGCTAATTCCTTTATATAGTCATCTGCTCCAGGCACACTACCTCAAGAGTTGCCAGTACTGCTACATGAAGCTACATGCTAACGTCAGGGTAATCTTAGTTGCTAGTGTTGTTAATTTCTCCCCGGTTTTGGATCATGTTGCTGCGAGAACATGTCTAGTTGTGTCAAGATAGTTTTTTTATGGTAGAAGGTGTCACAATACACAGTCATTCCCTGGTTGCAAGTACACTGCTACATGTAGCTACATGCTAACATCAGGGTAATCTTAGTTGCCAGGGTTGTTAATTTCTCCTTGATTTTGGCTCATGCTCCTGCGAGAACATGTCCAGTTGTGTCTAAAAGCTTTTATTGGGGATTTTTTTTATGGTAGAAAGTGTCACAGTGTCAGTCATTCCCTGGTTGCAAGTACACTGCTACATGTAGCTACATGCTAACATCAGGCTAATCTTAGTTGCCAGTGTTGTTAATTTCTCCTCGACTTTGGATCATGTTCAGAATATGTCTGGTTGTCTCAAGATGGTTTTATTAGTGATTTTTTTTTTATGGTAGAAAGAGTTGTAACACACAGTCATTCCCTGGCTGCAAGTACACTGCTACATGTAGCTACATGCTAACGTCAGGGAAACATTTGATCTGTGTTGATGTTTTTTATTTCTCTACAATTTCGGATCAGATTCCTGCTGGAACACGGTCAGTTGTGTTTTGAATCTTTTATTGATTAGGCGGTTTTTGAGCCACAAAACCCCTCTGGCATGGTTGACTATATTATTACTTTTAGCATCATTAGCTAGTGGTGCTAACATAACTAACAATGCTAAAAGGGCTCAAAATTAAGCCACTTACTCATCAGGGCTAACTGGAGGAGACTAGTAGGTGGCCACAATGTTTTCGCAGCAATGTTGCCGGTGGTAATCGCCATTAGCTAGTTTCCATGTTAGCTGGATGCTCAGCAGTGTAAAGGGGCCAAGGAACCGATGGAGACCACAGGGTTTCCACATGTTGATGCAGCTAGCTGGCTGTCTGTCAGCAAATCCATTAGAAAACAAAAACAAGACATTTATGATAAGAAACATTTAAATTTCACCTCTGAAATGCGATGCTAAAACGCAGGACTAAAAGGAAAGACCTCTTAAAATTATACCGTTTGTGACTAGTTAATGGGCAAGGAAAGCAAAATTAAACAACTGACACCCCTAATCGTCACATTTCAAAAGCTGGACTGAAAATGTTTTCCTTGATTACTGATTTGAATTATTTATTCCTTTTTAAATAGATGCATCGGCTGTTTACGCTCCGCTGTGGTGGTTTGGTGACTGTTTGTGCTGTTTGCAGTTTACTTACAGTAAACACTGAACTGTACAATTGTTGCTTCGACTTAGTTCTTTTTTATGGTTTTCCGAGGCACATGAACTTTGTGGTCAGACACAGCGAGACATCACCTTGTTCCCCTTTAATATCTAATCTCAGTTTGCCACTTTTGTATTTTTATCTCAGTTCTTTTGCCACTCAGAGAAAGAGTAGGAGCAAGGAAGTCGAAACTGTCTGAACTCCCCAAACGAAATGAAAGTTATAAGGGTGATGTTACCCTGAACAAGTCGCCCCATCATGGCATGACTCACATTTACACAACCCCTGAAGGCACAAGAGCTCTGATGTCTCCCTCTCTGTGTTTCTGTCTCTGCCTCACTCTGTCTTTCTCAGCGCTGCAACTTGATGTCAAATAGAGTCAGTGCCCACACCACAGGCCTGAGGGAACGGAGAGACAAGTCTGCCTTTCTGCAGTCTCTTCTCTTCATCTTTCCCCTTGACTTTTTCTTTTTTCCTTTTCTCGAACACAACGGGAATATATATATATAAAAAAAAAAAAAATCCACATTTTGAATAGTTAGTTTAAAAATTAAATTCATTTTCCTGCTGCGAGAGACCTCCATAAAGGGGAATGTATTGATCAAAAGGACTCAAGAAAGAGACTTTTAATTAAATCATTTTTCACCATGATTGGCGTTTGCACGGTCTATTTTTTGCCGTTAGCCTCGACTAAACGGGCGACAACATGACCATCGTTAGCATGGCTTGCTTAATTATTACCGCGGCCCATTTCTGTGCATTTCAATCTACGTTGGCAGCACTATTTTTGGAAATGACGAGCAGAGATTGTTTAATCAATATGAATGGTTTTCACCAGCTGTCCTTGGCTTTTTTTTTTTTTTTCTCGAGGAATCTGACAATGAAAGAGAGCACATCGAAGGGAATCGGCGCGTGAGTGGAGGGATTTGTTAAGAGACAATAAAGAATGAGAGTAGGAGGGGAAGGAGGAAAAAATAGACGAGGGGACAATTAGGAACAGCAAGTGTTAGAAGCAGTCAAGACACAGATTGAGAGTAGCGAAGGAGTGAGAAAGAAGAGTCTCTTGTGATTTATACGGTTATTATCTCTTGCACTTGTGGGTGTGAATGGAAGCTGTCATGCATGCACCCTGGCAGGTCTCCTCTCCTTGTGTTTGGGGAACGGGGCCAGTCCCCCGGGCCCGAAGTTTGGCATTAGCATTCCGCGCGGTAATGGGCCCCCATTTGCCGCTTGTCACCATAAGATAGGTGGCTTCGTCCTCGCCAGAGTCCCCTCCAGCTGAGCGGGGCCCCGTGTCCCTGTTGTGCTCAATGACCCCTCTCATTCTGACTGTCGGTTTCCTCTCCCTCCTTCCTGGCCGCTCGCCTTCCTCTCATTGCATCTCTTTTCTTCGAGCACAAGAGAAAACCGCACCTGAAAAAAAAGGTACATTTGGTTATTCTTTGCCATTAAGAAGGCGTTTCGTCTCCAAATGAATAAAAGCTGAACGGTGCCATGCAGCCGGTGAACTCCGGTCGTCGCCGGTCTAATCCCACACGGCCCAACGAGAGCAGCTATTTTCCGGTTTCATGCGGTCATATTAGGGTTCATGATCGAACAGATGCCGGTGTGTGTGCAGGCTAATGAGGTAGCAGAGTAAGGTTCAGAGTTCGCCCGTAGTCTCCACCGTGGAGACCTGCGTTTGTTTGGAGCCGTGCCCTCGGCTCCGTATCGCCCTGAGCAGAGGAGACAGAAGATCACTAAGGTCTTGACCATTCTACAGCAGAGAATATTAATTGGAAATTGGTGAGGAAAAACATTTTTTTTTTTCTGGAGCTGTGAAGGATTCAGAAGGTTAGATGGAGGGAATGTAAAGAGGTGAAAATGCTCAGAAATCACAGACATACATAAATCACATATGTCAAACACACATTAGTGTGACTCTCAGGATGTAGCGTGCCGCAGAGAGCTGCAGGAATCAGCCCTAGAACGTGGAATTATTTAGTGTAGAAGCACTTCAGGTTCCATCGCCTTGAAGTCAGCGGGAGTCTTAAATGGGTTTTTGCTTAGATCTCTAAAAAAAGGTCTGTGGTGAACACTAAGAGAGTTTCACGTTTTGTTCTACAGCATGAAATATCTCAATAAATACCCTACTTGTGAATTTTGAGGTACCTATTTTAAAAAAAAGACGATGGCTAACGTGGCTAAATAAGACTACAGAATCACGCCGGACATGGCTTTACAGCTTGTGGTGGCAACATTAAGTCATGTGACCGTGGAGTAGTTCCTTTATAGCCTAACGTTAGCTTGTTGCTTCTTGAGATTGGATTTGGGCTTTAAAAGTCATAAATGTGATGTTCATTTGTGAAGATTATTTTGCTGAGCTAAACAAGAGGGTTCCTGGTTCAAACCCCAGGCTGGGGGAGCCCTTCTGCATGATCTCCCTGTGTCAGCGTGGGTTTTCTTCAGGTACTCCGGCTTCCTCCCACAGTCCAAAGACATGCAGGTTAACTGGTCACTCTAAAGTGTCCGTAGGTGTGAATGGTGTGGTGACCTGTCCAGGGTGTACCCCAGCTGGGATAGGCTCCAGCCCCCTGTGAACCCTAACAGGATAAGAGGTTACGGAAAATGACTGAATCCAAAATCCAGTGGTAAAAACCCCACTGGCTTTTTGTCGAGGGAACCAGGGTGACGCTAGCTGCAGGGATGGCCTATAAAAAAAAACGACGGAAGACGCAAAGACGCAAGGCCGGAATTCTCCTTCCATTTGGCTACCTATGTGTTACTGTTTTCAAACTTCCTGTCGCTACGCGAAGCTTGTCTCGCCAAGCCAGACCTTTCGCCACACTTATTTTGTGCCTGAACCATCAACAAGCTACATACTAGATTTTCACACCAGGGCTCTCCTTTCCAAGTGTAAATGTTTCACGAAAACAAGTTCCCTAGTATTGGCATCGTTTCTGTGTTTCCAGCACCTGTAGATTGACTCAACTCACTCCAATAACCATATTCCTACGTAACACATGCCTCTTCACAAGGCCACATATAACCTCCTGAGACCCTGTGTCCTCATATGAGGACATCACATTTCGGGTTTACTTGACCTTATACTTCGTTCTACTTAACTTAGACCTGTTGTCCTCGTTCGTCGACACTTTCTGTGCCATCTAGTAAGAACAAAATACAAGATGGCAGCCATCTCTGCCAAGTCAGTCTGCAGTCGATCCCAACACAAAAGTAGACAAGGTCCAAAACCTGTTCTCGTTTGTTTGTAGTTTGATAAGGCAACGAATTTGCCCAATTTTAGCAACAGTAACAAGATAAGACACTGTTGATTAGGAAGTATTCCTTTGAGGACATTGGGACTTTATTATCATCTCGTTTGAGGACATTGGGACTTTATTATCGTTTCATTTGAGGACATTGGGACTTTATTATCGTCATGTTTGACGACATTGGAACTTTTTCATCGTCCCGTTTGAGGACGTTGGAATTTTATTATTGTCCCGTTTGAAGACGTTGGAATTTTATTATCGTCCCATTTGAGGACATTGGAACTTTATTATCGTCCCGTTTGAGGACGTTGGGACTTTATTATCGTTAACAATGTTTAGATTTTTATACTTAATAGGTCCTACTGATCCAAAATAGCTAGGCGATATTAAAAGTGCATACCAAACAAAACTCTGGGTCTCAGGAGGACATACTACTTGCCTGCAATGTATAAATAAGTAAAACATGACTTGTTCAAAAAGCTGCCCTAAATTTGGTTATGGTTATGGTTGCTGACACCCTGAATCAGTCTAAAGAGGTTACATTTCACGTATTTCTGTGAGACTGTGTTGGAGCTGGAGTTTAGCTAGAATGAAGGAATCCAAACACATAAAAACACAAAACCGTGATATTTCCATCAACTTTTCTCGCCTTGTCTCCGACCCAAGAAGGGAATCATTTCCTCATCCTTCTTAACATGTTGAGTATTAAGAGCACATTTCATCTTCAAAAAATCCAATAAATGTCGAGATCAATGACTCATCAATTTTGCATGGCTGATCATTAGTGTATGCTCCATAATGGCCCGCCAGCTGTTCTGTGAAAGCCAGATCCCTCACAGACAGAATCAGTGTATTCGCTGACATGTCGCCCTCATTTTGTTCGAATTAGAGCCTCTCTGTTCAAATATGTACAATGATGACATGCGCC
Source organism: Epinephelus cyanopodus (assembly GCA_026686955.1). NCBI lineage: Eukaryota > Metazoa > Chordata > Actinopteri > Perciformes > Serranidae > Epinephelus > Epinephelus cyanopodus. Next base: position 10,593,034 of record CM048934.1, read on the forward strand.
ATATGTCTCAACCATGTTTTCTGTAATCTGTTTGCTTATGCACACATCCACGTTCACGCCTCTGCCGCAACTGGGTCACGCCGACAAAAAAGGAGACGGGGGGAAAAAATCATAGTTTGCTTCATCATGGCCCATATTACGGGGTTTAAAGATTAGCTGCTGATTGATGCACTGGCTGCTCTGTGAAGGTGAGGCGAGCGACTTGTTGCCCCGCTTGCCTGGGATCCGTCGGAGCATAATGCCAGGCGACAGCCAGGCTGGTGTTTGTAGCGCAAGCCAAGAGGGATTATGGGTAGTGGGCTTTAATATCTGATTTTAATTAGCAGTTTAACACAGTGATCACGCCTCATTAGGGAACTGGGGATGCTGAGGATGTGCGTGAGTATGCTGGAGAGTACCAAGAAAGTGCGGAGAAGAGGATATAGATGCTTGCAGAGGAGAGGAACGGTCCATGTGATGTTTTCTGTGAGATTACAGCAGAGTTTGCTTTGCTGACAGCACTTTTACCACCAACTAATCATAAAACATATAGACTTCAAGGTAAAAGGAATACATAATGGTGTCCATTATAAGCCTAACTGCATATATGTGATGTTTTATAGCTCCGCCATCCTCGGCCGGCTGCCAGGATTCATCTGTTTGTGTGGAATTCCCCTCAGCCTTGCCCTCGCATGCCACTTAGGGATTTAGAGTGAGTGTATCAAATCTGTGAATAGTCCTCTCTCGCACAGGATAAAAAGATTAAGGCATTTTAACCCCTAGGAACCCGATGCCCTCTTGCTCTTGTCATCCAGGAATTAGTCTGGCTCCTCCAATTGTGTCCGTTTCCTGGTGTTGATGGCGCGGCGAGGCGGTGGGACGCTCAGCGGGGGCAGCCAGCAGGCTTGGCGCTGTACCAGAATGCTGCACGGCTGGGTGAAAACAGGACCCTCGCTCTCAGTAATGGTATAATGGGAGAGGAGGAGGGGGGGTTTTGAAAAGCTCCAGTGGTCAGCTGGTAACACACCACTGCTCTTTTTCTCTCTCCCCAGTGCTCCTTTTCTTCATCCTCGTCCCACTCCTCGACTCGCTCCAAGTCCCCTTCTCTCCCTCGCCCTATCGCTGTCCCCGCTGTGCCAGTGGCTGTCTATATATGGCGAGATGCATTCAATCCACTTTCAATCCCCTGGGTTTAGTTCAGGGGCCACGCTCATTTTGTCAGAGGCAGTTTCAACCACCTCTCTAACCCCTTGTATTGCTCTCTGCCTTTCTTTCCTCACATTCCAGCAGTTTTGAAAGGGGAGCAAAATAATGCACTTTATAAGTCCCCGGAGAACTCCCGCAGAATAGCAAACAGACCCCAGCAGCAAGACATTCGTCATTTGCATGAACGTAAAAGCGTTAAAGTGCAATAATGCTGAAATCTCACTTAATTCCTTTGTTTTTCTCGATTTGATAATTTAGAATTAATACCTAAATTCAAACAAGATGTTCCTGGAAATCCCCCGTAATGCTACTTAAACAATGCAAACAATCGGAAAGCTCCTGCTCTGCACCGTGCACGGGAGAAACACCAACATGAAAGTGTACTAGAAACAAGTAGGGAAAGTAAAAATGTTAATACTCTAAAGAGCCCATTAAGCTAGGGGATACATGGGAATTAGGGCCAAGATTAGTACGGCAAGTAGAGCAAATAGTGGGTCTGCGTCGGAACTCGAAGTAATGACCGGCGACCGGAGGATAAGATCCATTGCACCAGATGTTGCTCATCTCTCATAACATGTTTGTGTCACTCACGCTCTCTCCCTAATGCCTTCATTTGATACCCACATATCCGTTGTTCTCCCTTTTGAAAGGCCCTCTGGTGTCTTCCAGATATAGATATAGCTCTATCACAATCATCATCTGGACGCTGTGATGGATATCTGTCTACTTTGGTCTCACACAGACATCTGAGAGTCTGGAATGAAAAGAGCCGTGACGTCCTGCGCTGTCGTTCCTCTTTCACGTCAATGGAAATCAATTGGAATTGATTAGAGAATGATTGCATTGACTTTTTCCCACCTGCTGCTACATTTTATAGCATCTAACGTAATTTATCCTTTGAATGCACGCTATGAATGGTTGTGTCATGTTACATCCTTAAAGTAAGGTTATGAACTTAAAGCAAAAATAATGTAGGTTAGGTTTAGGAAAAGAATTGGGCACTTGACATAAAGTTACATTACGCAGGTAAGAATTGGGGAAAAAAAATGTTTTGCATCATCATGTTATGTATTAAACACAAAATTTAAATTCAGTCAGTTAAATCAATTAAAGTTATGCAGGTTGGGTTTTAGGAAAGTAAAGTTACATAAGATAGATTTCGGAAAAGAAACATGGTGGGCATATTATCGTTACAAATTTAACGTAAAGTTACATACTGAACAAAGTTACACAGGTTAGGTTCAAGCAAGTAAAGTCATGTTGCTTTGGTTCAGGCAAGTACTAAATGCAGTTACATAGGTTTAGGGAAAAGACAATTAATCATCATCACGTCACATATTTAACATGAACTTTCGTACTTAATATAAAATTATGTAGGTTAAGTTTAGGCAAGTGAAAAATACGTAGGTTAGGTTAAGACAAGTTAACAATACATAGGTTTAGGTAAGTTAGTGATACGTTTGTTAGGGTTAGGAAAGTAAAGTCATGTAGGTTAAGTATAGGCAAGTAAAGTTACGTTTTTTGGGTTCAGGCAAGTTCACGATACAGAGATTTTTAGGAAAGTAGGTTAGGTTTAGGCACATTAACAATACGTAGGTTAGGTTAAGACAAGTTAACGGTATGTGCATTACGTTTAGGTAGGTAAAGTTACATAGGTTAGGTTTAGATTAGTTAACAATATGTAGGTTAGGTTGAGGCAAGTTAACGAAATGTAGATAAGGTTTAGGCAAGTTAACAATATGTAAAGTTAAGTAGTTAAGGAAGAAAAACATTTTGACAATGTTTATTAAATGAACTCAAATTTCACACGGGAAATGAAAACCAGCCTCCAGGGGGAAAGTCCCGTGTTTTTCCCGACTTTCCTTCTTTATACTCCGTCTTTCTTTACTCCCATCAGTACATTGGTCACGTGAGTGCAGTCTTACCAATTACGTACATTACTGTCTCTTGATTACGTGGTTAATATACATATTTGGTGCATCATTTTTTGTAGGGACACTGTATGTACGAATAGTGCTTGAGAACAGCCTGATTTGACAAAAAGCACAGTCCTCATTTCTAAACTCTGCTTCACTAGTTTCTTAAAATTACATCACTCTGTCCTCAAAGACCGGTTGCCACACAGTTCATTTGGGAGTAAGGTTCCTCAAACCAAAGTATACACAGCATTGTTTAGTCCAACCAACTCCCACTGTTGGCCTGCAGAGCTTAAGTCCAAAGGTGCTGAGAATCTGGCTGTCTCTTCTGTGCCTCATTGAGCTTGCCTTTTAACACCACCATAATTAGTTTTTACCCAGCCTCCAGCCCTGGGTGTCTGGTTTTGTGGGCCGTGTCTCTCAAAGAATCGAACCTGTCTGGCAAACAGAAACAAACTGCCCTGCACGACTCCCCTCGTTTGTACGCCTCCCTACCAGATTGCTTATTGAACAGCGGGCGTGACAGCTTAAGGGCTGGAGGGGCCAGCGAGGAGGCTGGCAGATTCGCACCAAACACAATGTTTCAGGACACCTCTAATTTTTTCATCATTTAAGTCGTCCTGTAATTAATCTGCCTGTACGTTTAATTAAAAAGAAAAGTTGAGGGTGTAATTGAAAGCAATGCCTGCCGTGTGAGTCGACCCGGAGAACAATGTGAGTGGTAATGCATCGTGGCAGCGGGGATACATCACGTTAGTTAATCTGAAGTTGACCTCAGAGCAACTTGGGGGAAAGGGAGACAACGGACTCTTTACGCCGCCAGACCTCCTCCAAACAACACGAACAGACTTGCATTTAATTCTGGAAATTAACCTGTCATCTCACAGACATTCACCAAAATTATTCGGAGGGCAGAATTAATGTGACAGTTTAGATTGGTTGCTGCTTTACCGAAGCTATATGCCTTTGCAAAATCACACACAATTCAAATAAATGCATCCTGCCAATTTATTACAGCCCTAAAAGCTCTTTTTGTTTGCATCCAACAACACGGGCTAAAGATGACTCATCAGTACAACAGATCATGCTCCATCCAGGATCACAACAGGGCAAATGCAGCCTGCTACAACAACACACTTATGTCTCCGTCCACATTACTCTGCGCTCTCAGACAAAAATGAATAATGGAAGAAAGACTAAACTGCGCACAGTCAGCTCAATTGCTAATGGCACGTCACGCTTGATTTTGGCACGCAGCCACACTCAGCCAAACAACATCTGTGACATGTGTGTGCAAGGAAGGGGAAACAAAGCAATTTCAGAAGTCATTTGAGCCGAGACAGTGATGGTCCAGTGACAATGTTTTGTGCTTGTTGTTGGTGGGAAGAAAAAAAAACCCAGCCAGTCGAGTAAATGAGAGTGAAAGAACGACAAGTGGCAGGCAACACAAATAACACCGAGTTGATTTTACTGCGTTGGTGAGCCAAGACTTGAGAGGTTGTTATGTCACGCGCCGTGGCGTATACTGTTTGCCCGTCATGGTGGAGATTTCACTGCTTGTTCTATTTTTGCATGTTATTGAACGGTACGCCTTTAAGTTCAAACAATATCTGGAAATTCTGTGGTAATTTACACAAGATGATTACACATTTACTGCGTCCACATTTTCTTTAAAACTCCATAAATGAAGGCGTGCCCTGCATCTCAGTAATTACAGAGCTACATTAATGCAGACCTATATTTAAACACATATTTGTGCTACAGCCTCTGCAGTTGAAACAAAAAGTACACCAATTATGACAAATCTTCATCTGAAGTTCAATTTTGTTTAAGGGTTAATTACTGCACAGCTCCTGCTCTCATTAAATCTACTAATGACATGTTTTCAACATTGGGCATGATCGTGCTTGATTGACTGGAGCAGTATTTCTAGGTCTTAATTTAGCAAGTGGATCCATACATGTTTTCCCTTGTATAACTTTAATTTGTTGGTGTTTCAGTTTGCTTTACTTAGGCTGAACTCGTTATTTCATAACTTGAGACTGTGTTCTATTAAATGGAAGAAAACAAAAGTAGTTACTGCACAGAGAGGCGTTCCCCAAGGGTCAGACCTGGGACTACTTTTGTTTTCTTCCATCAGTGTGCTGTATAGTAGCGTTGTCACGATACTGGACTTTATAACCTCGATACAATATTTTGAAAATATTGATATTTGATACCATTTTCAATACCACGGGGAAAAACTGACACTGAGGGCATTTTATAATATTTTTCAGTCTAAATATAGCAAGTGGATCTATATAGTTTTCCCTGTAGAATTTGAATTTGTTGGTCTCTCACTTTGCTTTACTTTCGCTGAGTCATTTCATGGCTTGAGACTGTGTTTTATTAAATAGTAGCCACTCTAAATCAGTTACTGCACAGAGAGGCATTCCCCAAGGGTCAGTCCTGGGACCACTTTTCTTGTATTTTCCATCAATATGCTGTATAATTGTGTTTTCATGACACTGATTTTTCATTAAAGGTAATTATGAAATGTCTATGATAACAAACATTTTTCTCTTGGTAATTAGCAGAGAGCAGAATGACTGTAGTAAACAATAACAATAAGAGGAAGCAAAAAAGCACAGTCGGTACTGGTGTGTTGTTACTGCAGAGAATGAGTATTGATAATGGTTGATTGACAGGAGCAATATTTCTCAGTCTTAATATAGCAAGTGGATCCATACTTCAGCCTGTATAGTTTTAATTTGTTGGTCTCAGTTTGCTTCACTTTGGCTTAACTCATCATTTCATAACACGAGACAATGTGTTTCATAAAATGGAACGCACACAGAGGTGTTGGCCAAGGGTCAGTCCTGGGACTACTTTTGTTTTCTTTGATGTTCTATTAATGTGCTGTATAGTAGCTTTTTAACCTCAAAATTATACCTTGTAAATATCGATATTCATCAGTTTTTTGAAAATCTGACACTGAGGCATAAAATTAAACATTTTCATTAAAAGATAAACATAACAAAGCTATGACAACAAACACTTTCTTTCTTGGTCAGGCGCAGAATGACTGTGGTAAACGTGAACAATAAGATACGAAGAACACTGATGGTGGAACACACACTTGTAGTGTTCCAAACTTCTGGCACAGCAGCAGCTGCAAACTTTATTTCATTACTACAAGCTTCACTTCATTTGTTAGCCCCGTGGCTATGACTGTAGTACTGATAAGCGCTAACGGTATCAGTTCTTTTGTGCCGGCGCTGAACCGGGACCTGAGAATCGAAATTTCGTTCCACTGCATGTAAATGTGATGTGAGTGACAATAAAAGATCCTTGAATCCTTGAATCAATATGCTCCATCCACAGTCTCTCATCCACCGACACTAATGTTATGTCTTACACAGGGACAGCACGCTAGTTGGGCTGATAGAGAATTATTACTAATAAGCTCAAATGACATGAGTTAGTCTGTATGTAGACTAACTTATCTTAAAATATTTTTAAACCGAGCTGCTGGCTGAGACAAACAGCCCCAACTCTCTACACCAGCACTATGTTACCAGTAAACAAGCTGACGGAGCTAAACATAGGGCACACGGCGACTCATCTACGTCATCATGCTAATTTAAATACATTTTCCGGAAACGCAAACCACACAAATTATCAGGAATTCTTTTACCCAGGTAAATAATTTCCTGCTAATAAATGTTCCTGGAAATGTTGGTGGGAAAGGGGCTATTGTAACAAAATGGTCCACTGTGTCAAAAGCAGCACTTAAATCCAAAAGCACTGACGTCTGAGTCAGTGTTCAGGGGAATGTCACTTAACATTTTGCAAACACGTTACCCATGAGCACTTGATTAGCTATTATCAAGCCTGTTATTGTGGCTTTATTTAGGAGTCGCTTTGCTCCCAGTTGGACAAACCTGACCGCTGAGCCCTGAATTTCAACTCAGACGATGATCTTGTTCCAAGATGCGCTGGATGTGAGAACTCGATGAATTAGCACACAGAATAATCAGACAAAACAATCTTGAGCATTCTAATGGCCCGGCAATTACTGTAACTCCCACATTCATACAAACAGCCCCAGCACAAGCCATGAGTCATTAGGATCAATTTTAAAGGCCGAGCACTTGCACAGAGGTGGGGTGATGATGAGGGATCGGGGGAGGGGGAGGGTTTGTTTACCTGCACTTCCCTCGCTCATAGGCTGTTAAGAGGACTGATTAGGAAATTAAGATGATTTCAAAACTGCTGTTTCATGCACAGATAAAAACAAATCCCAGCAAGACAAAGAAAGAAATATCCAATTTTATTTTAATTTGCCTATGCATGACTCGGCTTGGACCTGAGTATTGAATATGTGACTCAAAGGGCATGTGACAAGCAATCTAATTGCTAAACTAATGACTTTGCTCATAGTTTGTCATCCTTAGTCTGCCTGCCTCTTGTAGACGTCTCTATCATCTGTTTGCTTAGCTGCCGGGGAAGGATCCCTGACACTTGTGTATGCTTACACACGTGTGTTTACACGTAGCTCTCAGTTCAAACTGTTTGGTGTTCTCCCTCATGCCACCCGTCCTGACACCGCTCTCTTCTGCAGAGAAATATTGTCTTTATTTACCATTGTTTAATCAAGATGGTGGATGGGTTGAGTTTAATTAACCCAAGTTGGCGATAAATGTAAATGCCAAATGTCTGCCAGTGCTGCGGCATCAAGCTTTTACGAGGTAGAGCCCTTTTCTCGGAGGGGTATAAAGCAGCTCCGTGCTGACCCGCTGATTCTGGAATGGCCCGAGGTTGGTAATGAATATTGTTACGAGATAGGGGGAAGCAGTGGGGACTTTACATGCGAGTGATATGATTCTTAGTTACATCTCACAGATGAGATCCTGTAACACAGCACTAATGTTATCAGACGACGCTGCCGTTGTGCAAATGTCGCCCGTGGCTCAATCAGGTACAAGCAGATAGCGGTCTAAATTTAGACAGCGTGACAGAGGATGAGTTTCAGTTTACCGTGGATTTAGCAACAGGTAGGCATTAGTTTGACATTTTGGGGAATGTGCTCATTAGTTTTGTTGCCAAAAGTGAGATGAGAAGATTGATACCACTCTCATATCTGTGCTGTAAATATAGGGCTGAAGACAGTAGCGCGTTAGCTTAGCTTAGCACAGAAATTGGAGACGGGGAGAACAATGGTGCGTTCGTTTTGTACTCGGAGGCCGGAAATTCCCAGTTCCCAGTCAGAACACGAACGCACCCTGAGATCGGATTTCCAACCGCATCAACCCCGACTTACGAATTCAAGATGAGTAAACACTCACTTGTTTGTTTTACATGAGGTCAGCCTCATCTGCGGCGTTCATCAGTTGGAGTGCATGATGGTTTTGAAGCTGTCTATACTCCGAAAGTGCAAAGGCAACAAAGGCTTTCGTGCGGGCGTCCATGTTTTTTTCCGACTTATCCACCGTTGTCAACTAGAATGCAAAAACCCGACCTCCGAGTCCAAAATGAATGCACCACAAGCTAACCTAGCTCCACAAAATGACTTGTTTCGCCACAAACACTTGAACCATTCATTCCAAGACTTTCCATTTTGAAAGTCTAGAGGAGCGGCACGATTAATTTGCCTCCACGTTAGTTAGCGGGACCACAAAAACGGAAGTAGCCAGCTCAGCCGGCAGAAGTCTCTAGCGCGCCTGCTCAATGGGCAACACAATGCGAAAGATTTGGGTAATTTTATTCGAGGGATGTCATTTGTTCCGATGACATTTCCAAAGTCCCTGTTGCTAGAGTTTATGAAACGCTAAGCTAGCCAGCTGTTGTAGACATATATTTAAGAGACATACATACATATGGTGCACCGGACCAAAAGGACAGGCCTCTTGTATTTCATTTCACACTATCTGTTTCACTGTTTCACTATCAGAACTTGAACCATTTGTTCAGATGACATTTCAAAAGTCTAGAAGAGACGCAAGATTAAATCATTTTGTTCCCGTTCATGTTAGCTAAGTGCAAAACACAACTGCAACTACGGGTAATTTTATACCCAGGAAGTCAAGTTTGGCTTTGGATGCCGCTATATCCAGTTCTCTTTATACATCCATGGTTTGCCTCTGCTTCTAGTGTAAATGCTAAGCTAAGTTATTATTTAACAGACATACGAAAGACGAAAGCGACCCAAAATGTCAAACTGTTGCTTTTACCTTTCATTTGGATGAACGGGGAAAGTCTGTGCTGCTGCTGGTGTACGAATGTGTCCATATTATCTATATTTCGAGGTCTTGTTTCACTAAATTACACAAATATTTCTTTGATAAGAAACTGCCTCTCCCTCAGTCTAACTTCCCCGTGAACAGATTGAAATTACAGATTAAGTTTAAGCCAAAGGTGGTAGGAATGACAATATATTGCTTCAGTGATAGAACCTTTGCAGCCGCACTCCATCAGCCAAAAGACCGGACTGTCTACTTACAGTATTCGCAGCCTGCTATCAGTGAAAAGTGCCAGACGTGTTTTGCAGTGTGATCAACCTGAAAGAGACATGTCTGGACTGCAAGACTGATGTTTATCACAGCTGGTAGAATGTGGCCAGAGCGCTGCCAGGGTTCATTACCCACTAACACCAGTGGGTAAAAAAACTGCATGGACTCATGATACTGCAAAGCATTTTGGGTAGAAATATAATATATATCAGTAATGCCCTTCATTCTTCTTCAGGGCTGCATCTTACTTGATTGTGTTTTATTGATTTATTATTTATTTTCCCACAGACAGTCATATTCAGGTGCACAGTAGCAAGCGGGGATTTAGCAGAGGCTTTCTGTGTATTTCCTCAACCTAATTTCATTTAAGTCCCTCAATAATTTTTGGACTAATTATTTTCATCCTGCATCCCCCTGGCTCCGATAAAGGGGGTGAGGGAAGCAATAAAAGGAGAGGAATAAGGTCCAAACTTGAGTATTTATGTCCTTGTGTCTCTCTCCGTTTCTGTCTCTCCCTTTGTGTGGTGACATCAGTGCGAAAATTCACAAGAATTATTCTCGTTTCTAATCATGGGAAATGGGATATGCCTAAATAGCCCGGCTCAATCCTTTTTGATGAGTGTTTTGCAGCAATCTCACACTTCCAACTTGTTCCGTGGCATTTGGGATTATTGTCGGGTTATGTGGCTGCTGGAAATGTGGTTCACGGTTGACTTGGTAACACAGCCATTACAGAGCCTTTCACTCATTCACTCACTTACTCACTCAGTCACCCACGCACACACACATAAATACACGCAGGGGCACAGTGTGCAAGGATTATGATGGGCTGAGGAAAATTGCGGGCTCCCGCTGCTCTCATCATGCAAGCCCTCACACATCCTGACCCCCTGTGAGGAGCTCGGGCCTGGCCGTGCCCCACGCCTCCAGCCAGACAATGCTGAGCGAGGCTGACCATCACAGTCTGAGACGCTGACACTGCCCAGGTGGGCGAAGTACAGCAGAAAGTCGGGCATGCACTTTCACAGAAACGCTAAAAATAACTAATTCGAAAATCTAAAACTGCACGTATACAAGGGATGAACAAGTACTCTAATAACTGCACCTGTATCTGTTCAACCAGCTACAGTTAAAGCCACGGTGGGTAGGACGTAACCAGAAGTTATTATTTTAAGCCTAAACTTGTTACGGGCTGATCATATGTTGCTATATTTATTATTTATTAGAACATTATTTACAGGACAGCCTCAGAGTTGAGCTTCAGATCATTTTAGAGTTCTGCAGTTACGCCTCCAAATCACTAGTTGGCAGTGGGGTTTCTGTGAAGTGCTGTAAAGTTTAGTTGAAAACACACATTAAACACACATGGCTTAATAGAGACAATTTCAAACACAAGTACACAAATCAGCTTCACTATAACTCACAGCATTCACAGACAAACACTTGTCTTTATCTGGACACATTTTCCCCACAAATACAACATGCTAACGTTATTAGCACAAGCCTATTGCATTTTTACATTGTATAAATTAGCAAAGTGGCTAGCGGACTTTTCCTTTTACTCATATGAAACCAGGGACAACAGCAACATTTAACAAAGGTAACGTTACAAAATTCAGCTCCATTACAGCTCACAAGGTTCACTGACAAAACAACTGTCTTATACTAAACACGTTTACCAAACAAATACAACATGCTAATGTTATTAGCACAAGCCTGTGGCATTTTATATTGTATAAATTAGCCTAGCGACTAGCAGAGATTTCCTCTGCTCATATGAAGCCAGGATAAATCACGAACAAGACTTAAAATGCTATTTTAGTGGAGGCTTTCTTGTCTTCACAATTTATTGTCTCTTATCTGTGAAATTAAAGTAAATAAAAGCTTTGTTTCCACTGAGGGAAACGGTTTCAGCTTACAGGAACAGACAGGAGGTCTGCGTCACTGTGATGTGTTGTTACATTTCTGTGGAGGTGCACGTCAGGCTATGGCGTAGTCATGTTATAGTTGTGTGTCCTGTGCTGCAAACCTTTAAACCTCTTTAGCTCCATTTCTATGTGCAAAAACATTAGCATACAGCCCTGCTATTTATTATATACAATTTCTCATATATCTGTTGTGCAGTTGTATATTTTCAAACAGGGAAAACATCCTATCCTTGTGCTTTTTAGTTTGATTAGTCTGTTTTTATAAAACTGTTTGCGATATCTCAAATGTGGCTTTCACTTATTTATACTGACATATATATCGTGAATCACCGGTCAATCTGTAAATGCTGATATATGAATTTTTGTCTATATAATACAAAGCTGGTTGAAATTCAGCAAAGTGTCTCTTTAAATCCATGCCATAATAATCTAGGATGCATTTTTGGAAATAAAGGCTCCCTAAAAATGTCAAGCTAATGTTGTCTTCAATATACTGAATTAAATATAAGGCCAACATTTATTGAATTATACTTTATTTCTTTGGGTGACAGCACAGTAGGATTAAAAAAACTTGAGCATTTATTAACATTTTAATGACACAAACTTGAAAGTATTTCAAAAACCTAAAAGATGCAGGGTTTATGAGGAAACATTTGGGGCTGGAGCCCCAGAAGCCACCGCCCCGCCTCTACCCCTGGATACAAATACATATATTCTGCAGCACAATACTGATAATTGTATTTTTTACAAGGGGAATAATCCATTAGCATATGACCTGTTCATTTCTGTAATTGAATATCATTTTGACTTTGGAAAACAAATACTTGAAACACGCCGCGAGGGGTTCAAGATGGTCAGCGCAACAGGACCAATTAATTAGTGGAAAGGTGTCATCCGTTCCATCCTGCACTCAAGGGGCATTGTGTTTTACTCATTATGCTAATGGAAACTTCTAAAGCATACTGGGCCTGAGTATTTGGGGAATACATTTTAGCAAACAAAACAGTAAAAGTGACTATATTCTCTAATGTTTCACAGCACTTTTCCATGGTACATCACAGATTCATCTATAATTCATGCAATCATCACTTTAAGTTTAAGTACCATTCACCTTTGTTGTATTTTCATTTGCTGTGAAAGTATTCTACCTAAGAGTCCATTAACGCTAATTTGTAATCTTGTTGGATGTCAAAATAAAAGCATAAAAATCCAACAACCTGTGCTAATAGGTGAGAATGTTTGGTTAAGCTTTCATGCCGTTTCATATTTTCTTCACCGCATCCTCTCAGCTGCCTCTCTTAAAGCGGCTTAACGACTCTCGGGGCCATTTTCACACCCACACTTGCTGCTGTACCTAAATTCAGTTTAGGGAGTTTCAGGCAGTTAACTTACCTGAGGCTATTACAGCTATTTTTACTTGCCAAGTGCTTGCCACTGCGAGACAGTCTCATCTCCAGTTTTCCTTTTCCTGCTGCCTCCCCGGTGCTGCTATTTGATCAGGGCTTTGTCCGTCAGGTTTTATTGGTTTATACTGATGCGATGGGAATGAATGAGAAACAGGCCTGTGAAAAGGTCAGGAGTCAAATGAAAAATATGAATATCTCTCTCCGTCTGTTTGCTAGAATGATATTGCGTGATATTTGGAATGTTTTCTGAATAATTCATGGGTGAATGGTGACAGTCAAGTGGAAGGTCCACAGATCAGCGTACTGTCAAAATGTTAAATTCCTCAAGCAAAACAACCGTCTGGAAAAACAGGAAATTTACAGTTCCTCTTTCATGTGGAACTATTAGGTTAAAAGAACCTATTGTGCTTCTCCTTATTTTCTGTTTTATATATATTCATGTTCAGACTGTTCTGAATGCTCTGGAAACAAGATGATGTCAGATTGAGTCGGATTTCTCCGTAGCACACTACTGTCACCACATCCTCACTCCGACCTCGTCACATATCGACAGTTGCTCTTCCTGAGGTTTCTACCATTTTTTTCCCTGTCAAAGAGTTTTTTTGGGAGAGTTTTTCCTTATTCGCTGTGATGGTCCAAAGGACAGAGGGTATGCTGTAAAGCCCTCTGAGGCAAATTGTGCGAAATTGAATTGAACTGGTTTCACCAACTTCAGAGTGAGACCGAGTTGCTACTATAGTTGTTAACATTACGTTGCATGAAGCTACATGCCAGCATCAGGGAACGAACAAGTTTGTTTGTGGTTAGAAGCTTTTATTGATAAAGTTCAACAGGACAGGACACTGCTACATGTAGCCACATGCTAACATCAGGGAAACATGTAATCTTGGTGCTGAGGTTGTTCATTTCTCTCTGATTTCAGATCATATTCCTGCTGGAACATGTTCGTTTGGGTTTAGGAGCTTTTATTGATGACTTGTAAAAGGAGAAAATGCTGCTATACAGTCAGTCCCTGAATGTGAATACACTGCTACATGTAGCCACATGCTAACGACAGGGAATCACGTAGTCTCGGTTGCCGAGGTTGTTAGTTTCTCCCCGATGTCGGATCATATTCCTGCTGGAACATGTCTAGTTGTGTTTTTAGGTTTTTATTGATGATTTTTAAAAGGAGAAAATGCTGCTATACACAGTCAATCCCCAGCTGCGAATACACTGCTACATGTAGCCACATGCTAACGTCAGGGAAACATGTAGTCTTTGATCACCTCTGTCCAGTCCTTTCGTCTTATCACATTTAACCACAGCTGTCTTTGTTGTTGTTGACGGGCAGTGGCGGCTGGTATGTGATAAAATTTAAGTTTTGAGCCATGACTCCTTCTATTCTGCCTCCCAATAACACAACAACGTGACATTTTAAGACTCCTATGGAGCCTACAGCCCTGTGGTGGAAAGCTAAGTTTTGCCTCCAGCCAATAAAGTACGTCAGCGTCCTGAACATGGTTCTATATCTCTGCCAGGCCAAATGCAAACTGAAGAAATTCCCATCCTTCTCGCCTCTGCAGTTACCAAGGCTCCGCTTGATATAGCTGCTTAAAATAGTAAAGTCAGCTTGTAGGAGACACGGGGACCATGGGGAAGATGAGCTAACAGTTAATCAGTACAGGTCATGACTCACAAATCTGGGGTGTTAGCCTCCAGAAAGTCCTGTGCAATTACTGCTTTACCTCTATATCTGACCAAAATGTGATCATACTTGTTTGGAAAAGGAAGGAAACATCCAGTGTGACATATCAAGGAGCCTGTGTCAAAAAACAAATGTGTGTAAGAAGCAGGGCTGTAGGGCTTTAAACCCTGTTTAACACATCAAGGTAACACTATTACTGTGTTACATGTGGCTTATTTATTTTATTAATTAAGAAATTGCCTTCAAATTGCTCTAGCATATCAACAAAATATTTCTTATATTGGCTAAATTTGCATTACATAAAGAACTCCTATACCAAACCTGCAGACTTGTGCAACAATAGGCTTGGCAACGGGTCCCCAGACCTAATTAAATTATTTCCGTATTTGCACGCCACAATAGGGAAGAGTAATTAATTTTTTGCTCAAGTGCAATTCATTACCAAAGGCAATATCAAGTTTATTAAATGTGTCACAAATTAGTTTGATTAATTATATTTGCTGGAAGTTGGGAAATTGAAACTTCATCCACTTATAATTATACCTAATGGAGATATTTTCAAAGTTAAAAAAAAAAAAATGGGGAGGGGAGAAAAAAAAAGTCTTGGTCATTAACACGTATTGAATCACTTTGCAAGCCACTCCACAGAAACTAGAAATAAAGGATGGAGAGAGAGCCGCAGATGAAAGTGAGAGAAGTCACTACACACACGCACACATGAACACACACCACGATTCATCAGACAACACAGACTGCAGGAAATCTGCTGTCACTCATCAACGTTTGCTGTTATCAAAAATTATTTATATTATGTTTACACTTTGCTCTCTCAGCACCTTAAACCTCGGTAATTAAACAACACCTGTTCTATTCTCGTCAAAATATCTGATGGCTGCCATCCCTGCTTAAGATCCCCTGTGGAGCAATGCTTTTGGCGTGCGTTGCTTCCCTGACTTTGAATCTAAAGGCAGTACTTAAAATGCCGCCTTTGTGATCTGTGAGCTCTGGAAAGTCGTGTTTTGACAAAGAACATAACAGCTGTACGGTTTAATTTTCCTTCCCCAGGTGCTTTCATTATACTCATGCTTTTAGAGATGAACTCATCACACCACCATTTAAAATTGACAAATTTCAGCCAAATCAATTTATGTTGAAGTAAAAGTGTTCTCAGTGGAATCTTTAGCAGAGGCAAAATAAATGCGGGCAGATTAATGACGAGTTTGGTGAACTTTGAGACTCAAACTTACAGTGTTGACCAAACCGACAGTTGGAGGAGCCAAAATGGACGAAGCTAACATGCAAGTTTTAAGAATAATACATTATGATTAACTATTTCAACAATTTATCTGTTACTTTTTGGTTGTTTGAACAATTAAACAGTGACTTTTAGCTAACTGATATTCTTGCTCAAACCCTAATAAATCTCAATCCTCTTGTCTTGACCTGATGAACCTAACCAACAAAGGCAACGAATGTCGATCCAACGTGACACTTTCAGACTACTAGCTTGCCAGTTACAGTCGTTCACCTACCAGTCTTGCTAGTTCCCACCATGTCATCAAGTTTCTAAGACCAAACATTCTACCATCCATCCATCCATCCATCCATCTTGTTGTTGCACCACTTTCTGGTGTGACCAGAATCACTCGCACATTGTGACATGCACAAGACAAATGTTGTATTCTGTTGTTTTACCAGGTCGGAATTTACAACCTAAGTAATGCATTTATGTGTCCTGCATTTCAGAATCGAATCATCATCATTAATTTAATCCAAACCTGCACTGACATCATCAGCACATTATCAGGTGCGGAAGTCATCGGCATCATCAACTTCCTCTATCCTTTTACTATTAAAAGGCGAATCAAAGACGTGAGGATGAAGGGAGGAAAAAAGCCTGTGTATCCATCTTCACTATCTTCTATCTCAGAAGCTTTTTACTCTCTCCGGTAATCACGCAGCACACCTCTCATTTCAATACAGGGCTGAGTGCGCTGAGTGAACGCCGCAATCTGGTCCTTGTAATGAAAACGTATATTCCAGCTCCCCTTCCTGAAAGGAGGCCCCATTAGAGGACTCAGTCTCATTGATTGAAATGCTTTTAAACTTGCACGTGTCCATTAATGCAGGAGGGGGAGGCTTTTGAGAGGCACAAGACAATGGTACCATACATAAGCCATTCAATATAAAAGTAGGAGCAGTTCCCGGGGTTTTTTTTTTTTTTTTTTTTTTTTTGAACCCCAGAGCCGGCGAATATATTCCAGCTCCAACCGAATTAACTCCACATTCTGATACTCTAAGGCCTGCTGATACCAATCAGCAATGCAAACATTTTATTTTCTAATGGGGGGATGTTTGATTAGAAAACCTGACTGCTCACACACCTTGAAACAAACTCCATTTGATAAACATCGAGTTACTCACTGATGCATCCTGAAAACAAGGACACCACAGGTACAGCACTGACTTGAATCGGTAATGGGTGTTGCAAAAACGCACCAAAATCCAATTGAGTGGGTTTATAAAGAGCGCGAGGTTATGAAGAGACGTCTGCCCACCCTGTGGCCAAGATAATCCGCAATGATATATACCCTGGCGCACCTTTGCCCCAGTCTGCGTTGATGGTCACTAAGTGAACGGCGAGGTCACATCCTGGACTTTAAAGGGATAAGATAAGTAGTAGGCATGTCTGGTAATAGGCTCAGGTGGCTTCTGCTTTAATGAAGGGAGAGAAATTGATTTGACATGCTTCGTCCGGCAACACCATTAACAATCCCGCTCTCCCATCTCGCCAGAAGCTTCTACACAAAGTAAAGACTTTTCTTTTCTCCATTATGCATACTATCTATTGCATCTAACATAATCTTCTCCCCGTGAAAGCAAAATACAACCCAAACACGTACTGTAAATGGCCCCCACTCCAAACCGGCTAGATTTAATCTTTCCTGCTCCCGACGGAGTTCGCCTCCGCACTCCTCTAGCTCCTTTCTCGGGAGGTTGCGGTAGCTGTCGAGGGGGAAGAGCTGCGCGTTTGATCTGACCCCTCAAATTCAATTACGGCCCAATCAGATCCCCCGGAGATTGACCCCCCGAGCCAGTCAAAGTGGTCTTGTCTCATTTGGAAAATAGAGGCACGGATCCAGTTATGCGTTCAGAAAGAGAAGTCTAGGAGGTCTTGAAGGGGGTGTTCGAGATGATTATCTAATCTAAGGGTAAGGAGGGGAGATAAACGGTGGAAAACGCAGCAGGGGAGGCAGACAGATGGGGAGAAAGAGGAGAATTGCGAATGACAACAATGACAAATCTCCCGATTCCATAAACTAACACACATCCACTCGAGTTGCCCTGCTGTTTTTAAACACACGCTGTCTACGTCTCAATCCAGATTCATGATCTGCTTATGTAGCCAGCAGGTTGCCTCAGATCAGAGCTTTTTTTTTTTTAAAAAGAGATGCTCTGAGATGTGTGGGAGCAAGAATCTTACACAGCCTTCTTTGGTTTAATTTCCCTGAGTGGAAAAAAAAAAAAAAGAATAAAGTGTGCATTTACTCTGAAAGTGCTGCAGGATGCAGACAGATCAATTTTGTTATCGGTGTGGAGAACGCTGTCAGAGGAAAAAAAAGACTGCTTTGCTGTGCCCTGACATGACATGATAGAAAAGATAGCCTTGAAATGGATTTAGTGTTTCTCTGATGCCACATTTTTAGATGTTTATGCTCATTTTCAGATTCATGCTTGTATTTTTGGGTTTTTACCAAAATATGTTTAGATGCATTAATGGTCAAAAACCACTTTATTTAAACACACTGTCTGTGCTGAACACATTATTTGCCCTCTGCATGAGAAGGCCCGGTTTAAGGTGTTGTTTATCTCCATTTTTAAGCCGCCCTTCCAGCAAAACCCAGTCTTCTCTGATCAGCGTCTCTGGGCGTCCTGCATCTTGATGTCTCAGCAATCAATACAGCTTCAAAACACAATCGGACATGTTCCAGCAGGAATATGATCCGATTTTGGGGGAGAAATTAACAACACCAGCAACTGTTATATGTTTCCCTCACATTAGCGTGTTGCTACATGTAGCAGTGTACTCGTAACCAGCAAAATGACTGCGTATAGCGGCACTTTTTCCCATTAAAAAGTCAAAATTGATTACGGAAATTCTACCATTTATCCATTACTTCTAGCTATCAGTATCAATGATTTATCCATTACTTTTTGGCTAACTGTATCAACCATTTATTAATTACTTTAAGCTAACGATTTCAGTCATTTATGCATTTGTTTTAGCGAATTGTATCAACCATTTAGCTGTTAATTTTTAGCTAACTGTTTTAACAGTTTATCCATTACTTTCAGGTAACTGTATAAATCTTTTATCCATGACTGTCCCCCGCACTTCCTGTATATGTGCCCTCTGTCCCCCGCACTTTTTACAACCGTTCAATTCGTTTTTAATGTGATAACGTGTTTTTCTGAGGCTTCTTTAAATGCACCGTGAGTAGGCAGCGCCAGGCGTCATACACATGCTGTCGTGTTGTGATCTGAATCAATTGCACAGACAAGACGTGTGCTGCTCGGCAGTGCTGCTGTGTTACGTTCAGCAAACCAGGCAGCAAGAAGCAAAAAACCCTGCACGGTTTCTTCCAAACAAACCGTGTAAGTTGAGTAATGCTGTAGATAATGTTGGCTAAATGATGACTAATTAATAGATGCCAATATATCAAGTTAAGCTAGTTAACAAGAACACTAATGTTATTGTTACTTATGTAAAAATCACATGCTAGCTAGCTAGTTTCATGCTCGGAATAAACCCGCTCCTCCTGAATAAGAACTTGTGCTCACTATTGCTTTGCACATATTTGTTTAATCTTTATTGCCACAATATAAAGAGCAGGATCAGTAGACAGTGGACCAGAGGCCTGCAAGGATGATCATGCAGGGTCCTCACAGGTGAGGAGAGATTATAACTGTCACCACTACTATTCCTAATTCTATTTATGATTTTTGCTTTTTCATTTATTATCTATATTATTGCAATAGATGGAAGAGGGACAGGGAGAAACCAGGCAGGTATTTGACACTTAGTTATCTGGCTACTTACCCTGCAGATGCTTTAGGGTCATTCTGTGTCAACTCAACCAGAGTTTGGCCGCTAAAACTTTTGATAGTATATAATTTTAAAGAACTAAAGTCGGTCCCCTGGTGCTGCACTGTGGCTGTTTGTGGTTATGTGGCTCTTTAGCCGCTAAGGCGAGGTGCAATTGAATGCGAGAGGATGATAAATCACTACACCCCTGCTTCAAACTAACTATTTCAACCATTTGTCCATTTCTCTTTTAACTATTTTTCCATTTGTTGTAGTTACTTACTTATCAATTATTTATTGCTTTTAGCTACTTTTACCATGTACTATTTTGTTTTTTTAAATCTTTTGCCCCTTTTATCCGTTGGCGTCCTTCTAGCTAACTCAACTTGCTGTTTAGTTCTTTAAGCTAACTATGTCAAAATGTTTACTTTTAGATATTTCAACTTTTTTATCTATTACCGTCAATGTATTTTAACAATTTAGATATTACTTTTAGTTAACTGCTTTTCACACAGCAGAGTGTTGGTTGACGTGATGGAGCCACCATGTTTTTATTTTAGGCGCAACCTATAAACCTTGGCTACGCTATGTTTTGGCCAACAGAGTAATAAAATGATCCTGGGTTCTTGTTTGTAGTCTGTTATCTTTAGGACTTTGTTTGTTGGGTTTTTCTTTATTTCATATGTTCATTCATTTTTTTCATTTGTCCTTCTTGCCTTTGTGTGTTTTCCCACCTTGGTAATTATCTGCCCCGCTCTGATTTGTTGCACCTGTTCCTCATCAGCCCTGCTGTCACCTGTCCCTCGTTACTTCCCTGCTCTCCTTGTGTGTTCAGTCTTTGTGCTCACCTTGTTGATCTCTGCATTGGTGTCTGAGCTACTTGTTGGATTCCCTTCATGTTCCGCGATCCCTCATTTGTTCCCAGTTTCGTGGGTTTTTTGTTGGCACGTTGTTTAACTTTAGCCTGCTTGTTGCCTTTTGTCGTCAGCTTCATGTCGTTAAAGCTCGCCTTTTGTTGTTTTAGACCTGCCTGCCTGCTGCACTGCATCCGAGTCCTCTTTTGAACCCTGAAACATGATAGGAACAGGTAGGCACTGCAGAACAACTCAGCTCTCTCGGCCAATATAACACGCACTGATGAATTTATCGCTTCGATTGACTGTATTTACCATCAGCACTGTTTGGGTGTCCACGTAAAAGGTAGCGAATCACAAATGTCCAACTTGTTTGCAGCCACACCGCCCATTTTATTCAATCCAGCTCTGTGTATCCAGGAGTCACAGGCCATCGACAGGTTTTAAAATCCATATTCAAAGCTGTCCGAGGCACAGCGACTGTGAAACCATAATGAATCAAATCTCCACAATGTGATATTCACATGCACACATTAGCATATTTTACCTTAATGTGCAAAGTGTAGATACGCCAGCTGGGAGGTCTGTCATTCGTCATCTAGTAGACAGGATATTTGATATGTAGACGACTGCCCTACTGAATTTCTCTGCAGGAGGTGTCGCCAGTGTGACCTGCTGAAACTTTAATACACTTAACTATTAATAGAAAAGGGGGGACGTGGGGGCCTGGATAAACTCAGAGTGCTTGGCAGTTTATAAATAATAATGGCTGGTGAACACTTTAAAAAGATGCTGGACATTTTGATATATTCATATGTGATGTGAATGAGCTGGAGAGGGGAAAATAAAACACGTTTTTACTCGACTTCTGTAATTTCATCGCGCGTACTCTGCATAGCCGTTTTGCCATAATGTGGCTTTTACTCTGACTTTGAAACATGATTTCCTTAATGCTTCCATTTTGAAATGTCATTTCCTCGGAAACGCTGGCAGTTCAGTCTTTCTTTATTTACTTCCACCAGAGTTTCCAAAACATGGGTTTTGCTGATGAGATAAAACAAAAAAAAAAAAAAAGAGCTTGTTTTTGAAAAATCAAGACGACAAACACAAGCACAAATAAAAAGTGCAGAACAATGAGCTCCAGCAGAAGCTATATCGTCGTCGCTGAGTGCTTACCTGTATGGAATTTGGCACTTTTCATTCCAGTTAGCACCTTTTCTCCTCCTATTTCCATTTAAAGAATATCAAGAAGGAATTCACAAAAGACTAGATTACAGCGTCATGGAACAACAGATATCTGCCAGTGGGTTTATTTATGCCACTGAACATTTTGCATGAAATGACTCACCGTACACAGTCATCACCGGGGAGTCAGTGGTGACAGCAAAAGTCATGCATTTATGATCTGTCATCTATTTTACCGAACATACAGCTCTGTCGCGTACGACGCTTTCAGAGCTGCGTTTCATCTGTTCGACAGCAGGGAATTAATCTCACAGAAATCTTATTCTATGGACTTATACATAAGAGATTAACAGAAGTGACGTGTGTGTGTGTGTGTGTGTGTGTGGGAGACGAGGGGTGAGTGTGTTTGGTGCATACAGTATGTTTTGTGTGCCACCAGTAAAACCTCCCAGAGTCTCACACAGAGCCCAGCAGGGGTTTGTATTATGCCTCACCAGCTCACTAGCACCCCCTACTGCTACGCCACTGCAGCCTAGTGACAGGCCGATTTCACAGCTCTCCAGGCCTGTGTGGATGCATGTTTGGTGCATGTGTGTGAGGTCCAGGTGGATAGATGGAAGCCCGAGGCCCTGCGGTGGTGCAGACACGGTTGCTGAGCTGGTTGTCGCATGTAAACAGTTTTCAACTCAAGCCTTTAAGGCACCACCACCACCAACATCTCTCCCTTCTTCTTCTTCTCCTCTTTTTTTTTTGCATTTCAGTATCTTTGTGTTGAAACGTTGAGTTGTGCATGTGTGCATGTTCTCGCACGCGCCCCCGAGTTGCTGACAAATACACTATTGCACATCATTCAGTGCATTTTAGCACATTGATCCAGCTGTTGGGAGTCAATATTGTCCTGAGCTGTAAGTCACGTGAGTGCCGGAGTGTGTGAGATGTGCACACACACACGCGCACGCACACACCAGCACCGGTTATGGCTAATGAGGGAGGGCCGGTGCACTGCCCAGGGGGCCCTTCCTGGAGCGCTTCTCCAACTCAGACAGCGGGATGATTAATGGAATGTAAATGTTGATGGATTATTGAACAGGGAAATGATAAAGTTGGCCCATGCTCCCATAAAAACCAGGCAGGGCACTCGGAGTCGATCAGCACGTGTGTGTGTGTGTGCGTGTGTGTATGTGTGTGTGCCAGAGTGCAAAAGTGCACGAGGGTGTTTATGGGGGCAAACCTAATAGCCTGAGGTTTAAAAGCCACGACCCTTTAACCTGCTTTTAAATAGCTAAACGGGCGCGCGAAAGCAAAGCTGGTAAAAGCCAAATACAGAGCGAAATCAATGGGGTTCTTAAGTGGGTCATCAATACTCCGAGAAATAAAAATTACTCTGATATGATGTCATTAAATCCACAATTGGATAATCACATTAAATTACAATGTTTGCTGTTTCTTTCTCCTCTCTGTTTTTGTTGTAATTCACTTATAGACTCGTATCAAGTGTCAAAAACCGGAGTGAGTGGGAAAACCTCTGCTCTTTGTCTTATTCAATAGCTCCACATTAAGTCAGCTCAAGTAATTAATTTCCAGCAGAAGGGAGGCACTCATGGACTCAATACTAAATGAGGAAAAATTATATGCCGGATAATGCGCGGCCTTATGAATAGCTAGATGCCCCAGCTAATAAGGTGTATTTTTCTGGGGAAGAATAAACTCAGTCAAGATGAAAACATAGATTTCATATCAAACAATTTATGTTGTGGTTAATTAATTCCTCCTTTTGATGGCTTGTGTGTCAGGTTTTGGGTGTCTGTGTGTGTCTGGGTGTCTATCTGGCAGCACACGAACACACTGTTACAGCTCGCTGCTGGATTTATTGACTATGATTTAAAGTCATGAGGGAAGATAAAGCAGGAGGCAGCACACAGGCTGATACTGAGACTGACCCATACAGAAATAGAATATAGGTTCATATAGTCAACCTCCATGTATGAAATATATATGAACACATGAAGTAAAAACATAAATGCACTTGTATATGAAACCTATTAGAAAGTGGAACAGTTTCATATATTGACTCAGATGTCTACCCCATATAGATATGTATGTATGTTAGTGTGTGTATCATACATTTATTGCCATATATATCACATATATAATTATTTATACATATATTTATTGGTACTCAAATAAAACACAGAATTTTTATACATACAATGTTTTCATGAACATATATAAACATAAACATACACAACAATATAAACATTTATTTATAAATATATATCCATCCCAAAGCCCTTCAATATATGTTAATATTGTATTTGTAAATATATGTGTATTATATAATATAAAATATATGTAAAAAATGTATAAGTTAACATTTAGGCATACAGACCTTTAGTATGTGGATTTTATAAACTTGCATATATAAACTTATATGATTCACAATATGGTAGAATGGTATAAAAATGCATCATATAGATATATATGTTCATAAATACCATATGCTTATTTTGTAGACATATGTTATGACAATATATTTCATCCCAAAGCCCATCAATATGTGTTGATGTTATATATGTAAATGTAAAAGATAGATCGACATGTCAGCAGTTAATAAGAAAAACATATAAGCATGCATATATGTTGTTTTCATAATCTTGTTATGTTTATGTTAAATGTTATGTTGTGTGAATATATATATCCATCCAAAGCCCATCAATATGTTGATATTATATAAGTCAATATGAAAGATAGACATGCATGTCAAAAATGAATAAGTTAACATATATAAGCATACAGAATTATTGTATATACAGTATGTAGTTTTCATAAACACATATAACTGACCTTTATCGTCGCAACATATAATATAGTATAAACATTCATCATATAAACATTTTTAATATATGTACATAAATAACATGCATATTTTTTAGATATATGTGTCATGTACATAAACATTCATCCCAAAGCCATCAATACATTCTGATACAAAACAAAAACTAGATAGGGTATGTAAATGAATAAGAAAACATATATGGCCATACAAGTTTGTATAGACAGTGAGGTTTTCATAAAGTTAAATATGAACTGAATATATTAATTATATGTATGGTCACAACATACGATATGGTATAAAAATTCATCATAGAAATAGTTCTGATTCATGTACATATAGTTTATATCATAGACATACATGTGCATAAATAAACATATATCCTTAACATACATTGTAGCAGCATATATGTCTGTACAAAAAAAAAATTCCAGATACGTTAAATATATTAACATTATACAAATTTTACTATGGGTATGTCATATATGTTTTAAACATATCCTGATCTATACAAATGATATATACATTGACAAACACATATGTACTATAAAATATTGTGCTGTTCATTTACAGTTAAATACTGGCTACTAGTTGCATCAGTTTCACAGTAAGTTACTGTAAAATTACTGTATTTAACTGTAACCTCACAGTTAAAGCCCAATACATTACTGTGATATAACAGTAAGTTCCTGTAAAGTGTATGTAACTGTAACTTCACAGTTAGTGTACATTGGGTTACTGTGATTCACAGTTGCAGCCTTTGAGGTGATAATAATTTAATTTATTGTAAAATTTTTGTTACATATTGTAACTTTCTGGAAATAATTTGCACCTTATAGGTTATATATACAGCAACATCAAGCTTTATATAGTCTTTTATGACGTATTTAGATATTTGAGTCATATTTATGTCATGTATAGATCACAATATCAAGATTCAAAACTATATTAAGTGTCTTTTACCCCAAAGGACAGAAAAGTTGAAATATAGCACAATATAAAGAACTCAACAGAGCAAGATCTTCTAACTTCCTCGACTTTGATTCTTACACCGCCGTATCTCCACATCTTATCTCCTCTTGGATGCTTCAAGTTCAGCTTGGCGGATTTGAATCAACAGACAAACTTCAGGGGGAAGAAAGGGATTAGTCGATTGTTGCCCTCGCCACACTCGAGCTGAATACAAGAAGCTGTGGCTACGCCAGGCAGCCCGTGTGCTGTTTTTACTAGACCTCCCTATAGGAACACACAGCTCATACCAAATGAAGCTCCTCTAAAGGCCACTTGCATAACTCCTCAGTGAAGAGTGACCTTTTACTGATACCACACAGAGTCACAGCCAGAGACTGAATACTGTAATAAGTTTCACGGCTCACAGATATTTATAGTAAACCATGAGACTGTCTTGTTTTGGAAATATATTACAGTCTTGACACCTTAAAATACCTCCTCCCCCCACGTTTGGACAGACAGTGGTATTCAGATGATGTACTTAAATAGAACTTGTTATCTCCATGAAGGTACAAACGCTAACAACTATTAGGGAAATTTTATGACAACACTGAAAGTATAAATCTCAGAGAAACGGCCCCTGCGGGTGTCGTACAAATATATACAGACATAAAATTAAGTGATAATTAATACCGATGCATTAAAAGTATGCTATAGGAATTACTGGCTTCTGTTCATCAACAGTATTGCCAGCAAAAGTTAAAATGAAAGCTATGTTTGTGTTTTTCAGTGCTGTGTCTGCCATACGGTCTTGTACCTAGTAGCTACTTTTTAAGTCCTGACCTCACCTGCGCAATTCGCCTAGAAATGTCCTGAACAAAGGAAGAAAATAAGAAACAGATATATGAGACGGTCCTCAAAAATACGACCACGTAAGACATTTATACGAGAAGACAACGTGTATTTACGTTCTTTTGTTGCAAGAGCAGAGGAGGAAGTCAAGCAACGTGCTGTAAGCGAGAAAGTCCGCAAAGAACTCAAACAAGCGCCAGACTTTCACCCAGAAGAAGGGTGTTCGTGTCCTGTGCGAAATGTAGTGAAAGTCAACGTAGAGTTACTTCAAGAAAGTTATGTAGTATGTTGACGTACCAAACCAGCTTTGTTGCCTTAATCCAGCCACATAGTTTAAGGGCAACTGCGACCATTTCATGTTTCATGTCATGTCTGGAAAGACTTTTTTACCAATTTCCTGTCGGAGGCAAATTGAAAATGTATAACATATACAGACATAGTGACATCTGGTGGATTTTTTTGCGTAACACATTTGAACCAAATGGTACAGATAGCTCAGTCAGTTAAGTTCAACACATTTTTCATTAAGATATAAGGACTCAAAATGTTCTCTACCGAACAGCTGAACCGAACAACGATATATTTTGTATGTTTAATGTCAGGTTGTAAAGTAGCTGGTAACTGAAGCTGTCGAGAATGTAGTGGAGTGAAAATATTTTCCTCCCCCTGTGCCACAGTGAGGTATAACACAGCATGAAATTAAATACTCAAATGGTGCACTCCAGATCTGTAGTAAATGTACTTATTTACATTCCACCATCAGACACAGAGGAAGAGTACTTTACAGTGAATGTTCAGATATAACATGTCCAAGACATCGTCCACAAAAGGACGTCATTTCTCCCCTGATAAAATATGTTGCTCAGCATGCAGTGCCACCCTCAAAAGCATCCCCCTGCCAGCCCGTGGCAGATGCTGCAGTCTCAGCCTGCCTGCCTGCGTGTTGACAGACTCTGGCTCTCCAGCTAACAAGCCAGTTGTGGAAAAGTGCAGTTATGGCGTGAAGGCCTCCCCGGTGCTGTGCCATTACCCAGCTCCCGGCAGGGTTGAGGGAGATCATCATTTTCACATAACAAACCGTAGATTATTATTTTGCAGACAGTTTCCTCAAGTGGAAAATTAGCTTCCGCCAACCGTGCGTCTTTCCGCCCACATTCACCGGCAACAATTTACCACGCAAAGAAAAACGGCGTAAATGAAACTAATCGCAGGAAAAGGGATCCCCACCTTCTGTTGGCAGAAGCCATCAAGCAGCCCTGAGATGGGCTGCTTGTAGCTGTGCCTCTCAGAGGAGGGGGAGCCTGCAAACAGGGGCTGCAAATTGCTGTTTAAGGTACAATTTACCCGTTTTTCATGATGGCATTCATTACAGCAATGTCTTTTGTTATGCTTGGATTTAGCAGCTGCTGTTGCATATAATTATTTGCAAATTCTCTGTTCACCAAACCCAACACCAATATACGAACTCACATCACCGTCAACACGCAAAAAGTATCCTCCTGAGGTGACGTGAGTGTCAAAGTGCTCAATCATTTACTCAAAGTGTTCGCAAGACGTGCAGAATTAACCTTGAGCTCCCACCGAGATGACGATGAGTGATCGATTGATTAGCCTCGGCCATTCATTAGACAAATCATTTCTTTTGACTAAATGATGGATGGTGTGACGGATGTGTCAGAGGTGTGTGGGACGCAGGGACAAAACATGACAGGTCAGGCAGTTAGCTGATACTTGAATGTCAAGAGACGAAGGCTTGTGGTATCGTCACAGGCAAACAAGTTGAAACTGGACAATCTGATCAATGATAACTGTACAGGGAGTAAACTCAGGTAAGGTCAGTGTAACAGTGTTTCACGCTGAGGAGATCATATTTTTAGGGCTTTGAGAACAGATTTTCACTATCAGCTTTTCACAACGAGCAGCAAGTTCTTTCTCTGTAACAGCAAAACGGAGTGAACGCTGTAGAAGTTTTAAGAGTTCTTTCACACCTGCCCTGTTTGGTTCGGTTCAGTTGAACTCAAGTAAGTTTGCCCCCTACGTGCAGTTCGTTTGGGCAGGTGTGAACACAGCAATCGCACCCAGGTGTGCACCAAAACAACCGGACCGAGACGTTCTTGAAGAGGTGGTAAGAACGTATCCCGACCTCGATACGAACCAACTGCAGATCACTCCTGCCATGTGTAGTCTGGTCCCTCCCCTGTGACCACTTTGCCTTGGGAGACCCTACAAGAAGCTATTGGCCCCGGACGACACAGGATCCGCTGCTCCTTCATGTAGAAAGGGGTCAGTTGACGTGGTTCAGGCATCTGATCAGGACCCTCCTGGGTGCCTCCTGTTAGAGGTGGTCCGGACACGTCCCACTTGGGGTCCCCCAGGAGGAGCCTGAAAAGGGACATCTTGGGAGCTTTGCTTGGCCTGCGACCCAGCCTCGGATAAGTGGATAAAAATGGAAGGATGCAACCTAAATTGGATGAGTGTAATGATGCTGATGGTGAGCTGGGTAGTGGTGATTAGTCATATCTATGCTGTTGTCTTCTTCCTCAAGAAAATGAGGGTCTTTGCAGGGATCAAAAGCAGGCATATACTCTTAAACAACCAGCCTGGACATTGATGTCTCTGTCCAGAGAGAGCAGGTTTTCATGTTGTACTTAGCTTTAAATCTATACTGTTTGGCTCCGTGTCTTGGGTTTATTGTCCCACTCTGCTCAAGGTATGATTTTTCCTTTCATTACTCACAATGAGTATATGATTACCTGACCTCTGCGCAATCCATAGATCTGTTTTTCGTCCTTTGTGCAGTTCACAACAAATTCAATTGTACATGGTGATTGCTTTCATTGATTCTTACATTCCCCCCCGTCCCACAAGTCCAGCATGTATCCCACGTCACCATCTTCCCCTTCACACACCTTGCCGCTCTCTAATAACGTGACCCTTTTCTGCGAGAGCGAAGAGGGTACCCGGGCGGCCCGTCGGGATTTGACCAATTTAAGATATTCACAGTGGCGGGGGGCTAACGTATCATTTGCGTTAAATCTCTGGACGAGCCTCATACTAATTAATTGAATCATAGCGATACACGGGTAGAGCCAGGGGCTACAGATGGAGCGAATTAGGCCTCGTGGAGAAGAATGGAGGAGTCGCAGGAACATGGATGGAGGAGGAGATGGGAGGTGGGGGACAACCTCATGGGGATTGTGGCTTAAGGCAACCTCTTTTCTAGGCAACAGATCTTCAGTGCATGTAATTAGACAGGGCGGGGTGGGGGTCTTGGCAGCATTTTTCATTTAATACATTGCTGATGTGTCTCGCTGATGTATGTAAGAGAAATGTGTGTGTGTGTGTGTGTGTGTGTGTGTGTGTTCAAATAGAAGCTAGCACCACTAAATTAAGATTTATTTAAGCGTGCAGATGGAATAAAATTTAAAGGACGGACTAAGCTGGCACCACGGGAGTTGAAAGACGTGGATTGTATTAATGTATCAGTATGTGGGTATAACTTCATCTTTTATGATGATAGACAAACAGGAAGTGTCATGCCTCGGCGTGACAACAGAGAGGATGGAGATGGAGGTGGAGGTAGAAGGGGGATGTGGAATGACTCTGGTGTGGCCAAGCAGTTTTGATAAATGA
Source organism: Epinephelus cyanopodus (assembly GCA_026686955.1). NCBI lineage: Eukaryota > Metazoa > Chordata > Actinopteri > Perciformes > Serranidae > Epinephelus > Epinephelus cyanopodus. The sequence goes on from CM048934.1 coordinate 10,623,041, forward strand.
TCGGTTTGTCTTGGTGAGATTATTTCATTCTTCACTGCAAATTGGATAGCATGCAGATATTAGGATGAATGCGGCCGGGCCTCCAGCATGATGCCCAATGATGTATGTTTGCAAGTTGAACAGAGCAGGAGTAGAAGAAGAAGAGGAAGGAGGAAGGAAACGAGGGTGCGGTTGAAAGCGGGAGACACTGTGCCGCCCGATTGATGGCGAGCACAGAGAAATATCGGATTCTAACACCGCCGCGATGAAAGGAAGACGAGGAAATGTTCACGGCTCCGATAACAGAGTGAGCAATGCGCACGCAGCCTCGTACAGGCTCTCCACGCGCATGGCGTTCCAGTTGGTATTCAGTTCATGAGGAAGAACAGGAGGGAAGACGCCTCTCTCTTCCTGCTCCCCTTTTTCCTCCCCGTCTCTCCCTGGCTCTCCGTCATTGTGCCAGATGATAGATGGAAATCTCAGATTGCTGTAAATTGAACATTGCGTCCAGCAGACCATTCATAACGCCGTCCCTTCCCCGCTGCTATCATCGACATCACACGGCGCAGCCCGCCGCTGACAGCCTGGGCTTTAATGGAATAGTTTGAGATGCTCAAGTGTTGACAATAGTGCAGGGGTTAAGCCACTGCTGGAGCACAAGCATGTTGCACGAGTCTGAACGGGCCACTGAACATGTACAGTAGACGCCGGCGTGGAGACGTCGCCTGTGCAGGCTTAGAAACTAACATAAATTAAGTCTATATGTGTTGTGACCTTGATGGCTCGAGTGTTTATCATGGCTGCTTTTCTTGCGCCGAACTAAAAGCCGAATATCCCCACAAAGGATAAAGCAAAAAGAGAAAAAAAGAGAAAACTCTCCCATCTCAGCAGCTGCCCGCCTTTCTCTCCTCTCCCTCTCTTCTTTATCTTTCTCTGGGTGATGTCTCCAGTTCAAAGCACACACTGCACACGGACGGGGACTTAATCTGCCGAGCATGCTACAAAGGCGACCTTGAGGGGAGGTTTGATTGAGGTGTTCAAAACCCGGGTGAAAAAGAGGATTGATAGAATCAAGCAAGTGAGATTACTTCACATTCTGTACCACACCCACCCCGCTGACCTGGGGATAGTGTTGCAAATGAAGCGCCGGCGCAAGTTTGAGAGAGAGAGGGGGGGGGGAGTGAGTGAGAATGATGAGAGGAGAGGAAGAGAGTGAAGGTTGCGAGAGGAGAGAGGAAGAGGAGGCGTTAGGGACAGGAGAGAGGGGGAAGAGAACTTCTGTTGGAGCTGTGTGATCAAACCGGGGAATCATGCAGACTGTGAATATTGATGCCGGAGTTTGACTCTTTGTACTGTACAAGTTTCTGATTAGTTGCACTAATCCTAAAGCTTCAGTTGTATGTGCGCGAAGGAGAAACTAAATAAATAATCCGGTGATGAATGGCAAATATTGTCAGGGGAAAAAAAACCCAAATTCGTAGCGAGTGAAAACCTGGCGTATTTGTTTGCTCGTAGCTTCCTCTCCTCAAGAGGGCAAAATTGCCGGTGCCTATTGATTCCTCTTGTCTGGCTTTGGAGCTATGCTAAGTGGAACACAGCTTATTTGATACATACTCCTTGTGTTGTTACATAAATGCTGCTTTGTGTGTATTTCCTCTTTTCATCTCCTTCTGCTCTTAAAAAAAAAAAAAGAGAGAAGAAGAGGGGGGGAGTCGGGACGCTCTCCCGCACTACAGTCTGCATTCATCAGTTACGAGAGCCTCGCAATTATTCCCCCCTCTTCAGTCAGAAAAGTCAACCTGCCAGTACCGGCACGCAGATGAATGACTGTTGTCTCCTCTGCCGGATTATTAGCCAGGAGATGTGTGTACACCGACGTCTCAGACGCCTCTGTCTCCCCTCGCCGCCCCCCCTTCCTCTACTCAATATGTTCCTCTTTGTGTTTCTCGTCAGGAAAACAAAATGCTGTCGGGAGGGAAGGGAAAAAGCCAGAGTGCAAAGCTTGATGAGAGGCTTGATGATGACAAGCGTGAAGGATCTGATATAGGTGCCCCCTAGAAAGCTTTATTGCTAGCTGCTGATAAGACGGAGAAAGAAAAAAAAAAAGAAGTAGTTTGCCACTCTTCGCCCTGAGGTTGAGAAAGTAGAAAAGCCGCCGAACACAAGGAGCGTTTATAACAATCAGGCAAATGTGTTTTAATAAAGGAATCCAGGTTTATAATTTAAAGCATTTCACACGCTTTATAAGGAAACATCTTCCTGTTATCTATCCGTAATGATCTGCCTATACCGTCCTACTGTCTATAATTAAATGGTTAGGTGTGTGCTTTACCTCGTCCAATTCCCATTAGCAGTCTTTTACTCTGTGTCCATGCTCTCTGGACCGTTAAGCGGTCAGCGAGGAGAAAGTCCAGGCCGGGGGCCCCATTAATTTTGGTTACCGTCTTGTCTTATGGGCCTCACAATGTCCGTGACTGGCAATAAAGGCCAGGGACCTATTATTTAAGAAGGGAAAGGTGAAAAGGGAAGCGGAGCAAATGGGAAGGGGGCTTAGCTCAGCTATATGGACACAGTCTCACATCACAGAGCCGCTGTCATCAGAGGGGGGAAAAGATATGTTTCAGTTCTCCAAGGATATATTAAAGGCCATGCAGGGAGAGGAGGGGTTGGGGAGAGGATGATGGCGTATGTTCAAGAACTTAAAGTAGACGATGGAGGAGGGAGAGACGGGGATAATACTGGGCCTCATTAACCAATATCATTCTAAGGTTTTTATTGTATTTATTCTTTAAAAAAGTCCACATCAGATTCATTATTTCACACCTGTAGTCTTAAAGCGATGAATCCCCTTGTTGAAAGCACATGCCGGGTGATCCTAATTAGCATAGGTAAACGCCTCGCAAATCAGGTCAAAATTCCCAGTTGAAAGTCTAAAGAAGGGGAAGCACCGGACTCCTGACGTAAAAAATAAACTTCAGTAGCTCTTAAACGGAGGTACATCTGCAGAAAGTCGACGCCAAAAGAGTCAACCGCTACAGTAGCGCAATTGTCAGGACTGTGGAGCACATGGCGATTTCAACGCGTTCTCAACCCAAGTCGTCATACATCGCCGCTTCGTTGTGGACTTTCACGTGTACATATTACACACTAGGTATCCTCCTGCGTCTGCTGTTGACGTTCTCGGACGCCACTACCACCACGGGATGTCAGCAAAAGCGCGTAGTTAGATTTAGGAAAATGGTTTGGTTCGGTTGTTTTTAAGTTTTTGTGCCCAAATTTTCAGTATTTATATTTTTTAGCTAGTTTGCCTCTTCATTCGGAAATAAGTGCCCACAACATTCTGACACAGTCAATTAAAAATTCAGTCATAACTTTGTGTATTAGCTCAGTTGAACATGGCAATAATTTTTTCGGGTTGTCACAAAATCCCACGGCACACCTGGACTGGCATCACGGCAGGCACACTATTTAACAACCACTGGTTTGCTTCTACATTCATACAGGAAGCAAACACGGGGTTCCTGGGTGAAAGTCCAGGGTTTGTTGGACATATCCACCACCTCTCCAGCCTGCTCTAATGAGACTGTCCAGCTCCTTTTATAACATCATCACCGGCCATCCTGTAATGTATCATACTGCTGCGACAGCCACCATTCGGCTGACTGGCAGCATATCATGACACTGCGAATGGTTCTGTCTGGCCACGTTACAAACTGGCGCCACACGTTGGTGTGTCACACCACTGCAAAAGGGGGCGTCTGTGTCTGACTGAAATTACTGACAAAGCGGTGGTATTTGACGACTTTGGAATAGCAGCGGAGAGAGATGGTGGAAGGTGGACTATTACACGCAATGAATGCTGCTTTGTCGCTTTTTTATTTTGTTCTGAAAATACAATCATCTTTGGACGATAAACGAGGTGCAGACTTAATAATCGGACTAATGTGGCTTCAAAATTAGACTCTGTTCTTACCAAAGGCTTTGTAAAACTTAAGTAAGTGGATTTTAAGAACAGTTGTTGAATGAGGCCCAGTGTGGAAAAAACAGCACTAAATTGAAACCCTTATCCGTCTCCTTCACGGCTCTTCAATATATGGAAATAAGTGGCTGAAAAGTGACACTCTGTTGACGACTCATAGCAACACTGTCATGAGGAATTTACACAACTGTATACAAATCCACGATCAACTTTCTATCTGGAAGCGGCCACGGCGGCAGCAGCAGCAGCAGCGGCGGCTGCAACCTTGAAGATGATTTCAAGATGCTGTGCCCGATGTGCTTCACGCCATCCGTCACGCTCCAATCTCCGCTGCTGTTTCTCCACCCCGGCTGCAAGGCACTGTATCTCTTCATTCCTTTTATCCGCTACTCAGGAGATGAATCACAGCAACAATCATTCCACATGCGCTCAAATGACACCGAAACAGAAAACTGACAGACACACTGACTTGAACATAGATTCTCTTTCTGTGCCGCACAGCTCTTCCTCCTTTCCTCTCCCCCCTCCTCCTCCTCCTCCTCCTCGTTCCTTGGAAACGTGCAGCAATTCCAAATCCGATTGTCACATCAGTTTCTGCCGGTCAAGGGAAAAAAAAGGGAGGAAAGAAAGGCAATGAAAATGATGATTTCTTCTCTCCTCAAGTCGGGGCCTGTCGTATGCAATCTACTCCGACATTCCACCTCATCAGCTTCTCTATTTAACAATTTTGTGCACAGAGGACATAAAAAAGCCGGCAGACTGGTGAGAATATGGTGGCAAGTGTCTATTCAAACACTGAATATTAATGGCACGCAGAGTGAGGCCTAGGTGCGCACACAATCATTATGCCCTGCACTTTAAAAGCACATAGCTATTAATTGTCACCCAATTTTCATATTTTGCCAATCTGTTTGTTGCCACCCTGCTCATTCCTCACACTAACTGCTTGTGACACATCGCCCACAGCCGTGGAATAAAAAAAAAAGGGGGGGATGTAAAGATATGCAGATATGCATGCGGGGACCTTGTCGGCAAGGATCACAAAGGCAGAGTAAATGGAAATGCACAAAAGGGGAAGGCATGACTCATCTGATGGCTGCAGACACACAGAATGTCTCACTTTTTAATCTGAGGATCATATTTGATTGCGTCTCCAGTGTCTTGAGGGACTTTAAATAGACATGTTCGGCACCGGGTCAGTGATCAGAGGACGAGCCCGGCTATGAGATCTGGCGTTGAGACTACTGGCTTGTCAGAGAGAAACAGGTCAGGCTCAGGAGACGCAGGGATGCAAAACCGTCGTCTCTTTGTCAAAGATAGCACAAGGAGTGAAATTACTGCAGAGGCAAGCAACGAGGCAGCGGTTTTGGACCATAATATGCACTGATTCGTACGGTGGCCCTGAGGGTCAAAACACAATGACACGTTACAAAACACAACAGCGTTTCAGAAAACACTGTGACATCATTGTGTTCTGTGAAATGTCCTGTGTGGGAGCCAGAATGTGTATTTACCCTCATTTTATCCTTTATTATTTGTTCCGGCCGCACATGTTCTTTCAGTCACTTTCACTTCCGGTAGTTGTAATTGGCTCATAATCACATTACGTAATCATATCACATATTTTGTTTCAATGCATATTGCTTTAGTAATCTAAGTTTAATGAATCTTCATAAGATGCATCTTTAGACTTCAGCATGGATTTGATTGAGTCACAGTTAAGAGCCTACTCTTTTTATTGATAGTCGTTGCTACATCCTGTTGTGTGAAATTAAGTTTTGTGAAATGTTCTGTTTTAAAACATTGTGTTTTGTGAAATGCAGTTGTATTTGTTGTATGTTGTTTTGTTTTGTGAAATGTCATTTTGTGAAGTTTGGTTGTGTGTAGTAAAATGTGTTGTGTTTTATGAAATATCGTGTTTTGTGAAGCATGGTCGTGTTTCGTTAAATGTTGTGCTTTATGAAATGCGGTTATGTTTTGTGAAATGTCGTTTTGTGAAATGCGGTTGTGTTTTGTGAAATGTCATTTTGTGAAATGCGGTCGTGTTTTGTGAAATGTAGTTTTTGTGAAATGGTGTTTTGTGAAATGAGGTTGTGTTTTGTGAAATGTCGTTTTGTGAAATGTCGTTTTGTGAAATGCAGTCGTGTTTTGTGAAATGTCGTTTTGTGAAATGCGGTCGTGTTTTGTGAAATGTCATTTTGTGAAATGCGGTCGTGTTTTGTGAAATGTCATTTCGTGAAATGCGGTCATGTTTTGTGAAATGTCATTTTGTGAAATGCGGTTGTGTTTTGTGGAATGTTGTTTTGTGAAATGCGGTCGTGTTTTGTGAAATGTAGTTTTTGTGAAATGGTGTTTTGTGAAATGAGGTTGTGTTTTGTGAAATGTCGTTTTGTGGAATGAGGTTGTGTTTTGTGAAATGTCGTTTTGTGAAATGTCGTTTTGTGAAATGCAGTCGTGTTTTGTGAAATGTAGTTTTTGTGAAATGGTGTTTTGTGAAATGAGGTTGTGTTTTGTGAAATGTTTTGTGAAATGTCATTTTGTGAAATGTCGTTTGTTTTAAAATGTGATTGTGTTTTGTGAAATGTCGTTTTTTTTTTTTGTAAGTTATTTTGTGAAATGTTATTTTGTGAAATTTGGTTGTGTCTAGTAAAACATGTTTGTTTTTAATGTAAAATGTCATGTTTTGTGAAATTCTGTGTTTTGTGCAATGTCGTTTTGTTTAGTGAAATGTGGATGTGTTGTGTGAAATGTTGTATGTATGGTATTGTGATGTATTTTGACCTTCAGGGCCACTGTAGCTGTAAATCAGATTTCCTTCATCTGGCTGGTTTAACACCTGTACACTGTCCAATATTTTGAAATGCCTCAAAGTCTGCATGTGCCTTGTGCTCATAGTATCATAGATTTACCTTTTAAATTCTCCTTTGTTACTATCCTTCCTGTTTTCTGCCTCCACTGTACCGTCTGGGAGAGCAGACACCCCGAAAATCAATTATTCAATATCAGTGATAAAACACACAACATTTGATGCCAGCATGTAAGGTTTGTGGGAAAAAAAAGTGTGTGATTACGTCCGTAAATAAAAATAGATTTTTTTGAAGTCTAGTCTTCTGGCCTGCACACACACACACACACACACACGCAAAACAAAAATCTAAAATGAGAACGGTGTGTGGTGCTTCAGTGTTTATGGGATGTAATGCAGTGGGGGGGACAGATGATTCAGAAATGGACCACTGAGTAGGCTTTTGCCTCATTTTAAGCGAGAGTGTGTTTTTGTATCCTGGTTCATTAGGATGAATGAGCAATGCGCAGTTGCACTGCGGGTGAAAGGCCTCTCGTTAGTGATTGAGATCGAGGTGCTGCTGAGGTGGTGGGCGTCAACCAGAGCCAGGCGGATGATACAGTGCGCACAGCACCCGAGACAAAGGGTGGAAGATGAGATCTGAGCCAAATAATACTGAATAAATGCAGAAAATATTCTCAGTTTGTGTTTTTGTTGATGACGGGGGTGAATGATTATCAGTGAAAGCTTTCTCGGAAATAATTTAATAGCGTGTTTTTCTGATTTGTTTCATCTTGGGTATAAAAAGTGTTAAGAAAAAACCCAAGAGACAGATTTCTTCCAAGTTATATACATTGCTAAAACAAAGCCACTTTGTTCACACCTGTGAAGTGTCAAATTACACAGAACAGATCTCCACAATGTCACAGCCCAATATTCACCTTGTTCCTAATGAGCACTTGTAGACATTGTTGCTGTCATTTCTCGAATGCAAATTACCTGCTTTCAGGCTCAGAGGTGCGCAATTCAGCTCTAACTGTCATCTTGAAAGGCAGGACAGAATGTACATTCTCCAGCTCGGGTTTAGTCATTTGGGTTCACCGCAATTTATTTGTGTTTGACAGTGAGACTTTTGCTGGTAGCAATAAAAAAGTTTGCAGCCTCTGTCAGCTTTATGCAAACCACCAAATTTGGTATTTCAGTTAGCTGGAGGAGGTGGTATCAAGTTAACCTGGTACATGTGGGATTTTCAACAAGTTCTCCAACCCATACCGCCACATGTTGTTTGTGTCTTCCCTGAAATACGACCCACGGGAGTGTTTTCCAAAGAAATGTCCCTACTGGTTAGATTAAGAGCATCGTCACATTACGCATTGACGCTTGCAATATGAGGTGAAGTACGTAAAGCTACATAAAGTTACTCGATTTGGACCTTTTGTTTTTTGGCAGCACAGCAGTGCAATGGTTAGCCTTGTTGTCTCAGAGCAAGACGGTTCCTGGTCCCAACCTGGCCCTTCTGTGTGGTTTTCTCCGGGTGCTCCAGCTTCCTCCCACAGTCCAAAGACATGCAGGGTAATTGGTGACTCTAACAACGTTCTTCTGGGTGAAACTCCTGTGTTTGTTTGACCCGTGCATCCACCCCAATCTCCCTATGCAGACTTTGTTGCTCTTCTAACGGTGTAATTTCACTTCCTCCATACTGTGCTGGCATAAACTCTTCTTGTGTAACATATGGTGTGTGTGTGACTGGATATAGATTGTTATTGTCCTGATCTGGTGTTGAATCGTGCCAAATTTTGTTATGTGAAGAGAAGCAGTTGTACTTAGAGCTGGTTGTCTGATGACAGGGAAACAGCAGCTTAAGTGACGGGAAACACATTTTAATATGTATTACAAAGCTGTAGGTGTGTCAGCTGATACTGCTGTTTTGTCAGGCACTTATTAATGTAACATTAATGCAGATGCCAAAGTAAAAAGGCAAGAAACAAACTACACCATGGTTGTCACCACAACGAGGCATTTAGCCACTTGTTTGCAACAGTCTTTTTATATAAATAATAATAATAATATATATATATATATATATATATATATATATATATAAATAATAGCATAAAAATAGTCATAAACTCACAGTATAAACTGTCATCTACAAAATGATTGTCTACACAGGAGGTGTAAAGTATTTATTGCTACTGTTCTGTGAGAGGTCCTGGACACATTTGGCCTCATTCATCAACCGTTCTTAATAAGAAGAAAGATTCTGACATTCAGTGTTTTCTTACTTAGGATTTGTTCTTAGGTAATAACAGGATCTCTGCACACTTATGCATATTTTGTGCTAACATGTGTGGGTAGCATAATCAATGAGGATTCGTCTGCATGAATTTCTGATACAGCTCTTCTCTGAATTTAAAACAACCTTCAAACCTTAATTTCATTTCACTCTGAAATTCTACATCTCTATAGGTACACTATTGTCTACAGACTTCGTTTAAGCTTTAATCAGGTCTTAAAGTAATTATACTTCTGTACATTTTAGTGATCGCCTACTGCTTCTGCACACTTTCAGCCACAGAAACTGTTCACATGTCAGAACATTATGCCCTTTGAAGACATTTGTACTTGTTCTCAACTTTATTCTACTTTCCATGTCTTTAAAATGAAAATTATTTCTTATTTCAGCCTTTTGAATTAATTTCGACCTTTGACAGTGGTGCAGTTACGCTTCCATCTGTTCTTGCAATGTTTTTCAGCTCTTAGCTTCTTTTGGTGAAACCAGAACCAGTTTTACATTGTAGCTTCCAGTTCTTTAAGCAGTATAGTCAATATTCAAGCAGTTTTTCATATTTCTGCATTTTCAGCAATACACTTCGCATCCACACGCATTTTCTGCAGGAAAGTTTAATGTGTTTTCTTTCATTCATCAGCTGTGTAATAGTCCAGGACTTGAATCACAGGGATTTAAATCAACTGGCACGTGCTTCCAGCTAACAAGGACAACGGGATTCATCATTAAAAGAACACTTGTGCGATAAATACTGAGGTTTAAAAAACACGTAATGAATCTGACGTAGAAGTTAAGACCTTAACTAAGAACAAATTGAAGTAAAAATTAAGAGATTGTGATGAATAAAGACCCGAATGTGACTTTTGTTCCGTATCACAGAGACACCTGCTGTAAAAATGGTTAAATACAATGACTTATCATCATGCTCTATATGTGTAATTGGTATTACAGTACTTTGGATTCAGCTCTACCGTTTTTAATCCCAACTAATTTGGATTTCTGTTATTAGAGTTTGATCAGAAGAGCTCTAACGAGAAGTTAGACTTTTCTGACATCTAACTGACCTCATATAAATGGTGACATCACAATTTATTTTTCTGTAAATGACATTATGACAAACAAAAGTAATATATTTGTTCACACATATGTCAATTAACATATAAATCATGTAATATGCCCTTGTTTGGCATAATGACAGTGCTTTATGAAAATTGCAAGCTCATTTCACACCAGTTCAGTAACATTCAACATATTGGGCTTTAAAAGGTAAAAATTGCATGAATGCATAAATATATATATATTTTTTAAAATAATGAAGGAAAAAAAAAAAAAAAAAGGTTGATTTGGGTTTTTTTTGGAGGGGCGGAGGACATAAAACTGTGTAGTTTGAAAGCCTTAACAATGAGAAATTAAAGCCAATTTAAACAAAACAAAAGGGTTAAAATGTTAATTTAAATGCCAGAATATTACAATAGAGAAAAACATGATACACTGTCCTTTACAATATTGAATAGTGTGCAAAATACCAATAAATTATTAAAAAAATAATGATATGATAATGATATCAACCACACAAACCATTAATGTCACTGTGCTGCGCCATGAATCCGAAGCCATGTGGGTATTTACACTAACATAGACTCTGAAATCTAATTTCCTCTGTAAAACCAACACCAACAGTTTGTTGTGTCTTGAGACAAACACACACACACTCACAGGAAACAGCTGAATTTCCTGAATCCATAGCACCCTCGCTGCTTATATGTCAAACCGTGCCATAGTGTGTGCCACTGCACCATGCACGGGTACCTAAGTGAATTAATATCATCTGTCATGACTACCTACATGCTCCCCTCGGTCCCACCCACCCAAGGAAGTGCAGCAGCTCCCCAGGCAAACACATTCCCTCCTTTCCACTCTTCAACTTCATCTGTCACAGATACTGTAGCTTCACACCCTCCTCCCTTCTGCTGTACGCCACCACCTGATGCACACACACACACACACACACACACACACACACACACACACACACACACACACGAGACATGCACAGATACACACAATGGCTGTCTAAATGGCAAACTCACGCCTATTTAATCTGTCACAGTTCTAAGCACATGCACACACGCACACACCTTTCTGACTATCTGAGTGACAAGCGTGGAAATATCAAACCGCATTCCTCATGGCTGCCATCAAGGAGGAGGAAAAATAACTTTCCTAAACTTGCCCAACGCGGGCACAAAGGGAGAGATTAATCAGCTAAAGAAAAGGGGGTTAGGAAGAGAAATGAATATCACAACCCGCTGACAAGTTCATAAATCTGACGTACAGATGGGGAGCATGTCGCCGCCGAGACGCCATTCAGATTTCTTTTCTCGGGTGATGCAGACCAACTCGGTTTGGACATGTGAGCAGGAAATATGTTGTAGTTTACCTTATTATCTTGAGGAGAGTTTTCCCTCAAAGGATGGTGCAGAGTTTAAAATATGAATGTACGGCAGTAGCCTGGGCTGTTATTTGCTGAAACCACTGAAATCGTCAGGCCTATATTTGAGACAGGCTTTTAATTCCTTTCACACAAAACTGTTGCTCATTTAAGGTCAGAAAATAAAATCAAATTGTTTATTTGAACCAGTATGATTATTACTTATTTAGAAGTTGGATTAACTTTTGATCTGAGGACCCTTATGGATTAAAGGAGTATGAATAACTTACAGAGTTAATCACGTTCAACCATCACAAAGGGTCAATTGGCAGAAGACTTTCCAGAGGAAACTATTCGCCAAGAGGAAGTTTCAACTGGTGTAAGATTTCTGCCAGCACACCTGTTGATTTTCAGTACAAACTGTGAGGAATAATTGATCATAATAAATGTTATCTGTAGTTATTTGGCAAGAAAACTGAAATCTGCCATGTGCAATTGTGTCTTGACAGTGTGCAACATCACTCCAGTTAGAGACTGCAGATGGACCAGATATTTGTTGCCGTCAGATGTAGTGAGACTCACCGCTGTTCAGAAAGGGAAAGGCCTGGTAGGAATCACTCATCAATTTTTAATTCTCTTTTGCGGCATTGATTATGTGTCAGCTGGTTGAAAAAAGTAACACAAACACGGAAAGACGAGCATTTACACCTGCATACAGGTTAAAGTAAAAATCATCATCTTGCCCTGAAAGGCCCCCCTGCTGCCTCACCTGTCCGTCAAACATGCATAATGTCCCGCATCTGCAGACGCTGAGAGGCTAAGGGGGCATTTCTGTATCTTCTTTCCTTGAATTTACATAAAAAACATTAATAATACATTTCAAAATCACGTTGACATGATTTTTTTTAAGCTTAAAAAAGATGAGTTTTGTACTTTATGTGCAGACTTTGAGCATAAAAACATCAACAGGGACACTTGAATTTGGCCAGAAAAGGCCAGTAGATAATATATATTCAGGGCTAATTAACAGTTGCATGGCAACAAGATTGGTACAGTGGACAACAAGAGCAAACACGCCACAAAAACATTTCCACAACAAACGATGCCCAATCGAAAACGCAAGGAAAAATCAAGAACAAATAAAACAACGAAAATGTGCCACACATTAAATAACGTAATGCAGCAAACTGAAACACACAAACAATTGTGACAGAAAAACACTGTATATCCATGTATGTTCTCCAGGCCTGTAGGGGGAGCGCTGAGTGGAAAAGCTGGATTTCAAACCCAAAAAAATGACAGTGTGTTCAGTCTTAGATCAAAAGATATATACATGTTCATCTTTAATATTATTTATTATAAATAAAAGCAGCAGATTTACGCAGCTACTTAGCGCACGAAGAGCTCCCTCTAGAGGCCTGGATAACTTCTGTTGTGTTGACTGGTTGACTTTGCGTCGTTTCTGTATTTGCACCATGTTTGCTATCATGTATTAGCTTTGGGTTTACGAATAAAACAATTCTCACAAGTGAATTACATGTAAAGTCATTGTAAAGACGCAAACAGACACAAATTCTTGGGGCGCGAAATGCGCGAATTAAGCTAGAAGCGCTATCTTGCGTCTGTGCTTTTTTCTTGAGAGTGGAAAAAGCTGAACTTCAGCACCGATTCGCGCCAATTAGCGTTAAGATCCTCTGGGATCTGAGGACATACGTGCATAAGTTTGTTCATCGATTTTAGCAATTTCATGCGTGTATGACGAGTCAACACAAAATATTCTCGCATTCAAATTTGCACGAGTAATGCGACGCAAAAATCCGCATATCATTTGGTGTGACACAAGATTAAATGGAGGAAGTATTGTCAATGGCGGTTGTCTTTGCAGCCATTATCTACATCCTGACATGTGGACAGGGTTGGGTACCGAAAGTCGGTGCTTATATGGAACCGGTACCTATACAACCGATACCTACCGGACTGAAACAAAACGCACATTACGGTGCCTCCTTTTGGTGCTTTTTTAAATGCCCCCTCTATTGGATGTTACACGTAACAGAATCATTCATTCATTCACTCATCGAGTGTATGTTATTTTTTAAAGGCACGCTAAGCACCGTGTACACCATGAAGTGCCCATAACACTTTCACAGGTTACCCACAAGGCCTCACCCGTAAAGGGGATTTAAGGTGATCCAGGAGTAGTATCTAACGTTAAGCATGAATGTTAGCTTGTAGCTTAAGCTCATGACGGTGCATCATAATTATTATTTTCACCTTCTGCTGCAAACTAAAACAATTACATATTCAGTGTGTAGCACAAGTAGAAAGCCTCCAAACATGGAAACACTCAAAGCAAGAGAACTCATACAACATAGTTTGCTACTCCGCCCCCCCGGGACATTCTGTTGTGTACCAAGTGTGCAGCGAATCACCGGGGATCACGAACAGGTGGTTTACATGGCGGGAATGTGCATCAGTATAGTATAAGGCCTTAGTGTTTTTAGCTCTGTGCTACGTGTCACAGCCCGCTCTCTGGGGTGTCCCTTACACTCATTACTGTTTGTGCATACCTCCCCAATTTTCTGTGCGAATTCAATATCTCTTGTCACAGCTGGAGAGCAGTGGCATGCATAGGCTACAGCTAATGGGCTGCGGGGGAAATACAGTGCAGCATGCTGGCAACATAAGTGGGGGAAAATGTCAGGCTGTATTTCCTTAAAACTTTTGTTTTTACTATGGAAACAAGTGTTTATTATAGACAGCAGGTATCTGTGGTAACTCAAATCTAGGGTGCATTAGTTTACTATTCTCCGTCATTGCGAGCTCCTTCCAGTCAGCATTTGTAGTTCAATAAGATGACACAAGTCGGATTGTGAAATTACTTTGATGTGATTATTCTGTTTGAAGCCCTGCTGCCGCTGTGTTTGCAGCTGGCTGCTTCTCAACAGCCTTTAAATAGAGCTATTATTTAACAAATTCAACCCCGCTACAAGTTAATGGGCTGAGATGGATAACAGTGTAGCAGGTAAATTAATTGGAAAGATGGCTTTTGTTTTTCAAAGAGAAGCACAATTTGGGGAAAGGCCAGCAGGAAATAGTTAAAGTCTCTCTGACCATGAAAACAGGCTTTTTCATCTGCAGGCCTGCCAAGCAAACACAGTAAAATGTGGAATTTATTAATGCCAAAACTGTTAAATTACCGGTATATTAAGTCTCACTATTGATTCCAAATTTTTATTGGTGTTTACCCCGACTCTGAAGGTGAGGCGCTTCTCGTTCCCACACTCCTGCACAAACTGTTCTGAGCAAACAAGTCACTCTGTCTCACACGTCCCAAATTATCGATCCGTCTCCTGAATCGCTCAACCCGCTCAGGATCACACAGGGCTGCAGGCATCGGGTGAGAGCTGCAGTGCATCCGGGTCCGTCGCAGGGCTAACGCGTACACACAGGCAACCATTCGCACCCACATTCACACCTACAGGCAATTTGGAGTTTTCCGCTTCACCTCATCTTCCTGTGCTTGGACTGAAGGAGGAAACAGGAAGCCCACGCAGACACGAGGAGAGCGCGCAAACGCCACATGGAAAAGGCCCAGACGAAAGGCAGAGTGGTGATCTGTGAGGGCCAGATTAACCCACTATGGGGTCCAAGGGCCCCTACGCTCTCGGTGCAATCAGTAAGTGCACCATCACTCCCAAACCCATTAAGTGCACAATGAACACGACATTATTAGGAAAATAATGAGAGCAGAACTTGGTCATTTGACTAGCACAAAAGAAAATGGTCATTGTTGTCAGTTGTCATGGTGACATCACACATCAGTGGGGCTTTAAAGTGCCACACTCACTAGAGGCGAACAATTCTTCAGGGATCCTGTGGGCACTGTCAAGCTCATTACTCAACAATTTAATGCATTACTTATTACATTCTCAACATGATCCCCCAAAATTCAGATGTGTGGATCTGTGTGAATGTCTGTGTTGTAGCTCGGGCTACATAACGTGCAATGGTCTTTAACGCTACTCCTCGCGTGTATATGCGCACAGTGTCTCTCCTTTACAGGGAGTCGGACAGCAGCTCTTCTCTGATCTCTGCTATGTTCACATTTTAGAAAATATAGTTTAACTATTCCTCATTAATGATGTATTATTTCACCCACCTGCAAACCTTAATTATGCTCTTGTGTGTCTAACAAGCAGTGTTGGGCATATTACTCATGACTCATCACTCTTTTCAAAAGTAATAAGATTACTTTACTTATTACTCCCTGTAACAATACTTTCATGGTTGTGTCTCTCCCCAAAGTTCAGATGTTTGTCTCTGTGCATGTCAGGGGACTCACTGCTCAGGGTGGTATTTCCCCAAAGCTCTGCCTGAAAGACGGAGAGTCGCTCGTGGAGCAACATTTCATCCGCCACATATACAGCCACAAGCTTCATCACTTCTTTGCAGCAGCAGCTGACAATGATTAAACTCTAGTTTTGGTTGTTTAGCCAGCGTACGGCTACAGCCGACCTCCACAGCTGAGGAGGGCTCACCTTTGCTGGGGTGTATTTCCTGGAGCTTCCTGGAGCGACTTTTGTGCCACTGAAAGTAAGAATTTTAAGCCAAAACATTATCTTTTCCTAACAATAACTGAATTGCTGAAAATACAGACTTTAAAAAATGCTCTGTTTGTTTTTGGGATAACGACTGTCGCAAGGGGATATTTTTTGTGCTTCAGGGGCTTCGAATTTTGGGCCATTGGAACAACGGACAGTCCCGCAGCCCCCTTGACGCCTGGGGCCACCAACAGTTGCCTGCTTTGCCCACTTTTTCGTCCGCTACTCCCTGACATTTTTCAACATAAAACCTAACTCAAACATCAAAATATTCAGCTCAGTTAGGCCATGCACGCTTTCTGAAATTCCCACCATTGTCTGGGACATTATCCTCATTCAGATGAATGGAGCAATGTTTAAATTTGACTCAAATTCAAGGTTTTTCGACCGTTTTCAAAACTTATTTCTTCATTCATACATTCACATAGAAACTCCTTTCAAAATTAAAAACGTTCCCCATCTTTTGTACATCCTGGCTTGTAGTCGACTTTAAAATCCCATTCAAACTTTTGAAAATATTCAGACTTGTTTGGAGCTTCGTGAAAATGCCCTTCTCAGGTTCTTACATGGGTTTGTATTGGACCGAGTATTCAGAGCTAGAATGGGGGACTCTTGAACATTTCTCTTTCACTCACTGTCACACCCACAATTTTCACTCTACGTCCATCATTTTTGGTCATAATGAAGAAAACTGGTGCTTTTTCAAATAATGTAGCTGTGGAAGCGAATAGACTTACACATTTGGCACAGTCAGCCTGAAAGTCAATGTTGATTGTTTCATAAAAGTCCAAAGAGACAGAAAGAATATTAAACGATATGCGTAAAAGTCAATGGAAATACTGGCACTGTTGCAACACTGGTGTTTGTTTTAGTCCCCCACATTTCACATACAGTAAACTTGCGGCCTTGGCTGCTGTCCACTGGCTTCCGTTTAGTTTTTCAGCGCCATCAACTATATTGTTTCCAGACGTTGTTGTCATCTTGAACCCGTGGCTATGTAATCCATCAGAGAGAGGTGCGGTGTCAGAGCCGTTTGAAGATATGATTTCTTTGTTCCTCTGAGGCAACACCTTTGACAGCCGGCAACAAGTTTGGAGATAAGACTTGAAACAATGCGCCCAGCCGGAACATTACAGCTTGTTTTGGGGATTGACACCTGTGCTTCAGATGAACTGTTGGGTGTCGCTCAGATAGCACATCTTTATATCAGCGGCTTGTGACCTTTCCGAATGCCAGAGCGAAGGGGCATTTGTTCGAATCAGAGCGGCGGCAGAAATAGCCTCGCGTTACATAAAGCATAGAGTGATGAAGGGCTGACCTGCGGGCCCACACTTCAAGTTTAACCTCCTGGTGTTAAGTAGATGGATTCTGTAGTGGCCAATTAAAACGCCGTGTGTTCTTTTAACCCATTATGCAGCGCGTAGCGGAGATATGTGTATGCGCGACTGCTCATCCACGTGTGGAATAAAAGGCTTTATTAAAATTCATGTGGAGTATTGTGCAGCCCGTCCTAATCTCTTTGCTGTATTTTCCATCTATTCTCCTCGCTGTCTAACACACCGTCTCTTGTTTATCACTTCCTCCTCTGTTGGGGTTTTTCCCTCCTCCATTCCCCCGCCAACCTTGGCATCACTCATTTTCCTCCGGAGATCACCTCAGTCCTTCTCCCCATGTTCCCGTCTCTCCTACATCGTTTCACTCTGCCGTCTCTCGCAACTTTCCCGTCCCACATTCCCCAGCTCACTCTTGTTCCCTCTCTGCATCTGTCTGCCCCGCCTCTTTCTCTTGCTCTATATCCGCCACACCTCTACTCTTCTTTCCTTCTTTTCATGGACCCGTCTCTGTCATCCTCTGTGTGAGTGTGTGTGTGTGTGTGTGTGTGTGTGTGTGAGAGGCTCATTGCCATGCCTAGGAGCAGGTGCGAGGTCCAGGGAGAGGGGTTTGGATAGACGAAGCGCTCCCTGACAGAACAGGAACAGGATCGGTTGAGGAGAATTAACCCAGCAGGCCTCTCTGCCGTCTCTGTCTGTCCGTCTCCCTCGTTCAGTCTCTCTCCCTCCATCTGTTAGGACAAAGCTTCCAGACTGTGACACACACACAAGGTGCAAGTAAAAAGACAGTGGTGGTGGTTCACAATGAGAATAGAATCCATACATAGGTACAAAGAAACTTCTCTTTTGTCAGTCAGCTTCTCACTTTTGTTTCTGTCTTTTTTTTAGAGGGATACGAAACAAAACACAGAGCCTGCATGAAAGATGGAGTCATTGGAAGAGGATAAATGTGGAATTTAAACAACTGTGTGTGCAAAAATCAGATGAATATTGCTAACATTAGCAAAATTAGCCTGCTCCAGCTGTGGTGGATAGATGTTGCCAACAATCCCTTGCAACCACTGTTATTGGTCTTTAGAACCACTAACCTTTGGTGACCAATGTCAGATAATGTTTGAAAACGTTTGACAGATGTTGCTAACTTTAGCCTGCTACAGCTGTTGTTGGTCCGGTATGATCAGTAGCCTAATGTTGTGTGTTCGGACCTGTGTATAATTGACAGAGTGAAAAATTGAATTTCCACCTGGGGATTAATGGAGTATATAAAATAAAATAAAAATAAATAAATAAATAAATATAATGTTAGCAAGCTTTCGAGATGTTTCTAACATTGGCTAACATTAGTCTGCTACAGCTGGTCTGGTACAACCAGTAGCTTTTGGTGGCTGATATTGAATAATGTTTGACAACTTAAGATGGATATTGTTAACATTAGCTAAAATTAGCCTGCTACAGCTGACCGTTAGCCTTTGGTGGCTGATGGTAACTGATGTTAGCAAACTTTAAAATCTTCCATGTAACTGACATGGAAGACATGACTGTCTACTTACGCTTACACTTTATTTTTCCTTACCAAATGATACTTAAAATACCTATTTAAAATATTGCTATGAAAGTGGCGTAAAACGGGGGAATCACTCAGGCTCCTTAACCTCTAGCTAACTTCTCTTAAAAATAGATTTGCCCTCAATATAAAAGCTGGATATCAACACCAAAGTCACTTTACGCGTTTCCTTCGTTTCAAGTCTTTGCAATTAACTAATCTAAGCTAACTGGTCCAGAGAAAAGACAGTGATGGTGGTTCACGGTGATTCTATACATGGGTGCAAGAAAACACGCCAACCTTTGTTTGTCACTCATTTCTTTCCATCTGTTCTCTGTTTTTCCTGCATCACACAGAGATATGAAACAAAACAGAACATACGCGGCTGAAAGAGTCATTAAAGGAGGATAAATTTAGAATTCAAACATAATGAAAAAAATGCAAAATCAGTTTTCCAGAGCATCTATATCCAATTGCCTGTCAGTCTCTCAGGAATGTCAGAAAGCGGTAAAGTAATAAAATCACATGTAGCAGGTTGATGGAATAATACACAAATCTGGCTTTCATTCCATACATTCCTTAAACTCACCTGATGCGGTGCGAGCTGCAGTGAAGGGGTTAAACAGAGGTGTCTGTATCATGTGTTATTAATTTGTCTAGCTGTCAGTGGAAACACACATATGTCTGTATTTATTTTGGTGCCCTCTCAGGCTCCATTAGAGGGTCAGGTTATTGCTTTTTGATTGTATTTATTCCCTTCTGCCTTTCATTTCCGCTATCTTCACTGAGCAATATTACCTGGAAATACACTTCCCCTCCGCTGTTGTCAAAATTTGACTGATTGATCTTTAAATAAATAAATAAAAGTTAGGTTAGTTTATTGCTTTGCCATGATGAGATGATGTTACAGTGCAGGCTGTGGAAGATCAGTTCAGTCTGTCTGTCCTCATACTGTGTATTACACTCAGTGTTATGGGTATTATTGACGTGCATGCAATACTGGGTGTTTCATGTGTTGTTGCAGTCAGTCTGACTGGCTGGGATGAGAAATAAGAAATGTCTGATATGACCTTTGATGGCTAATGTCAGCAAACTATAGCATTCACCTTGGGCCAAGAAATAAAGGCAGCTACGTGGTGACAGACTCATTCGCAGCTAGCCTCGGAGCGAATACAGCCTATGGTAGCACAGCTACGAACGCAAAATGGACTTGAGTTCAATTGAACCGAGCCGAACAGGGCAGGTGTGAAAGCACCCTGAAACATTTGCTGTGGCTTCTCTTTGATTATGGACTAAACTGGTCCTCTAAAAAGCTGCGTAACATTAGGGCTAGGCTTTTGCTAAGCTAACTAGTTGTTGCCGTTGGCTAACTATAACGAACAGACACAAGAGTTGTATCAACCTTCTCATCTCACTCTCGCCAAGAAAGCGTTTATCAAAAAGTCGAAATATTTAAGGGCAAGGTCGAAGAATGACGATAAAGAACACACGGAGTGTAACTAAAAATACAATTTAGCAACTAAGCAGATATTTTCAGGATGAATAAAGGCAAAGGTTTGACTTAATGTTACGAGATATGCGTTTGTTTTTCTTGTTCTTCACTGTATGTCAGTGTGTCTCTGTACAGTACGTGTGTGGATTTGGGCTCATTTACTGAACTGTTGGTGGATTTTCTTGGTTCCCATAAGGGCTGGTAAACCAAATTATAAAAATGAGAAAAATCAACTGCTTCCAATTTTTTCCTTAATTCATATTCTGCAATAACTCAACGCCTCAGCCCCTCCTTAAAGTATTCCTCGCCTCACTGTCCGTAAACTCACCATTCGAGCACATAGAAATGAAAAATAAAAATTGGATATTTCTACGCCGTGAAGTAAGCGCAGGCGACTGACTTACATCCAGGCTGTGCAAAAACACAGATTTCTGATGTTTTGTTTATAATGATCATTAGAGCCCGTATCTCTCGCACGCTTGCTGTTCCTTCTCATAAGCCTCCTTTCTCACAAGAAAGGCGCCCAGCCGACAGTGCAAGAGGCGCAGTGGAGGTGGAAGAGGAGGAAGTAGGAGATGCAATTAATAACAACTCTCAATATAATCCTGTCCCCAACCGATGCCTTTGGATAGGAGCCAGATAAGAAGGGACAGGAGCGAAATCAGCGGGGGGAGGGACTTGGGATGTGTCACACTGTGTGGGGATGAATGTGGAAGCCTGTAAATAACAGCACAGTGCACGAGTAGAACAGGCGCGCGATAAGCGAGGGGGGCGATGTGTTTTATGCTTTCACCGTGGTCATGCAGGCCCCCCTTTGCAAGCGGGGGAGGTGGCATGGTGTGATAGCAGGGGGGGTACATCATTGTTGCTTCTAATGACAGCACCAAGAAGCGCCGGGTTGTGTCGTCGCACACATGTTAATAACCGTATGTCCATGTCGCAGAGACCTAAAGCGACGGCGGGCAGAGGAAAGCCACTGTGACAGTAATGCCTGCCTGACTGTTTAAACTGACTTTGATTGACATTGTGGGCTTTACTGGCGGCGTAAATCCAAAGCCACGGGGAGGAATACATACTGTAAACAGCAGTAAATAAACAGTTCATCCTTGCACTCATAGCCTCGCCTCTCTACATCTCCTCCCCGGCAAGTACAATTATCCCTGTAGACTTTTATTACACACAACCACGCTGACGAGCCGAGCAGGAGTGTTGCCATGAGAATCCTCAGCTTGTTCTACCTTCCTGGTTTTTGGCGTACAGACAAGATTGCTGAATTGTTGACTTGATTGCACTCTCGGCAGTGGTATGCCAGGAAAGAGCATGCAATCATTTGTAATTTACTTAATTTCCAGATGCCGGTTCAGAGCGTGCGATCGAGAATAGCGCCATTTCGTTGAAAGGATGGGGTCATTAAATGTGGAGTGCGCTTGTTCCTGTGCGTGTGTCTGGTGGAAACAGTTGTCAAGTTGCCGGCGTGCGGCTTGGCTGCAGAGCCCCGTAGATGTGCTTGTTCATCCCCTTGTTCTTTTGTGTGTGACGTAAATGAGCTGCCCCTCACAGCTGCTTGAAAGAACCCGCGCTGTGGTCGCGGATGAAGGCAGGCTGACTCACTGTTTCAGCCACTGCGGCGATGATCTGTTGATGCATCTGTGAGTGTGTGCTTCAAACGCCTGGTTTTAATTGTAATGTCAGTAAATGCGCAATTGATGACTTCATTCACGGGCTGCGCGGACATAAACCACCGAGGTAACCATTAAAATAAATCACAAATAAACATGTTTGGGCACACTGGAGACTCATAACAGAGACGGCTCGGAGAGCAATATCAAACCAAATATGTCTCCATGTTCATTTCTGTCAGTTTGTTCATGTTTGTTTGCTACACGCCTCTGTGGTTGTCTGCTTTATTGACTTACATGTGAGTTCATCAATAATTAACAGTATTTATAGCCTTGCCACAGGCTGACATCACTGCCAGTAACATTCATCGTGAGTAGCATTATGACCCCAGACTCCAACTGTGTACTGGGACGGATAGGCTTCTACTCTTTTTTTCCCCTTCTTGAATATCCTGATACCAGGCCATCTTCCAGTCCACATGGACACGGTATTTCTGAAAATGGAAAATTCCTGTCCATACAAGTATAGTTTACAAAAACATCTCTGTCCAAATGAAAGTGCAACAACACAACTGAAGCACAGTTAAGGGCACTGGTTCCCAATTGGTGGGTCATGGGTCCGTTCTGAATGGACAACAAGTGACTCATGAACATGTCAAGTTTGTAAAAAACACACTTCAGTTTTAGGTACAGTGAGTATCTGGCACAGAGCTTTTATTTTGAAGGGCTGTTCCCGCTGTAGAGTGAGTGACTAATGGACAGCTTCTTGGCAGAGACAGCAAACTACTTGGCGACATGGCCAAACCCAAGTATGACACTGAATATATTAAACCATGTGGACCTTGAACTGATGAAGGAGAAATCTGGACCCCATGGCAGAGAGATAATGTCACACACTGTGTAGCTGCTAGCAAACAACTCTTTTCCCCGTCTACACGCCAACACCGAAAGTTTTACAAAAGTGGACTAGGGTTCCCCCGACTGAGAATTTTCCTAGTCAACCAGTAGTCATCATTTAAGGCCATTAGTCGACTAGTCGCCTGCATGTTTACGATATTAATTTAATGATTAAATGATATGCAACACAATAGGCAACATGATGTTTGAGTTCAAGGTGTGAGAAAGAATAGCATCAATAACAGTAAGTGTGTTTCCATTAACCCTAGAAATGCAAAACGTAAATATCGCAATAAAAACTAGTAATGGAAGAACCTATATTTTGAAAACTCAGATATCGAGAAAATGTTTTTATGCTCTCATGAGGTTTTCAGACGTGTCAATAAGAAGTATATCGCAAAAGTGTAATGGAAACACTTTTTTCGCAAATGTACGTCGCAAGAGATGACATTGGTGAATTCCTCGTTCACAATCCTCTCCCAGAAATCCTTTATCCGTGGTTGCTGCCACACATAAGGACTTTGCCTTTGGAATACCACTCTTACTTCCGCAGACAAAGTGGAGTCATGCGGGACGAGATTTTATGAGAATTACGGCTCATACGCAAAACACCTTTTAATAGAAACACCTGCAAGTCGCAATTGTAGTTTGTCAAAACTTTCGAAAAATCGCATTTATTTTGCGCAAAACTGTAATGGAAACGCGACTATTGTTAACACTGTGCTACATTACAGAGAAATACAAAACCGTACTAATGAACCTTCATTAATATAGGCCTATATTTTATCTCCAAGTGCACGTCACACACTGAGCGAGCCGCCTGTTAATGACGCTGTGGGCTAATGGGCATGTAGCTACTTCCATGTTTCAGATGATACGTCATGTTTGTAGTCGACCAATGAAGATGAGTTTACATATCACCTTGGGTTCGTCCTTCACCTTCTCAAAATGATCCCACACTTTGGATTTCCTGCCCGACATGTTATTAACCAGCCTGTGGAATAACCAGCCCTGGAAATTAACGTGTATGAATGTTTTCAAAGATACTTCTATATGTGAAGTCATCAGTTGCACAGGCCTAAAATAGCACAGCAGTGTTACAGGATGCTATCACCCTGAATCAAAACCCCTATGATTTGTTAAAAACTGATACCGTTGGATGAATAGTTCATGCATTTGCTCAGGTTCCATGGATTTTGTCAATAAATCAGCCGCAGACTTACATAACATTTACTGTTGACAGCTTTCTTTTCAACCTTTTTATGGATGTTCAGTCACAGAGGGTAATAGGAGATAACAGATAAAGAGGCAGAACACAACGAACAGAGGCAAGAGAGAAAAGAGCCCCAGCGATCTGACAGCCACTGCATGAGAAAAGATATTTTTCTTTCCCTCTACGTTTTTGTGCAGTTATCTCTAATTTTCCAGAGCTGGGAGAGGTATCAGAGAGATTTAATTTAATTAAACAATGGTCCAGCCATGTCCAAGGTCAGATGTGCTGGCTCAGACATTACTGCAGAGGCAGCACAGCCGAGGTGAGGACCCAGCACACACAGGAGCCTTGAACGATTTCCGTGAATGATATGAAATAAGACTTTTAACACCACATGAGTCTGGTGAACCATTGGCACTAATTACACTCATTACCCAGGTTCAAATGGCGCAATCATATTTTCTGGTCGGACGAATGCATTTCATCACATCAGAGCCCTGCAGGTTACCGGATGTGACACCTTCATGATGGAGTTTCGAACTTTGCGTTAACTTTGAGATTGTTAAAGTGGTGCAGTCGTGAAGCCTAATGACTGTAGTGCTCTCCAGTTGGACATTGTGAAGTATGTAAAGTGTTTTTTACAGCTTCTTATAAATGTTTAACCTCTTAAAACACATTAATTGCCAATCAAACCTTTTCACTCTTTAATTATCTTTTTGTTTTTATTACCCCATTTGTGTGAAAACTGATTGGTAGCATTGCTCGTAAAAATCCAAAGTGATCTTTCCTCTTTACTTTTGTCAGGTGTATATTATATTTAATGTGAACAGCTGTGGCATCACTAATCTGCATTATTTTAAACAGCAGAACAATTTTATAGTTGATACATTTAGGTTTTGTCAATACTTTATTACCCCAGGACAGCTGACAGGTCACTAAATTGGTAATTAAAATCAAATTGACCCACTTTTTGGCTAGCTAGCATTAGCTTGCTAGCTAATATTACCACCTTTAATAAAATGTTCTCCCTTCATTGAGACTTGAAGACACAACTAGATGTTTTTGACTTTTGCTGTCTTCCATGGTTTTAAAATTGAAATACTATATAATATAAGTTTTTATAAATTGATCTGACAAATTTTATGTTTTTGACTTGACTTGTTTTTGATATTATAATATTGCCTTGTATTTATCCATTGTCATTCATGTTTTTTTGTTGATGTTGTTTTACCCACTGTAGTTGATGTAGATGAACTGTTTCGATAACCAATCAGCTTATTTAGCAGAACTTGAAGATAGACGTTGGTAACTTGATGGTGAAAATGACAAAGTTGACACAGTTCTCGTTTGGAATACAAACAATCACATTGAGCAAAATTTCGAAAATGGCATATACAGTAGGGTTGAGCCAAACACTCGGATGAAATGAGTATCTGAAAATCCTGTCTTTGATCTATTACTCATGTGATTAAAAAAATGATCTGAAGCTTAATTCTGAGGCAAAAACTTTCTGCAAAAACTTTTTTCATACATAATAAATACTGTAACTTTTCAGGCTTAAATAACTTCTGATGAGGCCCAACCCGCGTTCGGTTTTAGCCCCATCCACTTCTGAAACAAACTCCGCCCACTTGAGTACAGAAACAGATAATTTAGTTTGTTAAACAGAGACAAACACAGACACAGGTAATGGTTCACTCTCTCATTGCTAATATATAGTATGAATTTTTTAACAAAAACTATTATTCTAATACGGGTCATTGTGATAATGAGCCCCGTCTTGCACCTGGAGCAAAGCAGCACGCAGCACCCAAGACGCGTAGGTAACAAATGCACTTGCGCCCACCTGTGCACTCATAGATATGGAGGTCTTAATATGAGGTGTAATCAGGCACATTGTTGTTGGATTTCTATGATGAGGCAGCAAAAAAGCGACTGAGCCATTGACCAACAAAAACCTGATATCCAGTCAGAGTGCTGCAGTATTCCACCGCAATTTAAAGGATGCATTATTCAGATAGTGAGACGAGCTCACATAAGTGGGTTCACAATGCACGTACGCTCTGCTTGTCACACACACAGCAATTGCCTAAATAATACATCAATAATGAGGAAAATATTAATTACGTTTTCTTAGTCGTGAACGTAGCAGAGATCAGAGCGGAGCTGCTGTCTGACTCCCCGTTAAAAGACACGCAGTGGGCATTTACACACCAGGAGCAGCGTAAACTTCACCGATTATTTCAGAGGCTAAAAGTTTAGTACTGTTTCCTGTCAAGTTTACTCTGATTTTCAACGCTGGCTTCTCCAGACTGCAGAGTCTGTTACATAAATAGCAGCGCACCAGGTGAAGGTGCAACTGGCTTTGAAGGGAAAGGGAGTTAAGACAGATTGGTTGATTGATTGGTTTAATTTAGGGGCTAAATACAACCCCTGAGCCTTCGCTGGACAGAGCGTTGTTTAACTAACAAGGTGGACTAAATGCACTTGCACTATTCACTATAGATTTAAACAGGGCCCAGTAAGTCCTATAGTTTGTTCACCCAACCAGCAGTACCGACCTCCTTTGCAACTTTTTGCAGCAGTATACCAACTTTTGTCTTTCCGCTGAGAATACTTGTCATTATTTGCAGAACTGCAAGAGCTTACTTGTCTTGGAAATATTATAATATATGTAACTTTATGCACTGAGCAAACAACCAATGTTGTCAACCTTCTGGTGAGGGCAGTCTCTCTTTGCTAGTTGCTCTCCCCCACAGTGTCATGGCTGCCAGCGGTTGTGATGGAAGCATTGTGACTTTAGTTTATTGTGGCCAAACTCACTCTTTGTATCTACACTGTAGGAGTAACTGTAACAAAAAGCAGCTCACTTGTAGTGGTGTGGATAGTGTCATTTTCACCCCCTGCTATGTTTTTCACCTGATTGTTGGTTATAAGTTCAGTACTGCTGACTCCACCAGTATACTCGAAACTCTAACTCCACTCGGCTTGGCGGTCGTACTGAATGCTAGACATAGGTTTTCACATTAGTGAAGGCAAAGGATTCACTCAGATATACCAGTGGAAACACATCAGCGTACAGCCTACAGATGCTGTGCCTGCAGGGGTTTGATAGGAGGCAAGAACTGTCTGTTAATCAGGATTTTTGGTTTGCATATTGGTGAGTATTTCACTTAATTTGGCCTCAAGACAAACCTCATTCTTGTCTCTCCAATGCTATAAAATATACATGTGTTGTTGGATGCTTGTTAATTAGCTGGAAAACAAAAGGAATACAGCTAAAAAATTGAAACTGAGGCTCCTCTGTCTAATTAAAGCAAAAGTTCTGGAAATCCTTCTCATCTTTTTGGTGGATTTGGCGAAACATTTTACTACTGCCGGCTTGTTAATGGCTAATGAGCCGGTTAAATTGCTCTTCGCCGCCGGCTCTTCTTTTCTTCATCTGACATGCTTCATCAGGAAGCTGCAAACATGTGAGACTGCCTTTAAAAATGTTGTAGAACACGGATGAACCAAGTAGAGGTCTTAGAAATAAAGGCGCTGTATAAAACCACGAAGGGTTCTCCAGCTTGTCCCCATAGAGATCTATTTTCAGGGGTGTACAAGGGCTGTACCTTGAACCATCTATGGAGGGTTCAATCTAGAACCCTGTTTTTGAGATTCTACAGAGGACCCTTCTTTGGTGTAATGGTTCAACCCCGAACTCTCTGAACTCTCTGAGGGTTTTATCCACAACCTTTCCATCTTCTAAGGATGCTAACAATGGGTTTCAACCAAGAACCTCTTTATATTCCAAGGATTTCATCTAGGACCCACCCTGGAGGGGCTCTAAAATGTGTAACTGGCTACATTACCCAAAGATCTCTCTCATGGTTTTAGTTTAACAGGTTAGCCAGGTGCCAACCACCACGTCCAGCAGCCTTGAGCTTCACGAGGCTCCTAAAGGGCCAAAGCTTAGAGGTGGGCAGATTGACTCTAAGACATCAGTACTCTCGATACTACGTTTTCATTTTGAGATTGATCCCAGCGTCTATAGGATTGATACCAGGGAGGGGATTAGTTTCTCTCTGATGCATTGGATGCATTTTTATTTCAAACTGTAACTGTTGCTTAAGCAGGATAATTATTTACCTTGTAAATCATGACACGCTGCTTTCCCCTACATAAAAATTCACTACTTCTAATAATATAGAGTATTATGTTGGTGTTGATATAGGCAATGCTGGCCCTGTATTACTTGGTATCAGATCAGAACCAAATTTTGTGGTATTGCCCACCTCTACCAGAGCGGATACGATCCACCTTGGTCCATAATGCTCATGATCCACTATCACATTTGTAGGGTTGGAGATTTCGTGAAATCACCACTACTAGCAGGGTTGGTCACCAAAACCTGTTTCCAAATTAGGACCAAGAACAAAATGCCAAGTACTGGGTACACATGAGAAAACAAAAAGAAGAATTTTGGCATTGCATGAAATGATGATAAAGATATAAACTATGGCAGAGCACAATGAAATGAATAAATTAAGGGGATTGCAGATTCTAAAAATACCATTTGAAACATTGGTGAACATCTAAATATTTGAGGGTGAAGGTCTTTTAACACACATGCTTTTTAAAACTTTTCAGAACGCTCCTCAAAAAAGGATTCTTAATGGAATTGTTATGCTGGGTTCAAATAGGACGGTGTTAAGGGGTTCAAGGCCCATATGAAAGCCACCCCTGTTCTGGTGTTTATGACCTCCAAGTTAACAAGTTTGTGTTCATAAACACAAGCTCACGAGTTCCATTTGAACGCAGCCTCAGGGCTCAATTACGCTCAACATTAGATACAGATACGGACGGAGCATTCTGTCTGTGCTCTGCGTTTGTTTCATATGCGTTCATGCACATATTTAAAGTTTACGGACACAGACGAAATGGAGAGGTGCCAGCAGAGATTGTGGGAGCAGCGTAGTGTCGTTCAAGCGAGATGTGACCGTAGGACACAAAGATGACATTCAGATGACGGAACAGAACGAATCAGTAATATAGTGTAAAGAATTCGCCGTCCACATGTTGTGATGTATTTAAGCGCCTCACAGACCACCAGCATCTACAAACACTGCCTCCATTAATAGGTTTAATACGATTTTATGACCTCCTCCTCCATCGCTGTGTTTGTTGTCTGACACTTTGACTTGACCCTCTAGTGCCATGTTTGGCTATAATTATGCCTTTATAAAGGACACATTGAAGTATGAGGGCAGTGATGTTTACAACCTTTGAAACAGACAAATCTATTTTCATATGTTAAGGGAGCATCACTGAGACTCCATGAAGAATTTCTGCCTTTTTTTGGGTTCTTCGTTACCCGCAGACACATGCAAGAAAAACATTTTCTTAACAAATTCGAGGTAACACACAGTCGGTACTAATAAGAGTCAAGAAAGGATCCTTGCCTTGCTGAATTTCAAGGAGGTTAGTGTCATCGAATCTCGCCACGGGACTGTTTCAGTATCAAGGATCCTTTGAATTTTCAAGGATGCATGTGTGTATCCTCATCGGCATGACGTACCCACAATTCTTTGCGCACTATTTGCTGCAATTGAAGGCTTCAAAAAAGCTTCCTTCAGGAAGAATTCTTTTGGAAACCTTATTTCTAAGAGTGTAGACCTACTTTTCTGTAATTTGCCATTATTAGCATGTAGCTCATTAGTTCAAACACTAATAGTTTCTTGCATTCAGGCAGCAGTATAAATTAAGTCATTGTTAACCCCTGCTGGGTGGGATTTAGGCTTAATTTAGGAGGAGAAGCACAAACAACAGCCTGTAATAACAGATACTGTGATAATAAAGATGCATAATAACACCCACAGGAAACATCTGAGACAGTGTGAACATCCTTTAACATTGTCTGCAGTTGTTAGCCAATCAATTCCCTCCTCCTCCTCACCATATCGGAAGTGGAGTCGTCCGTGATCCATCTCTGTGAAACCGATCCTCTCCCTTAAATGGCGCAGTGACCGCAAAGCCGAGCGAGCAAGCCACCCTCAACACAGTCCCTCCACCTCTCTCCCACTCCTGTCCATCTCGCCCCTTAACTTTGAACCCCGATCGATGGCTAAGTGTAACACGATCAATAGTTTGGGTATTGCCTTGATGCCTGCAGCGCCAAAAATATACAGAGGGTCAGATGGCCATTTTTACGCTTCCTGGAACGGCAGAATGTGATGAATCATGAGTAATTGTGCAGCTTCCAATATTGAGGAATTTTTGCTCTTGTTTCTCATAGTTTATTTTCCCTTTTGTTGCACTGCTTCCTTTATTTTCTCCCTCCTCCTCCTCCTCTTCATCCCTCCCTTTCTTCCTTGAGTCACTCCTGCACGTCTGATTGGTGCGAGGGATCATCTGGGCTTCAGCATGGATGGATGCATGTGTCAATATCTAAAGAGGATTGGAGCTCAAATGAGGGACTGGACTACCTGAGAAAGCAGCCAAGGGAGAAGATGCTGAAAGCCAAGTGAAGCAAAAAGCTCTGAAACACAGGCAGCCGCAGTTTGTTACTCGTGAATTTTAGCCCGGCAGCCAATTTACAGTCATGCATTGATTTTTTTTTTTTTACCCTTTCCTCCGATTTCTGTCGTGCCCTGTAAGCATCCCATTCCCTTTATAGTTATTTCTTTTCATTGTGTCTTTTTCTCTTTATCTGTGCTTCATGTGCCTGACATGAGTGCTCAACAGAGTTTCGGAATTATATCTTGCTTCATCCTCCCACTGATCCACATAACACACACCGTAATGCCGTTGACAACACTGAGACAACGCATTTTCCTTTTCTGAGATTCAGAGGTCTATTTTGAGATTAAAAGGCAATTTAAGACCATCTGTTCCTCCGAGCCAAACTGTATGAGAACAGTGAAACGTGTCATATTAAGTGTGATTGGTAACTCGCTTTAATCGATGTGCAATTAGTGTGCAAAATGTGGAAGGCGGTGAATGTTGGAATGTTGGAATGTTTATCGATGTGCGCTGTTGCATTTTAATTACATGTAAATGATTAGAGCTTGGGATCTCCGTAGCAATGACCTTTTTTTTTTTTTTTTTTTTAATGCTTTCACTTTTTTAAATTCCAATAATATGTGAAAGTCAAGTGTTTAAAAAAGCATAGTTAATAGTTTTTTAAGACTGATTCTGATATTCTGTAGAATCTTTAAATATGTGAAGATAGCCGATATTAAACATGGTGTATCCACCCAATGATTTCGTTCCGCTCCAACAATTACAGGTCAATTTTATTTATAAAGCCCAATATCACAAATCACAACTTGCCTTCACAGCATACGACATCCCTCTGTCCTTTGGGTTCTCATTTGACACATGCCACAACCTTCCACCAAGTTTCATGAAAATCACATTAGTAGTTTTTCCTGCTGACAAACAGAACCAAACACCTTCTTGGTCGAGGGTAAATAATGATGGGTTTCACATCTTCACCGGAGTTATATTGCTGACAGTTTGTAGCATTGTTTCAATTATGAAAGAGATATAACTTGATGAATAGAGGAATAAAGGAATAAATACATCCACACATAGTAAATAATCAACAGTTTTGGCATTTTAATGATAACATACCTTTAAAAGTAGTGTATTACAATTTGAAATTAAGTAATTACAGTTAGCTTGCTCTCTGTTTTTTTTTGTCTGGTGCAAATTGATATTAATATCTTGGCTGTGCATTCAGGATCCATTAGCTTGTGGGATCGTCGTCGTGTTAGGGATGTTACATCATGCGATCATAGTATAGTTCGCTTATAGCCTAACGTTAGCTTTGTGGCGTTTACATTTGGGCTTCAAAATTCCTAAAAGCGGTTTTCATTATCGTGCTGAACAAAATGTGCAAGTGCCATAAAAGTCTGTTTGCCACGGAACGTATTTTCTGCAATAATCCAGAAACTTTTTACGAGGAAACCAGGACGAAGCTAAGTTCCGTGTGTCGGCCTGCAAAAAAACGTCATCCCTTCAGCACTCTACCAGGCATAATGCGAAGATTTGGCCATTGGTGCGCTTTTCAACACTAGCAACTATATAAACAAATGCCGTGATGACGTTCTCAGGTATTCAAGATATTAAACTACTGTGAAAGCTGAGAGGCAGCGGTGTGGAGGGGCCGGGCGATGGTGTGTATCAATCGTTATAAATGTGAAAGCAACCTAAATAATTTCTCAGATATTGCCCAGCAACAGGCTCTGTGTAAAGCTGACCCACGGTGCATAAAGCAGGCGAATATAAATAATTAATGCAAAGAAAAGATGGAGATACCACATAAATCAAGTGAAGTGCTTAATTATATAATTAATCATGCATAGCTCAGCGCAAATCGCTAAAATAGAATTGATTACAATGCTAAGTGTCTGTAATTGATTCATATAAGTGGACACTGATAATTATCACCAACCCAATTAAAAGCCAGATAAACAAGCAATCTCGTTGAGGAGCAGTACTTTCTGTCTCATTTCAAGAGTCCAAATAATTTATGAGCATATTTATTACTCCGGTGGCTCCCGCTGAAGAGGAGTTCACCAGAGGGATGAAGCACAGTAAACCCAGGGGCTGCTTTATGAAAAAAAATGCGGGGCAGGGCAGCGCTTGTTGAGACATGGCTGACATGGTTCTGATCACATCTCCTCATGTTTCTCCTCTATACTTTACTAAGCCCGGGGTGCACTGGGAATATGCAACAGTGGCAGGTGAATCAGCGCGAGCATTTGTTTACTTCACAGAAGCAGGAAGGAGAGCTTGACGGACTGCTCAGCATGCAGGCCACTGGCTGTGGAGAAACATTTATTTATTCCGTCCAGGAGGAGGTTCAATCCCAGGAGGAGGCGCAGTCCCTCCAAGAGTTGTCTGCCGTGCGCACATTTCACTGGTGTTTGTTTGAGTGTGTGTCGGCATATTGAAACTGGAGATATCCTTGCACTTTGCACATAGATTAACTGCTTTCTCGCTCCGTACGAACACAAATTTTTTTGTACGTGTCCATGTCAAGGCTATCATTAGGAAATGCATCACAAGCGCAGAAAATGGTCTTTTATATCTTTTGTATGCAGGATCATTTTAAAGTTAAATCTGGCTTTTACTTTTAATATATAATGGAACTTAATCGAAGTAACTTTCTTCAGTCATGAAAGATTATTTCTCTTGCAAACCTTTTAAAAAGCAATGAAAAAGCACAATTTCCAAAAGATAAATTCTATTTTTATTATGTGACGTGTTAAACACTTGTAAACATGTGTATTTGTAGCCATTTTGGCAGTGTATTTTTTGTGTTTATAGGTCAGGTAAGGTAAAACTTTAGTGTCCCTGAGGGGCAATTTAAGGATACAGACAGTAGTCATGAGTACAACACACAGTATCCAGTATCACACACTGTTAGGGGTAAATCATGGACATTAAGGGTGTTTTCAGACCTAGATTTGTCTCCTTTGGGCAAATGAACTTTAGTTCAACTGAACTGAACCAAACAGGGCAGGTGGGTCCCGTGGGTCGTATTCCAGGGCTGAACAAACAATGTATGGGGTCATAAAGATCGGAGGCCTGCACCAGAGTTCGTTCATAACAGTGTCAGAAAGAAGTTGGACTCTGATGTCGGACAGACATTCAATTTTTTGGTTGGACTATAAATTGAATTTGCAACACTTTAATTGTGTAGTGATGTTAGACTTTAATGCTGTGTGGACGTTAACATTATGACGTTAGGTTTTGCTCTCCATACATCATGACTAAATGTTGGTGTCCTACATCAAGATGACGGCGTGAGATGTTTGGAAGACGTTGGAGTTTTGTTACCTAACAATTCAAAACCAACAAAATATCAACGTCATCTTTCATCAGCATTCTACGCCAAATTGACATTGGCATTGGACGTTTTCCTGACATTGAATTTTAATCACCTGATGTATAACCTAAAGTGAACCTAAAGAATACATGAATGAGTCATACATTTAATTAAGTCCAGTGTCAGACTGTATTTCTAAAAGGTGTTTAAAAAATAAAAATGTATATTGGCTGTATCACACTGATTATTTGCTGTAACTTCAGGGTAGAAAACGTCAGTGTCACTTACATAAAATGAAATGGCGCTGAGCAAACTCTGCCTCTGTCGGGTAGTTTTTCACCACCTAAAAAAAGGCCCATCTAAAAAGAAAAAGTTTAACAGCACGCTACATTTAGAATATTTTCACAGTTGCTGTCAGACAACTCTTTCTGAAGAGGAACTGAAGCCGTTATCTCAACGCCATTGGCCACTGCTGACAAAAACGGTGATTTTACTGCTGGTCTACCGCTGCCTCGATTAATTAATGTGTAAGATAAAGCAGAGAAAATATTACAAACATAACTTACGCTGACACTGGTATTAAATTTTTAAGTGATTTATTTGAAATGGCTAACCGATGTTTTGCTGAGGCTCCTGTCCACAGCAGTACATTGCTTTGCTTCACTGCTGGTACTATTGATTTATTTAAGACACTAGCAAAGCAACACAACACATGAAATTGACACAGAAATGTCAGAAAGGTGGGACCACTATATATCTTTAAATGTCACAGTTACGGCTGAAAATGACAACAGAAATAAACAAGCTTGACGAGTCTCTTCAATAGAAATCAATTGCAAAGTGATTGCTGCCGTTGGTGCAACATCACGGTAATGTGGTCTGTAGTTTTGGCCTTATAATGATTCTCTACGAGGCAAGTGCGAGATGCTGTCATCACCTCCAACAGGTCGCCATTTTCACCCCCTAATAAAGTCTCGATAAACTTCAAGGTACATACATGAACTGAAAGGAACATTTCTTTTCTTGCCAAAATTAACATTTAACACCACTGACTTCTATCAAAAGAACACATCACTATCACATTAGCAGAACTAACTGGGGAGGGGTGTTTTGGTGATGAATCACCCTCTTTCAGCCACTCCTGTAAAATGTTTTAAACAACTGTGAAAATGACTCAGATAGTGCGATGGAGCGAAGAACTGAGACCAACTTCTCCAAGTATAAAAATAACACCGCTCTCTGGGAGACACAGACAGGGAAGGTGACACAGTTATGATGTTCCTTTTAAAGTTGAATTCATGGTGGTGAAGTTATTCAAAGTCCAGTCTCAGGTTTTTCAGGCAGTACTTGTGTGCTTTAGTTTTTCATCAGATAGTCAACGTAATAACTGATATAACTTTTAGCTACGTAGTATAAAGGATCATATCACTGGTATAAAAAAGCAAAAAAATAACAATTCTCTGGTATTCATGTCTAATCATTGATGTATACTCTTATCATGATGGCCCACCAGCAGATGGAGACATGAAATACAACACTTCACAATGTGAGTAATATTTATTTGTTGTGTAAATGAAGAAAAAGCACGTTGGCCGATTTTGACAGTTCATTTTATAACCGATATTGGCTGATACTTATTGTTATCCCGAGTAAACAATATTGTTGTATTGCATGAGATTTGCCAACTTGAAGCACCAGACAGATTTCTGAAAATGTGCTTCAACAACAAATAACTCTAAAGGCCTTAACACACTGGGTGTCTTTTTTTCTTCATGCAGTTAATTCCATTGCGTTCTCAATCAGAGTCGTCAAATATCCGCGTTTTGTCTGCGGACTTTGACGTCTAGGTGTTAATCATTCTCTGTCTGCTGTTGATGTTTCAGGAAGCCACAGCTAATGACGGGACGTCAACAAAAGCACGTGGGTTAGGTTTAGAAAAACACATCATGGTTTGGATCTACATTCATAGAGGAAGCGAACACTGGTGTCCTGGGTCCAGGGTTTGTAGGATCCATCCACCACCTCTCCTGGTGCCCTATAAGGACTTCCGAGCTCCTTATGTCACGGCATTATCTGCAGCGTTTTAAACTAATGCTGTCAAGCAGAGTATAGTAACGCTAAGTACGCTAAGTATTAGACAACTTCAGAATGAAAATGGGCCAATTAATTTGAACCACAATGTATTTTACTAATTTTTGTCATAATTATTTTAACAGATATTATGCTGCACAAAAGTGATGTGAAAAAAGGCATCGAACAATCACATTGTGTGCAACCTCGTCACAACATGACAACATTGTCACTACTGTCACTGCTGGCGTGAATTCTTTCCACACAAGATATTCACAGCTTATTCCCAACTTTCAAGTTGTTCACACTGTTTCGTTTTTGTGTGTAAAGGCCTTAAAGTAAATACTTTTGCTTTTGTCACACAGGTGTATCTCTGAAGTAGAATATGGCAGGAGCATTAGCAGGAACAGGAGGTCTAAAGAACGGCCAGCTGTGTACAGACGACACGTTTGATTGCTCATAAAGCTGAGTCCAATATACGTCCCCAGTCACTTTTTTTCCCCTCTACATTCAGGATTTGAATGGAAAACACCGAGCAGAGTTTTACGTGGTTATGTTTTGTTTTGTTGTTGTTAATATACTTTACATTATGCATTGCAGACATGTCATGGAAAACAATTAACAAAGACAATAAATTGATTAAAAATGAAAAACAAACAAGTAATTAAAGTTAATTATGGCTCAGTTTTAACTAACATTAACTGCAACTAAATAACTGTGAGTGCATCAGACACATCACAAACCTCTTTGTACATTAATTTTGAATCATGTATGCTAACGGTGCAGTGACCTTTTCCAATGCCATTTAGAGGAAGGTCGTTGAGTTTGACCTCAGCACCAGTAATGAGATGACAGCAGTGTATCAGGAGCGACTGGTCTGATAGACTTCTCCGTCTGAGTCACAGAGACACTCCACAGATACCCTAGAATTTAACCTTAACAGTTAAATCATTTACCGAGGGGGGAAATCCTGTGATAGCGTGGCTCGTCTGACCTCCACTCGCACCGCTCCCAAACCAACCTCCCCCCCATCTGTCCCCACCGGCTGCCTCCGACCTCTGACCTCCACCCCTCCCAGCCACGCTCAGGGAAATCTAATCACACGTATTTGAGATTGCAGAACGCGATACGAACTTCCTCCTGCAACCAGAAAAAAAAAAGTGATACGATTTTATCCACTGGCTGCGTGCCGTGAATTCAGACCAGCGCCTGGGTACATTATTTATCTGCTTAGAAGGACCCTTCTGCCCTTGGTGATTTTCACCCATCTCCAATTTTCCTTTTTGGTTTTGATGGGAAGATAGTTACCTGGGGTTAAGTGACGGTTAAGTAGCCTGTCCTCTATCCAAAGGGGAGAGGATTTTCTTTTCTTCTGGAATTGCAGTGTTATCAAGACAACAGATTAACTTGAGGTGTTACTGGTTTTCTTTTTTCAACTCCTCTTTGAAAATAGCACCAATTAACACTTTACCTCATGTGCTTGCCAAACGAATCTGCTGCCCACTGGGACGCTAAACTCCATGGCAATGATAACATGAATTCTAACACACTGCACACCTGAGATGTCCTCATGTGTCTCTTTCTATCAACGTCTACAGCTCCGATCTCCGAGGTTAATTGGTAACAGATTTGCTTTACATCTTTTGAGAATCTCGTCAGTTTTAGACCCCGAATGTCGGGAGCATGGACTGTATTTTACGATGGACAACACGTCTTTACATCCTCTTGCTGTACAAAAATGAGGCTAGAATATCCAGGATACGGGCCTTCTTATGCTCGTCATTTGGAGCCACAGGGGGCAAATTAGATGTTTTGGCTTTTGGGGAGCTGTTAGGCCGTCCATCTTTATTTCAGGCCTTCAGGAAGTGTGCTGGGTTTTGAAAGCAATGCTTTTAGGTGCCAAACATGGAATACTAACTTCTGGGTCCAAAGAAGACTCAAGTAACATTGTGAAACAGATGTGTGTATACCAGTAAATACATTTTTTGAGCATCACAACCCTTGCGAAATGACTTGTTTCACAATCAGGATTATATTCATTTGGTCCGATAACATTTTTGAAAGTCTATAAAAGCCACCTGATGAAATAGTTTTATCCCTATTCAAGTTAGCAGATGGCTAAACAAGAAATTAGCCGCTAAGTTTGCAAACGTCTCTGTGCATCTGCTCTTTTTGCCCATTGATTTGAAAGATCTGGATAGTTCTCTACCCTGGAAGTTCAAGTTTTTTGGCTTCATGCACCACTGAGCCTCTAACGCGGTATCCAGTTCTCTTCCTACATCCATACTAACAGTAGTTGGTCAGACTTATGCTTATGTCTGACCTTGACTCCACTGACTTGTATCGGTGCAAACTTGGTCACTAGAGAGGTGTTTTCACATTCCTCTATTAAGTGGGCGATGTCTGTACACTTCCTTAAAATCTGAGATTGAAACATACGCAGCTAGATTGGGTAAATCACTGATACGAAAGCCAAACGCTGTCTAGTACGGGAACAGCCTTCGACACAACACCAGCAAAGAAACCTGAAATCTCTGGTGCAGAGCTGACATGTTAGCATTAGCAGTGTGCAGTTTCCTTCGGCAATCAACCAACCCTCCAGCGTCAGTTTTGGACGCTCAGGGCGCACGTGTCAATTTATACTCTACATGAATTGTGTCTTTTCAAAATAAACTTACCTTTTACAGGAAATTAACAGTTTCTGCTTGATAAATACATAGTCTTTTTTCAAAATAAAGGTAGCTAGGTAAAAATTAGTTTCTAGGGTCACTTCTTGAGTTAGGTGACAAAAGTATGTGGTTAGAAGTCAAACTATGAACCAAGATTTAAAGACAAGTGTTGATTTTTAAAAGCATTTCTGTTTTTTCTTCTCAGTTTCATCCGTAAAAGGTCTCACATTGTTGTGTCACTTGTGAATGAGGAGCACCGAGACTTGTTGTCCTTTCATTTTTCCTGACATCTGACTCCACTGTACACATTACCCGTCAGTGGTGCCTGGTGATGAGGGCATACTAAATGTGACATTTGCGATTGCAGATGAGCTTGCAAATCAAGGCTTTACTGCCATCACCGACCACGGCGGGCACATATTCATTTATTTATACTCCTAGATTGCTACCATCAATCAGAGCATTATAAATCTCCCCCCTCATCAATAGGCAATCTGCTAATGCACGCAGCCGATCAATTCCTGACTAGCGGAGCCGACATGCAAAGCAACTCATCTCTTTTTCTCTCTCACACACACACACACACACCAGCTCCCTCTAATATATACAAACAAGCACATTCAAACCCGTTGTGCAAACACACATCCCATTTAGGGATCAGTAGTTTGATCAGAGCCAATATGGTGTCACATTACTTGCCTGCATGGGGAAAAGGGGCTTAAGGAAAGATGCATTAAAAGGGGCCCCGCTGCATCATAATGATTTGATTAGTATTTATACCAACCAGTAAAGATACAGTCAGGATCCCCAGCGTCTAATGAAGGCTCCACTATAACAGAATAACTGCGACTCCGAAAAATAGGGAAGCTTAATGTGTCCCAAAGTTGTCGCTGTTGTTTCTTCTTTATTCAAATCATGGAAGAAATGTGCAGCTGCGCAGAATTTATTTTTTGCAGCCGGCGACGGTTGATCTACTGGGAAACAAAGGATATAAAAAGACAGAAAGCAAAGGGCATCATTCCTCTGCTTCTATATCTTGTTTTCAGGACTCGCTGCCACAGATGCAAATAATTGCACGGAGGCAAATGTCAAAAGCGGCTTGTTTGACTGGGGACAGTCGGCGACACATTAACACGACAACACTTCTATCTATGGGCTGACAGGCCGCCTCGATCCCCTGACAGGTTAATACATGACATATATTCAGATTCGCCTCTTGTGTTTAGACCTAATAAAACTCCCCAAGCACAAAAGCTGTCAATTGCCGCTCGCACGGTGTTTCGACGCCCTTCTGTGGAAATGCTCATTAAAATTCAACTTGTTTTAGAGAGGTTCAAGCAGGTACAATAGGGGTCGGGGCAGTGGTTTAATCAATCAATCAACAAACATGAGTGAGGATACAGCCCTGTCAGATTACTTACTGCCTTCTGACATTTTATGTCAAATCATTTCCCTCCACTGTATATGATTATCCTGCTGACTTTTAATGGTATTATCACGTATCAGTTAAAATCATGTTATGCCCGTGACACTCTTGTCTCATACTGTCTATGGCTACATTCCGTCTGTTTATAGCAGTTTTGTTTCTTTATGTTAAGTGGTAAAAAACTACAATTTTTCCATTTATTTTGGTCAGTGTTTAAAGCTGTGGTGGACAGAAATCTGGGAAAGGCCAAAAAACTTGGAGTAATTTGCAGCCCTGTCCTCACATTTTGACCCAGATTTGAAATGCATGTATTTATTTAATCTTATTTCATTGTAGAGTTGCCTACCTGCATTTGCTCAGACTGTCTTTCTCTTTACAACCTAAATGGGGCCAGCACAAACCCCCCAGTGCCCAGGGAAACACAAGCTGGTGGCCAGTGGCAGCACCGGGTCTAATGTGTGTAACAGCAGCAACAGAAAGTTTGCTAATCCAGCGGGGTGTCAGAGCTGGGGTTTGCGCTTGCTGGATTTAGGTTGTGCGGGTCTCTGAAGCTGCTGCCTGCTTTCCTCCCAGTGAGGTGGATTAGCAAACTTTCTGTTGCTGCTGTTACACACATTAGACGCAGTGCTGCCACTGGCCACCAGCTAGAGGACACTCCGATACAAGGCTAGCTATTGTTAGCTACTTTGACGTGAACTTGAAGCCGCAACCATGAGCCTTTGCCTCCAGTTATCAGAAGGCTAAACTATTAGCAACATTTCCTCTCCATCTTTTAGACACTTCCCAGATATTGCGACATTCTATTTAATTTATCGACACACTCTCTTTTAGGTTTTCCTTTTTAAGAAATCCATCTTCCATTGTGCAGTTGTCCTGTAGTGTAGGCAGTTGTTGCAAATGCTAAAATAGCAACTTTCTCTGCATGATTTTCCCAAGCTCCCAGGAGCAGCGCTAGGCTTTAATTAAAAGTTAATTTTACATAGTGGCCAAAAATGGCATTACAACAACCATGTCCCAACCAGGCCCAAAAAGACCTTTTCCAATAGACTTATAATGGGAAAGAGACGTCTGCACATCAGTGGATACATTTATTTGAGTGTCACAACCCCCAGGAAGTACCTTATTTCACGATTGGGATTTGATCAATTCAGTCCGATAACATTTTGAATGTCTAGAAAAGCTGCATGATAAATAATTTCATTCCCACTCAAGTAAGGGGACGGATAAACCAGAAGTCAGCTGCTTGGCCGTCGGAAGTTAGCCTCTTGCTCGGTTCCAGTGTGCTTGTTAGTTGTTAGTTACGACCATGTTTTGAGCAACCAGGAACGGCAACGAATGCCTTCTCTCTGAAATGACCTGAGATTGACCAAAGCCGCTCCTCACAGCCTAGATTTTCAACAGCCTGAAAACTGAGCCAACAGGAGGTGCAGAAGTTTAGTGTTCTCACAGTCCACTTGAATCACAATATACTCAAAGATTATTATGGGTTTTTGCCTAATGATGCCAAAATGAAACAGTCTACTCCCGCTTTAATGGACCACATAAATTACCGGCACAGAATGGCCATCAACCTGCTTTCATTACAGGACTTAAGAACATGCAGATGACTAAGAGTATGAGAATATGTGAAGAATGTGCGGCAGGCTTTTGGGAAAGCACTCTGAGCGCGTGTCTCAAGGGCTCTCTAGAAATGCTGTCGTGAATTATAAGAGTGGAATGTGTCCTTGAGGTTTCTCCTGACATGATCTTCCAGGAAATAACAGCTACGGTGTCTGAGAACAAGCTCTGAAAATATCAGCACAACGTGAGGATGGAATCCAACAAGTCATTCACTGAGCACATATTGTATGAATTTCAGTTTTACATAATGATTCAAGAATCATTATGCGCAGAGGCCCTGAGCGTCATCTGTTCCCACGCTGTAGAAGAGTCTGTGAGGCTGCACAGCAAAACCACACACAACTCTTTTGTTCTTACCTTGGAAATGCATCATACGCATCAGGATGCAATTTGAAATAATAGATGTAATCATACAAATGGACTTGATACAAAGGACACTGACTGTCTGCCATAGTCATTTGATCAAAGTAACAAAGAAAACTGCATCATGGCTTAATAGAGACACAAGTACACAAATCAGCTTCACTGTAACTCGCAGCATTCACAGACAAACACTTGTCTTTATCTGGACACATTTTCCTCACAAATACAACATGCTAACATTATTAGCACAAGCCTATGGCATTTTACATTGTATAAATTAGCCTGGCAGCTAGCGGACTTTTCCTCTACTCATATGAAGCCAGGGACAACATTTAACAAAGGTAACGTTACAAAAGTTGGCTCCATTACAACTCACAAGGTTCACTGACAAAACAACTGTCTTATACTAAACATGTTTTCCAAACAAATATAACATGCTAAAATTATTAGCACAAGCCTATGGCATTTTACATTGTATAAACTAGTCTCGCGAGTAGCAGAGATTTCCTCTGCTCATATGAAGCCAGGATAAATCACACACAAGATTTAAAATGCTATTGTTGAGGAGGCTTTATTGTCTTCAGAATTTATTGTTTCTTATCTGTGAAATTAAAGTAAATAAAAGCTTTGTTTCCACTGAGGGAAATGGTTTCAGCTTACAGAAACAGACAGGAGGTCGATCTAGCTTATTGAAATCATCTTATTTGTCTTGTTAGTCCTTTTTAGTCCACTGTTCCAGTCATCACCAACTGCCTCTGGTTTGTTCAAATCAATCCTTAATTCACAGTTAAGGCCTTTACACACTGAGGCCGTTTCTTTTAATCCAACATCCGAAAAAAATCCTTATGCTTGGAAACCTTGCACACTGATTCCAGTGCATTTAATTATTATATTCATTGTTAAAATTCACAATACATGACAAACTGAAACGACACATTTCCTCCTTTGCGTCTCTCCACTGGAGTTACCTTTCTGGCTGTCACCAGCTGCATGAAGGGGCGGAGCTGTCCTCCCTCTTCTATGTGGTCCACATCCTCCTCCTCTTCATCATTGTCATCCACCTGATGATTACTATTACTGGACTTGTTGTGAGTCGCTATCTGAGTTACGAAATGATTCTGTGTGACCCATTCCTCTGTCTTGTCTCGGCTGTGTCCTTCCACCACATCCATCATGGTCAAACGTCTCTAAAGGCTCTGACGGATGCGAAAAACGCAGATAATCGAACCTGCTCCAAACATTTTAATGACGGACGAAACTTCCGGACTGAGGGAACCAATGTGATTGACACACCGTGGAGTCGTATTTACTTTAATCAACAATTTCAGACGAAACAAATGGACTCAGTGTGCAAAGGTCTTTACTAATTAGTGTGTTATTTCTTATCCTACATTATAAATAAGATATACAAATGATACCATAAGCACATTAAAAACATTTTACCACTTGATGCTGTCTTACAACAAAATCAATTAAATGTTTGACTCACTTCTAATCTTTAGGGTTATCAAAGCCACTTATCCAAATCCCTCTCTTCCAATGTGTGATGGCCACCAGACAATTGATGCCCATCTAACAGCCCTGAGTCAACTGATGCACATCTGTAATAAGAAAAGCCGAAATGGTGTTTACAAGAGAAACACATTTAGTTTATCCTGCAGACAAGATAACATGGCCAAGGCAAATATAAACACAAACAAGCAAAGCTGTCCGCGCATGCAGACACAGGAACGTATCCGCACACACACACACACACACACACACACAGACGCAGACTAAAACCACATAGCCCACCCCATTAACCACCCGCCTACCAAACAGAGAAGCCAAACACAGTCTGTGTTTGCAGCCCTCGGCTTTGCCTCGCTAAGGCGCGCTGACAGATTTACCATAGTTGGCCGTCGCCGGTGCCCTTGACTGCCCCTGCCCTTTCTCCTCCGCAACACAAAGGCAATTATCACCTTGTCTCTCATCAGACAGGACCCCACTCATTCAGGCCGGGGCCCACCCTCGGCGTTACAATCCAGGGCAGATTAATCGCCATAACAACGGGCAGCGGCAG
Organism: Epinephelus cyanopodus; assembly: GCA_026686955.1. NCBI lineage: Eukaryota > Metazoa > Chordata > Actinopteri > Perciformes > Serranidae > Epinephelus > Epinephelus cyanopodus. Next base: position 10,667,234 of record CM048934.1, read on the forward strand.
TTCCCAGCACCTCCTGCTGGACATAAGCTAAGGAGACGACATCATGCGGGGTTATTAATGTTGACATTAGCGGAGGCAGGAGAGGGATCAATGTGACACTTCTGGAGGAGGGTAGAGCCAAGACCCTTGCGCTGCAGGTAGGGACGGGAAATGTCACTTTAACGCAGAGCGTGCTAATTATGCTACTTAATTAACTGGTTTTCGTTGCTTAACATTTTTTGGACGCCGGCCAACAGGACGTGTAACAAGGATCCTCATGCAGGGTTTTGGAGAGCCATCCCCAGTGCTTTCATCCATTGTACAACGCACCTGGGCCTGCTGGTGCGCGCGTGTTTGTTTGTGTGTGTCATGGGCTGTAATGTACCTGCACAGGTGGGCAGTGGTGGTTAACAGCTGATAGACCGGAGCTTTGACAATCACACACTCAGGTACACGCGTGCAACACGGTGTTTAGGATGCAAATACTCGGAGCATGTGGAGAGGGAGGATTCAAGTAGGCTTGTGATATAGTACATTTTTTAATATAATACAGACATGTTTTCTGGCATTGTGCATTAATTAAAGGTCTGCTGTTTTTAAAGGAGGCGCCGACTTTTTGTAATAACTCACCCTAAGACTAAGAGAAGCCCCCATAAAAGCAGGAATTTAGAATTTTACCTACTGTATTTAAACTGAAGCAAGATTAAAAGCTTCACACCAGGCACAAATTTTCGGCTGAAAATCTGTGCAGAAACTTGTAAAATGAGTTTTTGGGTTCTTGTGAATGCTTACAGGAGAAAAATATTCATGCAGACCTCAACAGTAGCGGATTTCTGCCTGCAGAAATATATATTTGACTGACGAAATCCTTTTTTCCAACTGAGGCCATACTTTTAGGTCGTAGCGAGCTTGCTAACAAAATTCAACGTCTTATTGATTTGGTGCCTCAACAGCCAAATAAAAGACAAAATGTGGCCTGCCCACCATGTTGTATGTTAGTCTCAGAATGGAGCTAGCTACAACAGCTAGCGTTAGCATCACATTTTAGTCAAACCATGAGGGGGAGGGGCTTATATGGGGGAGGGCGCTAGTTGCCTACCACGTCCTGATTGAGTGGTAAGTGAAAAAGATCTTCTTCTGGGTGCAGAGGCAGTGCCCTCAGGGGATAAACCAATAGGGAAGGCTGTTAGAGGATGAAGCACATACAAAATTGTTAATGAAAATGTGGATAATTCGCACCAAACCCAGTATGCATAGTCGTCTGAAAAATATGCATGCCGATTTTCCGTATTCCTGTCCAATATTTTTGCATCTTACTGGTAAGAAATGGCTTTAAGTGTCTATAACCACGCT